>JAWDJE010000005.1:44025000-45225000 GCA_035047345.1 Bradypodion ventrale
CTCTTGCATATTTCCAGCTATAATTTTCACGTGCCAATCTTTGTTAGATAGCTGGCCCTTGTAGACCTCAACATATGCTTCAGCGAGATGGCTTCAACTAGTCAGCTAGACAGTCCTAGACTCCATTTAGATTATTGTTGTTGCACATGCACCTATATTACTTGACATGGAATTAAGTGAGTATGTGAAATCTGTATCTTAAAGGTGAACATAGGTATGGAAAATCTTGCTCTATATGCTCTGCAACCTGACTTGACTGGTTTTTTTATCAATGCACTGCATATATTGGCAATGAAGGGAGATACAGTATAGCAAACTTCAGTACAGATAGTAAGAGTATAAAAACCAGCTTGCAGATGTAGGTGGTGATTGAGGTGATTTATTATTAGTAGATTGCCCTTGATTTCTCTGAGTGAGCAGGCTAATTAAGCCTGAGCAGATGTAAGGTCAACTATCTGAGAGGCTCTGGTTATCATTTTGTTGGGAAAATACTGAGAATGTGTGTGAAGTTATTGGGATTCAGTAATTAAACTTCTGAACAATTCTGCTCACTAGCTACAAAAGTGAGCACAATCCAACTCATATTAAGGAACTAAAACACAAAGCTTTAATTTAGTGTTTAAGGAAATGGTTTTGATATCAGAGAGAATAACATCTAAGAAATTTTGCACAGCATGATGTTGCATATTCTATCGATTTACTTGGGAAAAAGTTAAACATAGGCTTAATTCTCTAGAGTTGAACATGTGGGGCTTAGAAATGATGAGCTAGAGCAGGCATTCACAACCTATGGTCCACGGGCCGGTCCGAGCCCCTGGTTCCAATTCATCCAGCACACACCACCCTCGCCACTCCCAGAAGTGGAAGTAAAACACACCCACGTATGCAGTGGTGGGCATCAGCAGGTTCACACCAGTTCGTCAGAACTGGTAGCAGAACTTCTGGCTGGCCCCATCCATCCAAGTTTTGAAATAAAGTAGTCCTAATTCAGGTGCAACGCAGGGCTTTCCCCCTGGTCACGCCCCCTTACCACACCCACAGTGTGGTAGTAAAAAAAAATTGTAGTCCACCACTGCGCGTATGCATAGAACACTGACTGGACCAATCAGCTGTCCAGGGTGTGTCGTCAGGCATGCGACCTGAAGACATTGAGAACTCCTGATCTAGAGGGAAATTATGCCCAGGTCATTATCTATCATATTATTTAATTATCAATACACTAGAGTCACCATTAGAAGCTCTGTGGGTAAGAGTACCAGGCCATAAGGATGGTCTAACAGTAGGCATATACTATCGGCCTCCAACCCAAACTCTTGAGGGAGACTGGCAGTTGGAGAATGTTGTAAAGGAGGCATCCAGGAAGGGAAGCCTGGTTATAATGGGGGACTTCAATTACCCTCACATAGACTGGGTGAACTGTTGTTCAGCACATGATAAAGAGATAAAGTTCCTAGATATGCTCAATGATTGTTCCCTGGGACAGATGGTTGAAGACCCAACTAGAGGTACAAAAATCCTTGACTTGATCCTGAGTAATACTCAGGATCTGGTGCAAGATGTTAATGTGACTGATCCAATAGGGAACAGTGACCACAACTCAATTATGTTTAACTTGATCATAGACCGCAAGTCACTGATAAAATCTAACACAGAGACCTTAAATTTTGAAAAAGGAAATTTCCCAAAGATGAGGAAACTAGTGAAAAAGAAACTGAAAGGGAAAATTGAGAGAGTCCAAACACTCCAAGAGGCATGGAGGTTTTTTACAAAAACAATAACAGAGGCCCAATTGGAATGCATACCCAAAAGGAAAAAGGGCACTGCCAGGTCCAAGAGGACTCCGATGTGGCTTACAGGAGCTGTTCGGGAAGTGATCAAGAGCAAGAAAAGCTCATTTAGAAGATGGAAGGCTTGTCCAAATGAGGACAGCAGGCAGAAACATAAATTCTGGCAGAACAAATGCAAGGCAACAATCAGGAAAGCAAAGCAAGACTTTGAGGAGCGTATAGCTAAAAATACTCAGAGGAATAACAAAGACTTCTTTAAGTACATTAGAAGTAAGAACCCAACTAGGAAGGCCATTGGACCATTCGATGACAATGGAAGGCAAGGGGTTATTAAAGAGGAAACAGAGATTGCAGAGAGACTCAATGAATTCTTTGCTTCAGTATTCACTGAAGAAGACAGAGACCACATGCCCAAAACAGAGCCTATCTTCGTAGGGAGGGAAACCGAAGAATTAAGCAAGATAGAAATAACCAGGGAGGAGGTCCTTGCATGTCTTGTTAAGCTAAACACTAAAAAAATCCCCAGGACCAGATGGCATCCATCCACGAGTTCTCAGGGAACTTAAAGATGAAATTGCTGATATCCTAGCCAAAATATATAATCTTTCCCTCAAATCAGGCTTTGTGCCTGATGACTGGAAGGTAGCAAATGTAACACCAATTTTCAAAAAAGGATCCAGGGGTGATCCAGGAAATTACAGGCCTGTCAGTTTGACATGTGTCCCAGGTAAAGTGATGGAAACCATCCTAAAAGATAGAATTAATAGACACATAGAAGAGAAGGCGCTGCTAAAGGAGAGCCAACATGGCTTTTGCAAGGGCAAATCATGCCTCACTAATCTGTTGGATTTTTTTGAGAGTGTCAACAAGCATGTGGATAAGGGGGATCCAGTTGACATTGTTTATCTGGACTTTCAGAAGGCTTTTGACAAGGTCCCACACCAAAGGCTCTTGAATAAACTTACCAGTCATGGAATAAAGGGACAGGTCTTGTCCTGGATCAGCAACTGGCTAAGGGACAGGAAACAGAGGGTAGCACTAAATGGACACTTCTCCAAGTGGCGGGAAGTAAAGAGTGGGATCCCCCAAGGTTCAGTACTGGGACCCCTGCTTTTCAACCTCTTCATAAATGATCTAGAGGTAGGAGTAAAAAGCAAGGTAGCCAGATTTGCTGACGACACTAAATTATACAGGGTAGTGAAAACTGTGAGAGATTGTGAGGAGCTCCAGAGGGATCTCTCGACACTGGGGGAGTGGGCAAAACAGTGGCAAATGAGTTTCAACATTAGTAAGTGCAGAGTGATGCATGTTGGGGCAAAGAACCCCAATTACATTTATAAACTGATGGGGTCTGAACTCTCTGCGACAAACCAGGAAAGGGACCTTGGTGTCCTGGTGGACAACTCAATGAAGGTGTCAACCCAGTGTGCCTCAGCAGTGAAAAAAGCAAACTCAATGCTAGGGATCATTAGGAAGGGTATAGAAAATAAGTCAGCAAGTGTCATTTTGCCTCTTTATAAATCTATGGTGAGGCCCCATCTGGAATACTGTGTACAGTTCTGGTCGCCATACCTCCAGAAGGATATTATGGAGTTGGAGAAAGTACAGAGGAGGGCGACCAGAATGATTAGGGGACTGGAACACCTTCCTTACCATCTGAGGCTGCAACGGTTGGGCCTTTTCACTCTTGAACGACGGCGTCTAAGAGGTGACCTGATTGAAGTTTATAAAATCATGCACGGTGTGGACAAAATAGATAAGGAAAAACTGTTTTCCCTATCGCACAACACTAGAACTAGGGGACACTCCATGAAACTTTTGGGTACTAGTTCTCAAACAAATAAGAGAAAGTACTTTTTCACCCAGAGGATTACTGGTCTATGGAACTCCCTGCCAGAAGAAGTGGTGACAGCTATCAGTCTTGACAGCTTTAAGAAAGGATTAGACAAGTTCATGGAGGACAAGTGTATCAATGGCTATAATTATGGCTACCTAAGGACAACCTCCGGGTTGGAGAGATAGGCAGGATATCTCTCAATGCCATTTCCAGGGAATCCTAAGCAGGTGAAGGCATCTCCTTGGGAATACCCTGAAGGAAATGGTGAGCCACTGTGTGAGACAGAATGCTGGACTGGATGGGCTGTGGCCTGTTCCAGCAAGGCTGTTCTTATGTTCTTATGTTCTTATGTACTCAAATGGAGCACTGAAAACTGCAATTGTTACTACTACCTATTGCAAACTATTTATAAAGAACACTGAAACTTATTAATGTTGCTTCTGCTATTTTAACACAAAGAACCAATAATGAGTTGTGTGCCAAATAATTCTTTGTCACTTCAAAACTTTCTTTCTTTCTCTCTCCCCTGCTCCCCAATACAGCACGGAAAAGGATATGCTAGTCAATTCTACGGGACTTACCTGAAGCAGCATGATTTGCACAAAAGTCGACCAACAAAAGCATCAACTTTTCAACTTCATTATCTTGGCCATCGGATTTTGTGTGAACTGAAGAATTACTGTGCTGTTGGAGACATCGTGGCCAATAATAGGACCTAATTGCTCTCAGCAGGCCTGAGAAATGAGTTGAAATGTCTGGAACTGTAGGAACTTCATGAGGCCACAGATTTTGCCTCTCTGATCAGTGTGTGCCTGTTTACAGCACTATATAGCTCTCTCTTTCTCTTTCTCTCTCCAAAATGTCACTGAGCCCTTTAGATGTTTATATTCGCCACAAGAAGCCAATCGTACAGATTTAAGAAAAAGGAAACATGCATTATAAATGCAATATCACTGTTTTAAACTTGACTGTTTTCTATTATTTTTGTGTGATCAAGTGTCCCCACCCCCAAACTATTTCAACTTTACAAAAGAAATTGTGAATCATGTTCCTTTCACGTGTGGGTCATGAAAATGTTGTTAATCTACAGGCCCACAAAGTATCAAAGACATTCTGTAGTTTATACACCGTGTTGCAAAGTGTTTACTGTACTATTTCAAAGCTTCTAAATAAATATAAAATATATATATTATATTACATATAATTTTCCGGGAAATGTGGTACCATTTAGTTGATTTTTAAATGAATTCATACGAATCCACACCATACACTAAAGCGAGAAGGTAATTCAGGGTCCTTAAATTATCCTTGCCTAAAAATAAAATAAATCTTTAATAATAATTCCCCAGTTTTTGTACTTTGGTCAATCCTGTTTGTCCTTGTTAAAAAAAAAGAGCTGTAAGCAACAACATTTTTTTCCTGAAAGTTGTACTGAATTTTCAATGCCAAAGATACAGCTGTCAATAATTATGAAAATGAGCACTGACTATGTACTGTCAAAGTATATATATTTCAACCATCATTATTTTGATTCTATTTCTATGGCTTTTAATTTGGAATCAAAAACAACTTTTTATAAAGGCTCTATAAACGCACATGTATATGTTGTTAAAAATACACTGGATTTCTGTACATTTTGCAATATAGATTACGATGTAATTGAAGACCACAGTTTTAAGAACCACCCTTCCAACTAATATCTGACTTGCATAGTTCTACCAATGTATATGGTGGTGAGGGGCATCAATCACAAAGTCATGTGTGATGGAAGTCCATTAATTAGTTTAACACAAAACAATCTGAATTTAGGAGTAGTTTACCATCTTCAGTCATAAAGTTTAATCCCATCTATATTGTTTTTATAGTAATTCTGGGGTTTGGAAAATCTAATAAATAATATTTTTATTAGAAAAACAATAAATTATCAACAACTCAACATGTTGCAAAGTAAATATTACCTTTACTTTCTTTGCTTCTAATTATAAGTTTCATTGAGGGGAGGGGAATGAAATATAGATATTTCCTCCCTCTCTCCCACATTCTGCTGTCTTTATTTCCTAACAAATAAAACTGTGTCTGTGACAGCAGCAGTTGTTTCAAGTTATTAGATGCAGTGTCCTTTTGAAAGAGTAGAACACATCCCCCTTTTTTTGGGAAGGTTTTGGATTGTAACCAAAGACCATAAATTTGCTTTCTTGGTCACAAAGAATGCTTTCACAGGGTAATATATGACATGGTATAAGTAAGGGTGGAGAAAATGTTTCATAAACACTTATTTAAAGAAATAGAAAAATATTGCTAGGTAGAGATATTTTAAATTAGTTGTAATGTGCAAAATGAAATTCAAGACATGAAGTCTTCCCAGTTCACTTTACTGGAGAGTGCTATTGTTAAATGGCTAGGTTTATGCTTCCATATAAGTGTGCATCACAGCTCCAGCACCTTGAAATTGTTCTAGAGTAATCTCTAGAATAGACACTAGAGTTTAGTCCTGAAACACTCCCACTCCCCCCCCCAATATTCCCAATATTTGAATGAGAATTGTGTGCATAATTTCCCCTAAGAGATGAATGTCTAATGATGTTCATTTCCAAGCTCTTTATAAAAATCTACTAAAATCTGACACAGAATACAGTGGAATCTCGGTTAATGTAATTAATGCATTCTCCGGGATGTTTCTTACAGTGAAAATTACTTTAACCTAATTCTCCCTAGGAATTCATTGAATGCAATTTCCCATAGGAATGCATTGAAAGCCAAAATACATTAACCGAAATGTTGTTTCCCATAATGCATTGAAAACCAATTAATCTATTCTGAAAAAAATCTGTAAATCGAGCCACTATTTTCTATGGATTCCCTTTTGTTATGCGATTTTTATGTTAACCAAGCCATTTGTTAACTGAGGTTTCATTGTAATTTCAAATCAGTTCTGACTTGTGATGCCCTAGAGTTTTCAGGACTTAAAATACCCCAGTACTACTATACTAGTCACCACTTCTGGTAGGGCTATGGGGATGCGCACCTTGGACAATTGGCATGGAGCAGAACTCCATCAGCCACATATGATCTGATTTTGCTGACTCCTATCCAAAGCGGCACTGTAGGTATTTGAAAGATTATACTAGTTAAGTTGAATATTTCTAAATTATTTGTACCTTGACAGGAATTTCTTTAGGATTCTGTAACAATGTGTATTACACATAAAAACATAAAAAGCACAGGGATTACCTATTAATTTTAAACAGGTACAGTTGTAATTTCTTTTTACTTTAAATAATGCGAGTTTTGGTTATATCTCTGGATTGTTAGTTTTACCAAGGAAATGTGCTATTTTAGAAATCAAATGTGTGAAGAATATTTCATTTAAAGAATTATGTCAAGCTGTTGTTGCTTTTGAGTCAAGGAATCAAAATGCCCTCTTGAAATTCGTTTTGTTTATTTTTATGGCCTCTTTCTACAGAGGTAAATACTGTAAAATAGGGTTGTTTTTAGTCCTGTGAGGAAAAGCCCACATTTCCGTTTTTATAGACTATTAAAGTGTTTTTATTTACCAAAAATCTCCCTCACATTTTGCATACAACATTTGGGGGAAAATATTCATGATAAACCATGATTTAATGTGTATACAGGAGAACCTTGGATAAAGTCCAAACTCCATTCCACAAGCTTGGACTTTATCCGAATTTGGACTTTATCCAAATCAAATGGGTGATGCATTGGATAACATCCAAAATGGACATTATCCGAGGTTTCTATACCAAATTCCTCAGATAACGTCAATTTTTAGTGGTTTTGGACTTTGTGCGATGCATCACGTGTGCATGAAAACTGCGACTTTATCCGAATTAGACTTTACCCAAATCAGAAATTTATTTTCTGCTTTAGACTTTCCTAATATTTGCAGTGGCATATATGAACAGCACAGGTAAGATCAGTGGCAGCTTTACATGGAGGGACATGATTTTCTTGTTTTTACAAAATGGAACTGCCACAAAAAGAAGCTGTTATGCTCATTATTGGAAGGGGAAATTACTTGGAGAGGAGTTCATTTAATGCTCACTGAATTCCCAGTAGAAATGGTAACACTGTTGGAAAACCACATATGAAATCACCAATGTGGATGCATCCCATGGCCAGTTCTGTCTACCTGAAATCTTTTCTAACAATCAGAGTTTGCTGTAATAGCACTTAAGGGAAAATTCACCACATGAAACTAATGTGATGCAAACCATATCACAACCAAGTAACTATATCAAAGAGATAACATGCTAGTAGAATCCATTTGTTTCTGCTACTCAGTTTATGATTCTCAAGGGAGTGTTTGCAGCAGCTTCTGAAATAGTGTGAAGAATTGCTTATATAAAAATTAGAAGCTCCAAGTGCAGACCTCAAGTTATCTTTCTTCCAATCAACATCATCCACTTAAAAGAGAACCAAACTGACTAGATTATTTGATGCCAAATACTTTTTTTTCAATGGAATGGAAGTCTTGCTATGTCTGGAGAAAGAAGGGAAATAATAACCTGCATTTAGCATATATACTATTAAAAGTAATTTCCATGTATTGAATTGCTGCCATATCTAACCTTACTTGTAAAGCAGGGGTGTCCAAACTAAGACTTGTGGGACAGAACTGTCCCATGGTGCCAAATCAGCCCACGCCGCCCTTGTCACTCATGAAAGCGTAAGTGAAACACACCCTCACATGCACAAAATGCTGCCGTAAATGACTCATAGCAGTCATAAATGAGTTTATGACAGTTGCAGGTGCATTTACGGCAGCATTTTGCACATGTGTGGTTGTGTTTTACTTCCATTTCCAGTGGGAGGAACCATGTGACCAGCCCACAGCCCAAAAAGTTTGGGCATCCCTGTTATAAAGACTCACTTTTAAATGAAGGGTTTTCCTCATTTGCTTCTTGCAGAATAAGGGGTAATTTCTTGTTTTACTGGACTTTAATTATAATGTTTTACTGTGTTGCTGATGTATGTAAGGGACAAATATTACTGCCCTAATCCACTGACCACACTCCTTTGTTCAGCATGTGGCACTGATTCCGAGATCTACTGATTTTAACAAAAGAACTACTTCTCACTCTGTTTTGACAAGCGTGCCTCTCATGAAACTTGGTAAAAAAAAAAAAGTGGAGCCGCTCCCGATGAAAAAAGATAAAGTTTCCTGTTACAACAAACAGAGAAGATCTTAGTTCATAGTTTCACAATGTTTTCTTGATTCTGGCCAGTAGAATTAAGTTGCCATTATTTGTGATAATATTATATCAACAGATATAGTAAATAAATACAGCTTGTCATGTTGGAGCATGAGAAGCTTCCTTGCTGAATCAGATCATCAATTCAATGCAGTTCAGAACTAACCATCAAGCTCTACTCAGGATGCCTCCCCATTCCAGATTCCATCCCAAACATCTCCAATCTGAAAAATGTTATTGTCTCCTATCATAATGAGCTCTTAGCATAGCCAATATTGATCTAGATGGACCAATGGTTTCACTTGGTGTAACACAGCTTCTAGTACCCTCTAAAATATGTTCATTGTCTGTGATCATTGCTCAATTCATATTTTACACAGGTCTCAAAATATTCAGTGAAAAATCTGTGAAATACATAATAGAGATCAATCCACACACACACCCATATCCACAGGCTCAGTAGCCACAGTATCAGGTATCCACGGGTCAAAAATGTTGAATAAAAATCCTAAAATACATAATGTATCTATTTCTATGGCATATTATCAGAGCTGGCCACCAGAGGCCACTGTCTGCAATGTAAAATATAGGCTTGACTGTTATCTGCAGTTTCAGGTATCTGTGATAAGTTTTGGAACATATTGCCCACTGATATTGGGCTTACCACAACTGGCCACAAAAGACCACTATCTAATATAAAATGTAATATTGAGAAGGAATGGATTGTGTTTCTAGGGAAATCATTTCCTGAGAAGACCTGAAAGAGTGATGGAAGTATTTGCAGCACACCCTCCCTGCTTTATGATTCAGGTATGTGGGATATAATACAGGGTTTACTGCTTTCTGTGGTTTTAGGTATCTATGGAAGCTCTTGGAGTGTATCCCCTGCAGATACAGGGTTCACTTGTATTGAATTTTTAACATAAATTTTGCAGGCCGATTCCTTCCTCTGCAATTGATTCATTCTAGTCACAGATTTGTCTGCCTGCAAATTTTTCTGGAAGCAAAGGGATGTTCATGTGTATTAATATATCTGCTTTGATTAGAGTGAACAGAGAATCTCATGCATAGAATTTCTTTATATTTACCAGTGCAGCCAAAATGCTCTGAACTGGTTGCAGATTCTCTGAATGAATCTGACTACAGGGAGTGAGTTCATTTCTCCACTCTAACAAAAGTTTGTGTTCTGTGGTCAAAACCGCTTCTACTTCCTGGTGGTTATGTTAACAATCTTGACATTCATCACAGTGAACTTTTAAAAACAAGTTTAGTTTTTGTAACAGGATATTAAAGTACTCATGACAGATGATTAATTGAAGAAGAAATGTTACTTAAACTGTTTGTCCAATATACAAACAGACGATTAAAAATTTAATATTATAACATTTACAAGAAGTCTCTTCAAGACTCCCCCTATCACTAATTTGTTAATAAGTCTTTTTATAAAATTGTAATCTGTTTATATAATTACTGTGTTCCCTATACTCAGACCAAGTCTATTACTTGGGATCTGTGTTGTTGTTTATTTAAGTATCCTTCTGGATCATTGACAAGAGTGAAGTTTGATAGCTTTTTTGAATTATAATTGTTTCAGAATTGGATTTTGCTTAGTTCAGAAGACTGAAAGTGGACAAAAAGAAATTAAGTTCTATCAATACAATTTCTATAAAACAAATTATATCCACTACAAAGTTACCCTAGGCCAGGGAAAGTTATTTTAAGTGGCAACAAGTCATAGGATAAAAAAATCAGAATAAAACACCAAAATATTTGACATAAACAAATTAAATAATCATTTCTGGCATGCTAGATCTAGAAAGCAACAGGTATTATTATTTACAGTATGTTGATATTATTCATTTACAATATTTTCCCCTGACTTTAGGTTAAAGAGAATAAAACAAACAAACACAGGACTTTGTAAAACAATTTATAAGGAGTTCTGTTCCATGCAACAAAATTCTCATGCTTCAAATGTTGGCATAATTTAATCCTAAAATATTTGAAGCCCAGTGAACAATGTCAATTTAACACATTTTAGTGAAGTTGGCATAGCATTGTTACCTGTCTAAAAAATTCTATGACTCTAAATGATTTTGTGCTGATAGAATTACGTTTATTAGTCTAAATGATTTTACATTCATAGCATTAATAAACATGCTCCACACATAAAAGATACAAAGAAATGATGAGTTTATAACCAGATTTCTTCTGCAGGTCCATTGTCTATACAGTATAACAAAATTAATAAACCTGCACTCAGAATTATAGTAGCTCTAAATGTGTGGATTTCAGGAAAAACAGAACACACTTGGTGTTTTTTCCTTGTTTGTTTGGAATAAGATTTTTTTCCCCATTCTGATTTATGGAAACCCATGTAGTCTTCTGAAGTTTCTTTACATCTTATTCAGTATTTCAATTAAAGAATATGAGAAGGATTTTTTGTCATGCTATACAGTATGATTTTAAAAAAGAGAGAAGTGGTGGTTGGGTTGATTGCATCTTATAAAGCAGTAAGCAGGAGTACACAGAAAAAGCCTCCTTGGAGATTGTGGTATTTTTAAACCACAACCGGGCATATTCTGGACAATGGTCAGGTCACTTTGTGCCGGCTAATCTTTCTTGCACTGTCAGGTGAAAGTAACTGCAGAATGAACTAACCAAAAGGTGGCTTCATTTTGGCAGTTTCACGTTTGGCCAAGGCATGGAAGAAGAAGAAGAGCTGTAAGCTTGTTTTTATATTTGCTGTGTTTGTGTCCTTAGAGTTGTGTCCTTTTCCAGTGGGGAAAAGTGCTTGCTATTCCTTACTCACAAATGCTACGTTTTCCAGTCTTTGGAGAACCTTAGAAGATACATTACTATACCATGATGGCCTGTCTTAACCATAAAAAAGATTTCTTTTCATCCCTTCCTTGATGCTCTTAAGTAGTTTCAGACAGGGTAGAGTAAAACAAAATTTTAGTGCACATGAAAAACCCATCTTGTTTGTATTTTGATCAGAATGCAGATTTAATTAATTAGTTGCTTAGTTTAGATTACTCTGCTTAAAACACTGCCTGGTTTAAATCATGAGAAACACATTTATTGTTAAATACATAAACACATTCAATTAAACACTTAAACCACCCTAATCCTGTGTAAATTATCTAGTGTTAAAGTGTTACTTTTGTATCATAAAAACCAAGCAAAGAGTATCTAAAAATCTGTGTCTAATATTTTACTGCATATGTACAATACATTTTTAATATGATATGATTTTTAAGAGGACCAGTCCTTGCTGACAATAAATCTGATACCCCCTTCTGTATGTGGGCCTTCACCTTTGCCAATGACACCAGATGACTTCCATTTCATTTTTCTCTCCGAGTTTTGCATAAGCAGAGGATATCACACTTTAACTTGACTTTTTTCTCCCTAAGATGGTTCAATTGATCATCTTTCACTGGCATCTTCCAAGATTCTTAGCAGTCTCTGGTTGATTGATTTCTGCATCTCCAACTTAGCTAGCCTTGACTTCATGGGTATGGGCACAGTCATTCTACTATCCCACTAGTCAGTAGTCTGACAACTTCACAGCTTGGTTGCACCTGCCAGGGCATACGTCCCATTGTATCTCACTGCCAAATGGCCAGCGCCACTGCTGCACCACTCTGAGGTATTAACACATAATCCAATATAGAAAAGAATATATACACTACTGCCCGTTCTGCATATTTTTATTTCCTTTTTTTAACTACCCATAGGTAGAATTTGAAGCAGTCTTAAAATTAACAGTGACAGCAGACAATGTTGGTATCCTCCAAATATTGTCTTTTATCACTCATCCAGCTCCATGTGGTAGTAGATGCTAGGGAGGCTTGGCCGTTGACCTCCACTTTCCTCTGTACCTATTGGTAAACTGATACTCTTAGGGTCTGTCTACCAGTCTCACCTTCTTCTCTCCGGTTTCTCTAAAGTTTTTCAATGTACCATTTAGGATTAGGATTAAAAAATAAATAAGTAAATAGAGTTCAGTTTTTTTTCCTAGCTCAGGGGTGGCCAACCTTTTTACACCATGGGCCTGACCATGCCCCCAGACAGCTGAGCAGGCTGGACCACACCCCCAGAAGAGGTCACATTTACAGCTGTCATAAATTTCCGTGTTTATGACAGCCATGGGCACATTTTACAGTGGACATAAATGCACCCACTTCCACTTCCCGGTGTGGCAGAGATGGTAATAGACTGGATGGAATGTCATTGTGGGCTGGGGCCGGCCCATGTGCTGTAGGCTGGAAACCCCTGCCCTAACTGAAATGTAACTTTCTTGGGGCTGTGGTTTGTATTTAACTTCTCCTGCTTTACTGTTGTTTTTTTGTCTTCTATGTGTCGACCAGCAGCTACTGTACAATACAGAGAGAAGCCTTAGTCTTTTTCTTCTTCTTTCTTACAATAAGTACATGGACATGAAGTCTATTATTAATCACTGGTAAAGCCCAAATACAATTATGTTATGCTGACATTACTGATATTAGAGCTTACCTCAAGGTGATACAGGTGGTGAAATGGCAATATTTCACCACCCTTATTGCCTCTGCAGATAACCACCCAGTGGCCTTGTTCCGGGTGACGAGGTCCCTCCTTGGCAGAGGCAAACCTGGCCCCAGTTGGCAAGGGTCAGCTGAGGATTTCACTGATTATCTGGTGGAGAAAATTGCTCTGATTCACTCAAAGTTTGACCCTAGTGTGGTTGCTGTGGATCTGGAGTTGACTGGAGTGCAGTCTGGCCAAGTTAACTGGGATCATTTTGATCTAGTTGTCCCTGAGGAAGTGGACAGGCTCCTTTATCTGCCTGTCTATTAGACCCTTGTCCCACCTGGCTAGTCAAGGCATCCAAGGAGGTCACAAGTAGTTGGGTCAGGGCATTAGTCAATGCATCCTTGCGGGAGGGGGTATTTCCTGCACCATTAAAACATGCTTTGGTGCATCCCCTCCTGAAGAAGCTAATGCTTGACCTAATGATATTGGACAACTACCAGCCTGTCTCCAACCTTCCCTTTTTAGGGACAGTCCTGGAGAAGGCAGCGGTGCTACAGTTGTAGGGTGTTCTAGATGAAGCGGATTATCTGGACCCCTTTCAGTCAGGATTCAGGCCTGGATATGGGACTGAGTCTGCATTGGTTGCACTGATGGATGATCTCTGGCAGGAGTGAGATGGAGGTCATCCATTCGTCCTTGCTCTTCTTGACCTCTCAGCAGCCTTCAATACCGCCATCCATGGTATCCTTCTGGGACAGCTGCAAGGATTGGTGATCCAGGGCACTGTTTTGTCCTGGTTTGCCTCATTTCTAAGGGACCAGACCCAGGCAGTGTGTTTGGAGGATGAGATGTCCAGCCCTAGGCCTCTCCAGTATGGGATGCCTCAGGGCTCGGTTCTCTCCCATCTTCTATTTAACATTTACATGAAGCTGCTCGGGTAGATCATCCATTCCCACGGGGTGAGGTATCATCAGTATGCTGATGATACTCAGTTGTACAGCTCAGCCCGTTGTGATCCCAGCGATGCAGTCAGAGTCCTTTCCAGGTGCCTGGATGCTGTTGGGGGACAATGGGCTTCAAATGAATCCCAGCAAGACTGAGTGGCTATGGGTTATGGTCCCACGTTATCTTGGGAGCTACCAAATTTTCCCCAAAGCAGCTGATGGTGGCCTAAGACTTTTGCACAATACTCTCTGTTTCTCAAAGATGGATCATAGTTTTAACTTTGCTCTCACTGATGCATAATGGTCACTCACACCTTGCCATGTCAAGGGACAGAGTAAAATGTCATCTATAACTCTGTAATGGCAAATGGCCATTTAGAGCAAATGATATGGCTCAGCCATCTCACTCCTACCCATCCCCTTCCTGTACGATCTTACTTTTGTTTCCTTCCTCATCTCCTAGTCACAAACTTTGTATGAGCATGGGGGAAGGAGAAAAGGGAAGGATGCAGTAGCAGGCTGCCATCGGTGAAACTGCCCACCTGCGGCTGCCATAGCATATGTCAAGCTACAACAAACACTTGCCACAACTTCCAAAATAAGTGGGGTGGAGTGGGGGGGGGAGGAGGAATAACTATTTTTAGTTATTTCTTTGTTTGTCTATTTATTTTGATTTGTTTATATCACTTAGAATATATTTAGTAGATGATGAGTTATGTACTCTAAGGATTTGTACACAGTTCCCAATATCATATTTTATTTAGATTCATTCCTCTTTCCTGGGACAAAAATAGAACTTGTATGTGTGCCTGATTATTGAAAAATACAAGAAGAGTATCCTGTTTCCTCATACTTGATTAATATGTGCTTTTGAGGCTGGGGAACTGTAAGAATGGAATAAATTCACAAAAAGCCTTGAAGCCAATTTAGTGATGATAATGAATTATAGATAGTTAGAGATCAATATGACGATATTGTCAGTGAGGCTGCAACAAAACATAGATTCAGTCAGGAGATCAGATCCATACAACGTACCCACCTTATTGATGGTTCAAGACCTGCACAAGAAACATAGAGAATCTGAGTGAAGGTAGAAGTTTCAACCAAAGAACTAGAAGCTGAGGATTCATGTGCCATGTTTCATCATGGTTATGTAAAGATCCTTTATCCACAATTCTGGCTACATAAGGTACTGGTTTAGTCTCATGCTCAAATACATGCTCTTCTAACTTAAGCCACTTCCTTCCTTTAGGGAATTAATCCATCAAATTTGGTCTTCCTCTTTTACTGGTGTGTTCAAACTTTCCCAACCTTGTTCTCTTTTCCAGATAATCTTGCTTTGCATGTTTTGCAATAGTATCTACTTGTTTGTCCTTCTAGTAGTTCAGGGTATCCACAATGCAATTTTCCAGCAGCACATTTCAAAACAACCATTTCCCCCCCTGTCAGATTCCTTTGCTATCCAACTTTCACACTCATACATGGTGATAGGAAATACATGGCTCTCCATGTCAATCTGTCTGTTCACCAGCCTGACAGTCTGTTCTCCTCTCTGTGTGTATATGTGTGTGAGGGAGTGAGAGAGAGAATAAAAAGAGGAGTAAAGAATTAACTTGAACATTGGACCTCAAGTAGAAATTAAAAAACAAAAACTTCTTGTGTTCACAACACAGAAGACGTTTTAAACGTTTGGTGTTATTCTCCCTCCTTTCTGTTCCCCCTTTTTTCTCATTATGCTTTTCTCACTTAACACTGTTTATTCAGGTTCACCTTAGCAGTCTTTTCCCCAGGGAGAAACCAAAAGGTGTTGATTTCCTTTTTTCAGGCTGGATACCTTTTGCTTTGCTCATTCCCACCTGAAGGAACTGTTAACACATCAGTGGAAACCATAGTTCCCTGACGGCTCGTCACTCTTCAAGGGACCACATTTCCTTTTGTCCCTGCATTCTGTCTTCTAGATAATTTCTCCCAGAATTTTCAATCTTTAATAAATATATAATCCACAAAGTGCTTTCATCTATTCATTAGATTTCCATACTGCCTCAGGAAATGACTTTTTGCCTTCCATAAATATGTCAGCAAATCTGTTTACATCATTCATGAGGGGGGAAAATTCTACTTTGTTACCATTTCAGTAACTCTGTGTGAGACGGCTTGTGCATATTTGCAACACATCGTAAAAAAAATCTTATTTCCTCCTGCTCACCATGGCTTCTAAACTGCTTTTGTAACTGGTAACAAGAGATTCTGTTTTAAAACACAAGTGAAAAAAGAAAATATATGGTCAGAATTAAAATCACTACATAGTACCTGAAGGATTCAACGTTACAATCATGTATACAGCAAAAAAATAAAATAAAAATAAAACAATTCTTCTTTGAATGAAAAGGATGTATCCATATTCAGCTGTGTATCCTGAATCCAAAGGAGGACAGAAGTAAATGAGGATTGACTAGTAGATATCTAGATGAGTTGCAGCAGATCGACTAAGATTTTGTTTGCACTGTTTTGGAAACTAAAATTGAATATTTTAGGGTGGTCTTTCTCTTCTTCTTCTGTCTCATGTCTGCCATCATGAGTAAAGGTAAAGGTTTCCCTGGCTCGAAAGCTAGTCGTATCCGACTCTATGGTTCAGTTGCTCATCTCTGTTTCAAAGCTGAAGAGCCAGTGCTGTCTGCTTCTGCAGACGTTTCCGTAATCATGTTCAATGTCATACTGATTTGAA
The DNA here is from genome assembly GCA_035047345.1 of Bradypodion ventrale. Lineage (NCBI taxonomy): Eukaryota > Metazoa > Chordata > Lepidosauria > Squamata > Chamaeleonidae > Bradypodion > Bradypodion ventrale. The sequence goes on from JAWDJE010000005.1 coordinate 44,042,025, forward strand.
TTGCTTGCCTTTTACAAAGTCTTTGTGCAGCTGCATTGTCCAGTTGAAAAAAAAATCATATTAAACTGATCTGTAGTAACTGCAATATAGATTTGGACATGATTTTGTGAGGCAAGTAAATATTTTGCCTCAGGTAACAGTTTTTGACTGCCCTGCAAGGGAAGCAAATACGGTAGTACCTCACACAAAGTCCGCTTTGTACAACATCGAATTCATACAACATCACCCAATTCCTTGAAAAAGGTTGCCTCATACAAAGTTGCTGCGACTTTGTATGAGGCATTGGGGTTTTTCCCAGGTTGCATTGTGCCTGGGCAGTATAAAAGGCAGGATGCATGCGTGCATTGCTCTTGTGGGTTTTGCACGAGCCGAAGAGTGTTTGGGAGTGGTTTTGAGTGCAATTTTGGATTTTGACATGTTTTTATAATGTATTTAGCCTTTAGACAATGATTTTTTAAAGTTCTGTCAGTTTCCTGTCTGTTTCCTTGACTTTGCCCTGAAGTCTGTGCTGTTACAGTACAATGTGTCTCTATGGAAACATTGTACGAGGCATCGCGGCAAGGATTTGGACGTTGTATGAGGCATCATGGCTAGGATTTTGCATGTCTCATACAACGTCCAAATCCGTATAAAGTCCAAACTTGTGGAACAAAGTCTGGACGTTGTATGAGGTATCACTGTAGGTATCACTGTAGTTGTTTGTGTTTTCTTTTCTTTTTGTTATCTGGGATGGGAAGAACTGTCTCACATGCAAAAAAACAAAACAAAAACACTTGGGTAATTCCCACGGGAACTCATTTTAAGCTTTGCAGACAATGCATCATAAATAGTGTTGGTGGGAATAATATTTGACTCTGGCAAAAATGTAACATACAGTGGACAAGGGGATCATACAAATTGTAGTAGAGTAAAAATTGAGCTGGGCCTGGAAAAATCAGCTAATGTATGGTACCTACTGGCTGGATAGCTCAGTCAGTTAGAGCAGAAGGTATATTTAGCCCAGTGTACCTTGAAAGAAAAAAATGGTATACCTCTTTGGAACAGTCTATATCTAGAAAACCTTGGAAAGGATTACCATAAATTGCCATCAACTGGGCAGGCAAAGGTAAAGGTCTCCCTTGTTTGAAAGCTAGTCATGTCTGACTCTAGGGGACAGTACCCATCGCCATTTACAGCCAAAGAGCCAGCAGCACCTCATATGCCTCCTGAGAAATCTGTACATGAACCAAGAAGCAACAGTTAGGACAGAACACGGAATGACAGAATGGTTTGGAATAGGAAAAGGAGTAAGACAAGGCTGCATTTTGTCACCATGCTTATTCAACCTATACACAGAGCACATAATGCGCAGTGCAGGGATGGAGGAATCACAATATGGGATTAAAATCGCTGGGAGAAACATCAACAATCTGAGATATGCAGACGATACCACCCTAATGGCAGAAAGTGAGGAAGACCTAAAGAATCTCTTGATTGGGCTGAAGGAGGAAAGTGCAAAAGCTGGCTTGAGACTCAATATCAAGAAAACCAAGATAATGGCAACAGGCCCCATCAGTTCCTGGAAAATAGACGGGGAAGAAGTAGAAGCAGTGACAGATTTTACATTCTTAGGATCAAAGATCACTGCAGATGGGGATTGTAGCCATGAAATAAAAAGGCGACTGATCCTTGGGAGACAAGCGATGAGAAACCTGGGGAACATAGTGAAAAGCAGAGACATCACATTGCAAACAAAAATTAGAATAGTCAAAGCAATGGTTTTCCCAGTAGTGATGTACGGATGTGAGAGCTGGACAATTAGGAAGGCTGAACGTAGAAGAATAGATGCCTTTGAAATGTGGTGTTGGAGGAGGGTTTTGAGAGTCCCCTGGACAGCGAGGAGAACAAATAGGTCAATCTTAAAAGAAATTAACCCTGACTGCTCATTGGAAGGTCAAATAGTAAAGATGAAACTAAAGTACTTTGGACATCAAATGAGAAGGGAGGATTCACTTGAGAAGGCATTGATGTTGGGAAAGGTGGAGGGCAAAAGAAGAAGGGGGAGGCCAAGGATGAGATGGCTAGATGGCATTGTAGACACAATGGGCACAGAGCTGGGAGGGCTGAGGGGGATGGTGGAGGACAGAGGCGCCTGGAGAACAATGGTCCATAGGGTCGCAAAGAGTCGGAGTCGACTGTGCGACTGAACAACAAAAAGCCAGCAGCTGTAAATGCAAGAAATATACTGATCAAAGGAGCAATTATCCTCTATTAGGGGATGATAGACAAAGAATGAATGAATGTATGCATGGATAGATGGATGCATAAATGAAATTCTTTCATTGATTGATTGATTTTTCATGCTTATATACCGCCCACTCAGGTACAACCCAACTCAGGGCGGTTACATAGCAGACAGTAAATACATAAAAGACACATGATAAAACAAAGTTAAAAAACCCACCCCTAAAAGGTGCGCACGAACCGAAGGGACCTTGGGGGAAGGCACACTTTTCTATACCAACCACCCATCGCCACCCGCACCCCAAACTTGGCCCACCAGCCAGGCCTTTAGTTCCTTCCTAAATGGCAACAACTCATTCTCCTTCGTATAGTTTGTGAATCCACACTCATGGGTTATGCGCCTGCGCAGAACAGCCGATCGGAGGCTTGAAAAGCTATTGGTCAAAAGTTTTGGCGGTAAGACCGCCCACCGTACCGCCCACCCTGAGGCGCCCGCGCGCCATTTTACCTCAGTTCTCTTCTTTCCGCCGTAGCAGCAGGACGATCGTTGAGAGCTTCCTCAATTTTTTCGCCCTTCTGAGGGAAAGTCTTTTTGGCAAATTTCAACAATTTTTCTCGGTGATTCTGTCCTCCGGGCAGGATCGCCACCCCGGCTCTGTCTCTTCTTTCGAGTGGATTCAGTAGCCAATTTTTCTTCGCATCGATCACCGTCTCCCCCCTCAAGGGGGTGGCGGCTGGTCCGCCCTTCGGGGTACTCGCCTCCAGAAACTTCCACTGGAAGAATTTTTCCGCGGTTCATGGCTGCAGCGTTTAAACAGTGCAGGGCTTGCCTTAAGAAGTTCCCAGCTTCCGACGGACACAGCCTGTGCCTGTTTTGCTTGGGAGAGTCGCACCAGAGCCAGTCTTGCCCGCATTGCAAAAAGTTTACGCGCCTCGCGGTGCAGAACCGAAGCAATCACCTCAAGGCGCATATGATGGAGCTCGCTCTGGCTCCCACCGCTCCCGCTTCCACCTCCGCCGCTGCCGCCCAGCCGCCGCCGGCCTCTTCCTCCGTGCTTCCGATTAGGAAGAAGAAAAAGAAGGACAGGAACGGCGAGAAGAAGCGCAAGCATGGGTCGGAGAAGATACGGTCGCTTCCTCCCACCCCGCGCACACCCGCCTCTCCCGGGCCTTCGCCTCCGTTCTCGACTGCCCGATGTCCTTCTCCGGGATCCTCCATCTGGGGAGGACGGTCGTCTTCCGGGTCACCTGATAAAGGACGCAGGGCTGGGGCTCCAGCTCGCCCACTTCAGGTGCTCCCCTCTCCTCCTCGGGGAAGAAACCGCTCGCCGAGGCAGGCCTCCGTCTCTCCAAGGCCCAGAACGCCGACGGACGACGCGGTCGTCACCGTTCCGACGACCGTTTCGCCGACACCGACGCCGGCCACCGTTTCGACACCCACCGTTTCGTGGACCACCAACCCGCCGGCTACCGGGGCTCTGCCTCCAGCGGACTCGGACGGATCTCAGATGGCCCTCGTCCGAGAGATGTTCCAGGTCATGGCGTCATTTGCGGCCAAGCTCCAAGCCCCCATGCCTGCGGCCTCTGCGGCTCCGGTTCCGACCACCGCAAGCCCCGGGCATCCCGGCCCTGCCGTGGCCCCACCGACCTCGCGTGGGTCGAGTGCCCGCTCCGCCGGCCCACCCAACCCGTCATGGTGTGGTCCGGACGTCGAGGCGGTGGAATCCCATCCCGCCGGCCCGCCCAGGCCGTACTGGCGCGGTCCCGACGTGGATGAAAGACTGCCTCCCTCGTCTTCCGATGAGTCCAGCTCGTCGTCGGAGGAGGACGAGGGAGACGTCAACGCCGAGCGCACGCCGGAGCAGGCTATCGGCTCAGTGGACCCACCGCGTGGTGAGGACCAACGCTCACTGACCGCCATGCTCACAAGGCTGGGCACCGCACTCAACCTCAAGGTCGATCAACCGCCGTTGGAGGGTGAGGATCAGATGACCGCGAAGCTCGACAGACGTGCTGTGCGGCCAGTCCACATAACCATGCTCCCCTCCATGATGACTTCGGCGAGGGCGACGTGGAAGAAACCTTTGGCGGCCCACTCCGTTTCGTCCAGGCTCGACAGCATGTACCGGGTCCTGGACGAGAACGTCGAGTTCTTGCAGGCTCACCCCCTGCCGAATTCCCTGGTGGTCAAGGCCTTCCAGCATAGGACGGCCACCAGCGGGTTTCCGGTCCCATCGACGCCGGAGGGAAAGAAACTGGACGCGGTGGGGCGTAAGTTCTACGCCACCGGCTCCCTATTCTTCCGTGCCGCCAACTACTCGGCCGCCATGGGCCTGTATCAATCTCACCTCTGGGAGCAGGTGAAGGTTGAGACGGCGAAACTGCCTGCGGATGCCCAAAAGCGGATTGACGCACTGGCCACCGAGGGGGACTTCGTCGCCGAGCAACTGATGCGCACTGCCCGGCATATCAACGATTATGCGGCAAAAGACATGGCCTCCGCAATCTACCTCCGTCGCCATGCTTGGCTCAGGGACACCTCCCTCGATGACGCTATGAAAAAGCTCATCGAGGAGTTTCCCTTCGACGGGCAGGGCCTCTTCGGTCAGGACACCGACAAAGTCCTGAATGAGATGCGCCAGACCAATTCCACGGCGAAGTTCCTGGGGCTCACCACGCCGGCTACTTCCGCCAGGCCGAGGTTCCAGCCCTTCACACGGCGGTTCCAGGGCAATCCGCAGCAGCAGGGACCGACGGAGCAGCCTAGATCCAGCTCCTACAAACAACGGCGGCAGCACAAACCCCGTTACCGACCCTATGGACAGGACAAACGTTCGGGCGCGAGGCCCAAGCCCCGCGTTTGAAGCTGCGACGGCCGAGTCTCTCTCGCTCCACATCCCGTACCTCCCCCTCCGGAACTTCCTCCAGGTATGGTCGGGCATCACGGACGACCAGTGGGTCTTAAAGATCTTGTCCTCTGGCTACGCCATCGAGTTCGTGCGGGTGCCTCGGGTAGGAAGACATCGTCTCACCACCTCGTCCCCCCATTTGGAGGAAGAAATATCAACCCTTCTCTCCAAGGGAGCCATCGAGCGGGTAACACCGTCTGACTGGGACAACGGCTTCTACTCGAGGTACTTCGTGGTCCAGAAGAAGGACGGAGGCCTTCGCCCTATCCTGGATCTGCGCCGCCTTAACAAATGCATCCACACCAGGAAGTTCCGGATGGTGACCTTGCAGACCGTCCTCCCCCTCATCAACAAAGGGGACTGGTTCACAGTCATAGACCTCAAGGATGCCTACTTCCACGTCTCCATCCTCGAGGAACACAGACGATTTCTCCGCTTCCGTATCGACAATTCCGTGTACCAGTACCGGTGCTTACCGTTCGGCCTGGCCACGGCACCGCGGGTTTTCACCAAATGCATGGCTCCGGTGGCTGCATTCCTCCGTCAACGGAGCATCAGGGTCTTCCCGTACATCGACGATTGGTTGATCGTCTCCCCCACCAAATCGTCAGCCATTCGGGACACACAATACACGGTCCACCTCATGGAGAGTCTCGGCCTCAGGATCAACTTCACCAAATCGAAGTTGACTCCCACTCAACGCGTCGAGTACATTGGAGCGGTACTCGACTCGCTTGCTACGAGAGCCTACGCCCCCCAGAAACGCTTACAGGACATTGCGCAGGGGGTGAGCGAACTACGCACCAAACCGTGCATCCGGGCGAAGAAGGCTCAGAGACTTCTAGGCCTTATGGCCTCAACGACGGCAGTGATTCCCCATGCCAAGTTGAAATTCAGGTCCCTGCAATCGTGGCTCCTTCACGAGTTTGACGCACTTCGGGAGAGCCAGTCCAAACGGTTGACCCCATCTCCAGAACTGAGGGACCAACTGCTGTGGTGGTCTACACCACTCAACGTGGCCACGGGAAAGAGCTTCTACCCCCCGCAACCCTCGTTGCAGATACTGACCGACGCGAGCAACCTCGGCTGGGGCACTGCTTGCGGGACTCTCACGGTCAACGACACCTGGACACCACACGAAACGGTGCACCACATAAATTACTTGGAACTGCTGGCCATCTGGAAGGCCCTGCGTTCCTTCGAGACGCTGCTCACCGGCAAGGCGGTTCAAGTGGCCTCGGACAATACCACGGCGGTGGCGTACCTCAACAAGCAGGGAGGAACACGGTCCACCACCCTCCTGTACCTCGCAGTGCAGTTATGGGAATGGTGCCTGGAGAGGCACATTTTCCCAATTGGAGTGCACATTCAGGGCACACTGAATGTTTTGGCAGACCACCTGAGCCGTCTCACCTCGACGACCCACGAATGGGAGCTGGACGACGGGGTGTTCCGGTCGCTTTGCGAGGCATGGGGGACGCCGAGCATCGACCTCTTTGCATCGGAGTCCAACAGGAAACTCAGCAGGTACTGCTCCAGAGCAGGCATCGGACTGAACTCTGAGGGCGATGCCTTCATGAAATGGTGGGATCAGGACTATCCCTATGCCTTCCCTCCGTTTCCTCTGGTCCAGAAAGTACTCACCAGGATGTACCAACACAGAACCAATGCAATTCTGGTGGCGCCGGCATGGCCGCGCCAACCCTGGTTTCCGCTACTGTTGCGCATGTCGTCACAGTATCGCACACTGCCGGAGTCACCGACGCTTCTCCAAATGGAGCACGGCCAGCTGCACCATTCGGACCTGCCCAGCCTCCACCTCACCGCGTGGAGGATAACCCCAGACTGTCCAGGATCCTCGAGCTAGCGCGGCGCCCATCCACAAGGAGGTCCTACGCTTCCAAATACAGGCGCTTTTGTGCTTTCCTGGCTTCCCAGCACATGCCCCCCCCGCAGGCGGGACTGCAGGACGTTTTAACATACCTCCTCCATTTGGCGGAGTCTGGCCTTAGCATCACCTCCATCCGAGTGCACCTCGCAGCAGTGGTGGCACACTCCCCGGCTGGTTCGCCCGCTGCTGGGGCTTTCCGTGACCAAACGGTGAAGCGCTTCCTCAAGGGACTACGGAACGCTTTCCCCCCGGTCAGAACTCCTACGGCTCAATGGTCATTGTCTACCGTGCTCAACGCGCTCACCAGGACCCCATTCGAGCCCATGGCTACCGCCGATGTTCGCCTCCTCACATGGAAGGCGGCATTCCTAGTGGCTATCACGTCTGCACGACGAGCTGGTGAGCTGGTTGCCCTGCGAGCAGACGCACCTTTTCTCCAGTTCTTCAACGACCGCGTCGTCCTCCAAGCGGACATCACCTTCCTGCCCAAGGTGGTCTCCAAGTTTCACATGGCACAAACTATCTCCTTGCCAACCTTCTTTCAGAACCCCACTAACGCCCAAGAAAGGACTTGGCACACGCTGGATGTGAAACGAGCTTTATTGTTTTACACCAGCAGGACTAGAGAGTTCAGGAAGTCGCAACGCCTCTTTGTGGCCTATGGGGGAAAGTCCAAGGGTGAACCCATCTCTGCTCAAAGGTTCTCCAAATGGATCACCTCTACCATCTACCTGGCCTACGAGTCAGCCTCACTGCCACCTCCACCGCATGTCAGGGCGCATTCCACCAGGGCGGTTGCCACATCCACTGCCTTTCTGGAGGGCACACCGCTTGAGGACATATGTAAGGCTGCCACCTGGTCCAGACCTTCCACATTTGTCCAGCATTACAGGGTGGACACCAGAGCCACTGCGGACGCCAGGCTTGGCCGTGTCGTCCTCACCAGAGGGCTCCGGACTCAACGCCCCTGACGGGTCCACCTAGGGGATCTTCAGCTCATCGTGGGATCATCTCATCCGACTGCCCACCGACCAAGTAAGTGTGAGCTTGCTAATCTCCCATGAGTGTGGATTCACAAACTATACGAAGGAGAAAGTTCGGTTTCACTTACCAGTGATAACTTTCGTTCTTCGAGTATATAGTTTGTGAATACACACTACCCACCCTGCCTCCCCTCTTGAGCTGCACGGATGAGATCAGTTGGTTTATCCTGTGCTTAGCTTAAGTATGGAACTGAGGTAAAATGGCGCGCGGGCGCCTCAGGGTGGGCGGTACGGTGGGCGGTCTTACCGCCAAAACTTTTGACCAATAGCTTTTCAAGCCTCCGATCGGCTGTTCTGCGCAGGCGCATAACCCATGAGTGTGTATTCACAAACTATATACTCGAAGAACGAAAGTTATCACTGGTAAGTGAAACCGAACTGTCTGTTGGCAGGAGGTTCCAAAGGGCTTGTGCGGACACGGAGAAGGCCCTCCTCCTTGTGCCAGAGAGGCGAGCCCCCCTGGCTGATGGCACAATTAGAGAGCCCCTCCGGTCCGCTCTGGTTGGGCGGACAGACGTCCTTAGGGCGATGCGGTCTCTAAGATACCCTGGCCCACTACCATATAGGGCTTTAAAGGTCAAAACCATGAATCTCTGCTCAATCAAGGTCCAAAATGAAAGTATTGTGATATTTTTATGATTAACATTAAAACATATAATGTATCTTCTAAGGGTTTACCTTTACTTCCAAATACTATTCCCCAATGGCATTTAGAGCTTTAAATCAACACCATAAAATTAACTGGTTACTGCACTTATTCGCCTGAAACAAAACAGAGCAGTGATTATATTCCTTTAATTGCACTTAAGGTCATTAATACATATGCAAGTACCATTTCCTACTCTCCAGAGTCATTCCCTCATTACACTTTGTGATTCACCAAATCACACTATTGTGAATAGTGCCTGAAACCAGTGTCCAAGTGTTATCGGAAAACTGCTGGGATCCTTTTGCTCAGGTCAATTTAATTACATTGTAGTTGACAGCAACCACTGCCATTTGGGTATTGCCTTTGCCACCAGCAATTGACACCTGAGTGTTAATGAGCTAGTAATTAAGATCTGGCATAGACAAGCACATTTTCATGTGCTGCTTCAGTTTGGTGCTAACAGCCTTTCCTTAGACAGTTCCTAGGATTAACAAGGTTTGTAAAATGTAAACACATTACAGTTGCACAGTGTATTTTTTGGGGGGATTGTTCAGACTAAACAATTCAAAACATCCCATGAGAAATGAAACTCTCCAAATTGTTTCCTACCAAGTGGATTATTTTTTCCATGGTTTCAGTTTTATTGAACCTAGCATTTTAAAGTTTGTTTAAAAGTGCATAGCTGACTGGAAGGTGGCAGGTCAGCAGTTCAATAACCAGGTATTGCACAACGGAATGAGCTCCCATTTCTGTCCCAGCTCCTGCCAATTTAGCAGATTGAAAGCAAGAAATTGCAAGTAGATAAATAGGGACCACTTCGGTGGGAAGGTAAACAGCGTTCCGTTTACTCCTGCATCTATTCATGCCTGCCACATGACCATGGAAACGTCTTCAGAAGCAGACAGCACTGGCTCTTCGGCTATGAAACAGATCAGCACTGAACCTACAGTCGGATACAACTGGCTTTCGAGCAAGGGAGACATATACCTATACCTTAGATGATAATCTACCCCAAATGCATAATTAGATGTCCAACATGACAAATAATGTTTATTGCCAGAAACATACCCATGTTTTGGTAGTAATAAAATCATTTAACAATTTGAGCCAATAGTAGAGATGGAAAAAGTTGCCTTTTGCAATTGTAACTTTTAGAATCCCATATTTATGTCTTAGAATGCAGCAGCATTACTCCAGAAGTTGTATAATTCTGTGAGGTGTAGTTCTAAACAACATTAACTTGTTGGCACTTCCTTCAAGCCTCCGTAGCAAATATCCAAAGAGGAACTCCTTAATTATCAGAGCTTCTAGTGATGTTATTATCATTGCACTGGCCAAGCTCCTCAAGAGGATATTAGCCTGGACTCTGAGACATTGTGCATTGTCCTACAAAAACAGTGGATTTCTTTCCCACCACTACCAGGGATGCAACAATCCAATGTGTACATGCTTATCCTCTTATGTCATTTGCACAAGGAAATTATTTCCACATTTGTAATATGGAAGCTGGATTTCTTTCAAAGGGGTGAAGTGCAACTGTAGGTGTACTTTGGAGATTTATATCTTCAGGCTGGGGTCTTTTGAAGCATGATATCTGTAAGAAAATGATCAATACAAACATAAAAGAGAGGCCGTTGAACCATACAAAAGCTAATCTTTCTCTCTATGCGACAAATTAGAACGTCATTAACTTTTGAGATACACCAAGCATTTCTTTTTATAGAAAAATAGATAGAGGTCACCCTGGCTCGAAAGCCAGTCATATCCGACTCTTGGGTTCAGTGCTCATCTAACAACAACAATAATAATCTCCATTTATAGCCAAATAGCCAGTGCTGTCTGAGACTGCAGACATTTCGATGGACACGTAGCAGGCATGACTAGACACTGGAGTGCATGGATGGCTGTTTGCCTTCCCTCCAAAGTGGTCCCTATTTATCTACTTGCAATTTCTTGCTTTCAAACTGCTAGGTTGGCAGGAGCTCGGACAGAGACAAAAGCTCACTCCATCATGTGGCACTCAGGTCTTGAACTGCTAACATGCTGTCCTTCCAGTTGTCAAGTTCAGCATCTTAATCACTAAGCCACTGCAGTACCATGTAGGAAAAAAAACATCAAAGCAATTCTAAAATTGAAAAAGTAATCTTTTGACAAAAATGATAAATGGAACTTAATTAAGCTAGGTATATATCTCTTAATGTGGTATTCTTAAATAAAGGAGGCTGATAACTTCCACTCTTTTTTTTTGCTTCTTTTCTTCATAAAACTGAACAATAACCCTTCAGCACAAGAATCCAGCTAGGAACTCTAATAGAACCTTCCATTTTCCTTTTTCTGTAATACAAACAAATAAGCTTTGCAAAAGAAATAAAATGCCCTGCAGGTCAACAGACTAACACTTTCCCAAAAAGCCAAGGGAGAATTGGAGTTCCAAAGCTGAAGGCACCCCATTAGCAATTCCTGTTCTTTATGTCATAAAAAAAAATGACTCAAGGCAGTGGGTTAGCAAATCTTTCAGTCACTCTACAAACCCACATTCACCCCATAAGATGAAAAATGCATTAACTTTTTATTGAATCTTTAGTTTTGGGATTTACTTCTCATTTCTCATTTTCATCTTTGGGAAGAGTTTGCTTTTTTGACAGAACCTTTTGTAGGACATCCAGCCTTTTATATGCAGATTGGTATAATTACCCTTTGAAATCCTCTCAATTCCTGGTGGCTTAAACGGAGAACATGAAAGGGCAAATGTTATCCTCAGCTGAAGGAGAGAAAAAGTGGCACATATATCAATCCAAAATGAGACAGAGCAAGGAAAAACACTTCTTTACCCAAGGATGGCAGCTCTTGACAGATCACTAAAGGAGCTATGAACCGCAGAGGCAGCCTTTGGTAGTACGCACACGTGCATGCACACACGTGTGTGTGCATGCACACGCGTGTGTGTGTGCATTTGCACACACAATGCACGCACATGCATGCGCTTGCACGCAGGCATGCACGCACACACGTTCAGCAATCCACTGTGCCTAGGGATAATTTTATCATAGTGTGTGTGTGTTTTTTAGAAAATACCAAAAGGTGAATCTGTGTTAAGTGAAACACAAAGAATGTACCATGAGTGAAAGAAAAGAAAAAAGAAAACAAATGCCATCTCCCCACAAACTTTAGCTTTTTTCTCCAAAGAATGACATCTAGAGCCGAGCAATGAGACAAGTTGTGATCTGATGATGGAATCATCTAGTGAAGCTGTCAAGCAAGCAAAGGCATCTACATTGGCCTGTCCATCTGGGGACTGTGATAGAAACTGCAAAGGCAAAACTCCTTGTCCGTGGAGATCCATATGACAGACATCTGGCTCCCCAGTGTAAAAGGAGAAATGGTCGCTCAGCTGTCACATATATCAAGCATTTGTTTAAGGCATCCAGACTGACAAATACAAAAGGAGAAAGGGGGAGTGGGGGAGAAGCCAAGATATGGCTCTTTAAACTATGAAAACTTGTGACTGTATTAAAAAAAAAACCATACCATAGAACTAATGCTATGTCTCATTTGGTTGAAATAAGGATTGATAAATATGGATACATATGAGGACAAATAGAGAGCAGACTCACTGGTTCAACTGTGAATGGTGGAATTGACCCCCTTGTGGCAAAAAGAGGCTAAGAGGGAGCTAGGGACATTCTGGACTCCCTGCTTGGTGGCCTGGTGTGTGTGAGGGAGGCTCCTTTTATAGGCCTGTCCTTCTCTGTTTCAGCCTCTTTGTTGAAGCAATGGCTCACCCTGCCACCCTTGTGACTAGAATGCATAGTCACCCTCTGGGGCTGGAGAGGAATTTTTTTAGCCTGTCTTCCTGACTGGAGCTGTGGAAGATGGGTGGTTTTTTTGCATATCCAATTCCAGAATGATGGAATTGGGGGGCTTCAGGGGAAGTGTAATTTAAATAGGTCACATGTAGGCAGGTAGTGCTGGGTTAGGGTGGTAGTGGTGAATCCCTCAGGACATCATTAGAAAAGGTGAAACTTATATACTAGGCACGTTTTGAGGGAATCAATTTGACATGCAGGGGACACCATCAGCCAATTAAACAGTACATCCATCATCCATTCATGTGAATAGAGGTGGAAATGCCCATGAAGTTGCCTCCCCAGACAGTAGCTGGTGAAGGTATTACACTGCCCCGTAGCAAGGGATTCACCCATCCACTCTGGAGAGGGGACAAAGTATCTCCTACTGGTATCAGGAATCTGTGCATGCCCCTCCTCTGTAAAATGGAGCAGGCTAGCCTAACTGCTACTGAGGGAGAAAGAGGCAAAGTCTCATAATTGTCCTGAGGTTGAAGCAGAAGTGTTTGTCAAGGAGAGCTGAGTTTGGTAGCCAGTTGTAGAGAAATTCTAGCCAGAGGGTGGCCACAGAAATGGAGATCAGGTCAGAGATTGACCAAGCACTTGTTGAGAATCCAGCTCAACAAGGGTGTAAGCATAAAGTCAGCAGAAACTGAAACAGCAGTCAGAGTTAATGGTGCACAAGAATTCTCTGATCCAGCACTGGGGAAGCAAGTTTTATTGAAGTTACAGGTTACACAGGATGTCTATGAAAGCATAGGTGCAGTTGTATTCAGCCAATAATATTACATTCTCTACAGCATAGCCATATATGGAACATATATTACTAGTACATGGGCAGTAGCTTATATCCTGCCAGAATAGGCCCAAAGCCTATTCTCTGTGGCGGTACCCTTGCAAAAGCTGTTACCTGTAATATATAGCTTACTTTAGCAGTTTAGGCTGATGCCAAAAGCATATATTTGAAGATTGCACAAAACCAGGAACTCAAGAGCAATTGCTCTGCACAGATGCAGAATCTCTGCACAGAGGCCGGATGCGATTGTTGATTCAGGAAAGAGCTAACCACAATTGTTACTGTGGTTGGGCGCAGGAAGAGCTAACCACAATTGCTAGCTATATGCTACAAAGCTAATGATTTAAGCTAAAAGTTATAATGAACTCCCACAGCCAGTCATTGGTAAACAGAGTCCAAAGGGAGATCCAAGAGTGTAGTCAAATTCCAGGCAGAAGGTCCAAGATAATCAAACAGGCAGGTTTTATGGGTCAGAGTGTCACAGCATCGAGAAGCACAAATGTTGTTCTGACAAAATTAGAGCAAGCACACACACCTCTTAAGAGCACTTCAAGGCTCCACAGGTGGGAGTGATATCTGCAAACAAGCTCTCGCCTCCCTTCTACACACTTGGAGTTGGTTTTGCACCTGTAATCAGATGTTGATGGCTTAGCTCCATCGGTGTCATCGGAGATTGCTGGCTGAGCTTCTGTCATTTCCCAATCAAGTGGATAAGGTAGAGGCAGAACCATGCTGTACTGACCCATCCAGGCAAGCACGGTCACCGCACAGTGACGCTACACAGAGAGACTTGTTCAAGGATAGTCCAGATACCAAAGTCCAAAAGGCAAGCCAAGGTCTGTTTACCGGTAGTCCGAGTCAGTAGTCAAATTGAAAGGGTGTCCAGGGGCATTGTCAGGGGTGGGAGAATAGTCAGGGTCATGGCAGGCAGGTCAGAGTCATGTCAGGCAGTCTGGGATCAAGCAGGACTCTTTGCACAAGACTTGTACCGATGCTGGCAGGCTGCAGAAGGCTTGCTTATAAGCCTCCCAGCTAATCAGTATCAGCTGGGAGCCTTCTTTGGTGCCTCGCCCTCGCTTGTTTGCATCTCAGGTGTATCTGTTTCCTAGCCCTCTCCCAGACTGAGTGCTGATCCCTGTCAGAGCCAGATTCCTGATCTGACAGGTCAGCTGCTGGGGAGAACAGACTTGGGCCAGGCTCAGGCTGAGACACCTGGCTCAGGACATCCTCAGCCTTGGGTGCAGGCAGAACTGTACTGGGCATAGGGAGTGCCCCCTGATCCAGCTCATCTTTGGAGTCAGAGGAGGGCTGGATCACAACACATGCTGACAGTGGGCTGAGGCACCATCTGCCAGCTTTCATCCTCATCCTCAGAATCCAAATCACACTATCACTCCATCCACAGGCCAATTAATAAATGTGGCCCTATGCCCTTCATCACAAACTTGTGTCCTGCCTCTTTATTTGATGGGTAGGGAGTAAGATTCTAATTTAAATAAGCAGTCATATGCATTCTTGCTTGGAATAAGGCCCACTGAATTCAAGTGCAGGAACAAGGTGATTCTTCTTCTTCCATGTCTAGGTCAGACTTTAAACTGTCAAAACAAAGCCACCTTTTGGTGAATTCATTCTGTAGTTCCTTTAGCCTGATCAAGTGTGATAAAGATTAGTTGGCACAACAAGGTTGCTGTTGTCTGAGGTTCAAAATCTGCGGTTCAAAAATACCACAATCTTTGAGGAAGCTATTTATGTGTACCCCAATAAGGTTATATCTTTATTGGATCACAGACAAATCAAACATTACACAAGTGTTTGTGATTCATGATCACTTCTTCAGGCAGTTTTTGGAATAGTAGCCATGTTAGTCTGTGGTTCAGGCATATCAGAAAATAAAAACAAACAAAAAACTGCAGCTCTTTAAAGACTAACTGCTATATTTTTACTGTTAGCAGAAGAGTCAGTCCTACCATGGGGCCTGTCCTTCTGTCCCACCAAACTCACACAAATTATAGAATTCTGTGGAGACTTGGAGGCATTCTTCCATGGACTCAAAGAATATTTCGACAACCCGGAGAACAACCAGCACAACAATTCACAAGCTGTTCCTCACCCACTACAACATGAGAAGTAACCAGGCACTGATCCACAAACATCTTACTCCCAGCAACACAGAAGGAAGAATTCTATGTGGACACCTCCAGAGGGTCAGAGCAAGGAATTGGACTTCCAACATTGAATGCTTCCACCACCATGCCCAAGCAGAGATCATCAGCCATGGACATAGTCCAATTTACAATCTCAGCAGAACAGAACATGAGGTGATAAACAACCTCAGAAATAATCCCAACATCATAATCAAAGAGGCAGACAAAGGTGATGCCGTAGTTGTCATGGACAAATCAAGCTACACACAGGAAGCTGACAGACAACTTTCCAATTCTTCATTTTACCAGCCTCTAACTATGGACCCAACCACCAGATATCAAAAAGAATTACAAAACCTTCTAAAAACTGTTCTTGGAAATGTACGTGACTAAATCATGACCGAGACACCACAAGAACCTCAACCAGCTACCTTTTATCTACTACCTAAAATTCACAAACCTGGAAACCCTGGGAGAACCATTGTTTCAAGCATCAACACTGTCACTGTTGGAGTGTCTGGATATGTGGACTCCATTTTCAAACAATATGCTACCAATGTACCCAGCTACATGAGAGATACCACAGACTTTCTAAGAAAACTTCAACACACACATGACCTCCCAGATAACACCATCTTAGCTACAACGGATGTGGAAGCTCTGTACACCAACATTCTACAAAAAAGATGGATTACAAGCCATCAGGAACACCATTCAAAACAAAGGTGAAGCCCACACAGTCACCTCCCTGTGCAACTTTGTACTTACACACAAATACTTCACCTTTGACAATGAAACCTACCTCCAGATCAATGGAGCTGCCATGGGTACTTGCATGGCTCCATAGTATGCTAATATATTCATGGCTGATCTAGAACAACGGTTTCTTGAGTGCTGTACCTATAAACCACTTGTCTATTTGAGATACATTGATGACATATTTTTGATCTGGACACATGGAAAAGAAACCTTAGAGAAATTGCACCAAGACCTCAATAATTCTCATCCCAATATTAAACTCAGTTTGGACCAGTTTATACAACAAGTAAATTTCCTGGACACCACTGTGAAACTAAAAACTGGACATCTCAGTACCACACTATATCGCAAATGCACAGACAGATGTACCTACCTGCATGCCTCCAGTTTCCACCCAGAACACTCAACAAAATCCATTGTCTATTGCCAAGACATCAGGTACAATCGCATCTGCTCAGACCCACAAGACAGGAATGCCAAGCTCAAGGACTTACAAAATGCATTTCTCAAACTACAATACCCATCCAATATGATTAAAGAACAAATCAACCGGGTTAGATGAATACCCAGGAGTGATCTAATACAAGACAGAAAAGAAAGCAATCAAACACTGCTGGTTGTCACTTTCAGCGCTCAAGTTAAACCCCTCATATGCATAATGAGGGATCTCCAACCCATCTTGGACAAGAATACTTCACTTTCCAAAACCCTTGGTGACAGACCCCTACTTGCTTATAGACAACCCTCCAAACTCAAACAACTACACAAAAGTGAAACAGAGATGGGAACTAGACCCTGCTGCAAACCCAGATGTCAACTATGCTCCCACATTCACTCTGGAAACAGTATTACTGGACCCAACGGCACCACAAACAACATTAAAGCTTTGCTTGGCAACTTTACACTTTTGAGATTGAAAGGGGGACATTTAAAACTACAGTAATCTACTGCTAGCTGTAGGAAGCTGTATTGATATGAGTGCTTGTCTGTCATCCTGCTTGATTACTCATTGCTTTGTGATCCTTTTTTCCTTGTGCCATCATGACCCATGCATCTGCTGTATATAAACCATACCTGGAAGTTTTACTCCTTGTCTGAAGAAGTGTACTTGATACACGAAAGCTAATAGTAAAAACATAGCATTTAGTCTTTAAGGTGCTGCAGTGTTTTTGTTTTATTATTATTTTTGTTTTCTGATATTCTTCAGGCATGTACCAATTTCCTATGGACAGTGCACGAAAACAATAAATGAGAGCTCCAAAAGTTTATGGTAGACGTGCCAGCCCTCCTTTCTCTCAGGTGAGTTAGAAATAAGAGCAGGCTGCATCACATAGCTGTTGATTAGAGATCATCTCCTTCAGTTTTAGAACAGCAAGAGAAAATGCCTTACTCTGCCATAATGCAAATAAGTTAATAACTTTGAAATGGCATTTTCCTCATAGGCAGGATAAAACAAATAAATCAAAAATAATTGAATAATAGAACATGCATGTTTATTCATTCGGCTATGTATAATTCCCACCCTCATTGGTGCCTCCCAATCTGTTGGAAGTAAAATAAACAAAGCCCACAAATATTGTTTAAGTGGTTTTGAAAGCAAAAATTTCAAATCAAAACAAAGGCCAGGTGGAGTCATACAATTTTATCCACCTGCAACAAGCAAAGCAGGGATAATTAAGCCTAACTTTTCCTGCTCTTGTGAGGTGCTGCTCCAGAAGCAGCTCTGTCATGGACAATGTTGTTATTGTTCAGTTGAACAGTTGAGTCCGACCCTTAGTGACCCCATGGACCACTGCACTCTAGACTCCTCTGTCATCTCTCATCATACATAGCCCACCCAGATCTACACCCACTGTGTCAACGATGCCATCTAGCCATCTCATCCTCTGCTGCCCCCTTCTCCTTTTGCCTTCGATCTTTCCCAGCATCAGGGCTTTCTCCAGTGAGTCCTCAATTGGTAACCAAAGTACTTGAGCTTCAGGTACTGACAATGTACCAAACCACAATGCAACCCTGCCAAACTTCACATAGATTTCCAGCAATAGTCCATAAAGAAAATTATTTATGACTCTGATCTCTCCAAATAGTTTCCTTAAGACACATACATCTTAACAGAAACTAAATTAGTGCTATGTTTAGATGAGAATATGTCAGTAGTCATAGGGCTCATTGACATTCTGCGAACACAGTCATAAATAAGAATTAGTTTTCCATTCATTGCTTTTGTGCCTACTCATTATGTCAGCTAGCATCAGAGGAGCCTGGGAACTAGAGAAAAAACAGTATGATCATTTCAGTGTTGAAAATTTTAGTATTGAATAACAAATGAAGTCATTGTTGTTAGTCCCTATAATGCGCAGACCAGAGGGTCCCCACTGTGTTGAGAACAATCTGAACTCAGAATGTGTCAGCATGATAGCAAAGTCAAGTATTTTGAATGCAAGGGATAAAATTTAGAATGAAAACCCTGCAAAACAGAGGTGTTAAAACAGCAAAAAGTGAATGCGTGCTAATTAAAAATTAGCCGTTGATGTCAAAGCATACTGTGTTTTTCCATCCAGGTTTCTGAAATGAAAGCAGGAAGCAATCAAAATAGAAAATGAGCCAGAAAGCTTTTTACTAAATATTCTAGATCATTATGACAGCAGAAGAGACTTCAGGTAGGTGTAGATTAGATAAAAAGGGAGGATATAGACACCTGGTTGAACCCACTTTTTAGACACTTGCTAGTGAAGGGGTAAAGGACTGTGCTGGCTTAATGGTTAAGATGCTGAAATTAATGACTGAAAGGTCAGCAGGTCAGCAGTTTGAGACCCAAGTGTTGTATGATGGAGTGAGCTTCTGTTTCTGTCCCAGCTCCTGCTAACTTAGCAGTTCTAAAGCAAGAAATTGCAAGCAGATAAATAGGTACCACTTTGGTGGGAAGGTAAACAGTGTTCCGTGCACTCCAGTGTCAAATACATGGAAACATCTGCAGATGCAGACAGCGCTGGCTCTTTGGCTATAAATGGAAATGAGCACTGAACCCTAGAGTTGGATACTACTGGCTTTTATGCAAGGGTGACCTTTACCTTTACCAAATGAAGGGGTAGAAATGGACTTTTCAGTCAACCTGGCCCCAGAAGGTTTTTTGGGAACCCTTGCTAAAAAATGGAAAGGAGATGGCCAATCTCCCTAAATTAGACAAATATATCTTCTCTAAGTGGCATTCCTCCATCCACTCCATACCAAAGCCCATCTTATTCGGCAAGGTCTTCCCAACCCAGCATTTTTATGGTTCTCAGCAGTTACTATAGATCTAGCTCACTGAATCAAGAAGATAAACATTGTATTTATAAAACAAAGCTTTGGGTGAGTCTGTAGTTGGTCTGTAGTTGTCTTTAAATATACAGTAAACTTCTGATATAGACAGTGTAGCCCTCATGGGTTAAATATCAGTGATTTAATGTTAAAAAGTCATAACAAGAGTGGTTTAACAAGGCATGATTAAACCATCCCACTGAGTTTTCATGGCCAAGCAGGGATTTGAACACATGTCTCTAAAGTCTCAGTCCAAAACTTCTACTCTATCACACTAGCTTACTTTGTTAATTTACACTTTGTTACTCTTCATATTATTATGATCTCAGGTTATTTTAGAAAAGTTGTAAAACAGTGCCAAATACATATTATTTATTTGTTAGACTTACATTCCACCTTTCTCCCAATGAGCTCAAGGCAGACTACTTGCATCTCTTCCTTCTCCTCACCTTATTTTCACCACAACCCTTTGAGTCAGGTCAAGCTGAGACTAGCCCAAAGTCATCCAGAGGTTTTATTGTCCTACCAGGACATATAAGCCATGGCCTAAAGTTTACAGGAGCTAAGCAGTTAGAACATTTTGGAGGACACTCATTGACAGATTTGCCATGTTGACAAGGGATTACTTGATAGCACATAACTACAACACCACATAACTTCAGCACTGTAACTTCTAAACTACTTGGTTGTCTATCTCACATATCAGGTTTGATGGATTAGCTTTTCCACATACAGGGACCTGCAACTGAGACATTCCTCAAAAATAGTTACACAGTTTTTGTTAAGAGACAGTTGGCAATGTTTGCATTCCTTATCTCACTAGAAGAAGCCAGTTCAGAAATCAGAAATTTTTAATAACTTTCCACTCATCTTGAAGCACAAATAGCATAGAGGAAAGCACATATGAGCTTGCGTTTCAGCAGTAACATTATTTTTAAAACATACTTTCTCTTTCAGAAAATATTCCTAGGGCAGCTGGCATATCAATAACAATATATGAGTCATTTTCTCAATATCTACTTTTCTTTTAGTTTTGTTGGTGTAATAAGGTTCTGAAAACTGGGTGAATCACAAATACATCAGCATCTACATTGACTGATACAGATAGTAATTGTATGCATTTTCAAACCACAATATAAGTATGAAATTATTGTCAAACTAATATTTAAAGTACTACCAAATAACCATCCAATACAAGTCAAAATAATGAAGAACATGGTGGTGCAAATGCTAAAACAAACACTGAATTATTTCAAATAATAATTTATTTGAACTGAAAACATAATATTAATCATTACTATTTTGGCATGATTAAAAGTTTATTTGAAAATTTAAAAAATGACTCAAAGATGTACATAGTTGAAATGAATAATATAATAATTTATTTTAAATATAATGGGTTGAATCTGTTGATAGTCTAGTTGGAGTAGATCCAGTGAATAAATAGGAGTTGCATAGCTTATATACAGTCACCTTTCAACTGTTGATGCTCTGGGTCAGATATTTGGATCTAGTCCAGTGATTTCAACCTCCAAATAGACAATTGTCACGACTATTTGGGGTTTTATTCACATTGTCAGTGAGAAGAGCTTATATATAGGATTATAGTTGTTTGCAAATGACATTTTGAATGTATTCATCCTAAATCTATGTAGGCAAATTGGGGAATGGATTCAACTACTTTCTCAAATGAAAAGAGAAATTATCCAATAATTTTTCAGAGATAAGGCTCACAACTGTCAGGAACAGCATCAACTGTGTCTTCTCTTTATCTAAAGAAATGTGTTTTTTTCTGCTGCTAATTTAAAAGACACAAGCAGCAGTTGTGTCAGCAACCTGGCCACCATTTTGCTTCCCCCACAATGCACTCTGTCCAGTGTTCTTTGGAAGATAGTGGTTGACGCAGGTAAAGAGCCACCAAAAATAGCAGAGGAATTTGGAAGATAATTCTTTAGAGTAACCTTCTCATGTCATAAAGCAGAAAGCTGCAGAATTGTAAGGGATTCCATTGGCCATCTAGATCAATCATGTACCTATACACCAAATCAATTTCCAAGGGAGTAAGCAAAATACAAATCTTAGAAAGTTTATCAGGAATCCCCCCCACCTTTCAAAATGTGCTTTCAGCATTTGTCATCATTCTTCAAGTTGCCAACTCTTACATGTTCTGAGGTCAATGTGAATATCATATCTCCCTGTTCAGATGATTATAATGCAGCTCTGCACATTTGAGTCCTACAACAGTTACTAATTGAGCGCAGTGTTGTTCGGAATGGGGTTTTGGAGTTGTTGTGTTTTTTTTACTAAAGGTAATGGTAAAGATTTCCCTTGCTCGAAATTCAGTCGTATCCAACTTTAGGGTTCAGTGTTCATCTCTGTTTCAAAACCAAAGAGCCAGTGCTGTCTGCTTCTGAAAACGTTTCTGTGGTCATGTGGCAGGCATGACAAGACACCGGAGTGCACGGAACACTGTTTACCTTCCGACCAAAATGGTTCCTATTTATCTACTTGCAATTTCTTGCTTTCAAACTGCTAGGTTGGCAGGAACTGGGACAAAGATGGGAGCTCATTCCATCCTGCAGTACTCGGGAATCAAACTGCTGACCTCCCACCTTCAAGTCAACATCTTAGCCACTTGAGCCACTGCAGTCCCATTTTATTTTACTACAAATCTGATAATTTTCCATTTTAAGAATTCCAGATGTTTACATGAGGTTCACCTGGAGAAAAGACATAGCTGGGAAGGGTTCTAAGACTAACATAGGCTTAGTTCTGCCCTATCATCCTAGGCAGAAAGCCAGCTGCCCCAATGCTACCTGGGAGCTTCCTTTCTGACCAAGACGTTAGGGGAGATCTAGGCCACAATGACTTCCCAACTATACCTTTTCTCCAAGTGTCAGGAACTCCCAGAACAGAGATGTATCAAATTCGTATTCCACCCATCCCTACAACAACAACAACAACAACAACAATTATCCCATGCCTAGTACTATTTAAATGCAGAAAAGTGAAGCTAGTGCTGTTTTTGAGGGATGGGTGGAAAACAAATCTGATATTTCTCTGTTTATCCTCCAATTTTCCAAAGAATAGGGTTTTCATTTTTCTGGCTCATTTTTACATCTTTTGTATGTTTCATTTCTTATCTCATCTTCATATTGTAAAATGGCTGAGACCTGTCCTCTGCAACTTCCCTAGTTGTCCATACTCTACTATAAAAGAGGATAACTAGATTTAGACTATTTTTGGCACAAATTAACTAAACTCTGCACATGGAAAGGTTTAATGCAAATAGTGCAAAATGAGAATGGCTGCTGGTTTGTGACCTGGTCTTTAAAGCTCAAAAGCATAGATGGGGTATTTTTTAAAAGCAAACAGTCATTCTGTATTTGCTGTATTCTCTGCCTCTCAAATAATAAATTAGTTCATTTTGTACAAAGACAGGTTGTGATCTTGTCATGAAAAGTAAATGTCCTTTGTCTTTTTCTTGTAGGAAGGTGAGGAATGTCATGAAGTTCACACTTTTTTTGACAAGGAGTCTTGAAAAGGCACCCTAAAAGAGTGAGAACAAGAATTTAATGCAAATTATTTATCTCCCAATTTGCTAGGCACCTGATAGATAAGGTAATTATAAGAATCCTGAACTTCATCCATAAGAATTTCTTTGAAGTCCCATTTCAGTTTGCTATCCAACTGAAGGAGAATGACCATAATTCTAATGGAGAGAAAATTAACACTATGAGAATGACTATGGGAAAGATGTGAGGTGTTATGGGTAGCTGCAGGGAAGCACGACTAATGAGAAATACCTCCCTGCTGCTTCACTATGATCACCTCATAGACTCTACTTTGCTCCATGATTGAAGGGGTATCTAGTTGTCTTTCCCCCTCTCCCTTTATCTTTCTAACCACCAATCACAATCTACATATGTATCTATATCTATCTATCTATCTATCTATCTATCTATCTATCTATCTATCTATCTAGATAGATAGATAGATAGATAGATAATTATTATGTAAGGTCATCATTGGATATTTATGAGTAGTGATTAATATGAGTTTTATTGTTCTAGTAGTTCGATTTAATAACAGGGGATTTTGGTGTTATTAGGCATTCTTCATTGAGGTTATGTTGTGCCTATTTCCATGTGTACCACTCAGAGTAGCAATGTGGTCATTTGAGCAATATATAAAACAATCAATCAAACAAACAAAATTCTGCCATTGTAACCAGAGATAGAAAGACCAATAGGTGTTAAATTGAACAAAGTCTTATTGGGTGTTGTGAAATTTGTGTAAAGCAATTAGGTTTTCTGAAGAGATATGCTGATTTCTAAGGTAAAATGCTAAGGAAATGGTTTACTTTGGTAGGATTTGGAATTTGAGGACTGACTTTAACAGTTTGACAGGGGATTTTTTTTTTTGTGATTTGGGTGTTGGGACTTTTGGGTTTTGTTTCTCCAATTGACTGATTTTTGGAGGCTAGAGTTAGACATAGATCAAAGGGAATGCCTACCATATACTTGATCTGTGAGACCACTCAACATGTTTATCATTTTTTCTTTAAAAATGTTATTTCATAGCCTATCCTTAGTGACAATGTCTGTCTTTGCACCTGCACAGTAAGAATCTGGGTTGCCTAGCAACAGCTTCAACTAGAGAAGCTGCCTGTTTCAAGTGGTGGAATCAAATTCCCTGGGATGCTTTAGTTGCTCAGTTGTTAAAGTATGGTTTCATAAAGCCATGGTCATAGGTTTGATACTCATGCGGGCCAAAATGTGTGCTGTTATTTCTGTTGTAGTTGTTTTGCTCTGCCATTTACAGTGTTTTTTAAAGAGTGTAAAAGCAGTTAATGAAAACACCAACAGGTTAGATGTTGGTTGTTGTTTTTGATCTTCCATTTACAGTAATTTTTAAAGAGTGTAAAAGAAATGAATGAAGACATAAACAAGCTAGATGATAATTTTGAAGAGGATAATTTTGAAAGTACCTAGAAAAATAGATCATCAACCAAGTGAGCTATTGAAAGAAGATTTCAGAGAGTAAAACAACAACAAAAGACAAAAAATGTTGTGACACCTTAAAGACTAACTCCTGTATTTTAATGTTAGCTTTTGTGGATTAATTCCACTTCATCAGACATAAGAGTGAGACCTCATTGTATCAGTTTATATACATCAGGTACACACAATGGTTAGCCAACCTAATAATGGTTGGCCAGCCTAACAAAAAAGTAGCACTGTAGCTTTTTACAACTGGCAATAATAAAAAACCACCAGTTGTTATTCAAACTTGCTGTCAAGCTTGCCCCTGTTGAGTTGCAAATGGTTGCAAAACAAACTTCTCTTGCAAGCTGATGCATCACCTCCAAAGGATGGATGCAAAACAAACATTGCAGCATTACAAATTTATTGACAATGGTTTGAGTGACCTAGGCAATATTGCAGCATATAACAACCTGTTAGTTGTGGTCCATCAAATTTGATAATGTCTCAGGAATCCTTGACTAATATTCAACCTCCTGAGATGGGTGTCCAGCATATGTACATACTTAATCTCTGCTCTCTCTCTATGGATCATAGTCTTGCAATATTTCTGTTCCAGAATGGCAATTTTCAAGTCTTCAGTAGAGTGTCCAGGTAGATTAAAATGGTTTGAAACAGGTTTCTGTGTATTGCCATTCTTTATATCTGATTTATGTCCATTACCACTTTTGCACAGAGATTGTCCTGTTTGTCATATCTAGAGCACAGAGGGGTATTTTTGGTAAGAGATAGCATAAATCACATGAGCAAAGGAACAAGTAAAATTGACTTTAATGTTGTGTGTGACATTTTTGGTATCGTGCACAGGCTCAGGCCTCGGCTTGTCCCAACTCCCGCCAACTCGAGACCTGACCGCGCAATCACTGCCTCTCCACCTATTCTCACTGATTGGCTGGAACTGGTCACCTCGTTCCCGGACTAATGGAACCATTTCCCAACTCAGTGAGACAAAGCAAAGTGGACTTTTGGTAGCATTGCAGAAGGGTGTCTTCACGCAGTTTGCCCAAGCAGGGAAAACCGGCAAAGAAAATGGGGTTCTAATGGGTAATGTCATCTTAACCTATAAAACCAAGGGTTAACTGTTGGAACTTCGTATAGGTTCCTAAGCCTGGCACCCGCACCCACTCTTCGTGCACATGGCTGATCTGGGTCCGCAGGTCAACGAAGGATTGAGAAATGCGGCAGTGTGGCAACAACCCCACAAACATGGAAAAAAGGGAAACAACTTCATTTCCCAATGTTCTTTGCACCGTGCCACGCCACAGCCAATCAGGCTGAGAGGCGTGACCACAAAAAACATTGAGAAATGCGCCGTGGCCAATCAAAATCGAGCCGCAGAAAAAAAATGCACCACAACCACAAATCACAAACCCATAACTACAAGCCCCAGAGTCCTGCATGACATGAGCACGCAGAACGCTGAGGAAGCTGGTGCCCGATTTTTTTAAAAAAACTCACCACCTCACAGCCACGCAAACACCAACCGCTCTTCTTTCCCTCACCAACGGCACCTGAAGGTCCCGACTGGAGTTTCCCCTTTAATATCAGTAGGTGGGGGGTTTGCGATCCCCCTCTCCGCTGGCTCCCCTAGGGTTGGGAGGTTTGTGAGGACAAAAGGGGTATGTCCCCCCAACACTTCTGGACCCAGGAGACCAGGGAAAGGGGTTCGATTTCCCCCCCAAAAAAAACCCTCCATCTTTAAAGAGAAGAAACCAAGCGGTTTCTTCTCTTTAAAAATGGAGTTTTTTTAAGGAGGGGAAAAAAATCGATCCACTCTCCCTAGTCTCCTGGGTCCAGAAGGGTTGGGGGGACATACCCCTTTTGTCCCCCCCAACCATCACGGACCCACGGGACCCGAGAGAGGAGATCGATTCCATCCCAAACCCCGATTGGACCTTAGGGGAGACAGCAGAGAGGGGGATCACAACCCCCCACCCACTGATATTAAAGGGGAAACCCCGATCTACTTTCATGACTCCACACAATCACAGCACCATAAGACAATAAAGCCCCCCTCCCCAACACCCGCGGTCTGGCCAGTGAAGCCGGCCCACGGAAATAACCCCCCCCAATGCCGCATAAAGCGGCGTTAGAATTCCCATGGTCTGGCCAGCCAGGCCAGCCCATGGAAATAAACCAACCCCCCCAAGCCACAACAACCAAAAATTTATAAAAAATAAATAAATAATTATCAAAAAACAACTTAAAACACAATCAAAAAAATCCAAAAATACACAAAACAAACAAAAACAACACCAAAAAACAATACAAAGTAAACAAAAACACAGTCAAAAAATATAAAACCCAACCACCCCACCACACACACACAAAATAAAGAAAACAAGCCAACTCTCCACCACATCTACTACCTGCACGACGACCGGAAACGAAATGAATAAAGAAAGAGACTACTTACCAGAAGAAGCTCCACCCAGAGGCCAGGAGAGAAAAAACAGTCAAAATACAAGAAAACCCCTACCAGCACCACCTGCTGGCCACAATAGGAAAAACAATTCAAAAACACACAACAGCCCCAAACAAAAGGCCACAACAGTAAAAACAAATCAAAACAATAACACAAAATCACAATTTTACACAAAAGGTCACAATAATAACAAGTCAAAAAAATTACACGAAAACACAATTTAACACAAATCACAAACATATGTCAATAAAATAATATAAAAAATTATTAAAATCCTGTGCTGAGTTCTAACTCAAATAAAAACCCAAAACAACTAAACACATTTTAAAAACATTGAATGTAAAAAACATTTACTTTTACATTATTAAAATTATTACCTACACTACAACTATGTTTTAAAAAACCAAAAACTAAAACATTATTCAGTTACATAAAACAGCCAGCCAAGCCAAAAATTTTTTTTGTATAAATAAACATTTTAAAAATTACAGACTAAGCAATTTTTAACAAACATTAACACAATTTAACCTTCCAACACAATTTAAAACAGCCTGGCAACGCCGGGCAACCTCTGCTAGTTGATTTATTAAATGTCGCAGATAGTTTTTGCAAAGCCCTCTGGGACTGGTAGCGGCTTCCTCCACTAGAACTTCTCCATCCTTATCACGGCTTTCTTAGGGGAATTTGGCCTTTGATGTTGCACTAGGTGAGGGGGAGGAAAGCTCAGTCCTGGGAAGGCAAGACTCCGAAATCTCTCCCCCTTTACCTTCCTTGTTTCTCCGGCCCAGCTGCACTGGCCTAATAACAAAGAGTTCATTTTGCAAAGTAACATGACCTTATCTGAAAAATTCTCTTTCAGCTCTCTCTTGGCTGGAAAGAGTTAGAAAAATCGCTGTTGACAAAACAAGTCTGTTTCATCGATTTAATGCATAAAAAGAAAGTTCTAAAATATACAATAAAAACCTCTCTAAACTAATCTAAGAAAAATACATTTTTCTAAGAAAGAAACGTTGAGTTTCAATAAAGAAATACATATCTAAAAGGAGTGCGTCAATGCCGCCCATACAAGTTCAGGGTGCAGATCCAGTCTGGAGGCAAACGGACAGCATTTTGGGATGAAATCAAGATAGCTGTTCTGCTATATATCTACAGGGCTCAGAGCCTTGTTATTTATACATTTCTTGGTGAGAACGTGTGCGGAGTTATCTTGAGTGACAGACAACTTTTTGATGTCCGGTGTGAGACCAGAACATTTAATCTAAGTTCCCATCTAAAGACGTATGGTTAACATCTACCAACAGGTGGCTAGTCTGAGAACCGTGCTCTTCCCAGGTAATTAGCCTGAGTACAGACACTTTCCCAGCTTCACTGTCTGTGAACAGAGGTCGGCCTGACCTGCTGCTTTTAGTTGGTCAGAAGTCAGCTTCTGCGTACTGTAGCCATACAAAATGGACCCGTTTAAGCTAAGCAAAGTTAAACAAACTAGAGAAATGAAAGCAGAATAATAACATAGCCATATTAGACTTTAAATGAATGCAGTAAAGACTAAAATAAATTCATCCCATCCATGAAATCCATTACAGTTGGGGCCTGTAATAGTGTTGCCAGAGTAAATGTGGGGGCATAAATGGCACCTGGGTTTGTAGCAAATTTAGTTCCCATATCTGTTTCAATGTTGCAGTCTGTTGAGTGTAAATAATTGCTTCAGATGGGGTGTGTGTGTGTCTGTAGTCAAATAGAGGTCTGCCACCAAGAGCTTGGGAAAGTGAAATATTCTTGTCCAGGATGGGATGGAGATCTTTTATTACACATGTGAGAAGTCTCAGTTGTGGGTTGAAAGTGACAACCAGTGATGATTCCCTTCTATGCAGTAGGTTGGTACTGAGTATTCAACTTGCCCAGTTGATCTGTTCTTTGACCATATTGAGTGGGTATTGTAGTCTGAGAAACACATTTTGTCGATTTTTGAGCTTGGAATCTCTTTCTTGTGTGGTTGTACCTGAGAGCTTGGCTGAAGACAGTGGATTTTGTTGTGTGTTCTGGATGAAATCTGGAGGCATTCAGGTAGGTCTATCTATCAGTGACCATGATGTCCATTTTATAGCTCCACAGTGGTATCAAGGAAATTTACTTGTTGTGTAGACTGATCCAAGCTGAGGTTGGTAACTGGATGAAAGTTATTGAAATCCAGGTGGAATTTCTCTAAGGTTTGCTTTCCATGGGTCCAGATTTTTTAAAAAAAATTACAACAGTATTGAAAGGAAAAATCATCAGATCATGCCCATACTAACTGAGCTCAGTTGTTTGTTCATCCATTTTTTCCAAAGTAGAAATGAGTTCGAACTCAGTTTATGCATTATGTAATGTAAAAAGAAGAATGTAATATTTTCTCTTGGATTTTTTTTTTTCAAATTAGGGGTCACAAAGGGTCGGAACCAAATGTGCAATGGAACAACTTCAAAAATGTCTGATTTATAAGTAACTGCTTTCAGTGAATTTTTTTACATATTGTTTGTTTGCTTGTTTGTTTGTCTAAGTGCTCTGTGATAAAGGATATCCTTCTCTGAAGCAAGAAGTGAAGCTTAAAGAGGAAATTTCAGGAGCCTATCAGATTTTACTGTAGAAAGGACTCACATTCCACCATCTCTGAAAATCTATTTTATAGACACTAGAAACATTTTTCAGAGTGCACTATTCAAAACTCCAGTTATAGATTCTCATTATCAATGGTTCCTCTTTCTCCCTGACTTACTTAGATATGTTATAAGCTTAAATGATAACTAAAATAATTTTGAAAAAATAAACTCAACATCATAATTAGATACTCTTTAGTTTCTGACTTTTTTTAGAAATTGCTTTACATGTATAAAACTAACCCTCCAATCTCTGGTTGCCAATAAACTTATGAATTTGAGACCAATGATGGCTCATATCATGAAAATAAAACGTGTTTCAGCTATTAAAACTGATAAAAATATTATTGCTATATTGGTTCAAGAAAAGCAGATGAGAAAAATATAATTATCTATTTTGGTTCTTTGTGTCATTAAAAATGTTTCTAAATTATTCCCTATTTTCTTGGAAATCTTTCAATACTAGTTCATAAAATCCTGTGAGGAAGACATTACAGTAGAACCCTACACAATGAATTTAATTTGTTCTGTGGGGCTAGTCATTGTACAATTTTATCACTAAACAATTCATGCATCTTATAACAAATTTCTTTATGGGATGCACTATACAACAAATATGAGGGAAATCGTACAAATAAAAATATTTGTTGTACAATTTTTCCTATAGAGAAATTCATTGTATGATGCATCCCATAGGAAAGCATTGCATCGTAATGTCAAAAATAGTCGTACGATGCAACTTTTTTCAAATTCCATTCATTCTACAGATGCAACTTTTTTCCAAATTTCATTTGTTGTATGATTTATTTGTTGTATAATGCAATCGTTATACGAAGTTCCACTGTATTTGATTCTGATACTTTTGAGCTGTTTCTCTCTTTGTTTATTGAAAATTGTTGTGCATGTATAAATGATCACTGTATTGTTAATGTAATTAAAATGGCCAGCCTGTCATTTTAAAGGCTTCTTCATGACATTACAGTATCATGAGAATTGGTTTGTGCCAGTTTGAAATGAGAAGCGGGAGAATGTATCTATTATTGCTCACCCCATTTTTCCTCACCCTATCCAGTTGTACCCCGCCAAAATGTATCAGGTTTTAAGGGTATATACGGTGCCATTGTGCCTGTGTTAAGCATGTTCGGAACCCTGAAATAAAATTGTGTTAGCCCGAATGCCAGCTGCTGCCTCGTCCTTCCCGAACATCAAATTGGCGACGAAGGTGGGATGGCCTCCCAATGGAACAATATTGGTCCCTTCAACATCTCCCAGCCTGGAAAGGGAACCTCTACGAGTGCCAGTTCTGCCAGTCAATGCTGGCAGAGAAAACAGAGGAGGAAGACCAGAAGTGCTACTGTTTTCTGTCCCAGTGCAGACTTGCTACATTGGATCTGGTGATCCATCTTGTCTTGCTGAGAGATGTGGATGAGGTTCCCCTTGCTGAGATCCTGGTAGCCCTATGGAGCCACTTTCAACTGAAAGTGTCCATATTCCCGGCCCAGGTGGCATTCCACAGATGAGAGCAATGCCCCAGAGAGTCCATTGTGGACTACGCTACTGCCCTACGGCTCTCTGCAGCCCTGTGCCAGTGGCCCAACCTGGAGGATGCCCTCTGAGACTGTCTGCCGGCCGGCCTGAGGGATGAGGATGCCCAGGGACATGCTGACATTCAAAGAGGTCCTGAGAGAGGCGTTGGCATCTGAGGTGGCCCAGTCCGGAGTCAATACATTCAAACAACAGCCCGCTGTGTCCGGAGGGCAAAATTCTGCCATGCAGGCTCATCACTGCTCATCACCTTCATCATTGTCTGTGTCGCCGGCGTCAACTTTGTCATTTGGGTCCAGCGATGAGTACAGGGAAGTCCAAAAGGTGCATTGGAAAAAGAAGGAGTGGCATGCTGAGAAGACCACCCAGAGATGTGACAGCTGTGGGATTTGACACGACCACCATAGATGCTCATTTAGGAACGCTGATTGCCATAACTGTGGTAAAAAGGGAACTTAGCAAAGGTCTGCCGACAATGATGAAAGCCATCACCAGCGCAGGAGAAGAGGCCAAGGCACCGGAGGTCAATCATCTCCAAGATTTCATTGGAGGAGCCACCCCAGAGCCAGGTGTCAATGGTGACAAGCCGGTTCTTCATGGAGCTTTGTCTGCAGGGAGTTTCTGTCAAAATGGAGGTAGATTTGGGGACCTCCTACTCCATACTTCCCCAAAAGGTGTTCCTCAGTATTCCCCCCACTTCATAGTCCAAGTTGCGGGCCCTTAAAACGTCCTTGAGGGATGTTCAGGGGTGCCCAATTCCCGTCCTGGGGGTGAGGAATTTCAATGTAAAGTTTAAGAACATTACGACCATTACTGTCCCTAGTAGTGGTTAAACAGGGCACAAACTGCTTGCTGGGGGTTCAGTGGTTTGAGCCCCTGGGCATAAGAGTTTCAGGCATCAATGCTGTTGCCTCCGATCCAGTGCAGGACATTTGTAATGCACACCTGGAGGTTTTCAGGAAAGGACTAGGAACCTACACAGGTCCCCTGTTGACTTTGAACTTGACCCGGCCATTCAGCCCATTCATCTGAAGTCTCGTCATGTCCCTTTTGCATTAAAAGACAAGATAGAGGCTGAGCTGGACAAACTAGTGGGTCAGGGGATACTGGTGCTAGTAGACTCTGCCAAGTGGGAGACTCCTATTGTCACTGCTGTAAAGGCTAACGGGGAGGTACGGATATGTGCTGATTACAAATGTACCATCAACAAGGCGATCAGACTGAACGCATATCTGGTACCAGTTGTGAGTTATTTGCTTGCCACATTGCATGGGGGTAGGTGCTTTACCAAACTTGACTTTGCTCAGGCCTACCAGCAATTGACTGTCATGCCTGCTGCCATGCTGCGCAGACTATTGTAACTCACAGGGATGCATTCAAGGTAAACAGGTTACAATTCAGGGTGAATGCTGCTCCTGGAATATTTCAATCCCTGGTTGAGCGTTTGCTAAAGGGTCAGCCAGGCATCTTGCCTTATTTCGATGACATCCTTATCACTGTGAGTGATGAGTTCAAGCTCACTGAAAGGCTAGACCGGGCCCTGTCAATTCTCAAGAGGGCTGGTTTATGCTTATGGAATGATAAATGTGTGTTTCATGCCAGAGAAGTGGAATTCCTGGGTTTTAGGATTACTCCCGAGGGAGTAATGTCCTCAGACTCGAAGGTTGCAGCCGTGTGGAATGCACCAAGACCAACCTGTAAATCTGAGCTTCAATCATTCCTGGGATTGTTAAATTTCTATCATACATTTCTCCCAAGAAAGGCTCAGTGGCCGAACCACTACACAGATTACTTAAAAAAGATGTAGTTTGGCATTGGGGGCAGAAACAGGAACAGACTTTCAAGGATTTAAAGAGGCTTCTCACTTCAAAAGCGGTACTGACCCACTTTGACCCAACCAAGCCTGTAGTTTTGGTGTGTGATGCTTCACCTGTGGGAGTAGGGGCTATCCTGTGCCACACTTTAGAAGATGGCCGAGAAGCCCGAGTGGCGTTCTATTCCAGGTCTTTGTCTAAGGCAGAAAGAAATTTATGCCCAGACAGATCGAGAGGCTTTAGCGATTGTGGCAGGAACTAAAAATTTCCATTACTACCTATATGGGAGAAAGTTTACCACTGTAACCGATCATAAACCCTTGCTGGAAATATTTGTTACCGCAAAGCCCACCCCTCAAATTTTGTCTCCCCGCATGTTACGATGGGCTACTTTTCTCAATGCATACAATTTCAGCCTAATATACCGCATGGCATGGCATGGGGAAAGGGGATATAGACTTACAACTCTGCCAATTCCTACTGGCATATTGAATAACTCCCCTGGTTTCAGGTGTCTCTGCTGCCGAACTGCTTATGCATAGGAAACCTGCATCATTACTGGACAGGTTGGATCCTCTAGGGTGGAGGACAGAGGTGCCAGTCTAGCACAAAAAGGTGTTTTCAGCTGGCGATCCCATTCATTGCCGTAACTATGTGGCGGGAGGTCCCACTTGGGTCCCTGGGTTTGTGGTTGACCAAACAGGTCCGGTATCTTACAGGGTGAAAACTGACAGTGGGTTATGTTGGAGACACCATGCTGATCAGCTCAGGCATTGCATTATTGATGCTCAGGAAGGTCAAGAGAATTACACTCAGAGAAATTCAACATTAGGGTCCTCCCCCACCTGCTTATCTCAAGGGAGGGGGGATGGGCTTAGGCCACAACCGAGTTTCGAGGAATCCTCTTTAGGAGTATGAACTGTGGTCTCACTAGATCATGGTAAGCCTTCTGTTGAGTTCCAGGATCAGGGAGTATGTATAGAGTTTCCCCCCACTCCAGAGAAAAGCGGGGTTATGATTTCATCCCTGAGACTCCCCATCCTACTAATTTGGAGTCCACCTCTACTTCAGCCCAAAAGAGAAAATTTTCTGTTGAGTTGTCCTCCACTCAAAATGATCAAAGGTGGGAATTGTGTTCAGGTTTTTCCTCTTATAATCTAGATTTTGATTTAGAGTGATCCCCTGCTCCACCTACATACAAACGGGGTTATGATTTGGTTTCTGCTTCCCCAACTTTCCATTCTGAATCGGGCCATTGCTCCCAACAGACGAATCAACC
Source organism: Bradypodion ventrale (assembly GCA_035047345.1). Taxonomy (NCBI): domain Eukaryota; kingdom Metazoa; phylum Chordata; class Lepidosauria; order Squamata; family Chamaeleonidae; genus Bradypodion; species Bradypodion ventrale. The sequence goes on from JAWDJE010000005.1 coordinate 44,076,325, forward strand.
TAGCTCTGCATCTGGACTGTCCATCCTAAAGTCTCAAGGGCCGGACCAGACAGCAGTAAGGCCAAAGTGAGAGTGCCAGCCTCCACAATGGTTAAAAGATTTTGTCTCATTTTAGGGGGGGAGAGATGTTGTGTATGTATAAGTGATTACTGTATTGTTAATGTATTTAATGTAATTTTAAAGGCTTCTTCATGATATTGCAGTATTGCGAGAATTGGTTCGCGCCAGTTTGAAATGAGAAGTGGGACAATGTATCTATTATTGCTCACACTATTTCTCCTCACCCTATCCAGTTGTACCCCACCAAAATGTATCAGGTTTTAAGGGTACATAAGGTGCCGTTGCACCCCTGTTAAGCATGTTCGGAACCCTGAAATAAAATTGTATTAGCCCAAATGCTGGCTGCTGCCTCGTGCTTCCCCAACATCAAAAAAATGCAATCAGATGGGCTTTCAGATTCTGTTTTCGTCACTGCAGGGACAGACTGAAGCAGTCTTAGAGACAGTGATCAGCTGACATCTTTGCAAGAAAGAACCAGCTTGCCCCCAGAACATTCTTACCTTCACTTTTCAGGCCCCTGTTAAGGAGCCTCCATTTTTTTGGTGCAGGTATGATTACTTGGAATCGACCAGTGGTGGAAAGGGGAGACTTTCCCTCCCTTGGAAAAAAGAAAGCAGGATTAAATGTTGATGCCCTGGTGGCACAGAGGTTAAACTGCTGTACTGCAGCCAAAATGTTGGACATTTGATTCTAACAGGGATTCAGCCTTGACTCACCCTTCCATCCTTCTGAGGTCAGTAAAATGTGTACATGGTGGGGGCAAAATGGTAATTAACTTGTGGGATCCCAATGGAGATCCTTTGTGGAATCCTCTACACTGTAAGGTAGAAGAGGAGGCAAGTAAGTAAGCAAGCATGCAAGCAAGTTAAAAATTATCATGTCCAAATCATCCATTTAGTTTAAATTCACTTCTGTCCTTTTTCTTAGGATGCTATCGATTTTGCTGTGAATACAAAGGCAAAGAAAGTTCCAAAAAGCACAAACAAAGCTGGAAAGAGAAGTCAGGCATCAGTTTGTTGAAAAGAACAGGGCTCCCCACATGGTACACTGTCTCATAGAACGTTCGGAAATTGTTTGATCAAAGTAACTTCATGTAATAACTTTAAAGAGGCTTCTCTGCAGGCTTCTACTTTTACAGAAAATGGTTATGTTGTCGCACACAATGAAGCAGCTGCTTGTAAAGTGGTTTCTATTGGGACTAAAAATCCCTTAATCTTTCTCTCTCTCCCTCCTGCAGTCTCTCCCTTGCCTCTGCCCCTCCCCCTCTTAGACACACACTTTTCTCTAAAGTACCTTCTATTTTGAAAATATATGTCTTTAAGACTGACAATATTTATCAACTGAAGACACATAAGGACGATGACACTGGAGTATGGGTCCAAGTGTGTCGCTGTGTTTACTACATTTTTGTAAAATCCTCTCCTAGTGCAGCTGTTTTGGGAATTCTTTCCAACTCACGTTTGGACATCTGTCTAGAAAGCAGGGCCAGTGTTCTGACAGGAGCAACACTGTTTAAAGATGTGTTCTGGGGATGTCTCAGGTCATCTATATTTGTGTAGATTTTCAGCCATATCAGAAAATAAACAAAACTAAACTAAAATGCTGTAGCACTTTGAAGACTAACTTATATTTTAATGTTAGCTTTTGTGGATCAAGTCCACTTCATCAGACATGGGAATGAGACTTCATGGCATCATTTTATACACATCAGGTACAGAGGTACAGAGTGATTGGTTAACATTACAGATAAGTATACAAATCAATATGGCTTTATACAACTAGTAGTGGAAGATTATCTCTGGTTGTTATTCAGTTAGTCTTCAAAGTGCTGCAGCATTTTTTATTTTGTTTATTCTCTGATATGCTTGAAACACAGTCTAACAAGGCTACCATTCAAAAAAAAGATTCAAATGTGTAGATTATGTTAGTGGATCCATTTGTTAGTATTATAAATGAGGCTTTTATTGAAAATATGTCCCACTGTGTCAGGTGTCTCACAGAGGCGGTTATGCACATGACCAGGATACAACCTCCCCTATACAGAACATTATAATTCTGAGAACCAGAGGAAATGTTTCCCCCTAATAGCATCACTATGGTTCTTCAGAATCATTATTGGCTTTGAACCAAAATGGACAGGATGGTTTGTGAATATTGTCCTTTTCCAATTTTTCACATTATTCAGATGGGAAGAATGTCAAGAAGAGTGTCCCACCTCTTCTGTGTCTAGGTCAGATGTGAAACTGCCAACATATAGGTACCTTATAGCGAATTCACTCTGCAGTTCTTTTTGCATAACCTAGGGCATCTAAACCAAATTATCTTTACCTCAAAGTTGACAAGTCACACAGGCCCATCCTACAGTTTAGTACAGGGATCATCAACCTGTGGCTTGTGGGTCGGATGTGGCCCCCAGCATCATTTCATGTGGCCCCATCAGCACCTCCACCACACCAAGAAGTGCCATGTGGTGTAGGAAGAGAAAAATGGCCATCTGGCCCCCGAAGCTGTCTGAGGGAGCATGATCCAGCCCCCGGCTTAAAAAGGTAGAGAACTCCTGGTTTAGAACATTCTCCTATTGATTGATTGATTGATTGATTGAAGTTTTATTTATATACCACCTTTCTTACCCAATGAGCAACTCAAGGCGGTTAACAACAATAAGTATACAATACAAAAATAAATACAGGATCTAAGCAGCAGCAATAACAAAACAATAATCACCAATATACAAAATAAATAAGTACATAGCAATACAGCATAATCTATACAGTCAATATCAATATGATAATAATAAATAAGAGTCCCCAGAAATATAGTATGCAAAAAATTCAAGCCCACAGAATACAATACAATAGCAAAGACATATCAAATATAATACACTATAAAAAAGCACTCTACAAAATTCAGACTGCCAAAACAGCAACAGTAGCATAAAGATGTACCACAGCACAATCCTTTTCCACCCAAGACCTTCCAAACCTGGGAGGCGGGGACACCAGCAATTGCGCAAGTCCTAGCACTTCTAGCCGGCAGACCTCCTTGCCTCCACCGAGGTGAGTCCATGAGCGGCGGCAGAGGAGAATCCTGCCACCTGCTATGGTAACAGCTTTTACATGTAGGTCCAAGGCGGGGCCCAGGAGTGCAAGGGAAAAGAAGGGCGGGGCTCTTCCACAGCTGCGGGAGACAGTCTTGGGCTGACTGTGGTCTCTGCCCCGACAGCCCATGGCTCTTTAATCCCCCTCTGCAGGGGACAGGAGAGGAGAGCAGGGCCCCTCCACAGCTGTGGGAGACAGTCCTCAGGCTGATGGTGGTCTCCGGCCCGACAGCCCATGGCCCTTTAACCCCCTTCCACAGGGGACAGGTGTTGTGTATGTAACTTAAGCAAACTGTGATTGAAAGCAAACATGTAACCAAGTGAAATGTGAATGAAATTGGATCTAGCGAAACTCCTTTCCCCCTCCCTTTCCCCCCTCCCTTTCCCCCCCTTGTGAATACTCCTCATGTGTAGATATCACGGGACTGCGTTCCTGCCGTAGATGTAGCTATTGTTTACTCATTACCCAATTAAGTGTTATCACCTGGCTGTTTACCTGCACTGACCAATCATGTGGCTCCGTGCCAGGTTTGAATCATTCCTGTTACATATATAAGGAGCATTGTTCCGCCATTGACCTCATGTTCAGGTTTACTACACTGCAATAAAGATGTGTTTGGCCCCCTGACTGCTGCCTACTATGTATCAATCTGCAAACATCAAAACAGGAGAGGAGGGTGGGGCTCCTCCACAGCTGTGGGACACAGTCCTCAGGCCGACGGTGGTCTCCTGCCCAACAGCCTATGGCACTTTAACCCCCCTCCAAATGGGACGGGAGAGGAGGGTGGGGCTCCTCCACAGTGGCGGGAGACAGTCCTCAGGCCGATGGTGGTCTCCGGCTCAACAGCCCACGGCCCTTTAACCCCCCTCCACAGGGGACGGGTGTTGTATATGGAACTTGTGCCTTTAAGAAATGTAACCTTGTCTTCTAAGTAACCTTGTATCCAAATGAACTGTGAATGAGTCCCAGTGATTACAATGTAACTCAGCTGTTCTGGCGGTGACACGCTGATCAGCTCCGGCTTCGGGTCATGAACACCCAAGGGCTCGAGGACCAGGGTGTTTCAACGTTAGGGTTCTCTCCCACCCGCTTATCCCAAGGGGGAGACATGGCAGCTAGCCAACCAAGTGCTCCTGATTTCAGTTTCATTCATCCTTTGCAGCGAGACTGGGAAGAATTTGAGAGCCCAGACTTCGACAGTTTAAGTTATGAGTTACAGGATCAGGGGGAGTTTTTAGAGTGTTCCCCCACTCATCCAAGTGAGCAGCAGGGTTTTGATTTCTCCTCAGAAACCCCCCATCCTCTAGTTTTAGAGTCCACCTCTACTCCCATGCAGACCAGACAACGCACAGTTGGGCCTCCCCCTTCTCAGAGTACCAGGTGGGAACCTTCCGCAAGTCAGCCTCCTCCCCTCCCAGGTTTTGATATGCAGTGGTCCCTCCCAGGTTCCTCTCCTGATTCGGGCCAGTGCTCCCGAAATGCCACTAACACTCCTCGTTTCCCCTTTGCAGGACGAGAGTCTGCGGAACCTGGAACACCCCGTTCCCCCAAGGCCAACCAAGCAGCGGTCTGACCAAAATGCACTTGCGGGCCCCCATGATGGTTGAGGGACTTCGTCCCATCCTAGGGGGGAGGGATGTTGTATATGGAACTTGTGTCTTTAAGAAATGTAACCTTGTCTTCTAAGTAACCTTGTATCCAAATGAACTGTGAATGAGTCCTAGTGATTACAATGTAACTCAGCTGTTCTTGTTAGTGATTCAGCTGCCGCTAGAGGCATCTGCAGAGCTCAGCCCACATGGTTCAGATCACCCAATCACGGAGTAATGCAGGAAACATTCCCTCCACAGGTAAATCTTGTAAGGCATTCAGTATGTCACAATGACGTCACTGATACCGCAACCAATAGGCACCCGTAGGGCGAAATTCAAATGTACTGTAAGCATATATAAGGAGCTGCATCTCCGCCATTACCTCATGTTCAGATTGCATACCTTGCAATAAAGATGTGTTTGGCCCCCTGAATGCTGCCTACTGCGTATCAATCTTCGAACATCAAAATGGGAGAGGAAGGTGGGGCTCCTCCACAGCTGCGGGAGACAGTCCTCAGGCCGATGGTGGTCTCCAGCCAGACAGCCAACGGCCCTTTAACCCCCCTCCATAGGATGGGAGAGGAGGGCGGGGCTCCTCCACAGCTGTGGGAGACAGTCCTCGGGCCGTCAGTGGTCTCCGGCTCGACAGCCCACAGCCCTTTAACCCCCCTCCACAGGGGATGGGAGAGGAGGGCGGGGCTCCTCCACAGCTGTGGGAGACAGTCCTCGGGCCAACGGTGGTCTCCGGCTCGACAGCCCACAGCCCTTTAACCCCCCTCCACAGGGGATGGGAGAGGAGGGCGGGGCTCCTCCACAGCTGTGGGAGACAGTCCTCGGGCCAACGGTGGTCCTGACCAGGGGCAAAATTGTAGCATGCCTTTTGAAAAATTACTCTCTCTTTTGTAAATCTTTCAGATGATATAGGAAGCCACCTCCTATCAGCTTTTGCTGGCATGGCCAATGGTCATGGATAATTTTTCAACAATACTTTGAGGTCTACAGGTTCCCCACCCCAATTTAATTTTATATGTAGACAGATAGCAATAATACTTGTATACTGCTCCATAGTGCTTAGTGCACTCTCTGAGTGCACAAGTTCACAAGTTGATTAGCCGTTTTGGCCTCTAACATGCTAGATACTCATTTCACCAGCTTTGGACGGATGAAAGGCTGAGTCAGCCTTGATCCCCATCAGGATTGAGTTCAGAATGTCAGCACCACAAGGGAGTGTAAAACTGAACATGCTGTTTTCTTCTCATGTGGCCTTCCTCACATGGGAAATGATGAGTCTGATCAGGAGATCCAGGACATTGGAAAATCAAGGCTCTTGCTTGCATGGTCAAGACCAATTGCATCAATAGCATTTACCTGTATGTGAGTGTTGATTAACCATTGATTTGTTGAGCCTAGTGTAGTTCAATCTAGCAACTGGATAAGGCCTCATTCTTTAAGCTAGCCTGCCAATAAGAACATCACACACACACACACACACACACACACACACACACACACACACACACACACACACACACACACACTATGGCATGACCCAGTATTTTGTTTCCACTGTTAGTCAGGCAGATAGTTCTATAAATATGAAAGAAGCTGTGAAGGTGTTGTTTACTGCAATTGTACCATATTCAGAGAAATAAGTTTTTCATTATAGGGGCTCCATTTGGAGATGTCCCAAATATAGACATTCCTTCCTAAAATGAAGGAAACAATAGTGAGATTTTTAAAAATGCATATTAGTTTACTCGCACAGCAAACTTTAATTGCTTTGATCTTAAAATCTGATTTCAATTCCACACATTTCCATCCATGTTTGTGGTCCTAAATCCACTTTGTTTGAAGAGAGCCACTGAATGCAGAACACATGTCTTCCTCATTCTGCATGCATAGCTGAAACTCTTTGCAATCTTAATTTTGCTGAGGATTTGCCATATTCATAGTCAGCTGTCACCAGCTGAAGAGGTTTCATGAATGATTGTACTCATTAAATGAACCCCAGTCATAGACACAAAACTCCTTTCATCTAGTTGCCCTCACTTACTCAAGAACTTTGTTGTCCAATGGGTCTCTTATACCTGAACATTTCATCCACAGTTGATGACAGGACAGCTTCTTCTTCTTCTTCTTCTTCTTCTTCTCCTCTGCTTTCTCTTTTATCCCATTGGTTGTCAAGAGAGATGCAAGATTCTTGTTCTAGTACTTCTAGTGGCCTCCCCCAGTCTTTTTAAAATATCTGTAATGCTAGTTAGTAATAGAGATGTACAGCCTCATTTATCTTGTTTTTGTAGACAGAGACAATAATAATAATAATAATAATAATAATAATAATAATAATAATAATAATAATAATAATAATAATAATAATAATAATAAACAACTCTTTTTTTCTCATCTGAAAAGTGGGCACAGTAATTTGTTAGCCTCTCAGTAAGACAAATCGAAATGTATGAGAAGGAATTTTTGTACACATTAAACAAAATTGTGCAAAACAACACTTCAAAGAGCACTTTAACACAAATGTCACTACATGTGGAAATGATGAGAGTTGCTATTTTCCTGTATGGGCTTTTCAGAATTAGAAGCATAGATGAATGTATTGTGCCTCTTTTGAAAACCAGCCATTGTCCTGTGCTGATTTTGTGTGTGCTTTGTTGCTCAAAAGGAAAGGACGTACATTTTATGCTGACAGTTTGTGGGTATTATGTATCTCTTTGTGATGGGAGTGGAGAAGCACTCCTTGTGTCTAGACATGAACATTCCTTGTTGAAAAGTTTTGTTGAGTTGAGAGAAGCTCAATTGATGAGAACAAACAAGCTGGCTAGTGTTCTTTATATCCATACACAAACTTTCAGAAATCTTCACTTAAACTCAAGATGTCAGGCAAATCAGGCGGGCTCTGAACCAGACCAGAAAGAGCCATTTTCAAAACTGATGAACAGGAATTTTTATCAAATTTGTGATCAAGTGCACATTGCTAGAATGATCTGGAAGGATGGTTTAGTGATTGATTAATGCTTACTCACAGATAGGTTGGAAGGTCAATAGATACTGGATAGGGTTAATGGTCCATAAATGAAAAAGAAAGATATGCACATCAGTATTAGGAGTACAGTAATACCCCGCATAACATTAAAGCTTGGTTCCACATTTCTTAACATTATGCGGTTTTTAACATTGTGAGATACATGTACTGTGGGGTCCGCAGCAGCAGCTGCTCCCACTTCCCACTGGCTGGATGGGCCAGGGAGGGAGTCTGGCAGTGGCGACATTGGGAGCGACATTTTTGAGGCCACCAGTGCCACCACAGCAGCTGCTCCTACTTCCCACTGGCAGGATGGGATGGGGAGGGAGTCCATCGGTGGCAGTGTTGGTGGGCTCAAAATCGCCAATGCCGCCATCACCAGATTCTGTCCAGCCAGTGGGAAGTGGGAGCAGCTGCTACTGCAGACCCCGCTGCCAACAGACTCCTTCCCTGGCCCATTTTGCTTCGGAAGGAGGGAGGATATCCACTTGCACCCTCCTTCTGAAGCCGGGCTCAGAGGCTCCCAAACACAGTTTCCTTCGGAAGGAGGGAGGCATTCTACTCACCCCCTCCTACCGAAGGAAACCAGGCTCAGAAGCTCCTTAACCCAGCTTCTGGTGGCAGCGGCATTGGCAGCCTCAAAATCAACACCACCAACGCCAACGCCGGACTCCTTCCCTGGCCCATCGGGCCAGTGGGAAGTGGGAGCAGCTGCGGCAGCAGTGTTGGTGGCCTCAAAATTACCGGCACCAATGCCTCCTCCTCCAGACTCCCTCCCTGGCCCATCTGGATGGATGGGCCGGGGAAGGCTTCTGTCCGTGGTGGGGTCTGCAGTAGCAGCTGCTCCCACTTCCCACCGGCAAAACAACCCACCCAGACACAAAGCAATCTGAGGAAAAATGCAATATATAGCACAAAGTTAACTTAACATTGTGTGGTGCACATTTTTTCCCTTAGATTTCTTGACACTGCGGTTTTAACATTGTGCGGTGCACATGTTATGTGGAGTACCACTATACTGTAGTTCAGGAAATAATATACAGTATCTCTATATTAACTGTCTGGCCAGTTTATCCTGCTATGGTAATAGAGTAGACCATACTGCCAGCAACTCAACACTTAGTGTCAGGCGGTGGTTAACTAACCTGACCACCATGAGGATTAACGGATTTGGGTACTGAAATCCACAGGGAAGGGTGATTTTTTAATTTAATTTAATTTTTAAATTTTTATCCTGCTCACTCGGGTAAACCCAACTCAGGTCGGCGTACAAGAATAAAAGACATATAAAAACAGATTAAAACCTACAAAAATAAATAAAAAACCACCCACCCACCCTCTACTACCCTCCAATAAAAGAGCTAAAAGGGGAATAGGAGGGAATGCAGAGATAAAAATACAGAGGAGGGATACCAATGGGGCTCTAACTGGGGATGAGCCAGCAGGCTGGGGCCATATTCACATCAGGGTCCCACACCTGCCCCGCCAGCCAGGTCTTCACACCTTTCCTAAAAGGAAGCAATTCTGTCTGTAACCTCAATTCTATTGGCAGGAGGTTCCAGAGGTCCCTAAGTGAATGAAATGCCACTTGAGTCCATCTTGATGAAGGGCAGTGGCTTCATTAGTACTGGCCTGGGGTTGAGGAGGACTTTGAGTGCCAAAAAGGCTCAGGATCAGTAAGTAACTCACAGAACTGGATCAGTGGTATGGGTGTCATGCTGCAATGCCAAAGGCAGATGAAAGGCTACTGCATTATATTCTTGGGACAGTCTTCATGGCTGATTACCATGAGGACCACCAATATTTGGATTTGGATACGGCAGAGGAAGAAGAAGAATATTAATTTGTCCATGTTTCATATGTATTGTTTTTAAGAATGCACAAAGAAGATATTAGCTAGAATTTTTGGTTGTATGAACTATGCTTATGAATAGTCCAGCTTTTTGATGCATTTTATCCCAGTATCTTCCTATCCAATACCTCTTGATCAATAATCTTCTAAAAACAACAATACTCAATACTGGGATGTTTAGGGAGGCAATGTTTGTATAATCAAGAATATCAGAAAGAAGTCTGCTATTGTGAACACAAAAATAAAAACAACACAGGTTTCTGAGAAGTATCTGAAATACTACCACCACATATTCTGCTATGTTGCTGTGAGACTTAAAATTTTGCTAGTGCTGTTTACATTCCTAGTTAACTGGTGACAAAAATTTCCAGAAATTTTTACTTAGGTAGAATATGTCAGGAAAAACAGGCTGGCTCTGAATCAGATCGGTACATATTCAGCTATGTTGCTATGAGATTAAGATTATAAAAAGAATCAGATAGTTATAAAAGGATGGAGTATGTTTCATAGTTCATCTTTTGTAAGTTTGAAGCATTGTACAGTGAAAATATGCTTTCAGTTGTTATAAATTCCTGGTAGTGGTTTACGCTGCTCTGAGCACTAAACAGCTAGCATTAGGTCCAACTGTTCTCTGATAATGATTCATTGGTTGGATTCTGAAAGAGAAATGATGTATAATACATTAATTCTAAAAAGTTTCAGAGGTTTATAAACACTGTGTAAGCATGGCCTCAGCTAAATAGCTAGCCACCTGGTGTGAATGTGGCATCTGCACTTCTTGTCTTCCTACTATATTGATTTTATTGCTTTCTTGTATGCAGCACTAATTGCATCAGTTGATTCCTACTTCTAGTTTCAATACTACTATGCTACCTACTGCTTTGGTGACAAGATTAACATTTGTCTTCATTCATAGATCTCTTTGACCATCTGGCAACATTCAGCCCATTAATCTAAACCATCTGTAGAGAATTATCAGTTTCTAACTAACACAACACAATTCTGACCCCAACCCCACCTCCCAAGCAACTAATCTTGTACTAGAATGTTGTTTTTTCTACACAGACATGATTTATCCCTTAGGACAAGGGTTATCAACCTAAGTTCCATGGGCCAGATCCAGCCCACGACACCAAATAATCCAGCCCCTTACCTCACTCCAGCTGCCACCACTGGAATCGGCTGTGGACTCCTATCACATCACAAAATTTTAGATTTCTGTGTACTACCATCCATGTTACATGGCTACCACCAACATGAACTGATGGGCAAGGTGAAAGATAACAGATAAGAAAATTAATGCCTAGCTCACACAGCTTGGCAAAAAATAATTATTGAGTTAAAGGTAAAGGTCTCTTTTGCTGGAAAGCCAGTTGTGTCTGCCACTAGGGGGCAGTGCTAATCTCCATGTATGGCCAAAGAACCAGTGCTGTCTGCATCTACAGACATGTCCATGATCATGTGGCAGACATGACCAGATGCCAGAGCACACGGAATACTTTTACCTTTCCCACCAAAGTGTTACCTATTTATCAATTTGCAATTTCTTGCTTTCAAACTTCTAGGTTAGCAGGAGCTGGGGCAGATTACAGAAACTCACTCCATTGTGCAGTACTTGGGTCTCAAACTGCTGACCTGCCAACCTTCTGGTCATCAAGCTCAGCATCTCAACCACTAAGACACTGCAGCCCTACAGCTTCCATATTCTTCCAGTTAGTAATGCCTGGAGAAATTTATTTATTTATTTATTTATATTCATATTTATAAAGCTGCCCAACTCACAAAGACTCTGGGTGGCATACAATCTTAAAACCCTTAAAACAAGATCAACCCCATTAAAACAAATTACCCCTCTAAAACCCCCACACATTAAAAAGTGGAAGATTACTTTGATATTAAACCAACCAGCAGGTGGGGGTCACAACATCTTCAGGACCCCACACCTGCCCCGCCAGCCATGTTTTCAGATCTTTCCTGAAGGGCAGCAATTCCGTCTGGCAGGAGGTTCCATAGGGCTGGAGCGGACACAGAGAAGGCCCTCCTTCTTGTGCTAGAGAGACGGGCCCCTCTAGCAGATGGTACAAGCAGAGAGCCCCTCCGGTCCTCTCTGGTTGGACGGACAGAGGTTCTTGGGGTGATTCGGTCTCTTAGGTATCCTGGCCCACTACCATATAGGGCTTTAAAGGTAATGACAGCTGTAGCTCAAAGAAGCTAACAAAGCGGGTAAGGCATTATTGCTGGTGAGAAAGCAACTTTACTTAGTGCTTGTAGGTTGTTTTTTACGGCATAAGTTTTCCCCAGCATGACTGGAGGAAAGTTATGCCTTTGAAGAAGATTAAAAAAAATTGTCATACTGTCACAGCATTGGGTTGAGGAAATCCTATTTCTCCATATGAACATTCATCATCATCATCATTGGGATATTTATACCCCGCATTGTCACTGTTTCTTTCTGAACTCCAAATTATTGCCTGTCATTATACAACATGTGGGTGGGAAGTCATGCTTTCCCAATAGCTACTTAGTGTGCTTCTGAGCAGCAGAAGCATGAATGGCTACTACTCAGGATGGCTATATATCTTCTCCAGTATCAGACAAAGTATGGCATTGTACTAGCTGTGCTAGCCATAATTACTGGGAGCTGTAGTCCAAGAACACGTGGAGTCACAAGGTTGGGAACCACTGGATTAGATTAAGCGTACAGTTAGCCCGACAGAGTAGCACTAACACAAATTCTGTGTGGCTGCATAGGCAAGTGGTTTTCTTCAGAAGCAAGAGTATATCATGTTTTTTTTATTCAAACTATTATGCAGATATTAGGTCCCAAACTATTGGACCTTTGAGCAATATGCTACATTTAATTTAGTCCTCCACAAAGTTCTTAATGTTTTCTACTGCAATAATTGCATCACTTACAAAGAATGATGCAATTTTAAAGGACAAAATGGAAAAAATGGCATTGGAAGAAACTGAAATAATAAAATAGAAATCACTTAATGGTGAAAAGGTATGTAATGAACAGAAGCTGGACATCAGAAAGGGGGATATGTATAGTTAGACTTGACAGATGACCTTTTCTGTTTAGCTAACCTTTTGGTCCTCCCCCCCCCCCCAAAAAAAAAAAAAAAAGTTCTCACTTGTGAAGATAAAGGTCAGAGGAGGCAACTCTCTCATCAACTCTCTTACTCCTTCTATAACACTATGGTTCTTTGGACGTTTCTTCATCTGCTGGTATGTTTGTCTCCACTCTTCAGTTCAGTGTTCAATGGACCAGAAGATATATTTTGAAGATCATTAAACCATAGTTGTTTCCACAAGGTCTGACAGGAGGCATGTTGCTAGAATGCAAAAGGACCATGGCTATCATGGAAGAAAGTTCAGCAGTCACAGATCTTGTCTAGAGCATAGTCTTAGGTGAAATTGAGAAGACATGAAGTGAGTCATAGTTCAGCAAGCAAAGGAATAAAGATCAAGAAAGTTGAAAAGGAAGGCAAGTAAATATCATGGGAATGTTACCTTTTCCTCTTACAAGAACTCTTAGAGTCCTTCAGCCTGCATGGTAAGGCCTGCTGAGGAATTCTGGAAGTCCTGTTTAAAAAGTAACTTTCAAAAGTTATGGAGGCGAGGCTACAGGGAGAAGGCTGGAAAATGAGAGTTAGCAAATAACAGTGCTTCATGTTTCTGACTTGTATCTCTATGAATTAGTGACCTTCAAAAGATCCTATCATTAACAACCCTGCTTAATGTTTGCAGACACCTGACTTTCTTCATGGAGTCACGCCAATCTCACATTTATTCCTTTTCTTTTCTTATTTCCTTCAGTGTTTCCCAGCATTATTGTTATTCCAGTAAGTCTTATTTTCTTAGATTGTGCCCACAGTATGATAGTCTCTGTTTACAACTTTTTCTTCTAGAGAGAGAATCCAGGCTTGATTTGTTCTAGAACCTACTTTCTCTCTCTCTCTTTTTTTGTGGTCCACAATTTTCATAATGCTCCCTTCCATCAGCTTGATACTGGGGAATTGCTGGTTTATGGGAAATAGCATTGTTCTATTCAAACAGATTATATGTCTGGCCAGACATCCCACTACGGCAATGGAGTAGACTGTACAGCCTGCAACTCAATGCCGAGTGTTGGGTGGCAGTAAATAACACGACTCCTTAAAGGTGCAAATGGCTACAGGTGGATGAGCCCCCTTATGTGGGGTGATGGTCCCCTCAGTGGAGGAAATGCTACTGGAAACCATCATATTGGGCCTAACGACAAAATGAGTGGAGGAGGAACTCTGATTCCCAATGGTCATGGAGGCGGAAAAGGCCATGCCAGATGGACTGGCTGTTAAGGCGTACCTACGTTGATAATATCCTCAAGGCTGCGGCAGTCCATTACAGTCCCGGTTTTAAATCCTGCATGTCTCATTCCACAGAAGATGGCTCCGTGATCATAGTGTGTGGGTCACTTCTTGGCAAGCTGAGATCCAACTTAAACAAATTCATGCCAATGGCATTTTTCCTGCTTCCGGAAAAATGCATTCTTGGATACAAGTTGTAGCAAACCATGACCATTTAAACAGATTGAAATTTAATCCCCGGAGAATTAGCAATACTCATAGAAAATTCAGTTGAACCCCAGGTGATGCTCAAAATGCAAGGAAGTGATAATGTGGCTATAATGATAAGATGCAGAATAGATTGCCAGTACTGCTTTGTGCTATATGTTGGATTACCTTCGAATATGTAGTAAATATGTACAGCCTACTAAGTGAGATTGTCCAAACAGGGAATGTATCTTCTCTCTTCTGTTGGGATTCTGCTTCATGTAAAGATATCTTCTTTATTCAGTCAGCCTCATTAGCAGCAGTTATATCCTCAGATCTTTAAGATAACAATCAGTCCCAAGAAGTCCTGCTTCCTTAGGCTTTTTGTAGGGAGGAACAGAGAGACAGAGAGAAAGCACTCTGCAGTCCTTGGCTGGTCAAATGCTACTGAAGCCTTTTTCTTTATTTAGGCAGAGAGAGCGAGAAACGAAACTCAGGCTGACAGAGAATACCATAAACGAAACCTAACAGAGACAAAACCTAAGGCCAAACAACCAATCAGAAGTGTCAGAACCCAAAGAAAGAGAGATAAGGAGCGCTGTCTCTCAGTGAGCAGAGGCTTTTGTTTACAAAAAGTGTCAGAGACAGCCTGACAGAATCCAGATGCATTCCCACATGTCCTCCTTTTTCATTTAAATTTGAGAGAGGGACGGCTAATCATACCCCTGCATGTCATCATATACATCATCACTGTCCTCCTGGACATCGTACCCCTCCTGACTCATGGTACTTTGTTCCGAAGGAAGATACCTCATTGAGTACAATTGCCGTCGTGCAAAACTCGATGTCTCCCTTCTACGCAATGGACATGTGTTACACATAGAAATAAGATTAGGAATACAAGTAATGCAAAAATACAAAGGTATAAAGCAGATAATAATAATAAACCCATAAAAGAAAACTTGTCTAAGGACAGATAAATCAGGCAACCAAGAAGTCACCCAATCAAAGAGATTAACATCAGTGCGTACATTGTTAGTAATACTCTCCTGTAAATTCTGAAGTTCTTTCTCAATAGTATTATTCAGATAAAATAACCCAATGCTGCACATTGATATTGTCCTGGATGGAAATTCGTGGCAACTCCATTAAAAAAGAACCACATGTTCGGATCCTTGATTTGCCATCCATTGCAAATTGAACCACTATCTATAGCAGAATAATCAGGAGTAAACATAGGAAACACATCATATATATCTTCAATAGTAGTGTTAAACAAGGTATAATTAAGCTTATAAGAACTGTTATAACTACCCCATAACCAAAAATAATCATCACAACCCGTATAATTGCCTACATTCTGCAAAACCCTTTTTGCTTGAGTCCAGTATTTCCATTTACTATTCCAGACTCCAGAACTATGACAGCAGAAACAAAGTCCTTTAGTGTATTTCTTGAATGTCATGCTTCGCCAGCGGGTGTTGTTAAATTGTTCTGGAGGATTAGAGAAGAGTGTAGATCTATCAAGATGTTGCAAATGTCCAATAACCAGCTCAGGTGTGTTGAACAATGCCGGAAGAAAGGCCATTTGAGACACTGCCAGTGGATGCTCATAGTATAACGTTGCATTCTTACCATGAACCTCAAACATATAGTTAGCATGACGAATCCAAAAGTTGGGGTTGCCCCCATGAGGCATTGTTCTTACAGCTGGAAGCACAGTAAGAAAGAAAATAACAAATGTCAGCACATTTAGTTTACTGGTGAACCACCATCCTGGAGCTGAGTAACCTTTCTCCATGGGCGGATCGCTCCAGCAGGAATCCTTCCACTCAGGATCCCCTTGTTGCCAATAGATGACCAATGGCTTAAGAAGACACTCCCCTAAGAAACAGGAGCATGCCCTGTTATTACTAGTACCATATAACTAAACGTGAAACATGAGTGACATATAACACAAATGCAATATCACAAACCCATTTACATGTGTAGAGTACTGGAAACTCTGCCATGTGCTTCTGAAGGTATGCAGTTTCATAAGACAATACATAACATAAGCAAAGACAGATCTTTCTCCTGCAAAAGAATAAGCAAAACATTTAAGCATAAACAAGACATGAACATTTTTTTTCTTCCTTACATGAAGGAGGCCTCTATAGCATTCTAGAAAGCAATTCTTACTACCCAATTACATGAGTAAGGCATTAAATTTCTTCTTCTCCCACTGGATGTAAAGTGAAAGAGGCATTATATTTTTTCTTCTCTCACTGGTGTAATAGTGAGAGAGGCATTAATAACTTTTACTAGCATAGCATGGTAAATCAAATACAGTACAAATCTCATTAGCATGAGCAGGTAGACAATTTCTTAAAAAGGCTGTCAGGTTTTATAATTCTTCTTTAAAATCCACACAAACTTTTGTTCTTTCTAGTCCAATTAAAATGTCCAAATTAAAAAGTCCCAATCTTGATTGAAGCTCTCTGAAACATCATCTCTCCAGCACATTTCTTGGCATGGCAAGTTGAAATTAAGCCATAAATTAAGTCTCACTGACTTCACAAGACAATCCCACACAACCCCCCTTTTTTCAGCTTTTCAGGCAGACACACATTCCTTCATGCTCCAGCCACACCCATCTGCAGTAAGGCAGGCCGAGGAGGTATGAAGGCACAAAGAACTTCTCCAGAATTTGCAAGCAGCTTCCACACAGAAGACTAGTACAGGGAATTTCCCGTTGCTTTCCCTGCCATCCTGATGCTGGAAACTTGAGACAGCCCACTCTGATCTCTTTGTTTGTGGGTTGGGCAGTTCAAAATCAGCAAAAAACTGTATGTCTTCTTCCTCCTTGTATTTTTGCCACAGCCTGCTATCCATACAGGAAATATTCACCCCCCTCTTTCTCTGTATTTCTTTCATCTCCAGCATATGATTCTCAACCTTATGACAACCTGCATCTGTTAGTTTGTACTTGCACCCCTTTTTTGTCTTGAGTTTTGTGCGTTCCTCCTTTGGGCCATCCTTCCATTTTTGCAGGATCTTCCTGCCCAAACGTGAGGTATCAAATTTACTACTCAGCTTCTCCTGCTTTTGTGATGAAGGTTGATTCATGGGGGGGCTGAGATCCCCTATGCTGCTCTTCAAAACACAGTCCTTGCTTTCTGCCACTCTGCATGCATCAACAACTTCAATCTGTGATGAGTTCCCCGCCATTTGTTCCCCATCAGCCGGCACTAGCTGTTTTTTATGCTCGGCTGGCAATATTGCAGCAGAGAACAGGTCTTTTGTAGGGCTAAAAGGACTTGATTGTTGCAAGTCAGGACATAATTGCAAGGCAGGATATAAAGTCCCATCTCCATTTCCACCTCCATCAGGAGTCTGTTGTTTCTCATATGATGGAGGAGCAGTTGCCATGGCTGCCATGGTTGCCATGGCCCCCCCTTTCTCTGAAGGCAAAAGCTGTGGGAGGGGATGGCCATCAAGTCTTTGAGACAATAAAATATTTTTTGGAGTAAGTCTCTGAAGGCAGTCCCTAACTGCCTCCCATGTAAATAATATTGACACAGAAATTCCATTATGCTTCTGCATTTCTCTCCCAATCTGTTTCCACTGTTTTAAGTCCAGACCTTCATATTTAAACCAAGGACAGAATTCTGCTATAACTTTAGCCAGTTGCTGTATCTTCTTCTCATCTACCTTTCGCCCATTCTCACGCAAAAGATCTGAGATATCTTTACAAAGTTCCTGCATTTCTGAAGAAAGCAAACATCCCATAATTAAAATTAATCACTCACGTAATGTGGGACCCAAAGTTGCCTTTGGATGAATTTTCGAGCTCGATTTATGACCTTTCCTCCGGTCTGAGTGAGTGAGACCTTCCCGGTCGATGAGGTGTTGATTAGGTGTTAATTGTTGAAGCAGAGTTCAAAGCAGGCTCTCTCATTGTAGTTCAAAGCCTCACACGGAGCGCCACTTGTTGGGATTCTGCTTCATGTAAAGATATCTTCTTTATTCAGTCAGCCTCATTAGCAGCAGTTATATCCTCAGATCTTTAAGATAATAATCAGTCCCAAGAAGTCCTGCTTCCTTAGGCTTTTTGTAGGGAGGAACAGAGAGACAGAGAGAAAGCACTCTGCAGTCCTTGGCTGGTCAAATGCTACTGAAGCCTTTTTCTTTATTTAGGCAGAGAGAGCGAGAAACGAAACTCAGGCTGACAGAGAATACCATAAACGAAACCTAACAGAGACAAAACCTAAGGCCAAACAACCAATCAGAAGTGTCAGAACCCAAAGAAAGAGAGATAAGGAGCGCTGTCTCTCAGTGAGCAGAGGCTTTTGTTTTCAAAAAGTGTCAGAGACAGCCTGACAGAATCCAGATGCATTCCCACACTCTTCTTAAACAATGACACTAATTTGCAGCACATTTTAAACCACATCTCAAACTGGTAAAATAAATATAAAGGTAAAGGTCTCCTTTACTCAAAAGCCAATCGTGTCTGACTCTAGCTAGTCTCCGTTTACAGCCAAAGAGCCAGTGCTGTCTGCATCTGCAGATGTTTCTTTGGTCATGACAGCCATGACTAGACTTTGGAGTGCATGGAATTCCATTACCTTTCCCACTGAAGCAGTACCTAGTTATCTACTTGCAATTTCTTGTTTTCAAACTTCAGGAGCAGGGACAGATGATGGGAGCTCACTCTATCATGCTGCATTCTGGTCTCAAACTGATGACCTTCTGACCTTCTGGTTCTCAAACTCAGCTTCTTAACCTCTAAACCTCTGAGGCCCCTCTGTTGTTAAAGTAAGTAGTGCTTATCTACAGTAGGTGGGTTGGTTTTGGAAGGATAATTTTTATTACACAAGCCTACTTGATTATTACTTCCATAACCTGATGTCCTTGTGAATTATTCATAAATATTTAAAATGGAGTTGTGTGCTGTCAAGTTAGTTCCAACATACAACATTTTCTAGTTACAAAGTACAAAACAGTTTACCATTCCCACTTATTCTAGGAGCACTCTGGGACCATGTAGCTCACCCAAAGGTTTTTAATTTTTAATTTAATTTAATTTTCGCGCTTATATACCGCTCACTCAGGCGAACCCGACTCAGGGCGGTTTACATAGCGGACAATAATACGAAATACAGTAACATAACATTCAATAAATACAGCAAAAAATCAATCACCAAAAGTACAATTACAAATCCCTGTCCGAAAAAATTACAGAAATATATATATACACACTACAATATGCACTACATGTGCACTACAATACAGTTTCTAACAATACATCAAATAAGGTACAATACAATAAAATCCTAAACATCAGTTAATCACATCAAAGAGTACAAAATATTAAAAAAAAATCAAAACGTCAAATAACAATATAAAAATTATACCCAGCACAGTCCTTTTAGTCCTTCCAGAAGGGGGGTGGGTGGAACAAAAGCGTGCACAAGTCCTGAAGCTCCAAGCCGACCAGCCTCCTCGCCTCCACCGATGCCCAGACCATGGCAAGTCCAGCCACCCGCCGCGGCTGGCCCCAAATCCTAGCCAACAACAAGAAGATGGTAGCGAAGCATCCCAGGAGGCCAACCAGGACAACCCGCAGCATCTCCCACCTGTCTCCACTCCCAAGAGCCGGTGGCGTGGGCTCCCGGGTGAGACAGGGAGTCCCTCTCCACGACGGCGGCGTCTCCCCTTTTTCTGCTCTCTGGGCGGGCCGGCCCAGAGAGCGAAGTCAGCTGTGGAGGGCCTGTGGCTCTCCCACCTGTCTCCACTCCTGGGAGCCGGTGGCGTGGACTCCTGGGCAAGACAGGGAGTCCCTCTCCACGACGGCGGCATCTCCCCTTTTTCTGCTCGCTGGGTGGGCCGGCCCAGAGAGCGAAGTCAGCTGTGGAGGGCCGGTGGCTCTCCCACCTGTCTCCACTCCCGGGAGCCGGTGGCATGGGCTCCCGGGCGAGACAGGGAGTCCCTCTCCATGATGGCGGCGTCTCCCCTTTTTCTGCTCTCTGGGCGGGCCAGCCCAAAGAGCGAAGTCAGCTGTGGAGGGCCGGTGGCTCTCCCACCTGTCTCCACTCCTGGGAGCCGGTGGCGTGGACTCCCAGGCAAGACAGGGAGTCCCTCTCCACGACGGCGGCGTCTCCCCTTTTTCTGCTCTCTGGGCGGGCCGGCCCAGAGAGCGAAGTCAGCTGTGGGGGGGGGGGGGGGTGGCGGTGGCTCTCCCACCTGTCTCCACTCCCGGGATCCGGTGGCGTGGGCTCCCGGGCAAGACAGGGAGTCCCTCTCCACGACGGTGGCGTCTCCCCTTTTTCTGCTCTCTGGGCGGGCCGGCCCAGAGAGCGAAGTCAGCTGTGGGGGGGGGGTGGCGGTGGCTCTCCCACCTGTCTCCACTCCCGGGATCCGGTGGCGTGGGCTCCCGGGCAAGACAGGGAGTCCCTCTCCGCGACGGCGGCGTCTCCCCTTTTTCTGCTCGCTGGGTGGGCCAGCCCAGAGAGCGAAGTCAGCTAGGAGGGCCGGTGGCTCTCCCACCTGTCTCCACTCCCAGGAGCCGGTGGCGCGGGCTCCCGGGCGAGACAGGGAGTCCCTCTCCACGACGGCGGCGTCTCCCCTTTTTCTGCTCTCTGGGCGGGCCGGCCCAGAGTGCGAAGTCAGCTGTGGGGGGGTGGTGGCGGTGGCTCTCCCACCTGTCTCCACTCCCGGGATCTGGTGGCGTGGGCTCCCGGGCGAGACAGGGAGTCCCTCTCCACGATGGCGGCGTCTCCCCTTTTTCTGCTTTCTGGGCGGGCCGGCCCAGAGAGCGAAGTCAGCTGTGTGGGGGGTGGGTGGCGGTGGCTCTTGTCTTCAAGGAGGCACATTTATGCATCAAACTCATGATCTCTCCCTACCCCCAACAAATAATGATCATCCATTATTCATTCTACCTCTTATTCATATTCTATACATCTTTTTAGCCAACCAGAGAGGACCGGAGGGGCTCTCTGCTTGTACCATCTACTAGAGGGGCTTGTCTCTCTAGCACAAGAAGGAGGGCCTTCTCTGCATCCGCTCCGGCCCTATGGAACCTCCTGCTAGTGGAATTAAGGCTGCAGATGGAATTGCTGCCTTTCAGGAAAGATCTGAAAACATGGCTGGCGGGGCAGGTGTGGGGTCCTGAAGATGTTGTGACCCCCACCTGCTGGTTGGTTTAATATCAAAGTAATCTTCCACTTTTTAATGTGTGGGGTTTTTAGAGGGGTAATTTGTTTTAATGGGGTTGTTCTTGTTTTAAGGGTTTTAAGATTGTATGCCGCCCAGAGTCTTTGTGAGTTGGGCGGCTATATAAATATGAATATAAATAAATAAATAAATAAAAATACTCATCCTATGTCCAGATATTTTCAAGTTGGAATTTAAAAAGACACCATTTTAGAGTCAATGTAAAATAATGTTCACTTTCTCAGAGAATTATCATTTGTTCACAAATTACCATTTATCATTTGAAAAGCAGCTGAATCATGAAGGCAAACAGTGGTGTGTTTGCTCATCTCTAACTTTCCTTCATTTCAAGATATTTGACTTCAACCTCATTTGAGAAAACCAGAATTTTTGCCGAATGTCAACACACCAAGTACAGTACTAAAGAGTCAGGTGTGACATGAAGAAAATAAGTAACATTAATTGCTGCTTTTCAGCACTCTGTATGCTGACCACTCAGCAATTGTGGATATTAAATAATAATTAACAAGATAAGAAGAATTACTGTACGGAGTTCTGTATAAAACTGTAGAGCGGTGAAAGGAAAAAAAAAACCTTCTGAATAGATTACATTGAAAGAAAACTGTAAAGGTATAGCGTTTCTGCAGTGGCTGAAGTGGCGAAGATGCTGACTGGGAGGCGGAAGGTCAGCAGTTCGATTCCTGAGTACTGCAGGACAGAATGAGCTCCCATTTTTGTCCCAGCTCCTGCCAACCTAGCAATTCGAAAGCAAGAAATTGCAAGTAGATAAATAGCGACCACTATGGTGGAAAGGTAAACAGCATTCTGCACACTCCGGTGTCTAGTCATGTCTGCAAAAGCAGACAGTGCTGGCTCTTCGGCTTTGAAACAGAGATGAGCACTGAACCCTAGAGTTGGATATGACTGGTTTTCGAGCAAGGGAAACCTTTACCTTTATAGCATTACATCTTGGGAGTCTTTTTTTGTTTTTGTATTTTCATGTGCAAATCACTTACTAAAAAAATAATGCACTGTGAATGAAATCAGCCAATATGTGTTCAGCCCGCCAAACACTATTCTTCAATATATATAGTACAGTGTTTGGGAAAGGACAGAAACATCTAACATTATAACTTTTACTTAAATACAAGTGCAACAAGAACAGAGTATCGCACCCGCCGGTGACCAGGGACTGTGGCAAAGAGGCAGGGTTGGTTCAGTAGGCTGTGCCTGTTTGAATGTTGCCTCCTGCAACATTTACTGAGGCCTCTCACAAGACCCGGGTTGGAATTCCAATAACCAGGGAATATGCAGATTTATGTTGGTAGCATGGAGACAGAGAGCTGGATATCAAATTGTTATGCCTGATAAACTGAGTTCCGCTCTTTCCATATAGCAGCAAAGTTTTATTTAGCAAAGTATCTGAAAAAAACAACAAAGTACAGAAACATAGAAAATACAGAGTTAGTCAAAGATTCGCTCTGACATAGCCCCAGGCAGGACTAGCATCTCAGATATTTAGTCTCTTTTCAGAGATAGGGGTAAAGTCCTAATGAATCTCGAGGTCTCTAGTTAGGAGCCCAACTTGAGTGGCTCTGTGCAGCTCCTTAAATAGGAAAGTAGCTCCACCTTGGAGGTTTGGTCAAGATAAATGCAACCCATGAAAAAGTGCAACACCCATATCAGATAAGAGATACCAATCAAAATTAACCTCCCATTTGATAAGGTTATCCAATGACATCTGACCACTGATAAGAGACTCCAATCAGAGAGATCTGCTCCTACCCCTCCTGTCAGGTAAGGAGGAGTGAATCCTGATTGGTTAGAGACCTGGGGGATTTCCAAGTCCTCCTGGCTCCCTACCTTTGCTCAGTCCTTGACTCCGAGTAGCCTAAGATGGAGTCAGAAAGTAAAATGGATGCAGTTTGGTTCATCCAGATCATGACACAGAGAACTTTGGGGATGATCTTTCCTTCAGTTCATCATGATTGTTAGGCTGACTCAATCAGACAAATAACTAGTTGAATTAGGCACTATTAATGCCACAACCTTTCTTCACCAGCAAACCAGAAGAACAAAGGGAAATAATCACTAGTTCCTTCTGGTGATCACATCTGGTATTGAACCTTGTTTGTTCCAAAGCAAGACATTGCAAGTAGATAAATATATACCTCTTTGGCAGCAAAGGTAACAGCATTCTGTGCACTCTGGTCTCTAGCCATGCCTGCCACAATACTATGGAAGTGTCTGCAGACATAGACAGTACTGGATTTTTGGATGTAAACAGTGATGAATCCCTACCCACCCACCTTAAAATTCGGACAAGACTAGTTTTCAATCATGGGATACCTTTACCTTTACTTTTGCCTATTTTCCAAAAAATATGAAAGGGAAAAAAGAGATATGGCCCTAACCATGTAGGAATCAACCAAAGAATGGCACAAAGCATTAACAAATAATTTCAAACTCTGCTAAAAAGTCTTTAACTATAACAATAATTTTTGAAAGTAACTAAAAGATGGTGCCCCTAAAAAAAAGCAACTTTGTCATTGCTTTTATAGTAGTGTTATGTTACCGTTACTATAATTTCTAACCATACGATCCATTGCATAATACCAAATAGTAACTAGTTATAGTAATCATGTTGCTTGTAATTAGTTAAAAGCTCTGAAATCAAAAAAGTATGAGTTAGGAATTACCTGTAATATAAGAGACATTGATCACCAAAATGATATTGCTAACGTTTCCGAATTCTATCGTCAACTTTTAGATAGCCGTAAACCCATTATTTCAGGGTATCTTTATAATCTCTCTTTAAGCAAATATAGATGGGCTTTTTCTAGAGCTCGTTTTGATGCTCTCCCCTCAGCGCTTCTGGCAGGAAGATTCAAAGGGACTCCTTATCCACAAAGACATTGTCCCTGTGGATCTAGGCAGTTAGAAACCCTGGTCCATGTCCTATTACGATGCCCTTTCTATAAAGTGCCAGCAGACGTTTTAATTGCCCCAGTTATTTTGAAATTTGTTGGCCATAATGATAGATTTTATGTCCATTTCCTTCTAAAGGATGTGGCCCTTACACTCACACACCAGGTTGCCAAAATATTTTTATCAAGCCGTTCAATTACCAAAAATTTTATCTAGAGGATATGCTGTACTGTTTTATTACTTTTTTCTATTAACAGAGTGTGAAATCTTTTCTACTGTTAACAAAGTGTGAAACCTTTTTCTATTGTAAAGGCTAGTCAAAGAGTGTAATAAAGAATGAATGAATTACTAGTAAGTATAAATTTCACATAACATAGTAAAATTTCAGAATCACCACATTTCATGACTGCATGGTGGGAGAAACAAAACACCATCTGAACTCTATAGATGGTGAGGGGAAGGGAGGAGAAAAACAGTAAAGAAAACATATGTATGTTTACTGATAAAAATGCCACATAATTGGGGGAAAAATCTCAAGAGCATAAGGCTAGGATGGAAGAGTTTATAATGGAGAAAGAAATAAAAGATGTGATTACTAAACTGAAGGCTTGTATCCCCAGGAGAAGACAGATTGCCAGCGGAATTCTATAAAGAATTCAAGGAAATTGTGGCTCCAAGATTATTGAAATTATTCAACTATATTCTGGAAGGGGGAGCAATACCGACTTCATGGTACCATTCAATAATAGTATTAATACCAAAACCGGGTAAAGATGCTGAAAAAGTTGAGTCATACAGACCAATTTCATTAATAAATCAGGATGCAATTTTTTTTACTGCAATTCTGGCGAATAGATATGAGATAAAGAAAAAGTTGGAATGTTATCATTAGATATCTTTAAGGAATTTGACTCTCTTCAATGGGTAACAATTAATGAGATAATTAATGCGTATGGATTTGGAGATAAATTTAAGGGGGGGATTGATAAATTATATCATCATGGTTCTGCATATATTAAAGTAAATGATGCTATTACTGATGAGGTTAAATTAGAGGCAGGAACCCGACAAGGATGTCTCCTATCTCCAATATCATTTATTATGGCAATGGAGATTTTAGCAAGCGCCATACAACAAGAAAAGAACATTGAAGGAATTGCAGATAATAAGATAAGTCTATATGCAGATGATACCTTAGTAATTTTAAAGCATCCTTTGAAGGCCTTAGACAGAATCCAGGAACATTTAAAGAATTTTGAGGAAATGACGGGATTAAGGATAAATTGGGACAAATCTGAGATGATACTGAGTAATATAGAATAAAAAGAGCAAAGGAAAATAAAGGATAAATTTAAAATACAGGTTTGAAATAGTTTGAAGTATTTGGGAATAAATATATCTTATAATTGGGAAGATCTTAAGAAATTAAACTATGAAGAACAAAAAAAAAGAAATTAGGGGGAAAATACTACAGTATAGTAAATTGAAATTGTCTTGGTTCAGCAGAGTCGCTCTTTGTAAAATGATGTTATTACCAAGATTGAATTTTTTGTTTGATGCTCTACCGATCCAGTTAAGAGAGAAAGAAATTAAAGAACTCCAAACTATGTTTAATAATTATTGTAATGGTGGACTTAGACCTAGAATTAATAGAAGTTTTTGGTATTTATCTCAGAAAGAAGGTGGATTGGGTTTACCAAACCTTAAATATTATTATAGAGCTTTTCAGGTTAAAAATATTGTAAAGATTCTGAGGAAGGAAAAGACAATTTGGGAGGAAATAGAGATGAAAGAGATAAATCAATTTGGCAAGTCATTATTCCTGGATAAAGAAATGAGTAAAGTAGCTGTAAAAAACAGAATGATGAAGGCCCTGCTAAACAATTGGAAAAAAGTGAAAAAGGACTTAGTCCCAGGTGTATCACTGATTATAGAAATAGAGGATATTAAAAAATTTCCAATAAATTTAGATAGTAAAGTAAAGGAAATTTTTAATAAAAATGAGATTTTCTTGCTGAAGGACTGGATCAGATTATGTAGGGATAAAGAGAAAAAAATGGAGATATATACTCAGTTAAAATTGAATTGGTTCCAGGCAATATTAGTAGACAAATGGAACAGTAAATATTTGGCTGAAGTAAGATTGGAGAGAGATAAAACAGAATTTGAGGAATTATTGTGGAAAGTAAGGAAAGGAGATATGGATATAAAAGGCCTGGTGAGTAAAATTTATAAGATAATAAATAGAGAGGGTAGATCACAAGAAACATTAAGAAAAATATGGGAGCAAGATCTTAAGATTAATATCACAGAGATGAAATGGAAAAACAAGTGGGGAAAAAGGATTATGAGAACTATGTCTGTCAGAGTAAAAGAACATAATTTTAAAATGTTATGGAGGTGGTATCTGACCCCAGTGAGGTTACATCAAATAGATAAAAATAAAACTCAAATGTGTTTGAGTTGCACGGATGAGTTGGGTAGTTATGAACATATGTGGTGGAGTTGTAGGGTGGTAAAGCAATTTTGGGAGGAAATAGAGAAGGAAATCTCCAGAATTTTTGGGATGAACCTCAAGCTGGGGCCAGATATAGCGTTGCTGACAGACACAGAAAGTATGAATTTAAATAAGGATAAAAGTGAGTTACTATCTCTGTGCATGACAACAGCGAGACAATGCATAGTGAGACAGTGGAAAAATGATCAGATCCCAAAGGTGGAAGTTTGGTATAAGGAAATGTGGGACCTTGCTTTAAATGACATATTAACATGGGAATTGAACAAGAAAAAGGGTAAAATAAAAGAGAATAGATTTTGGCAAATATGGCAATTGTTTTTTGACTCCATAGATACAAGAGGTGATGGGAGCAGTCCAGTACCGAAACTTCATAGATTTTGGAAATAGCAAAAAAGTGTCCACCGCAACCTCCAGGGCATTGTACAGTCACATGTGGTGAATTAGTAATCACCTTTTTCTTCTTATTATAAATGCGTTATTAACTTGGTTGGTAGTAGGTAAACAGGCTAAATAAAAATAGCAATGTCTAATTAAAGTTCAGACTGGTCTGACATATTAGAATGGAAATTTAATATTAAAAATTGTAGATGAGATCCAATCTGACCAACAGGTTTTCTTTATCTGTTGATTCTACATAGTTAAGTATTTTATAGTAGTTTAATTTAATAAAATGTTTATGTATTGTTTTTTTTCTCTTTCTTTCTTTTCTTTTTTCTGCACTATACCATTTATATGTCTTTGTCTATGTAAAATGGTTTTTTTCATATATATTTTTACTTTGTGTATTCACCTATGTATCTTTTTATTATTTAAATTTTTATTTTCAATCTGTATTGTTGTAAAACTTAATAAAAATTATTTTTAAAAAATGCCACACAAGTGAGGATCCCCACAGACATCTTTATTTTCAACACTTCTAGCAGAAGAAACTAGGTACTGTTATAAATGATTTATTTTAACTGCTCAGTACTGAGAACTTGCTGGTCAGGAATCTAGCAATTGTATCCTGCAGAGATAATATAAAAACTGATCTATTTTCTGAATTCAGAGGTATCAGCAGAACTGCATATTACTTTAATATAGGAAGACTTGTTTTTTTTAAAAAAAGCAATTTAGTACCAAGATTTATGCATACATTTTGAACTCACTCCTTTCGAAAGAAGGTAATAGATTATCTGTCCAGACATAAGCCTGCGTTCGCCCTCCCACTTTTCAGTTGACCTATTATGCCTAATTCAGACATTCTTAATAACACAAAGTAACTTACTTGCTTTTCTTCTTTACTTCCAGATAACCAAGGGGAAGGGAGAGTGAAATATATAAGAAAACTGACATATGTCCTGTCACATACTCTGACTTATGGAGTCCCCAATGCCAGAATATCAAATATATGCCCTTCTCTGTAATTGTTCTGATGGAGGAAAGTGGTGGCAGAAAGAAATCACTTTGCCAGGCTTGGATACCATTCCAGATGTAAATTAGTTGGGAGGGTTGGCAAGTTACAAAAACACTGATGAGCAGTAAATACACAGAGTCAATGAGGCCTAGCACCAACTAGGAATGGGTGGAGATGGTTGTACAGGATTTAAAGCCATCTTAGACATCCTCTGCTGTACCTAAGTGGTTAAGATGCTGAACTTGATGACTGGAAGGTTGGCAGATCGGCACTTTGAGACCTGAGTGCTGCATGACAGAGTGAGCTTCCATCTCTGCCCCAGCTCCTGCTAACCTAGCAGTTTGAAAGCAAGAAATTGCAAGTAGAATAATAGGTACCACTTCGGTGGGAAGGTAAACAGCATTCCGTGCACTCAACATCTAGTCATGCCTGCCACATGTCCACAGAAACATCTGCAGATGCAGACAGTGCTGGCTCTTTGGCTATAAACAGAGCTGAGCACTGAGCCCTAGAATCGGATACAACTGGCTTTCAAGTAAGGGTGACCTTTACATTTACTACCACCCCTTGTCCAAAGGTTTATCCCTCTCCTTGGCTATCCAGAGAAAGCATAACTATCTTCAGATTTCAGCTGGTCTCCTGAAACTTGGCAGCATACCAGTGTGGGAAGCTTGAGACCAACTGATCATATGTTGCACTTGCAATCTACGCTGCACAAGTCTTCAGGGCATCCTGTAATCACTACTTTTCTTATTGCCACCAGTGGGGAGGAAGGTGCATAGAGACAATAATATTTATTCAGTTTCCTCCCTGGTAAACGATGCTGTTTTAGACCACCAAATCACAGTGTATGAGGTTGAAAGGAAACACTTGCTCAGGAGTTATCAACCTTTTAAAGCTGGGGGCTGGGTCATATTCCTTGAGACAACTTTGGGAGCCTCCACCACATGTCACTTCCTGGTGTGATGGAGGTGGCGGCTGTCTGGAATTTAAGCATGCAAAGAGACCATCTCTCTCAGTCTCAATATTTCTGGTTTTGTGTGTGTGTGTGTGTGTGTGTGTGTGTGTGTGTGTGTGTGTGTGTGTTTGCATGGTAAATGAGTGTGGAAGAAAGTGAGGGGGGTAATGTACATGTATGCAGGCCCCACCCGAAGTAGGCTCACTGAATCAATGGGATTTGCAGAAGATGTGGCTCACCACATCACCACTGAGTCAGTGGATCTTTTCTAGTTGAAACTGATGGCTCTAAGCAGCAGAATTTCTGCCACTGTCATATCTGAGAATTAAGTCAGAAAATAGATTTAACATAGTTTTAAAAGATGTGTTCCCTCAAAGGGAAAAGCTCAAATAGTAAAAGTTGCCTGTTTCTCATAGTAAGGATTTTTCCCCCTATGTACCTTGCTATTATCATGCTTTTTAAAACATGATTGGTTCTTAAAAGGCAAACGTAGGCTTAATTTGAAAATCTGACTGCAAATCTGTTTGTTGTCATTGTTGAGAGGAAATGTGAGTTGATAATGTAAATTTCAAGGGATTATTGGCTAGATGGGCTCCAACCTTCCAGGGAAAAGTAATCATTTTAGTCTGTTGCACCAAAAATAGTAAATTTCATCTGATACTTTTCATAGACTGCACCCAGTGGTGGGATTCATTTTTTTTACTACCTACTCTTTGGGTGTGGTATAGTGGTCGTGGCCAGGAGGAAAGCCCTGTATTATTTCAAAACGTGGATGGGCAGGGTCAGCCAGAATGTCTGCTACCAGTTCTGGCGAACTGGGGTGAACCTGCTGAATCCCACCACTGGTTGCACCTACTTCATCACATGCAAACAAATGAAATAAAAATAAATTTTATCTACTCCATTTGGCATTATTTGCATTGAATTGATTATTTCCGTGGAATAGAATGGATACCACATTGTCCCCACTTCTTTCTATTGTTTCTGAATCTACTGATAGTTTTTCCTCAGCAGCAGATACATTGTGATTGAAAGATGTGCAGCTATGGACTTCAGATTAAAGACCTTAACCATGCAGACATTTTGAGTACACTTTATGTGGCTTTGACTAATTGGGGGTATAATTAATATATACAACATACCTGTCAACTATCCCGTTTTCCCCAGGAAAACCCCTTATTTTTACCCCTCTTCCCGCCCCCTCCCATTTATTAATTTCCCCTTAATATCTCAGATTTTTTTTAAAAAAAATCCTGACCGGAGCTCTCACAGGCGAAGCTGCAGTATGTTTTTCTGGCCACCAAAGGTCACTGTCTGTGCCTTTTCGCTTGTGAAAGGAGAGAGAGAAGGTGATGGGAGGGGCCTTCTGTAGTTTCCTTTCCCAGCCACATGGTCAATGGAGGCTTCGCTTGTTTTTGCTGCTGAGCTGGTCGGAGCCACCATGGGACGCATGGGGAGTCTACTCTAGGTGAGCGATATTTCATATATGCAGGGGCAAATCAGCTCTTGGTCTCTCACTCTCATGGTTTATGGAGCCGTTTCTGCCCTGCCTCCTGGCTGGAGGATTTCGTTTCTGTTTTAGAGTTAACTTGGGAGGGGGGAGGTTGCTTGATCACTATATGAGAGAGAGGGGGGGTTCATTTCTGTTCATGTGGCAGGCATGACTAGACACCAGAGTGCACGGAACGCTGTTACCTTCCCACCAAAGTGGTCCCTATTTATCTACTTGCAATTTCTTGCTTTTGAACTGCTAGGATGGCAGGAGCTGGGACAAAGATGGGAGCTCATTCCGTCCTGCAGTACTCGGGAATCGAACTGCTGACCTTCTGCCTCCCAATCAGCATCTTAGTCACTTAAGCCACTGAGTAAACAAGAAAGAAAACAAAGCAAAAGTCCCTGAAGAAAATGGGGAAAGGGTTCTTTGGCCCACACAGTTTTGTGCCCATTTCATCTACAATACCATCTAGCCATCTTATTTTTGGCCACCCCCTTCTTTTGTCCTCCACCTTTCCCAGCATCAAGGCTTTCTCAAGTGAATCCTCTCTTCTCATTTGATGTCCAAAGTACTTTAGCATCATCTTTACTATTTGACCTTTAATGATCAGTCATGGTTGATTTCTTCTAAGATCGACCTATTTCTAACACCACATTTCAAAGGCATCTATTTTTCGGTGCTCAGCTTTCCTAATGGTCCAGCTCTCACATCCATACATTACAACTGGGAATACCATTGCTTTGACTATGCAATTTTTTGTTTGCAAGGTGATGCCTCTACTTTTAACTTTGTTCCCCAGGTTTCTCATAGCTTGTTTCCCAAGCATCAGTCACCTTTTTATTTCACGGCTGCAATCACCATCTGCAGAGATCTTTGATCCTAAGGAAGTAAAATCTGCCAGTCGTATCCAACTCTAGGGTGCAGTGCTCATTTCCATTTACAGTGCCAGTGCTGTCTGTGTTTGCAGACATTTTCATGGCCATTTGGCAGGCATGACTAGAGCCCAGCAAGTTACATGGCTATATTTGGTCATGCCCACAGATTTGGCCACACCCACAGAGGGGCATGGCCAAAATTTCCCTTATTTTCAAATCAAAAAGTTGACGGGTATGATATACAATAGCCAGCTATGGTGTAAACAATGCATGCTATCACTTGCTGATAAATAATTACAGGAAGCTGTAGATGCTGAAGTGATTTGCAGCTAAGTGGATATGATGGGTTCTGGTTTTCTTATCTCTGTACATTTGTAAAGTTAACATAAAGCAGAGAGGGAGAATGTCCATTAAGTAGTTCGAAAGGATGTTCAGCAGCTTTATTTAGACAAATGTTTAGTTTAATCATGTGCAGTCCAATGAGTGGGAGCAAAAGGAGCTACTTCCTCTGCAGTCTTGATGCACAACACTTCTCCCCTGTTTTATCAAAGAGGTCTCTGGCTGGGGCTATATAGCATGTAAAAGAAAGGGCAGACGATAGGATGGTTGAGCAACTGAGTGGAACAGACGGCCAAGTAATGGAATGGTTGGATCAGTGGAAGCAGAGGACCAAAGCTTGCTTGTTCTCCCTCTTCACCAGGAAACCTGAATGCAACAGGAAAGTCAAACATACACTTAGATCCAGTATAAAAATAATATTTATACATGAATGTACACATCATCATCGGCGGTGACTGCTACTCGTATCTGAGCATACATTTTTCCTGGAAGTCATTTTCTCAGTTGATGTATGTGTCTCTGGTGACCCAATTAACTGATCCTGGTATGAAAAAGGTGAACACACATATTACACTGAGTAGATGGTGGAGGGCGTAGTTGAGTTTGATTTTTAGTGTTTGTCACTTAGCCTCTTCATGTGTGCAGCATTCTACTCATGCACATTCATTCATTCTTTCATCCATCCATTCATGAAGCTCACCTTGTTAGCTGGAAAGCTGGCAAGTCGGCAGTTCAAGACCCGAGTACTACATGATGGATTGAGTGACCAACTCTGTCCCAGCTCTTGGGGACATGAAAGGAGCTTCATTTGGGCATTCCCTGAGTGGAGTTTCTTCCACAATAATCCTTTCAATTCAGAATAATTTCTGACACAAAATTATTATTATTATTCATCCATTCATTTATTTTCATTTCTGTGCCAGCTTTTTCTCAATGAAGGGACCCAAGGATTCTCACAAATTGTTTAAGTGGATAAATATACAATATATTATTACATTAAAAAGTACTTAAACATTTAATAGAATTGAAACAATTAATTAAAACAGTTAAAATCACATCAGAATGCATGAAAACAAAATTAAAATTTAAAAAATTGTCCAGCACCCAAGATCAAAATTCTTCAGTTAGTTCTTAAAAGTTTGACTGGAAAAGGGTTGTCTTTTATGGATCACTGGAAGGACAGGAGAGAGTGGGGCAAAGTAGCCTGTTGAGGGGGGTGGGTTGGCATTTCCCAACCTGGGAACACCAAAAGATGTTTGAAGAGTGGTAAGCCTGAGAGAAGAGTCGGCTCTGAATGTCTTAGGAAGTGAGAAGGCTTGTAAAAAGAGGTACTGTATATTGAACCCAAGTTGTAAAAGGCTTTTTAGATCATAATTGGTACTTTGAATTGTGCCCAGAACTGGAATAGTTTACAGTGTAGCATTGCAATAGTGAAGTTGTGTTCTCCTTTTACTGGCAGTAGTCAGCAGCAATATCTTTTTGAGCCGGCTGAATTTCCTGAACCATTTCCAAAGTCAGTCCAATGTAGGCTGTTTAATAGTAATCCAAGAAGCATGTAACCTAAGGCACGTGCCACCACAATCAAATCTAGCATTTCCAGGAATGGGTATAGCTGACACATCAGCTTCAATTATGCAAGCTCAATTCTGGACAAAATCAATATCTGAGCATCTAGGCTTTGGGATGAGTCCATACATACACCCAAGCTGTAAGCCTGAGTTGTCAAGGGGAATGCAGCCTCATCCAGCACAGGTTGGATCCCTATTTTCTTTCAACTAACTAGAAGCAACTACTGTACGTCTTGTCTGGATTAAATTTCAAACTC
Source organism: Bradypodion ventrale (assembly GCA_035047345.1). NCBI lineage: Eukaryota > Metazoa > Chordata > Lepidosauria > Squamata > Chamaeleonidae > Bradypodion > Bradypodion ventrale. The sequence continues at coordinate 44,110,027 of JAWDJE010000005.1, forward strand.
TTTCCTCTCATCCAGTACATTCCAATTCTGGACAAATTCTAAATATCAGGAGGGGTGAACCATAGTGTCCTCCTGGTGTCATAAAGTACCAGGGAGTCAGAAAGGACTTCCTCAGCACCTGTGCTGACCAACCCAGGCAGGCACAGTCACTGCATGGCAGCACTACAAAGAGAGTCTTGTTCGAGGATAGTCCAGATATCAAAGTCCAAAAGGCAAGCTGAGGTCTGTTTACTGGTAGTCTGAGTCAGTAGTCTAATCCAAAGGATGTCCAGGAGCATCATCAGGGTTGGCAGAGAAGTCAGGGTCATGGAAGGCAGTCCAGAGTCAAGCAGGAGGTCAGTCTTCACACAAGAGTTGTACCCATGCTGGCAGGCTGCAAGAAGCTTGCTTATAAGCCTCCCAATTAATTGGTACCAGCTGGGAGCCTTCTTTGATGCTACACCCTTGCCTGCCTGTTTCCCAGGTGTAGCTGTTTCCTGGACCTCTCCCTGACTGAGGGCTGATCGCTGTCAAAGCCAGACTCCTGATCTGAAAGGTCAGCTGCCAGGGAAAACAGACTTGGGCCAGGTGCAGGCTGAGATCCCTGGCTCAGGGCACCCTCGGTCTCAGGTGCAGGCAGAAGAGAGTGCCCCCAATCTGGGTCCTCTTCGGAGTTAGAGGAGGGCTGGATCATGACAACACCACCTTATGGGATTGGTCCTCCAGAAAGGAGGTAGAACAATGAGGTAGATAGTACACCAGCAGAATCCCTATTCTATCCCTAGAGCTTTTTCCTTGGGGAAAGAAGGTCTATACAGTTGGTGACATCTCTGGTGAATTGGTCATGTGGTAGGTGTTAGAAAATACCTCTGTCTGAGTCACAGGTGACTTTCTGCCATTTCAATTGGACGCATTTTGCTAACAATCTTATTTCTTATAAGGAAGCTTCAGATGTTTATATTCTATCAGATTGTCAATGGGCCATTTATTTGATCCAGCCATTAAATTTCCCCAGGAAATTTGTGTCTTTTGTTCACTATTTCCTCTATCTTTTATTTAATATCATTTAATAAATTTAATAAATCAAATCAAATGTATATATGTTTCAATTTTTCTTGGGGGAAAAGGATGCTATAAGATCTCAAGCTATCAAGTTCTAGTTTCTGAGTTGATCAGTTAATTAATCTAGACTTCTTATCAATTCATTGTTGTAGCGAATATCTGCCGCTGGGCGGCGCTTAGGTCCCGTAGGAGACTGATCAATAAGCGATACGAGGCAAGGAAGCAGGATCAGATCAGTGTTTATTGGGAAAATGCATACACCTTTTATAGATCAGAGGGCAGGTAGAAAAAACCGTCACCAGTGATTCGATCAAGTTACCTGTTTACTCAGGTTAATTGGGGAAACTCTTCAGGGGAAGTTAATTAGCAGGGGCAAACATGGGATGAGGAAGACTATTGTTTAGGGCTTAGACAGGGGTAAACATATACACTGTTTGTACCGGAGATTTCCTTAACCAGGGGATGAGTGAATCTTCCAGGTGGTAATTGAGGTCTGCGGGATGCTGATTCGGCAGAGTCGTCGATCAGGCTAGATGCAGCCGAATTAATCCCTATCAATAATTCACCCCCCTTATGCCCTGACAAGGGCCAGAGGCCAGGAGTTTGCCCGCTGGTTTAGCCTCTGCCAGAGACCACTGGTGCCCAACCGGGCACGGGGAATCTTCATCTCCCCTTACTTGTTTATATTAAGAGCCTGACTGGCGACTCTGCGTAACAGCGGCATCAGCTGTTGGTCTGGAATGACGTCACGGGGTTTCCTTCTGCGGCATCTCGAGATCAGCGAGGGAATACATTGAGCAAGACAGCAAACTGCAATGCCTAGTATAACTACCCCCACCACCACTTTGATTACCATCTGAAGCCACCCCCATGGGATCCACGACCACATCCATTTCCACAGTGAGCTCCACCAAGCCCCCCATGCAGAGCCCTCTGTGATGCCAGCCACTATAGAGTGAAGATCTTCGATCTGGCTTTGAATCTTACGAGAGTTGTCCGTAAGATTAAAGCAGCACATACCATGAAAAGACTCGCAGCCCAAGTGGTGAAGCAGCAGGAGGTAGTCGATAGCCGCTCGATTATCGAGAATGGCATGGCGAAGTTCCGCCTGCTCCTGATTGAGGAGCGCTATCGCTGAGGAGGTATGGTTGATGGCCTTTGCTAAACCGCAAGCCAAGCGACCAATCCTCTTTGCGTTGCCGACGGCTAAGCCTGGCACGCCAAAGATGCTGACTGCCAAGGAGAGATACTCGGCAGGTCTCATTACTCTGAAGTTGCTTTCACATGAGCTGTCTAACGTGGTGGTGCGAGTGTGCCGTATGAGTGAAGGTACATTAGATACATTGGATACAATAGGAACATTGGGGCTTGGGGCAATCATATCCTTAGTGGGGAGCAAGAGTGTCAACCGGCTAATACAACAAATAGCATCTGTAATATTGGCAGGAATGTAGTTAAACGTATACTGGTTACAAGTGAAAAACCATCCAGATGGTAGGGTGATATGTGCATATGGTGTGCCGCGTGGCACTGGGTCACTGCAAGTCCAATTGCCGCTGCCCACATCGAGGCATCGGCGCTGGGTTCGGCCGATTCCGGAGCAACCGTAAATTCGGCCGCAGGTAGAGTTCGGGCTGACCGCCACTCGAGGAGTGTGGAGAGTGGCCGCATCAGCCGGTAAAGTCATGGTTAGCCGCATCTCCCAACGGGCATATTCCGAGGAAGCCGCTGGGATGTACGGGCTGAAGAATCGCTTCACCAGCCAGTCCCCATCCCGGGGGTGTGCGCCTGGAGAATGGCACACCGGGATGAGGCAGGTGCTGAGGATTGAGGCAGAACCGACGTCCTGTCTGAGGCAAAAATCGGACTGGTTGACAAGGCTTGCCAACCTTTCCCAAATGTTGTACTGCATGCGGGCAGAAAGGTCTCCGCCCGGCATCAGATCGCTGGCCTCCAGTGAGGCGGCCTGAACGCCTCCTCCCAGAAGCAGGGTGAGGGTCAGGATGATGGTGAAGGTCGCTGAATTGATATTGATCTGGGTGAAGACTGCTGCAACAAAGTTCTCCTGCGTTGGCTCCTTCTCCTCGCGTTGGAGGGCGTCCTGGGCCTCACTGCAAAGGGACTTGACCATCCCCCAGGTTATCCTCGGTGCTGGGGTCCGCGTCCGCCGCTTCTCCCGGTGGGTCTCCTCGGTCAGGGTGAGGTCCTCCATCTCCGGGATCGGACTCGGGTCGGTCTGGGTCCACACCATGGGGTTCCAAGTGAGGCTTGACGCACCGAGCCGGGATCCAAACGACACCTGTAGGAGACATAACTGCAGCATACCCTCTTCCCCAGGTTATGAGCGGCACCGGGCCCCTCCAAGAAGGGTCTGGTGGCACTCGGTACCGGACCATAGGTCGCGGGAGAGCTTCCGAGCGGCGGAAATGCTTCTCCTGCGGCGTACAGTCCGAAAAAACATTAAGGTGATTGTAAGTGAACAATACCTTATTTAAGCAAAACTGTGCCTGTCCCTGTGATTTGGGGAGGGCTGGTGGCTCCCCCCTTTCTGTTTGTTTGTCAATATAGGACTTTAGCGTCCGATTGACCCGCTCTACAATCGCCTGCCCTTGCGGATTGTAGGGAATTCCAAATGTATGTTTGATGTCCCAAGTGGCCATGAAGGCGGCCAGCTGCCTAGAGCAGTAGGACGGGGCGTTATCCGTTTTCACGTGCCGCGGCTTGCCCATCGCCGCGATGCAGGAAAGGAGGTGCTGCTCCACGTGGGAGGCAGTCTCCCCCTTCTGCGCCGTGGCCCAAACGAACTGGGAAAAAGTATCAATACAGACATGCATGTATTGCCATCTACCAAACTGCGGCACATGCGTGACGTCCATCTGCCACACCTGATTGGCCTCTGTCCCCCGTGGGTTGACCCCCCATGAGGGCCCCCCCAGTGCCCCTGCGCAATGCTGGCAAGAGCGGACTATACCTTGGGCCTGAGAAAGTGGCAGATTGAACTGTCGGGCGAGTGCCTTGGCATTTTGGTGGAAAAAGGCATGACTTTGGATCGGAGTGGTAAAAACTCCCAAAACCGAACGTTGCTGAATTTCCTTTGCGGCCGCGTCCGCTCTGCTATTGCCCGCGGAAATCGGACCCGGTAGGTCTTGGTGACTTCGGATATGGGCAATATAGAGCGGCTCCGTGCGGTTTCGCAAATGAAATTGAGCAGTGAGAAACAGACTGAGCAAGTTCTTGTCTATCGCGGGGGTGATGTAAGCTCCCGGCAGACTGTGGAGCAAATTCCTAACATACAGGCTGTCAGTTATGATATTTAAACGTTCCTTGGCGAAAGTGCGCAAGGCAAGGTTCACGGCTGCCAACTCTGCCCGCTGAGCGGACTTCTGTGGAAGAGTTAGCAGCGTGTGCCAAGCTTCGCCCTCCCGCCAAGTCAGGACACCATATGTGCATCCCCCATCGGTAAAAACTGTCCTGGCCCCCTGAAGTGGGACCAGCGAGAGCAATTCGAACAAGCTGACTGTTCCTGTCTGGAGTGAAACGAGTCTGGGGTCTTTGGGCAAATGGTATGCTAAACTTCCAGTGAAACCCTCCAAAGCTATCGGAAGCGAATCACCTAGCTGTATTAGCTGATGAATTTGTTCCTTGGTGAAAGGAACCACAATTTTGGCCAAATCATTTCCTGAAATGTCCCTAGCTCTCAGCCTGCCGCGGTAAATCACCGCGGAAACCAACTCTTGGGGCGGAACAATGTTCCGTGAGGATGTGTTAGGCAAGTAGACCCACTCCACAATTTTCGCTCCCTTCTCAGAGTCTATGCCTAGCGCCCCAGTGAACATGGATCCTGACCGTACGATGTACAAATTCAGGATCGGGGCATACGGCCCCTGGGCGATCCTATCCACCCATCTTTGGCTGAGAGCTTGGTTCACTCTCTCGAGCGCCAAGTGCGCGTCTCGAGAGATTTTTATCCGGTCTGCCGGCTGCTTACCTAAAGTTAGCAGCGAGAAGAGCGGTTTCAGAAGATCCGTATCCAATCGGAAATACGGTCTGGCCCAATTGATGTTTCCTAAAACTTGCTGTAACTCTACAAGGGTGACTGAGTCCTGTAAAGCTATCTGGGGTAAAACCGGTGCGGCAAAGGAACGGAGAAGCCGATGACCCAAGTATGAAAAGGGTTCGGTCTTCTGCACCTTTTCCGGGGCAATGAGTAAACCTTTGTCCCCCAGGCTGGCCTGGAGGTCAGAAAATATTTCGCTGCCGAGCTGCGGCAACGCTACTAAAATATCGTCCATGAAGTGACACACAATAGCTTTAGGGTAAAGGCTTCGGAACTTTGCCAGCGCGTTGTGAACGTATATTTGGCACAGAGTGGGCGAATTGAGCATGCCCTATGGCAAATATTTCCACGCGTAACGCTGCGTGGGCTCGCTATGGTTCACAACCGGCACTGTAAAGGCGAACCTTTCCCGGTCCCTGGGGTCTAAGGGGATTGTATAGAAGCAATCCTTGAGATCTACAACTAAAATCTCCCACCCCTCGGGAATCATATTAGGATTTGGGATACCGCACTGAAGCGGACCCATCGGCTGAATACATTTATTGATCTCTCTGAGATCGTGGAGGAGTCGCCACTTCCCCGACCTTTTCTTAATCACAAAAATTGGCGAATTCCAGGGACTCGTGGACTGTTCTATGTGTCCTGCGTCTAGCTGTTCTTTCACTAGCTGCTTGAGGGCAACTAATTTCTCCCCCACTACCGGCCATTGTTCTACCCAGACCGGAGTATCGGTGAGCCATTTAAGTGGCAACGCCATTACCCGAAGGTAAGGGTGGCACCGTACTGCTGGAGAATGTCTCGCCCCCAAAGATTGACGTGCACGTCAAGAATGTGCGGCCGAATCACCGCTGTGCCGTCAGCCCTTGGGATTGTGACTTCTACCCACTCTCGGCTCCTAAACGCTTCCTGAACGCCACCTACCCCCCACACATCGGAGACCGGCTCAATGGCCCACTCCTTCGGCCACTGGCTTCTGCTTATCACGGTCACATCCGCTCCGGTATCGAGTAACCCTGAGAACACTCTTTTGTTCAAAAATACCTCGATAACGGGGCGCTGCTTCCACTCAATGTTGGTCTCCACTGTCGCTAAGACCTGGTATCCTTGCACTGCCTCACTCGCGCTCGAGCGGTCTGTTGAACCGGGCTCTGAGCTGTCACCGAGCCTTCTCGGGCTGCCTGCTGGCGAGTGACAAGGAACCATGATCAGTTGCGCTAAGGTCTCTCCCTTGTGGATAACTTGGGGCAGGTGTGTCCAAAGTTGGACCTGGAGAACGCCTGAAAAATTCGAGTCGATGACTCCTGGAATTATAAAAATTCCACGTGCTCCAGCTACACTACGGGGCAGAACTAAGCCTATAAAGCCTCTGGGTAAGGGTCCCATGTACTGAGAGTCGACTAGATAGACTGTGCCTGGCAGATCGCATGTAACGTCCGCCTGGCAAGCCAATTCTAGCCCTGTGCTACCCTTGGGGCTGGCCTGTGTCCTCGCAGTGCCTGGAATGTGTTTGGAACCTAGTCTGATTCTGGGGAGTTCTGGATCTGGGTGAAGGAAGCCTCTGTTTGGACTGGGGCCAGAGACATGCCCGGATTCCGGTTTCCCGAACTCGGACAAAACCTGGCCCAATGATAGCCTTTCTTGCACTTCGGGCAGGGGGTGTTCGGAGCCTTGGGACGGCCGGACTTTTGTCCTCCTCCCTTGAATCGGCACTCCCTAGCGAAGTGTCCGACCTTGCCACAGGAGTGGCATGCCCCTCTGGTCTTGCTGTTACCCTGAGGTCTTTTCCCCCCCTGCACCGCTGCCGCTAGCAGACCCATCTTGTAAGAGTCTGTGCCAACGTCGGAACATGCTCGAATCATGTCCGTTAAGGTTATATCGGGGCGATTGCCCATGGACTGCAAGATTTTACGGCAGTCCAGGTTGGCGTTGTCCTTCGCTAGCTTGATCATGAGCTCTTCCTGGGCTTGCTCATTCTCAATCTGCCTGCTAATTGCCTCCTCCAGGCGATTGATGAAGTCCATGTAGGGCTCCTGGGCTCCCTGCTTAATGGCGGTGTAATTTTTTGCCGTTTTGCCAGATGCTGGGACTTTGAAGTATGCCCTATAGGCAGCCTCGGCTGACATTTCTAGGGTGGCGAGAGGCAAGTTAATTTGAGCGTTGATGGGCTCATAGTTACCAGAGCCATACAATTGCTCAGGAAGCACCGCGCCTCCCATCCTAGCAGCCCGAGTTTGAGCCTCTAGGCGAAACTCGCTGTCCCAGATCATGTACTGGCTAGGGGTTAGCATCATCCTCATGACGGCTTTCCAATCATGGGGAATCCACATGGTGGTCTCGCACACTTGCTGAAGCGTGCCCCTCGTAAAACGACTTTGGAGCCCTGTCTCAGAAATTGCTTTCCGTAAAGCCATGAGAAGCTTGTACGGGACTGGGGAGTGTACTACCTGCTGTGCGCCCGTGAGCGCGTCCATCTCCATGCGGATTGGACAAATCTGTCTAAGTTCAGCTAGCTGTTCTGCTGACAATTCCCCCTTCTTTAGCTCTATCTCAGCTGTGCGCTGAAGGGCACTCTTTGCGGCTAGGGAACCTGGAGCTGTCAGAGAAGCGCCTGCGCTTCTCATTCCATGCATTCCTTCGGTGACGTCTGCAGCTGTCACCGCGAGAAGGCTCCCTACGCTACTCTGCTGACAGCTAATTGACGGGTAGAGCGCCGTGGGCGCAGTCGGTCCGACTGGCTTGCCTGATGGCTCAACTAACGGGGGTTCTTGGGCCTCTATCCGGACTGGTTCGATCTGCTCTAAGAGTCTCCTACACTTTCTCCATGTGCTAACTATCCCTCCTGGAGCTTTCGGGGGTTGCTTAATGCAGTCTCCTATCTGATCCCAGAGCTTCAGGGTTAACGTACCTACTTCTGGGTAAAGTAGGCAGTGTTCCCCGAGGTACGCCAAAAGTCTCACTAATTCCTTGCTGTGAAATCGTAATTTAAATACCCTGGCCAGGATCTTAAACTCCTCCTCTCGAGTTTTTTGGCTAGCGGACGGACTTGGTCGGTGAGAACAAGTCCCCATATTACCTGCAGTGGGGTCTCCGGAAGGTTCCTTCTCGGGACGAGTCGACGCGTCTTGTCAGGCAATAGGTTCGGGCGTCTAGTGTCTGGGGTAGACCTCGGAGCGTGGACCTTCCGCCACGGGCCCTTCTAACGGCCTCTGCGATGTCAGGGGCTCACAGCCTGCCCTGAGCGGAACGCGTTTCCCTCTATGGCAACCTCCTCGAAAGCGAGAGTAAGCTGTAGGAAAGTCTCTCTGGAATGCCTCGCCGCAGGCCACTTCTCTGATCGGCTGGCTGCCGGTCAGAGTGCCGCGCTGTCCTCCGGGGTGACGGGTCGCGGTTCGAGCGTAGAACCGGACCGCGTGGTTCGTTACTCACGAGTAGACCTCTCCGGGGTCCCTTACTCACGAGTAGAATCACGTCGCGGGTCACCAGATGTAGCGAATATCTGCCGCTGGGCGGCGCTTAGGTCCCGGAGGAGACTGATCAATAAGCGATACGAGGCAAGGAAGCAGGATCAGATCAGTGTTTATTGGGAAAATGCATACACCTTTTATAGATCAGAGGGCAGGTAGAAAAAACCGTCACCAGTGATTTGATCAAGTTACCTGTTTACTCAGGTTAATTGGGGAAACTCTTCAGGGGAAGTTAATTAGCAGGGGCAAACATGGGATGAGGAAGACTATTGTTTAGGGCTTAGACAGGGGTAAACATATACACTGTTTGTACCGGAGATTTCCTTAACCAGGGGATGAGTGAATCTTCCAGGTGGTAATTGAGGTCTGCGGGATGCTGATTCGGCAGAGTCGTCGATCAGGCTAGATGCAGCCGAATTAATCCCTATCAATAATTCACCCCCCTTATGCCCTGACAAGGGCCAGAGGCCAGGAGTTTGCCCGCTGGTTTAGCCTCTGCCAGAGACCACTGGTGCCCAACCGGGCACGGGGAATCTTCACATTGTGCTTCATTGAAATGCATTATGTTTAATGCAATAGTTATAAGTGCCAGTTAATTTCCATATTAAAAGAAAACATCTATGTCAGTTACAAGTTCACTTGAAAGGTATTGTCATGGTCATAGATGATCTGTCATCTCTGCTGCCATTTTCTGTAGTTATAATTTACTTACCTAACTAAACATTATCAGAGTTTTCAAGGTAATTAGAGTATAAAAATGCAATTTTTAAAATCCTGTCAGAAGCACACAAAGGTGCTTTCTGGGTTGAAAGGATTTTTGCTGGAGGAACTCTGCTCAGGGGATACCCACGAAAATACATTAACTGCAAGCCAGCAAAAGAAGAATAAAAAAGTCAACATCATTTAGTGGTCTATGGCATATCTTGCTATTATGCGACTGACACCTAAATTAAGACATGTTACAACCAAAAATATTCCTAATCTCGGGACATGTCTTTCAAATCAGCTGCATTCTTTGAAATGCTACAAAATGAAATTGAAAAAATGACAGCATTAGATATTGTCTGTGCAGAAGAAGCAAATGACTAAAGGGTCTTCAAATCAGATTCACACAACACAGTAACTTGATGTTGCAAAATGAGAGGTATAAAGAGTATCTCTTCCTTTCTGGAGGTCATGATCTATAAATGAGCATGCATTACTATAATTCTTTATGTGCAGACACTCAATGTGATTATTTGATGGGAAGATCTTCATTCATGATCATGATCATGCATCAGGCAATCTTTTCTGCTCCATCATAGTTCAAAGAAAAAGTGTGTGTGAGTGAGTGCTCTTTTGTTTTATGCATGAAAAACCTATTTTCAGTTCTCAAATCCGTTACATTGTTTCAGATCTGCTTAAATTGTCCAAAAGCTACAAAATTAGGCTGGGCCAACTTAGTGTAAGATGCTTCATATCCCACAATAGTCCTAAAAATGGCTTTGAGGGTCTGCTTCAGGTGAATGCTATCTCCCTGGGAAACAAGAAATTCTCAAAGGAAGTGAATTATTTATCACTTATAATGAATCATTTTCCTTTGGTTCTGTAGCATAAGTTTAGATTCCTTCTTTTGTTGTAGTAGTTGCAAACAGGCCCATGGTGGCCATTTGGGACACCAGGATAAGTCCTGGTGTGCCCCTGTCACTAGCAGCCCCAAGAGGCAGGCAGGTGATTTTGAAAAAAAACAAAGGCAAGTGGCTCCTTTCAAACTCAGCACTTCCACTCGCCTCCTTGCCCCAAAACACCTCTCCATTGGTGCAATAAACCAAAAGCTGCCTGGTAGCAGCTTATGTCAAGGGCATGCCAATAGTTGGTTGGTGCCTTAGTGCACAAATTGAGAGGTGTTTCTGGGCAAGGGGACGGGCGGAAGAGCTGAGTTTGAAAGGGACACCATCCAATCGCAAGGCAGTGGGCATGCCTCCCTTGCCGGAGATGTGGAGCTGAACCAGGTGCTGCCCTCGGCCACCCAACCCACCCTCTCCTCCCGCTGCCTCCCTGGGCCAAAGTGGGAGAGTCACCCGACCAGAGGCACTACAAAGCGGGGAGGGAGAAGGGGGAAAACACAGGAACTTGGAGTGGAGAGAAATCTTGAACAACCCCACCTGATTGCCCCTAGCTTGAGGAGGAGGAGGAGGCTGTTGGCCCCAGATGCCCAGATCCCCCTCAATTCCCCTCATAGGCACCCCCTCAATGACTTCTGTCTGCACCCCCAATGGTAGCCAGCCCAGGCCTGGTTGCAAACCAAAAAGGTGGGTCATGTCCACACTGGCCTTTGTGGTGTGGGCTGGTTTGGGATGAGTGGGGTTGCAAGAGAATGGAGGGAAGAGCTAAATACTGTTTAGCCCACTCCCCCCCCAAGCAGTGGTGGGCATCAGCAGGTTCACACCAGTTCATCAGAACTGGAAGCAGAAATTCTGTCTGGCCCCACCCATCCAAGTTTTGAAATAAATTATGGTAGTCCTAATTTGGGTGCAACACAGGGCTTTTCCTCTGGCCACACTCACCATACCACACCCACAGTGTGGTAGTTTAGTGTATGGGACCAAAGACACCAGGACAGCCGAAGAGCTGGCTTAACACAACTTTATTACATGCTGGTCAGAGGGAACATGTGGTAATGGTGGACGAACAGCTCAATATATACAGTGGCTATACATTTGAATGTGGCTCCTTGACAGTCTATTGGCTACTGTCCGCGTGACGTCATTTCAGGTCACGCCCTTCTTGTCCAGGTGAAGGTGATGGCGGGAATCTTCCCGCGCTATTGCTCTTAGGTGAGTCTTGGACCAATGAGCTTGGACGCTCGCTATTGCCATCTAGTGGTCACTAGCTCGCGTCCTATTAGGGTTACAGAGATGCAGCTGAGGTTACAAAGTTACACAAGGAAAAGGTTACATTGGATACACATGGATAGGTACATTGTTTAAAGGCACATGCTTTAGGACACAACAGGTAGTAATTTTTTTGGAGCCCACCACTGATCCCAAGCCATTACAAACAGCATAAACAACCTTGCTGGCATTGCAAAATGGCTGATGAGCCGATTCATGATACCATCAATTGAACATCTCCCTGAACCATCAATGGAAGTGATTTTTTTACAGTACATTTGGAAGATTATCAATGTTCCAATACATTGCTTAGATGACAGAAGTGTTAATTTGCTGGTGTCAAAAAGTGGTCTCACTAAGATAGCAATCCGAAAGAGAAAGAGCTTTTGCTTCTTTCCCTGTATATTGCCAAATTAGAAAGTCCTGTGGACAGTTTCTCAATCAGCAATCCACAGACAGGCAAAGAAATATTTTTTTAAAAAATCACTTCCCCTGATTTTTCAAAGGATTTACTATTCAATACAGTATTCTGAAGCTTCTTGTAAGGTGCTACAGGATACCATATGTAAGAGAAGCAGCTTTGATAGGCCCTGGGAATGAAATACAGTATATGACAGCTTGCTGAAATAGTAGAACCTCCTGACAGGGCTCAAAAGATACATGCTGGGGACAAGTTGACCTGCTCCATGATCAAACATTAAGAATTCAACATGTGTGGATCCTGTAAACAAGAGCCGACTTGCCCACCCAAAATGCTCCAAAGAGTTGGATATTTGCTGTGACTTTCTCAAGGTCTGACTCTTCCCTACCATAAAACATCTGAATAAATATGTAGTTGACTTGTCTTGGCTTATATTCTGATAGGGAAGTCATATGAAAGCACGAGTTTCTTTAAATTGCTTATTGGCACAGTCCAGCCTATGTTCATCTTATTGTCCTCCTTGCTTCTAGAATCTGTTAAGAGGATGAATGCAGTTCTATGGCAGAAGTATTAGACTTTTTAATAGGGTGTTTCATAGGTTTCCATTCCAGTGCTATAGATCCAAATGGGCATGGTAAGGAGCAGCACCTAATAAAACTAAGTGTTATTTAGTGTAGGTCCAAAATCACCTCTATTTGTGTGTGGTCTTAATAAAATATGCTCATCCCACATATCCTATGTCAATCTTTTGTATCAACCCTCCTCTTCCTCTTCTTTTACCAAACCCTGCATGTAGTAAAACAAATAGAGGTCATTGGCGAAAAGTAATGGACTTTATTCAGCCTTAGTCATATTTAAATGAGACCTATTACAATTGATGGAACCTAAATTAATAATGACTAAATTAAGTATCATTGATTTCAATGAGTCAATAAGACTGGATCCACTCCAGTCTGCTTTTGTTGCCTAGGCATGAATTAAGTCCTATATTTAAATATTATATTTAGAGGATAATTGCATCTTGGATTGTAGAAGCATTTAAAATGCAAACATTTATCTGCTCTCATCAGATGTCTATCCACTGATATTTTCAGGCTCACAGCACATTCAGAGGTCAAAGCATTATATTGTGGAGCATTTTGCTTTCTCAAAAAATATATTATGCTAAAAATAATAATACTTGTAATACAAACTATGACTTAATTCATGATCATTTCTGCTGCTAAAAGTAATATTTTTATGACCCTGAAGAGGGGAAAACTACTCAGACATATTTTAATATAATGGTTTATCCAGAGAATATTTTAATGTACTTAAAGGATAATTTTACCTTGTCACTTCTGCTACACCCTGGCATGCTAATTATTGGCTGTAAAGAAACTGTTGAAATGTAGGAATGGCAGGCATTTAAAATAGAGTCAGGAAGGTTCCTGAAATTATCTGACTATAGGATAGTTTAAAAACCAGTAAATTTGTATATATTTTCAGAGCATATTTCTCTGTCTCCCTCATGCATAAAAACATTCCATTCTCTCCCCGCCCTAGTCCCCCACTACTCATTGCCACATTCTGCAAATAATTGTGGTACATTCATTTATTTTATACAACAATTTGTTCATTTTTGAAAATGCATCTGAATCAATTAGTCATCTTGATTAATTGATTAACAAAGGGGTAGTGGATGAAGGATAGTGAACAGAAAATTGTGATGGAAAATAATATGCTGTTGGGAGGTGCTGAAGGAAAGAGCATGTTGCCCTAAGGTTTGAGAATTTGGATTCAGGATTAGTTCAACAGTGATGGGTTTAAGACCCTTCCAGACTAATTTAAGTCATGGAATGGGTTGGTTTATGATAAAGCAGTTCTCAACCTTTTAAAGCTGGGGGCCAGGTCATGCTCTCCCAGGCAGCTTCGGGGGTCGGATGACCATTTTGCCCTTCCTACACCAAATGGCACTTCCTGTTGTGGTGGAGGTGGTGGTGGGCCACATGAAATGGTGTCGCAGGCCACATTTGGCTGCACAGGCCGCAGGTTGAGAATCCCTGTGATAAAGTGACCTATAAGGTCTGCTAGGACCTTATGATTAACTCAGGAAATGGTGAAATATGAAGGTGGGTCAGGGAATGGACCATCCACAGATAAGACAGAGTAGATAGGCTCTATGCAAATCTATAGGGCATACTGGTGGAACACATACCTGCCAACTTTTAGATTTGAAAAGAAGGGAAATTTTGGCCACACCCCTCTGTGGGTGTGGCCAAATCTGTGGGCATGGCTAAATATAGCCATGTGACTTGCTGGGCTCTAGTCATGCCTGCCACATGGCCATGAAAATGTCTGCAAACACAGACAGCACTGGCTCTTTGGCTGCAAATGGAGATGAACACTGCACCCTAGAGTTGTATATGACTGGCAGATTTTACTTTCTTAGGATCAAAGATCTCTGCAGATGGTGAATGCAGCCGTGAAATAAAAAGGTGACTGATGCTTGGGAAACAAGCTATGAGAAACCTGGGGAACATAGTTAAAAGTAGAGGCATCACCTTGCAAACAAAAATTGCATAGTCAGATTAATGGTATTCCCGGTGGTAATGTATGGAGGTGAGAGCTGGACCATTAGGAAAGCTGAGTGCAGAAAAATATATGCCTTTGAAATATGGTGTTAGAAATAGGTCGATCCTAGAAGAAATCAACCACAACTGCTCATTAAAGGTCAAATAGTAAAGATGATGCTAAAGTACTTTGGACATCAAATGAGAAGAGAGGATTCACTTGAGAAAGCCTTGATGCTGGGAAAGATGGAGGACAAAAGAAGGGGGTGGCCAAAAATAAGATGGCTAGATGGTATTGTAGATGCAATGGGCACAAAGCTGTGTGGGCCACAGTGGCTTAAGTGACTAAGATGCTGACTGGGAGGCAGAAGGTCAGCAGTTCGATTCCCGAGTACTGCAGGACGGAATGAGCTCCTGTCTTTGTCCCAGCTCCTGCCATCCTAGCACTTCGAAAGCAAGAAATTGCAAGTAGATAAATAGGGACCACTTTGGTGGGAAGGTAACAGTGTTCTGTGTGCTCTGGTGTCTAGTTATGCCTGCCACATAACCACGGAAATGTCTGCAGACACAGACAGCGCTGGCTCTTCAGCTTTGAAACAGAGATGAGCACTGATGCTAGAGTCGGATATGACTGGCTTTTGAGCAAGGGAACCCCCCTTCTCTCTCTCATATAGTGATCAGACAACACCCCCCCCCCCCAATTAGGGTGCAGTAGCAAGGGATTAATTCCCCCCCTTTCTCATATAGTGATCAAGCAACACCACCACCCCCAATTAGGGTGCAGGAGCAAGGGATTAACTCCCCCCCTCTCTCTCATATAGTGATCAGGCAACCCCCCCCCCCCAATTAGGGTGGAGAAGCAAGGGATTAATTCCCCCCTCTCTCTAATATAGTGATCAAGCAACCCCCCCTCCCAAGTTAACTCTAGAACTCTAGAAACGAAATCCTCCAGCCAGGAGGCAGGGCAGAAACAGCTCAATAAAGCATGAGGTTGGCCCTGCATTTCTGAAATATATTGCTCACCTAGAGTAGACTCCTTGCTCCCAGCAGCCAAAACGAAGCCTCCAGGACCATGTGGCTGGCAGGAAAGGGAAAGAGAAAGGTTAAACTACAGAACGCCCCCACCTTCTCTCTCTCTCCTTCCACAAGCGAAAAGCCTGCCACACAGCGACCTCTGGTGGCTAGAAAAAAGTACTGCAGCTTTGCCTGTGAGGGCTCCGGTCAGGATATTTTTTTAAAAATAAGGGAAAATACGGGGAAATTAATAAAATGGGAGGGGGGCCGGAAGAGGGGTAAAATAAGGGGTTTTCCTGGGAAAACGGGATAGTTGACAGGTATGGTAGAAAAGTGTTGTCCCATATTGCTTGTGGGGATAGAGCTTTTGATAGCTGCTCTTGCTGCTGAATGCACTGATTCCAACAGTTATCTAATAGACTCTGTCTTCCTGGTGTAACATGTCTGTATGTTATCCACTATTTCATTGTTAGTATGTGTGTGCTGGTCTCTCCTAGTAAAAGCCATTATAGAGAAGCTTTGGCAGTAGATACAGTAGGTCTGCATGATAGAACTGTTAACCTACAATGTCAGTGGAGGGAGGGCCAAAAAGCAGGCAGACTAGTCCATTTTTTCTCATCATTTCTAGCAAGTGGATACAGTAAAACCCCGACTTACAAATGCCTTGAGTTACATAAAATTCGACTTACATAATGATTTTATGTTAAAACCATGTCCCGATTTACACAATTTCCTATGGGTTTGCTTCGAGTTACATAAAGATTCTTTTTCCTATGGGTTTGCTTTGATTTACATAAAAATTTCATTGTTCCTATGGGTTTGCTTTGAGTTACAATTTTTGTTGATTTAAGCAAAAGCCTACGGAATGGACTTTTTTTATAAGTAGGGGTTTTACTGTATTTTGATACTCTGCTTTCCTCCAATGAACAACTTTTTGAGAAGAATTTAACCAAGTTATGTGGCCACTATGGTTAATTGTCTTGCAAACAAAGCCTTGTGAGGAACAGTTGAGATTGCTGGGTAAGCTTGACATGAAGTAAAGAAAACTGATTTTTTAGCCATTTTCAAATAACCATCTCATGACAGATAAAACAAACTTGTTTACAGTGATTCTAGAAAGGTAGAGCTGAATTAAAAGATTTTGAACAACTGCTGCTGCTACTGCTGCTGCTGCTACCACTACTACTACTACTACTGGGACAGTGTTGACTTAGTGGTTAAGATACTGAATTTGACAACCTGAGTGCTGCATGATGGAATGAGCTCCAATCAATGTCCCAGCTCCAGCCACCTAGCATTTCAAAAGCAAGAAATTGCAAGCAGATAAATAGATAAAACTTCAGCAGTAAAAATAACAGTGCTCCATGTGCTCCAATGTCTAGTCATGTTTGTCACATGATCATGGAAATGTCTGCGGACGTTGACAACACTGGCTCTTTGGCTGTAAATGGAGATGATCACTGCCCCTAGAGTCGACTATGACTGGCTTTACTACTGCTGCTGCTAAATACTAAGCTTATAATTAAGACAGTGGTTAAAATAACCCAATATATTAAACAAATTGGAGTATTCTGTAAGGGAGATTCATTTACCTAACCTTGGTTCTGTTGAATCATCATCTATATCTATATCTAATCTATATCAATATCAATATCAATATCTATCTATCTATCTATCTATCTATCTATCTAGGTAAAGGTAAAGGTTTCCCTTGCTCGAAAGCCAGTCGTATCTGACTCTAGGTAGGGTTCAATGCTCATCTCTGTTTCAAAACCGAAGAGCCAGCTCTGTCTGCTTCTGCAGAGGTTTCCATGGTCATGTGGCATGCATGACTAGACACTGGAGCGTACAGAATGCTGTTACCTTCCCACTGAAGTGGTCCCTATTTATCTACTTGCAATTTCTTGCTTTCGAACTGCTAGGCTGGCAGGAGCTGGGACGAAGACGGGAGCTCATTTCTGTCCTGCAGTACTCGGAAATCGAACTGCTGACCTCCTGCTTCCCAGTCAGCGTCTTAGCCACTTGAGCCACTGCAGTCCCAGGTTATCTATCTATATCTATATCTATATCTATATCTATATCTATATCTATATCTATATCTATATCTATATCTATATCTATCTATCTATCTATCTATCTATCTATCTATGTATATATCACTGCATTTTTCTTTGTATATTTCATTTTGGTATCAGCATTGCATTGTATTGCATTTTATATATTTAATTTAAATTTCATTGGATTTTATTGATAAGGTCATAAGACTAATCATTTAATAAATATCTACTGCTGCTGCTACTACTGCTGCTACTCCTACTGCTGCTGCTGCTGCTGCTGCTACTACTACTATTCATCACAATTATCCTCATCTAAACATTAGGAAGAACTTCCTGATAAAGATAACTATTCCTTCTTCAGAGGTTTCTAAGCAGATATTAGGTGACTAAAAGTAGTTCAAGCTGTGGAATTCCTTGTTAGCAAATGCCTCTTAGAAGCTTCCTATTCTAAAACATTATGCAGCTAAATATATAAACATCTTATTTATCCTAAGACAGACATTAATCCAAACAGGAATTCTCAACCTTTTTAAGCTGGTGGCGGGGTCACACACCCTCAGACAGTTTTGGGGGCCGGACTGCCATTTTGCCCTTCCTCCGCCACATTGCACTTCTTGGTGTGGTGGACCACATGAAATGGTGCCGCGGGCCGCATCCCTGCTTTATAACATTTCTTTTTAATTATTAATAATTTTTATTATTTTTTCAAAAAGGAACAAAAAGGAAAGGAAATAACAAAACAGAAGAAATAATAATAATAATAATAATAATAATAATAATAATAATAATAATAATAATAATAATAATAATAATAATAATAATAATAATAATAATAATAATAATAATAATAATAATAATAAATAATAATAATAATAAAGTTTTATTTATATACTGCTTATCTCTTCCAGAAGAAGACTCCAAGCGGTTTACATTGGGGCATGCTGCCTAAAGCAGGCAGCAGCGGGGGGAAAGATACAAAATCAATAAGCATACAACATAAAAAGCAAGAAAGAAAAGAAAAGAAGGCATTCACTTCCACTCTTCCCCGTGGCAAATGCCAAGCCGGGAAAGAGGGCTAAGTCCTTGGGCTGTGCGGGGCAGCGTCCTCTGAGCCCTCCGGGGCTCGGAAGGCGGGGATGTAGTGGCGGCGCCTGGCCTCCCATCCACCGGGACCAGGTGTTGCAAGTCCCGAGGAGAGGCAGGACGGGTCCTCGGGCGGCGCAGGACAGCATCCTTTAAGCTGTCCAAAAAAAGTCAAAACACAATACATTTCATATACTACAAAATACTAAAATACAAAACAATACATAAATGAATACATGAATGAAAATAAATGAAAATAAATCAATACATAAATGAAAATAAATCAATACATAAATGAATACATAAATGAAAATAAAACTTATATTACTCGTCATTTTGAACTGGTCTCATTTTTAACCCATAACATTTCTAATCTGTATGTGTTATATATCTGAAGTGGCAAAGGGTCACTGGAGAAAGGGTTCCTTTGGTGATTCAGGGTGCACACAACTTTTACACAATAGAATACTAAGTAGAGTGCCGTACAGTACTGATTACCTTTTAATTTTTAGTTCCTTATACTTCTGTGCCATTGTGGGAGTGTGGTAACTATTGGCTCTTCAGATGACCAAAGAACCATCTGTTCCCATAATATCTGGTCCTAAAATTCCACTTGAGTTTATAGTTCTTGACTGAAGGGGAGGTTGGGGGGGGGATGTTCAGAAATATCATAAATGTACAGGATTAATTTGTTATTAAAGGCACATGCAACTTTTTCAGCTTGATTTTTTTAACTCTACATTGTTCAGCTGATATTTCAAGAACTTCCTTTGCTTGGTGCAAGTTGTATTTTCCCACGAGAATAAAGGCTGACTAAAAGTAGTTGACCAATTAGTACTTCTGACTCCTGTTGGTATAAATCAGATTTAAATCTGATTTGTGAGCACTACCCATTTTTAAAGTTTTGACTTACTGGCTATTCATATGCACAATTTATAGCAAATTAATTAAGAGAAAGACCAACTGCAATCAATGTCAATCAAAGGCCAGCATAGAATTGCATGGTATAAATTGTGGCTAAAATCTATTTACTAGTCCCCACAAGAATACTTTGTTGAGTAATTTGCTGAATGGTAAGTCATTATATATAAATTCATGGATGCAATACGTCTATTTTAGAGAGCACTCGTGGTTGATAGAACATAGTACTGTACAGGACACTGCTTTTTCTGGAAGGCTGCAGTTTTTCTTAAAACATTTGTAGCTGACATTCAGCCTTTGTCAAATATGCTTTCTCTTATCCTTTGTTCCGGCTTTTACAAATAAACAGCCCAATATGGATTTAGCAAAGCTTTTAACAGAATCTCAAGGTAGGTTTCTGCTGTTAACTGTGAATAAAAAGCAAAATTTACCCTTCTCATGCTTTGAAGTATGTTTTCATTTAATGCATATATCCCATGGCAATCCTAAATAGTAATGTGAATTTAAAGTTGTTTGAGAATCTATAGTTCTATTTGTTGGAAGTGGCATATCCAAAGCTCTAGTGCATTATTTTTATAAAAGTACCTTGCTATTACTGTCAACTTTAAGATTTTTGGATTCATATAAACACTTGATGCAGAGAGCTCTTGAAATCCATTTGAATTATACTATTCTCTTAACCTTCAGTTCTGGTTTTCTGAAGATTTATAGCTGCAAGTGACATTATATGAAAATATACAAACACACATACACTGAAGTGATATATGGGTCCCAGGAGTAGAACCCACTTAATTAGAAGAATTAGTCAGATATGGGAAGTGGCTAGTTGGATAGGTAAAGGCAGTGGCGGGCTCAAAAAAATTACTACCACACTGTGGGTGTGGTATGGTGGGCATGGCTATGGGGAAGCCCTGCATTGCACTTGAATTAAGTCTACTTTATTTCAAAACTTGGATGGGTACGACCAGCCAGAATTTCTGCTACCGGTTCTGGCGAACTGGTGAGAACCTGTTGATGCCCACCACTGGGTAAAGGTAAAGGTCGCCCTTGCTCTAAAGCCAGTTGTATCCAACTCTATTTGGATAACGATGTTTTTTGTCGTTATTTGAATGACAATGTTATTCAAATAGCGATGCTACTTGGGGAACCAAGGAATGTCATTATTCGAGGGTCCACTGTATTTGAAACAAAAATAGTAATTGTGATATCTCTAGCTGCCTCAAAAAAGAAGGTGATCAGAAATTTGAATTTAAGCACACAAAAAACTTTTTTCTCCCTCCCTCCCTCCTTCCTCTGCCCAATTGGTTTTATAAAAAATGCATGTTCCCCTTCCTAGCCTCCTTAATAGGTGACTTACAGAGAGCTGCAATGAAGCTGATGGTAGCATAAACACTGGTTTTTGAACCCTACATTAAATAGATTTCTGTGTACATATTATCACGGCCATGACAGGGTTTCATGGAGTCGGGAGGTTGGTCATGATCAGTTGGCTGTGACTTTTTTTTCTTTTCCTCACACTTCCAATACAGGCAGTTGTCACCTCTCTGTCCCGAACCTGTGTCAGCCCAATGAACTCTACCTGTCACTTACCGGAAATATGTGGTTATTTCTCATTTGGTAGCATGATTAAGCAGAGAGCCTGGTACTTGGTTAGTGCCTGATAAGCAAACCACTCCATTGATGTTAAACTCAGAAAGAGCTTTAATTTTCCATTAAACGTTCCATTAAGGTAAAGAAAAGAACAAAGATAAACTGGCTCCAGTAACAGTTAGTTAGGGAGATTCCTGAGGAGCCCTGGTGGGCGCATCTCAGGTATGCATCCTCCCAGAGGGGAACTTTGAGTCCAGCTGATGAAGCATGGGATGCCTCAAGTCAGCAGACCAAATTTGGGTTGGAAGACTGTACCTTTTATAGCAGAATGAGCACTTCCCTCTCACCTTTGTGTGCCTTTTATAGCAGAATGAGCACTTCCCTCTCACCTTTGGTATTAGGGACTCCCCCCACCTTTCTCTGCAGGTGGCTGTTCAGCTGGGAAGTTGGACTTTCCCCCCACCTTTGGAATTGTGGGGCAGTCCCTTAGATTGCAGGTGTCCCAGCAACTGGCCAGTGCAGCTGTGACTGTCCTGGGAAACTCCAGTCTTGGTGACTTGTTCCTCCTCCCAGAAGAATGTCTGAGAGATAAGGAGTGAAGTTATGTACTGAAGGTCTGACAGAGACCTGGAAATTGAGCTATGGTTACTCAGGATCATGACACATATTTCTCACCACCACAGTTAATTTTATTGACTTAATTGTAGAGATAAGAGGGGCTGCAGTAGCTCCGTGGTTAAGAAGCTTGCCTTGTTAGCTGGAAGGCTGGCAAGTTGGCAGTTTGAGATCTGGATAGTGCATGGTGGATTGAGCACCTGTCTCTGTCCCAGCTCTTGGGAATATGAAAGGAGCATAATTTGGGCGTCCCCTGAGTGGAGTTTCTCCAGCAAAAATCCTCTCGAACCAGAATAATTTCTGACATGAAATAATAATAATTGCTATTGATAATGAGTAGTGAATAAATCAATAGAACTCTTTACTTTAGTCACTCTTGTGGGATTACATGCATTGAACTCTTGAGGTCTTCCATCTTGGACTGCTACTTGCGTACCTGTTGTACCTCAATCTTGGATTCTTTCTTTTGTTTGTCCTTTTTACTTAATTTATATGAAGATTTTCCACCATTTTATTTTTATGTTTTTAGGCAGCATGCCTGTGACAGCATATCTCTTTGGGCTTATGTTTTTAAAATAAAAAGACCCCAATTTCTTTAGAGATTTCCCACTTTGTTTGTCCTTCTTTGGATTGTTTTTGCTCCTGGCTGAACTGGCTCCTGGATTCAATGAAAATAAGAAAAAGCATCAAGTGGTGGTGGGGGCAAAAATCTCCCCATATTCCTGTTGTTTGACTTGCATGAGGTTTCTTTATTTTATTAACCTTTATTTGACTATTTTCTTTGCATGGCTTTTGGAAGTGTGTGTGTGTGTGTGTGTGAGAGAGAGAGAGAGAGAGATAGAGAGAGAGAGAGTAATCTGAATAACAGGTATTAGGTAAAGGTAAATGTCACCCTTGTTCAAAAGCCAGTCGTATCCGACTCTAGGGTTCAGTGCTCATCTCTGTTTATAGCCAAAGAGCCAGTGCTGTCTGTGTCTACCGATGTTTCCGTGGACATGAGGCAGCATGCCTCAACACCACTTTTGTAGTGTACAGAACACTGTTCATCTTCCCACTGAAGTGATACCTATTTATCTACTTGCAATTTCTTGCTTTCAAACTGCTAGGTTGGCAGGAGCCTGGACAAAGACAGAAGCTCACTCCATCAGTACCCAGGAATCGAACACTGACCTTCTAGTCAATGAGTTCAGCATCTTATCCACTTTTATGAGGTGAGCATTTAAAGCCCTGGGTTAAAAGCCCGGCCAAGTGAACTTTGGTTTCACAAACATTCAAGATAGGCACATTTTGGATTCATTGACTTTTTTTAAAAAAACAACGAAATTATTGAGTTCTTTTCATCTTGAAAATGATTTAATTTTTTTGCAATTTTTAACAAAAACAAAAAGCTTCCCTAATATCCACAATCCTTCTATCATCTGTGAAAGCACATGGACCTTTAAAAATGCAAATCTTTGTTGGTTTCATAAACTAGTAGAAGCCTTTTATTTATGCATTTCACAGCTGTTGTTTCTTGCTGCCCCCTGACATGAATTCATCATTTTGGTGAGTGATTGGATGTATGAACAAATGAATCAGAACCAAACTACATTTTACAGATTGTCTGTCCTTTCAACAGGAGATTCCATAAAACATCTGATTGTCACAATAAGGGTTTTCTACACTACCCATCATTTACAAGCCAGTTGGCTTTCTTGTTTGTGGCTAGGTATCATGTGATAGGCATGGGCTTTATTTATTTATTTATTTATGTGTGGCTGCTCAGTCTCAAAGATTTGCTTGGTCATACCCTGGGAACACTAACAAATTTACCTTTCTGCTGATACTAACATCCTATGTTTATAGTAATTTTGAATTTGCTAAGACACATGTTTAACTGGAATTAATGTGGGACTGGCACAAATTGTGTAAGCACAATAGATGAAGAGATGTCTGAGTTGGAAGGTACCAAGGATTGAAATTACAAATTCTATCTCCCTTCCCCACCCCGCCCCCCAAAATGGTTATTTTGTCTAATCTCAGAGATTTACTAGCAATATTCTGCCGCTACTGATTTAACTTCTGCCAAGTTCTGGTTTAAAAATAGTAAAATACAGCAATTAAGGGATTGGTGGAAGACAGTGTGGGGGAAAACAGCCTGCACAGTACCACCCTTAGAAGTACTTTCCTCCCACCTTTTCCCTTTCTCTTCAAAGAAATCAAACACCCCAAAATGATAGGCCATTTTTTGGCTTATAAGAATCCATCGCCTTGCTAAGCCACTTTCATATTATTCCTTTGATCTATATCACAGCAAGTTCCAAATGCTGACCCTGAGCTAGTTTCTCTTAGAAATGCCGTCTGTCTAGGCATTACTTTCCCCTTTCTGCATTTCCAGTCATGGTTCTGAAAAGTCATATTGGGAGGTTTTCATAGTTGGTGCATTGAGCCATGCAAATGGTTGTACTGGGACAGTTTATTAGTTCATGCACTCTAAATGCAGAAGTTGAATATGTCAGAGAAAGTTGTTGTTGGGCAGCTTTAACTTGCATGCCTAACTTTTTTTTCATAGACTTGCTGCACTTCATCTTGTAGAGCTTTGGGATATTTGTTTTTTTTTTTAAAAAACTCGGACATTTTTGGGATGGATGTTTTATTTTTCATGGAACTAACGCTAGCATAGTTTCTAAATGGAGCATGCTTTTACTCCTCTCCTAGTACATTTCCCTTCTACTAAACATGTGATTTCTTTTGAATAGAAATCCTCTACAAATATTCCATGGCGCAATATACACAGAGTTCAAGCTATTGCTGCACACTTGCTGTGTCAAAGAGAATATGAATGGTGACATGGTTTGGGCAACAGCTGTGCCTCTGAATCCTCCTCTTTACTCTGGAGTTGTTGTTGTGACAGGTTCTATCCTGAAGAACCTTAGCTATAAAATGTTATCCGATATCTCAGGTCACAGGGGACTGACTAACTTTTGTGTCTTGCACGGAAGACAAAGAAGGAGTCGCAGGAAGGACTAACACAGGTTTATTCATTGATGATCAGGATGAACATGTGGTAATGGCGGAGGTACATCACATTATATACAGTAGCACAATACATTTGAATCTTGTTGCACGGTAGCTCATTGGCTGCTACCGGCGTGACGTCGTCCCAGTCATGCCCACCATCTGCAGGTAGTGATAGTATGGGAAAAGGTTCCCGCGGCTGTTGGTGATTTGGTGAATGTGAACCATGTGAGTTGAACGCTCGCAGCTGCCCTCTATGGACAGCTTACTTGCGTTCCTTTACAGCTGGGCTACATTGTAATTGTGGTCAGGTTACATTCATACATTTTGAGGCAACATCTCTTAAAGCCACATTGTACATACATAACACTAACCCAAAGTTGAAGACAGCAAAAATAGCTTCCATAGACTAATGCAGCAAGCATTTATTGCAGCTTTCCCTTACACTTGAGCAACAGCAGGTACCTTGTTCCCGTAAACCTAAATGGAATGGGACCCTAATTGATGCCATTCTTCGTCTTCCATGAGTAGGACAGACCCGAAGCTGCCAAAATGAAGGCACCTTCTGATGAGTTCATTCTGCAGTTCTTTTCTCCTGACCTGGTGTGAGAAAGATTAGCCAGTAAAACAAGGTTGCTGTTACCAGGGTATGCCCAATTGTGGTACAAAAATACTGCAGTCTTCGAGAAGGCTCTTTCTATGTACCCCATTGCTGTCATTACTAACATCTATATACGGTATATCCTAGTATTACAGGGCAAAATGACTGCTGTTGAAAAAGCTTGTGCAAGACATGCTCGAGCATTTCGTACATTACATACACATTACATACACATTACATACACATGTTGTATCATACATTACATACACATGTTGTATGAGTGTAATTCATTGGAAGCTTGCTAATAAGTCCAACTATCAATCACAGGATTCCAGTCAAAATGCCAAGGATCACAGAAAGTGACAGGCATAAAAATCATACTGTTGCACAACAAGGCCACTCTCAAAGGCAGGGGTTCCCAACCCCGGTCCCTGATGTCATTCCATCCAGCCCATCACCACCTCCACTGCACCCAGAAGTAGAAGCGAACACATTTATATCAGTCGTGAAATGTGCCCGTGAATGCACAAATGCACCCATGGCTGTTGCAAATGGGTGCATTTCTAACAGCCATAAATATGTCCGCTTCCACTTCTGCTTCTGGGGGGGGGGGGCATGATGCAGCCCACTCATCTGTCCAGGGACATGGTCAGGCCCACAACATAAAAAGGTTGGCCAACCTTGCTCAAAGGGAAAGCAACAAGCAAACTGGGTACTCAAGATGTGGTATTCAAGTGGTTATAAAGAAATAGAATGAATGAGAAGAGATCAAGGTCAGAAAAGGAATGGAAGGCCAAGAAAACTTTCACATTCTGATGAGAAGTTCCTCAGAGTTTCTTCTTTAAGATACTATAGGAAGTCCAGCAAAGACCTGGCTCAGCACCTGTCAGCTTCATTGAAATGCCACGTTAACCTTTTTACAGTCCAAATAAGCTTGATCAGAAATGATCTTTGAGGAGGATGGTGGAGAACAGAGGTGCCTGGTGGGCAATGGTCCATGGGGTCACAAAGGGTTGGAATCAACTGTGTGACTGAACAACAAAAGCAGTTAAGAAACTACTTTTGCAGAAAAGGTACAAGGTGAAAAGACTAAAATATGCTGAAGCCCACAAAGATTGGAAGTAGGGTCAGTAGAAACAAGTATTAAGGAATGATGAATCCAAGTTTGAAATCTTTGGGTACAATAGTCGATGGCCAAACATGAGATGGCTAGATGGTATTGTAGACACAATGGGCACAGAGCTGAGTAGATTGAGGAGGATGGTGGAGGTCAGAGGTTCCTGGTGGGCAATGGTCCATTGGGTCAAAAAGGGTCGGAGTTGACTGTGTGACTGAACAACAACAAAAAAGTCATCAGTGAAAATGGTGGAGGGTCTGTCCTGATTTTGTGATGCATTGTGCCAGTGGCATTGGCAATATTGTCCATATTGATGGGGTCATGAGTACAGTCATGTTTTAAATCATCATGCCACTCCTTCTGGAAAGTACCTGATTGGGATTGGTTTTATTTTTCAGACACATTGCCAATGCAAAGAAATCACATTTAGCTAGAAAACAGCTGATAAAACAGTAACAGCTGATAAAACAGTAACAGTAATGGAATGGACTCCAACGAGTCCAGATCTGAACAGGCACTCTGGGATCACCTGGACAGAGAAAGATATAAAAGACAACCAAAATCTACAGCACAACTCTGGGAAGGGCTAAAGAAAGCCTGTTATAATATACTAGAAGATTTTTTCAGAAAACATCAGGATAATTTCCCCAAGAGAGTTCAACATGTGCTTAGAGCCAACATTGGTCACACTAAATACTGACTTTTGCTTCAAAATAGTGGTGGGTTTTTTTTAAAAATGTGTACCTAACAACTTATTCTCCAGCATATCAAGCCCAGTTAGCCTTATGTTTGGTTTGTTAGAAACACCTGCTTTAGCCATGAATGGAACACTAATGTATTTAACTGCCAGTCTTCCATGTCCACCTTTCCCCTCCTTTGAAGAATTGAGCATGTCTGTTTTATGTTTAAACAGTGTCAATTTTAATGTAATAATGTGCACAGTTGTTCATGTAAAAAGGCTGATTGTGCTACGGCAGTACACTTGTGTTGTTTCCCATGTAACCTTATCTACACAGCTGAGACCATGAAGACTTGTTCTACAGTTCTGATGTTCTTGTTCTAGGTAGAATATATCTATGCTCAGTGACTGACTGGTAGCTTGTGATATCATAAATTTTACCTTCATGGAACAATTTTACTTAATAATGATATTTTATTTTGGGTTATTGGTTCGGGTGGTTTTATTGTATTTATTGTATATTTACTGTATTTATTGTATATTGTTTTGTAATTATTTTATTTATGTTTTATTGTTTGGATGTTTTGTTTTTACTGTGAACCACCTAAAGTAGTGTTGTACACTAACATTAATTAACATTTATTTTATTTATATTAAATCATAGCAAAGTAATCACACTGATATACCACCCCATAGTGCTTAGTGCACTCTCTGGGTGGTTCACAAGTTAATTAGCATTTTGCTCCTGACATGCTGGGTACTCATTTTACTGACCTCGGAAGGCTGAGTCAACCTTGAACCCTGGTCAGGAACGAACTTACAATCTTTCGTTGTTGGTGGTGCAATACAGCAGTTTAACCACTGCACCACCAGGGTTCTTTATATTTCAGAATTGTTGTTGCCAACATTTGAGCAGTGGCTCAGCGGTTAAGAAGCTCATCTTGTTAGCTAGAAGGTTGGCAAGTCAGCAGTTCGATAATGGATTGAGCACCTGTCTCTGTTCCAGATCTTGGCAACATAAAAGGAGCCTCATTTGGGTGTTCCCTGAACAGAGTTTCCTCGCAAAAAATCCTTTTAACCCATGAAATTATTATAACATTTGAGCAATGAATGAATTCAGCTGCACATAAGCAAGAAAGCCATTCTGAAGAAATAAATATATAAGTAAGTAACTATTACTTAGGAGACAGTTTGCTTGCAGTGACATTTGTGTGATATTAAAACATTTTTAATGCTTCCTTAATAAGAGCTGTCCATTTTCTACTGAAAGAAACATCTCTGTTGGCAATGACATGCAACCCATTCCTGGAAAAGATGATGTTGGAAAGGTCTCTGTGTTAAAGCTGTGAGCCTTGCCATTGTTTTTGTGACCTCTACAAAAATGAACAATTTCAACAAGTTCCACATTGGGAACAATGTGGGATCTGTGGGCTAAGCTATTCCAGTCAAAATATGAAACCTTTGTCTCAGGAAAAAGATACTGAAGGGGTACTGTGGCAAATGATAGATAGAATGATGGAATAGGACTAGTCAAGAGTCTAAGTTTGAATCCTTGATCAGGGTTTTTGTAAGTCAGTTCAGACTTGATGGCACACAACAACAACAAAAACTTTGTGGAGATTAGCTAATATGTTTCCCTTCACATTTTTTTTTGCTTCATTCTGAACACCTGAATAAGACTGTGAATATTTTGACTAGAGTTTGAAGCATTACATCATCATCATCATTAGACAATTCCCAGATTCTCTACACTATTCTGTAGACATTCAGATACATTTCCATGAAGCTGAAATTAATAAGCTATACATTTCTAAGCCTAGCTTCATTTGTCTGAGGGTAGGTTTAGTGGTAATGATAACTCAGCAATCAGTAAAGTTAACACAAAGTCTTCCATTTAATTGCTGCTTGCAGGAGAGGGTGAAGATGCAGTGTATTAGTTGACACAACCAAATCAAATGGACTGGGGTGGCTCAGTAGTTAAGAAGCTCACCTTGTTAGCTGGAAGGCTGGCAAATTAGCAGTTTGAGACCTGGGTACTACGTAATGGATTGAGTGCCCAACTCTATCCCAGCTCTTGGGGACATGAAAGGAGCCTCATTTGGGCATCCCCTGAACGGAGTTTCTTCTGAAAAAAAATTCTTTCAAACCAGAATAATTTCTGACACTAAATTATTATTGTAATGATCTTGGTCTGTTAGGCTGCACTTTCAAGGTCATGGCTTGCTATGCAGCTAAAATTCTTTCCTATCTCTGCACTCAGCACAAAGCTTGAGCCCTGCCCACAGCTACAAAGCTACATAATCTGCACTCAGCTGTCTTCTGGGAGGAGATACCCAGAAGCTTCTAGGAGCATCTCCAAATATGGGTCTTCCAATCTGATAAGAAATGAAGTCACCTAATTCCTAAGGTGGGGAGGATGCTCATCTTCTCTATAAAATGAGGCATCTTTCTTCAGATCTTCGGTCCTCTGGTCTGGGTCTACCTAAGCTCTGTCAGCTGGACTCAATTTCCTGGGGGAAATAAAATACAGTAATACCTCATACAAAGTCCGCTTGGTACAACATCGAATTCATACAACATTGCCTAATTCCTTAAAAAAAGTTGCCTCATACAAAGTCGCTGTGACTTTGTATGAGCCATTGGGGTTTTCCCCAGGTTGCATTGTGCCTGGGCAGCAAAAAAGGCAGGACACATGCGTGCATTGCTCTTGTGGGTTTTGCATGAGGCGAAGAGTGTTTAGGAGTGGTTTTTTGCACGATTTTGGATTTTTTTTCATCAGAATTTTTAGAAGCATTCCTGGGATTTTTGCAGCATTCTTCAGATTCTTGGACAATCAGGGTTGTTTGACATGTTTTTGTAATGTATTCAAGCCTTTAGACAATGATTTCTTAAAGTTCTGTCAGTTTCCTGTTTGTTTCCTTGACTTTGCTCTGAATTCTGTGCTGTTACAGTACAATGTATCTCTATGGAAATGACGTTGTACGAGGCATCACAGCAAGAATTTGGACGTTGTATGAGGCATTGCGGCTAGGATTTTGCATGCCTCATACAAAGTCCAAATCTGTATAAAGTCCAAACTTGTGGAACCAAGTTTGGACATTGTATGAGGTATCACTGTACCCAATTTCCTGAGATGTACCCTTTCCAGGGCTATTCTATTAAAGGGACCCCATCTAACTATTTTCTGTGTATTCTGTTTCTGTTCTTTTTCAGATGCTATGCAATGCCTATTGGAAAATAAAGCTCTTTGTGAGTTTTAATATCTCAAGTGTTGATGTCTATTTATCAGGGTATTCCAAGTACGATAGCTCTCTGCTTAAACACACTACCTAACCAAAAAGCAACAACATGTTCCCTGTAACTGACAGGTGGGAGAGATCATTGGGCTGATCGGGGTTCAGGACAGAGAGGTGACATTTGGCTGTGTGGGGAGTGTGCAGAAAAATGATGAAAGTGACAGTCTATTGATCACAAACAGCCTCATGAACCCACAGCATCAGGTCACACCCATGACAATTATTATTATCAAATCAAATGCTGGCTTTATCCTTTTATTTAAAAGAACGATTAATTCATAAAATATATCATTCTTCTTTATGGTAGCAAAAATGTAATATATCGTCAACTTGAGAAGACCCATATACTCAACCCATTTTACTCTAGAGGAGCCTAGGGTTTATTGAGCAGTTCACTGTGATACAGCAAATTGATACTATAGATATTTATTTATTTTTAATAAAAAAAAGTTAATGAACCTGAACTATATATCCCCAGAGTCTCCGTATGAAATCCATATGAAGTTTAGGAATCTAGATTTCACAGTTGTGAAGCAATTGATGAAACAGACTCCTCTTCTGCATCCTTCATTTTTCTCTGTTGAAAGGAGAGCATTTTAAAGCACTACTTTGCTGCTATTAACTGTAGATGTGCATTTTACAGACCCCATGGCCTATAACTATCCATGTCAGCAAAAATTGCTGCTACTTCCTGGCAAAACAAAGAAATGGATTGTTTTCAAACTTTGACTGCCTCTGCTCTCCTCGGTTTGTGTTATAAATTATTGTTCCATTTGCCTCTTACAAGAAATGAGATTAGTAGACTTAACACTTTCTAGTAAGCAGCAAAGTAAGGAAAGAAAAAGCTTAGTCTGAAATAATAGGCAAATATATCTATACTTCTTTGCAATACAACAGAGAGGAGAGCAGCTGTGGTATTTGTGGAACTAATTTGGATTTTCCTTTTGAATCACAGTTGCTAAAGTCATGAAATGATATTTTTGTAGCACTGATGATGCCCAAGCTCTATTCATTTATGAGCGGTTACACTCTAGTGAAATAGTTAAAAGGATATTCTGGAAGTATATTATATTTCCAGTGGTCAGAATTTTATTGGGAATTTTTATCAGCACTGTGTGTAATTATGTACACTGCAGCAGCAAATTAGAGAAAATCAGCAAAGTGCTACTTGCAATTCTGACTGTATGCTAGACTCATGACTTTCCATGTGAGCAGCAACTCAATAATTAGTAGCAATCAACCACAATTTACACATGCAATAGGAATCTGGCCATTATGCATATTTTGTGCAGTAGCGAAAGTATCAGATTAGAATTGAAGAGCCTGATCCATCTTCACTGAGCCTTGACATTCAGTGGCTCACCTTCCTTTGCCTACCACTTAACTGTGAGTTTGGTCAAATATATCAGGGGTTCCCAACCTACGGCCCATGGGCCAGTCCCAGCCCATTATGCCATTCCATTCGGCCAGCTGCCACTTTTGGAAGTGGAAGTGGACACATTTATGTCAGCCATAAAACATGCCTGTGCATGTGGATGTGGGTGCATTTATGACATCCATAAATGTGCCTGTTTCTGCTTCTGGGGGGCATGGTCCAGCCCACTCAGCTGTCTGGGGGTGTGGTCATGTCCACAGTATAAAACAGTTGGCCACCCCTGATATATATGTTACCTTGAGAAACTAGGTGGAAAGGAACTCAAATTTAGGGACTGGCATGAATTTTCTTCTTTCAGAATGACATCTTCATATCAAACTACATTGGGAATAGCATTTGTATGTTTAATCTTATTCTTTGAGCAAAAACTCTTTGAAAAGGTTGTTGTTGTTCAGTCACACAGTCGTGTTCAACCATTTATGACCCTATGGACCACAGCATACCAGGTTCTTCTGTCATCTTATAAAAGGTTAGATATAATTTTAAAAGGCTTGCTGTAAACATAGATCTGGAAATATTATGTAACAATATGAATAAAATGTGTAAGATTTTGGCAGCATTAAAATATTATTTGCCTTCCACCAAAAGCAAGAAAAAAAGATTATTTAAAATATGTATAAATGAACTGGACTGCAGTGGATCAGGGACTGCAGTGGCTCAAGTGGCTAAGATGCTGACTGGAAGGTTAAAGGTCAGCAGTTCGATACCCGAGTACTGCAGAACAGAATGAGCTCCTGTCTTTGTCCCAGCTCCTGCCAACCTAACAGTTCAGAAGCAAGACATTGCAAGTAGATGAATAGGGAACACTTTGGTGGGAAGATAAACAGCATTCCGTGTGCTCTGGTGTCTAGTCATGCCTGCTACATGACCATGGAAATGTCTGCAAAAGTAGACAGGACTGGCTCTTCAGCTATGAAACAGAGATGAGCACTGATGCCTAGAGTCAGATACAACTGTCTTTTGTGCAAGGGTGACCTTTACCTTTAAATGAACACCATAAGCACAGAAGAACTAACTGATTATTGAGAAAGACACAAACAGCACATCCAAGGCTTCAGATGTGCCTCTATGAAACAAAGCTGTTTCCAAATTTTGTTTTGCTACTACGTTTTTCTTGGTTTCTTTGATTCAACAGTGTAGTATCCCAGGCCCACTTTGTAGGTGAGGAAAATAATAATATTTTACAACCTTAATATGATTTTGAGGTGGATGAATGGAAAATCTGTGGCCTGAAGGTGACATGGAGTACCACATTTATGGTTTCTTATTATCCATCTGTATTAATGCCACCTATTACATTGCTTCCAAGTCACTGGTTTTAGTAGCATAGAAAAACAGTTATAGCTTCCTTTTCCTCCTGGAAAGGATAAGGGCTCTGCCTAGTGATGTGCTCCCAAAAAAATTTACTACCACACTGTGGCCATGGTATGGTGGGTGTGGCCAGAGGGAAGCCCTGCATTGCACTTGAATTAGGACTACTTTATTTCAAAACTTGGATGGGCGGGGCCAGCCAGAATTTCTGCTACCAGTTCTGTTGAGCTGGTATGAACCTGCTGATGCCCACCACTGGCTCTGCCCACCACAACAGCAAAATGCTGTGGTATAGGAGAGACAAAATTGTAAGCTCATGCACTATACAATGGCACAACCATTGCTATTAAATTGTGGAAGCAACAGTGGCAGTGATAGGTGTCTTGCTGGCTGTAGAATTCCACATATCCCTGGAAGTCGGGTAAATGGTAGATTAGAGATCCCAGTTTAGGAATTCCACTTCCCATAGAGGAGGTGGCTCACACTTGTAGAACAGAGATAATACAGTGTAATTATTCTTTGAATTATGTACAGCTGGTGTTTTTTAAACTAATATCTGCTCACAATGTAGATAAGAAGAACACACTATTGCCATGTACAGGTAGGTGATATTTGCCACCACATTTAATTATGAATGGAAACCTTCTTTAGATGCATTTTTAGGATTGGACTACACTTCGCTGCTGCCACTGGACATGGTTTGCTCTATCAGGCATTATAGGATATAGTAATGGCAACCATATCATATACTGTAAATCTATGAAGCAGGAAGAAATAAATTGTTCTTGGCCATGTGTGGAGTCCTGTCCTGAACTTGCGATTTATTCCTGATTTAAGGAAGAGGCTGTGTTGCTAAGACACTGAGCTTGACAACTGGAAGTTTGGCAGCTCACCAGTTTGAGACCTGAGTGCTATGTAATGGAGTGAGCTCCTTCTGTCTGTCCCAGCTCCTGCCAACCTAGCAGTTTGAAAGCAAGAAATTACAAGTAGATGATTAGGTACCACTTTGGTAGGAAAGGTAACAGCATTCTGTGTGCTCTGGCATCCAGTCCATGGAAATGTATGCATATGTAGACAGCATTGGCTCTGGCTGTAAATAAAGATGAGCAATGTTTCCTAGAGTTGGACATGGCTGGCTTTTTTGCTACCAATAAAATACTAATTTAATTCTGGAGATGCATTGATGCAGAATATGAACTCAAGTCAGTTATTTTTATTTAAAAAGTTGAGTTATATTGATCATGTCCATTAAATTTGTTATCAAAATCAATTCAGCTGTGTTCAGTCCTATCATTGGGTTTTCTGATAGTTTCATCCATTCTGAGTTTCCTTTCTAGAGATGCACATGCACAGAGTGATGCATTCAGCATTTCTTTAGCTTATGCATGAACAAAATAATACCAGATGGTTAGATATTCTAAACAGAAAGAGAAAAACATGATGGTAATACTTTATAATTAGGTTCTGTGGATAAAGTAAACACAATTAAAAGGAATTCACCTCCAATCATAATCTAAGGGTTTCCCCCCACTCGCCTTCATGTATTGGAATTAGTCCTAGCTCCATTATTCTCCTCCCACAATGCTAAGTAATATATAGTGATCTTTATGGCAGTGCCATAGTACATCATTAGTCAGTAAGCTAATACAATTCAAGCTGTAGCCCTGAGCTGTTTTGGCCTTTGCCAAACCTATTCCATTTTGTTCTGTTTTTATAGTATTACAATTATTTCAATTAAGTTAACTTGGAAAGCACTTTACCCAGACATGCCTTGGGTTACTAACTTTTACAGTGTCAACAACTTTTCACATTCACATTAATCTTAATTAGTATACAAGTGGAGATCTTAGACCTTTTGTTTTGTTTTGTTTTCAATGTTTGGTATAAACAAAGCTTTTTTTCTCTCTCTCCTCATTCACTTTTTTTCTCATAAAGGCAAGGCAACATGTCAGAGCAGAAAGGAAACTGTACTGCTTGGCAGTTCAAAAGCTATTTCTGCCTCACATATACCATCCTGATTGGTTGTGTAGGTCTGATTAACCTAATGTCCTCACAATCACTGCTTCCTCCATGCTGTATGCAAGTCACTTTTGGTTGGAAGATATTATCATGTAGTCTGCATACTTTAATTTGCATAATAGCTGCATAGTTACTTATAACTAGGAATGGAAAGATTTCAGCCAATCGAAGCTGGATTCTAACCTCTCACATCATCTTCCCCTTTCATCCTGTCAACATACACATATTCATCCCTCCCTACTAAACATCCTTAGTAATGATGCCTCCCATTATGAAACATTGATTTCCTCTGAATGAAGTAGAACTCAAGATGTAGCCATAAAATAATACGAGTATTCTAGGGAAATGCTTCTGAAATCAGTCAAGTTGAATAATTTGACACCCTCTATTTGGACTCAAAGGCAATTGCTCGAAGCAAGTCCCTTTCATTTCAATGCAAATTACCTCTAAATGTGCTTATTATGATCAAGACACACTTCTCTTTCTATCTCTTTCTGTAAACCATTCTATAGATGTCTATGGCTGCTATGTCATTCACTATTCCATTGCAAAAATAATTTTTGAAAATCATGTTTGCTTTATGTTTCAGATAGATATGTGTGTTTTTGTTTTTAAAAGTAAATATTAGCTCCTAGCAGGTCTCTATAGTGGCCAACAATGAAGCTACGAAGTAGCATTATTCCTCCCCATTTTAGAAAAAATCATCTGTTTTGATGCTACAGTTTAAAACACAGAAGCATTCTTCCTTTTACTGTTAAGCCAGTTGATCATACATGTTACCCAACACTTTTCAAAGTAACACTATCTAGTTAAGACCCCTCTGTCCATGAATAGTCTTTTATGTCCTGTCTTTAATGAGAGCCTAAGAGATCTTTTTCTCTGACCCAGATCATGTGTCAATGATTTAATAATCCAGTTTAACACATCAATTAGAATCTAGGCCCATGATGGCAAACCTTGGCACTTCAGATGTTCTTGGACTTCAATTTCCAGAAGCCCAAGCCCCCATCACCCCTGGAAGCGGAAGTAAAACCGTACTCCGTGACTATTACAGGTTCTCCATAGATATGTATTTTTGACAATGTGAGAGTTAAGATGCTCTACTAGATGCTGTGGCTAGAATCAGCACAGTTCTTACAATATTCTCACACTCTCTAATTGCTGGAAAGTAGTAGTTACCAGCCTACTGGAGGCTTATATCACTGGCTATTTATTTAGAAAGTAGAAACAAAAATTAGGACCTCCTGAAATAAACTGTTATGCCCAATGAAAATATACCCATTAAATCAGCAGGATGCTGTGGGTATACTCAACATTTATGCCAATTTCATTGAGTCACTGGGTTGATTCTAATGAGGAATGGCAGTAAGATTTAGGCAAACAACAGCAATAGGCATAATGAGAGGATGGGTGAGTTTGGAGCAATAGAGAAGCAAGTCCCAAATATACTGTACATGAAAGATGGAGTCCTTCACTATAAAGGAACCCAGTAAAATCACACACACACTTGCAGAAATACATAATTTTTATTAATTTTAATTAGATGATGACTATATGTGCAAGTTGCATTGTTCTAAAAAAAAAAACTATACTATATTTGCAACACACCTACATAGACATTTCATATGTAACAGAATGCTGGAAATTCTTCACTTTAAATGAGGCACTTCCATGCAATTTCTTACAAGCTGTGGTGCTGAGCTTATTTGCTTGCTGTCTCTCGGCACCTTCTGAACTATAAAACTTGTTCTGACAATTAAATCAGCAGCAAGACTGTAAATAAGTGTATTCCCTTGGGATTGCCTTACATCTATTTCTAAATGCTTGACACAAAAGATAATGGATTTTGCTGGTGCCATTTATGATGGCGTCAAATAAACACAGAGACAAGTGCTATGGATTTTAATGCCACCGGCCACAGGCATATTGATTCAATATGGATCACATTTACTCAGAACCTCTTAGTCCCTGCAGTCCAAATATCTCTAATGACCCTATAAGTAGTGCCGGCAAGAACGGTATTCAAGCAAGGAGGATGTGGCTTCTTTGTTGTCAGAATCATTTAAGGCTTTTCAAAGACAAGAGACAACCCCTTTATCTCATAACCCTTTCTTTGTCTCTCTTACCTAGTTAATTAATTCACTCACACACATTCAAAAGATAGCTGGCATAGCAACCTTCATTTTTGGGGCTTCTCATTATGGTAGCGGCTGGTACGATGTGTAGTTTTTCTATCTTTAGCTTCTTTTTACTCAACATTGCATTAGTAAGTAATGCCTAATGGTGCAGGATGACCAGGGTAGGAAGATAAAGGGATGAAGTAACTGTTTAGAAATAAATGATCCATGTCCACTCTAGCAACAGAGAGTGGGAAGTATGCTATAGGAAAAAGAATGGGTAAGAAGTTATGTCCGGAAGTTATGCCCTGAGTCAGCCTTGGCTGATTGGGCAGGGTAGAAATTGAACAAATGTTAAAAAATCCAGTAGATGTTCATAGTACCAATGCAACCATGTACTCTTACTGGCATAGATGTTTTTCTACATGGCTGCGGCGGCGGGGGGGGGGGAGCTCTTCCTCCTAACATCTCACTATCATAGTTAATGAACCATCAAGGTCAAGGTTTCTCATGCTCAAAAGCCAGTCATGCCCAACTCTAGGGGGCAGTGATCATATCTGTTTATAGCCAAAGAGGCCTTTACTATCTGCATCTGCAGACATTTCTGTAGTCATGTGGAAGGCATGACTAGACCCTGGAGCATACTGAATGCTGTTACCTTTCCCACTGAAGTGGTACCTATTTAAGTAAAGGTAAAGGTTTCCCTTGCTCGAAGGCCAGTCGTATCCGACTCTAGGGTGCAGTGCTCATCTCTGTTTCTAAGCTGAAGAGCCAGCGCTGTCTGCTTCTGCAGACGTTTCCGTGGTCATGTGGCAGGCATGACTAGAAACCGGAGCGCACGGAACGCTGTTACCTTCCCACCAAAGTGGTTCCTATTTATCTACTTGCTATTTCTTGCTTTTGAACTGCTAGGGTGGCAGACCTATATGCAAATGATAACTAAGCAATAGTAGTCCATGCCCTAGTAACCTTCATTTATACTACTGCAGTGCCCTCTACAGCAGTGGTGTCCAAACTATGGCCCACAGGCCAGATCCAGCCCATGGCACCTAATAATCCAGCCCATGCTGCCTTCGCCATTTCCAGAAATGGAAATTAAATGCACCCACACATGCACAAAACACTGCCATAAAGCACCTGTGGCTGTTGTAAACATATTTACGACAGCAATGGGTGCATTTACCACATCATTTTGCATATGTGCATGCATGTTTTGCTTCCACTTCTGGTTGGAGGAATCACATGACTGACCAACTCAGCCATGTGACTGGCCCATGGCCCAAAAAGTTTGGCTACCCCTGCTCTACACCAATGTACTGACTTAGGCTTCTGGGAATTGAAGTCCCCCTGTGTAGGAATCTGATCCATGTAAAGATCTCTTCAATCAGTCTCATGAAGCAGCAGTTTATAGCCCCAGATAAACAAAGGAAAACTTAAGACGTCTACAAAGTCCAGCTTCATTAGACGGAGTAAGGAAAGAACAGAGATAGACAGAAAGCAAACACACACGACTGCAGTCTTTGGCTGAACAAAGGATAAATCATGGCTTCTCTTTATTCAAGCAGAGTATATCAGAAACACTAAGGCACATACAACCAATTAGAAGTGTCCGAAGAATGTCCGAACCCAAATAAGGAGAATACTTTTTCACTATTCTACGCATGCCCACAATCAAGCGTTGTCTCTCAGTAAGCAAAGAGGCCTTTGTTTACAAAATGTGTCAGAAGACAGGAGACAGAAACCAGATACATTCCCACATGTCCTCCTTTTTCATTAAAATTTGAGAGAGAGAGAGACGGCTAATCATACCCTTGCATGTCATCATACTCCATAACTACTCCTCCATATACATCATCACTGTCCTCCTGGACATCGTACCCCTCCTGACTCCTGGTACTTTGTTCCGGAGGATGATACCTCATTGAGTACAATTGCCATCGTGCAAAACCCGATGTCTCCCTTCTACGCAGTGGACATGCGTTACACATAGAAATAAGATTAGGAATACAATAAATGCAAAAACACAAAGGTATAAGGCAGATAATAATAATGAACCCATAAAAGAAAACTTGTCTAAGGACAGACAAATCAGGCAAACAAGAAGTCACCCAATCAAAGAGATTAACATCAGTGCGTACATTGTTAGTAATGCTCTCCTGTAAATTCTGAAGTTCTTTCTCAATAGTATTATTCAGATCCTGGAATTTTACCCGACATCCCTGGTTCCCGACCAGTTTACAAAATCCTCCGGATTTTGCTAACAGGTAATCTATGGCTAGTCTGTCCTGCATTTGGTCTTGATGAAGCTCAGTGATTTCCATTTGAAGATCCCGTATGACCCTCCCTGTGGCATTGATTGATTTCTCCAGCCTAGAGGTGAGTCCCAAAATGGACCTTCTATTCTCCTGGGAAATGACACCTGGGTATGATCCCAAGGTGAGTGCTCCAGTGATAGCACCCCCTATAGCTCTCCCCCAGGAGCTACCATCAGAAAGCTGAACATCGATTATCACTTCATCATTGCAACCAGAACCCATCGGGCCGGCAGCAGCTCTCCGGCGCCGTGCATCTGCCTGAAGCGGCATTTGCACTTGTACGGGTAGGGTAAAATAACCCAATGCTGCACATTGATATTGTACTGGATGGAAATTCGTGGCAACTCCATTAAAAAAGAACCACATGTTGGGATCCTTGATTTGCCATCCATTGCAAATTGAACC
Organism: Bradypodion ventrale; assembly: GCA_035047345.1. Classification (NCBI taxonomy): domain Eukaryota; kingdom Metazoa; phylum Chordata; class Lepidosauria; order Squamata; family Chamaeleonidae; genus Bradypodion; species Bradypodion ventrale. The sequence continues at coordinate 44,150,007 of JAWDJE010000005.1, forward strand.
ACTATCTATAGCAGAATAATCAGGAGTAAACATAGGAAACACATCATATATATCTTCAATAGTAGTGTTAAACAAGGTATAATTAAGCTTATAAGAACTGTTATAACTACCCCATAACCAAAAATAATCATCACAACCTGTATAATTGCCTACATTCTGCAAAACCCTTTTTGCTTGAGTCCAGTGCTTCCATTTACTATTCCAGACTCCAGAACTATGACAGCAGAAACAAAGCCCTTTAGTGTATATCTTGAATGTCATGCTTCGCCAGCGGGTGTTGTTAAATTGTTCTGGAGGATTAGAGAAGAGTGTAGACCTATCAACATGTTGCAAATGTCCAATAACCAACTCAGGCGTGTTGAACAATGCCGGAAGAAAGGCCATTTGAGACACTGCCAGTGGATGCTCATAGTATAACGTTGCATTCTTACCATGAACTTCAAACATATCATTAGCATGACGAATCCAAAAGTTGGGGTTGCCCCCATGAGGTATTGTTCTTACAGCTGGAAGCACAGTAAGAAAGAAAAGAACAAATGTCAGCAAAGTTAGTCTACTGGTGAACCACCATCCTGGAGCTGAGTAACCTTCTTCTCTCTCCATGGGCGGATCGCTCCAGCAGGAATCCTTCCACTCAGGATCCCCTTGTTGCCAATAAACGACCAATGGCTTAGGAAGACACTCCCCTAAGAAACAGGAGCATGCCCTGTTATTACTAGTACCATATAACTAAACATGAAACATGCCTGATGTATAACACAAATGCAATATCACAAACCCATTTACATGTGTAGGGTACTGAAAACTCTTCCATGTACTTCTGAAGGTACCTTGAGATATGCAGTTTCATAAAGCAAAACATAACATAAGCAAAGACAGGTCCCTGCAAGAGAATAAGCAAACATTTAAGCATGAACAAAGCATGAACATTTCTCTTCTTCCTTACATGAAGGAGGCATTAAATTTCTTCTTCTCTCACTGGTGTAAGTGAAAGAGGCATTCAATAACTTACAACCAGCATAGCATGGTAACTCAAATACAGTACAAATATCATTAGAGCATTTCACACTCTTAGCATGAGCAGGTAGACAATTTTTTGCTTAAAAAGGTTTTCAGGTTTTATAATGCAAACAAAGCCAATTCTTCTTTAGAGTCCACACAAACTTTTTTTTTTAGTCCAATCAAAATGTCCAAATTAAAAGTCCAAATGTTGATTGAAGCTTTCTTCTTAAACACTATCTTCTCTCCAGCACAGTTTAGGCCATAAATTACTTCTCACTGAATTCACAGAACACCCAGCCAACCCCCCTTTTCAGCTTTTCAGGCAAACACACATTCCTTCATGCTCCAGCCACACCCATCTGTATTAAGGCAGGCAGATGAGGTATGAAGGCACAAAGGACAAATTCTCCAGAAGTTGCAAGTTATTTCACACAGAAGAAAATCACAGGGAATTCCAAGTTGCTTTCCCTGCAATCCTGTTGCTGAAACTTGGAACAACCCATTCTGGATCTCTTTGTTTCAGGGTTGGGCAGTTCAAAATCAGCCAAAAACTGTATGTCTTCTCCCTCCTTGTATTTTTGCAACAGCCTGCTGTCCATACAGGCAGGATTCACCCCCCTTTTCCTCAGGATTTCTTTCATTTGCAGCATCTGAATCTCAGTTTTATGACAAACTGCATCTGTTAGTTTGTACTTGCAATAAGACCCCTTTTTGGGCTTGGGTTTTGTGCATTCCTCCTCTGGGCCATCCTCCCACTTCCTGCCCAAACATGAGGTATCAAATTTACTACTCCGCTTCTCCTGCTTTTGTGATGAGGGTTGCTTCAGGGGCGAGCTGAGATCTCCTATTCTGCTCTTTGAATCACACTCCTTGCTTCTTGCCACGTTGCATGCATTAATAGCTTCAATCTGTGATGAGGTCCCCACCATTTGTTCCCCATCAGCTGGCACTAGTTGTTTTTTAGACTCGGCAGGCAGTATTGCAACATTCCCATTTGCCAGTGCCTCTCTGTTCACTGGATATATCTCAGGAGATTCCACATCAAGCACAGCTGCAGTTAAAGCAGCAGAGAACAGGTCTTTTGTAGGGCTAAAAGTGCTTGATTGCTGCAAGGCAGGATATAATGTCCCATCTTCTTTTCCACCCCCATCCCCATCAGGGGGCTTATGCTGTTGTTTCTCATATGATGGAGGGGCAGTTGGACCCCCTCCCTTGGCTGGAGGCAAAAGCTGTGGAAGGGGGCCATCAAGCCTTTGTGAGAACAGAATATTTTTTGGAGTAAGTCTTTGAAGGCAGTTTCTGACTTCCTCCCACGTAAATTGCACTGAAACAGAAAGTCTCTCATGCTTTTGCAATGCATTTCCAATCTGTTTCCACTGTTTTAAATCCAAACATTCATCATATTTAACCCAATGACAGTTTTTTCCTATAGCTTTGACCAGCTGCTGTATTTCCTTCTCTTCAGCCTTTCGCCCATTGTTAGTCAAAAGATCTGAGATATCTTTACAAAGTTCCTGCTTTTGCGACGCCAGCACACACCCCATGATTAAAAAAAATCTTCTTTTTTTTCCCACTCACCCTGTATGGGACCCAAAGTAGACTTTGGATGAATTTCGAGCGCTCGAATGACCTTTCCTCTGGTCGGAGTGAGTGAAGACCTTGTCCCCGGTCGCCAGTTATGAGGTGCTAATTGCTAATTGCTGAAGCAGAGTTCAAAGAAGGCTCTCATTGTAGTTCAAAGCCTCCCACGGAGCGCCACTTTTAGGAATCTGATCCATGTAAAGATCTCTTCAATCAGTCTCATGAAGCAGCAGTTTATAGCCCCAGATAAACAAAGGAAAACTTAAGACGTCTATGAAGTCCAGCTTCATTAGACGGAGTAAGGAAAGAACAGAGATAGACAGAAAGCAAACACACACGACTGCAGTCTTTGGCTGAACAAAGGATAAATCATGGCTTCTCTTTTTTCAAGCAGAGTATATCAGAAACACTAAGGCACATACAACCAATTAGAAGTGTCCGAAGAATGTCCGAACCCAAATAAGGAGAATACTTTTTCACTATTCTACACATGCCCACAATCAAGCGTTTTCTCTCAGTAAGCAAAGAGGTCTTTGTTTACAAAATGTGTCAGAAGACAGGAGACAGAAACCAGATACATTCCCACACCCCTGTGAGGTGTGTGTCCTACATTGGGAACCACTGCATTAAAGTTTAATGCTTTGTGAGATCTACAGAAAGCAGTGAATAGACATATATCCTTTTTATCTAGAAGTTATATTTGAATAATTATTGGGCTTGTTATTTTTGTGGAATTCTTCTCTCTTCGAAGACTTGCTACCAATTGCAACTCTTAACTGCTGCTCCTTTCCAATATGCAACAAAGAATATAAAGCCCATCAGAATTCAGCACCTTCCACTTCTGGTTTTGTTAATATTCTACACATGCAGGGTTTGAGTCTGAAAATGGCAGCCTACAGGATATGACCATAAAATGGCATATACCTTGCTGGTTACAATTTTTGTGCTGGGTGTATTGCTTATCTTTGGAAGGCATACTGGCACAATGAGCCACTGGCTCAGGATTGCTAATATGGCTTCCAAGATCAACTGATTCATAGTTTGTTTCATATGCTTTATTTTATTTTTATCCCACTATCAACTTCTTACCTTGTTTTCAATCCATCTGACTAAGTTACATCTATTTCAATTAAATGTCATATATTTTGGAAATCTATATTTTTATATTATTCATACATCCCACATTGTTTCAGTTTTAATATTTGAGAAAAGTCAAATATTACATGTCAGACTATCCATTCTACATCAGCACTGGCTTTATTAACAATTTGGAGGGAACAAAATGAAAAAAAGTTCAATCAAAGTGATTAATAGTTCTTATGTTGATGGAAGCCCATAAGGTAAACAGAAAAATCTTTGAAAACATACAGTCTGTTGGGTCACCACATATCAACAAATGAGGAGGAGTGGGTTGTTGTTGTGTTGCTGTTGTTGTTGTTGTTGTTTTTTGGGGGGAGTTAACATTAAGCTTCTGTTATTCAGAACTATGACAAATTATTATGATACTTCAATATGGAGTAGTCAGTGGCACGAAAAAAGCATCAGACTTCTATGAAATGTGGCATGATTTTATTTTATTTATGAATCAAAAAGCTACTCAACACCTAAGACATTCTTTAGATTATGGGGAAAGATTTAATTGCAGATTAGAATATAAAGAATTATAAAGAAGTTCTCCAAACAATTAACAAATTCCTCTTATATTCATAATAAAAAGGGCAGCTTGTGAGTGCTGTCCACATGAGACTACATTTTTCTAGAATCCTAACTTACACAGAGAGGGATAATGTACTTTCTTTGCAGGCCTTCCACCTACAGTGTACACATAAGAGAATGATGCAGCTGGAAACACAGGAGGGCAGGGCTAGAGCAATCTTTTCCACCTGTCAGAAATATCCCTGCTGAAATAATGGCTGACAAGTGTTTAGGACTATGACCCAAAGAAAAGCTCTTCTACTAAGTTGCTATAGTCTTGTAACTTTGCCTGTATTGGAGGTCGCAGGACACCTGACCACCCGAACCCCTACTTTCCTTACAACCAAGCAGTATTTATTCTGTAACAAATCCACTGAGGATTTCAATAGCTGCTAACATATGGTTTATGACTTTTACCCTAGTATACAAGAAAAAGTAAAAGCATAACATTTTAATTGGCAGCTACTGTGACACAATACCTAAAGAACACAAGGCTTTTGAAATGTCATCATGTACTCTTGTAGGTGTGCTGTAAGTTTTGTTATTTTTATCTATGATCATATATAGTCATGTCATAACTAACTCATTAAATTTTTGTCTCAGTGTTGACCTGAACATTGGGATTAGACAGGTATTTGATTTTGTATGGCACAAGAAATGACTAAAATCTATTTCAAACATGAATATTTCTGATGTACCTGACTAACACAATATATTTGTACATTTCCAGTTTTTCACATGATTTCCTGTTTTCCATATAATGATTCCACTTACTAAGTCTTTTCAGATATAATACATGTTCTAGCTCACTGTTTTTATCTTGTGGCTTTTGAAAAAATTATTGTACCCCCAAACAATGGCCCCAAATGCACCCCCCCCCATGAGATGGGAAAACCAGCAAGGGGAGGCGGCATTAGATGTCAGACATTTATATATATATTGGAATCAATGGTGTAGACAGCCTATATGTGAAACTGCCTATTAAATTATGTGATGTTAATGGTGTTACAAGCTTTTATGTGAAGCTTGCTCATGAGGTGACCCCTTATGGATGAGCTCATAATCCTTGTGATCCTGACAGCAAGAAAAAAATAATCTTGAGGGTAGGCAAGGACAAAACCTACAGGTGTGTTTTACTTTCAATTCCAGGAGTGACGAGGGCTTCACGGGGTTGATAAATTGGCATTGGGGGCCAGATCTGGCCCATGGGCCATAGTTTGGGCATCCATGAACCACATGACTGGCACACAGCCCAAAAAGTTTGGGCACCCCTGCCTTAAATGCTTTGCATTGAAACAGGGATAGCTTGCAACCATATACAGTTCATGGGGAAATCCATTTCTTTCCCTGTTGCTGAAAGGACTGCAACTAAGCTCAGTGTGAATAACGAATCATAGAATGACTGAGTTGCAAGAGGCTATTTAGGACATTGAGTCCAGCTCCCTGCTCAATGCAGAAATCCAAATCAAAACAGATCTGACAGATGAAGGTCTTATCTCTTGAATGCTCCCAGTTTGGAAGCATTTATCACCTCTTGAGGCAGTTGGTTCCACTGAAGTACTCTCTCTGTGGGCATTTAACTACATGGCTACATACTGAATTAGCCTGCTGTTTGGTATGCTAAAGGGATGCATGGGTTAACTCCTTCTTCTTTCATGTCTCAATCAAACCCTGGACTGCTAAAATGAAGCCACTTTCTTTGCTTTGTCATTGCCCAAACCCAAGTCCTCATTGGTGCATGTTTCTGGCAGACCAGTAAATGATCCAGATTCTGTGTTTCTCCACATTCACACCATGTGTTGTTGTTTGCCAGCAGCCCCCACTTGAGCATGTTGGTCTTGCATTTAGAGACTCCAACCCTCAGCCTATTCAGGGTCCTCCAAGTGATGTAGAGGAGGTTGAGATCTTCATTTATATCCTCCTTTAACACTATTCCTTGTCTAGCGAACTCATCCCTTCATCTTCTACTTTGGTTTTGTCCTTGTGTACCCTCAAGATTGTTTGTTCTTGCCATAAAGCTCTTCCTGGATCTGAGCCAGTAGACCTGAGGCTCATATCTATTCAGAGAGTGACAATCAGATGAATCTTTGTTGGAGCAATCTAGTTCTTCCCAAGAGAGGGTCTATCCCCACCTAGCTGAACACCAATTATGGGGTTCTACTTTTTTTTGTACAGGTATGATTACTCAGGTTTGGATTATTTCCAGTCCTCTTGATAGCTGGAATTGAAACAAATCAAGCCTTCCCTTTTCAATTTGTCAATGTCATGAAGCATCTTAAGGGAGCCTTACCTATACAATTCTAATGAAACGATGAGGCAGAATGTCACTGTTCACAACTGGAGTGGAAAACCCCACAATGGTTTCTGAACATCCTTATCAGCATTCACAGTGTTAAAATGTGGATTGAAGAAAGAGGAAGTTGAACGTAATAGAGTAGACAGCATAGCCGACACCAGATTTTTCAGTTACAGCCCCAAATCTTTCCTACACACTCCAACCTTTGCGCCAGTAGAGAGGGATAAGGCCAAGATCATCATGTAGTATGTAGAGTGGACCCATTTTACTTCTTTTGTCCTGGTTCATCAATGCATTAAGGTTATCATAAATGCTGATTTTCTCCTCTCCCAGTTTGGTGTCATCTGAAAATCTGCTGAGAATCCCAGTTCGAACCATATCAATTGACATACTCCAAAGCAGGTTCTCCTTCACACAAACACAATTCATGATATTTACCTCAATTTTGTGAAAATAATTTTTCCTTATCTCTCTAGTGGCTTATGTTTCTGTTGTTCTTTCTAAACTCTGGGTTTATAATTAGTGAATCACAAAAATGTATAAGGAATTGCCTAAACCCCTTAGCTGATTACAAGTAGCTTCCATGGCATTAATGGATTAGATGTATTACTATAATTGTTGGTACTCATTTTCTTTATTGGCTTCTTTTTGTGGTAACAGAAGAGAACTATTTTTATGCTCTAAGCCTGAGTTATTTATATAGTATATGACAAAAGTGAAACACTTTGTATTGGAGTAGTTTTGCAACTTTCAAAGACAAGCAATAATGCTCTTACTAAAATAATTTATGACTTCTATCCTGCAGTGTTTGTAATATATTTGAAGCTCTGTGCATACAAGCTTCATCTGGAAGAGAGGTAAAGACAACAGACAAATAGTTTATAATTAATCAGTTCTACAAATGTCCACAATTCCATTTGTAGGGCAAATAACCAATGTGATTAAATTCTAATTGGCCCTAAAAATCCAAAACAAATGGTGAGGAAAGGCTTAGCAATCCTAGCATGTGTTCTGGAAAATAAGTATGCAGGAGAATGTCTTATCTAGTAACATAACAAGACATTTTAAGCAAATAGTAATATATTGTTTGTAGAAGTACACAAATGAATCTACTATTTTAAACATGTGAGCACTATAGTGGAGGTGGCTTAACAGGAAAGTCTCTATTATAACGGTAAAGATTTCCCTTGCTCAAAAGTCAGTCATATCTGACTCTAGAGTTCAGTGCTCATCTCTGTTTCAAAGCCGAAGAGCCAGCGCTGTCTGCTTCTGCAGACATTTCCGTGGTCATGTGGCAGGCATGACTAGACACCAGAGCACATGGAACACTGTTACCTTCCCACCAAAGTGGTCCCAATTTTTTTAATGACAGGAAGGGTGTTTGTCCTCCATTGCTTGAAATTTGCTTTGTAGAAAAGATAGTTTCTTTGGAGACTGTGAAGCAACCATTACACTGATGGCTGATGTGTGGGAGATGGTATCTTTCTGTCTATATGAATGAAAACTCTGTGGTAGCATTGAACTTGAAATTTCTGGTGTGAAGATTTTAATTTACTGTTTAGACTTAGTCCTCTGTGTGAAGCACAACATTCCAAATGAACTATTTTATCTAGATCTGATGACAAGTCAATTAAACTGCAAGTCAATCATGGTGAAACATACAGGACAACACAAATGGAAACTAGGGATGGTAGTGTGTTAATTTATTAGAGATCGAACAGATCTAATTATCTATTTATGCCAACTCTCAAAATGGGGTCAGTTTGTGGGAGTGCTTTGATCAAAACAGACTGTTCTGTAATCTGTTACACTGGAAGTATTTTACAAAGGCCTCCATATTGTGAATGAATCTTTGTTCTTTTAGGCTTTTGAAATCCAAGCATAAGAAGTCTTTGGTAGGAGAGGCCAATAAATAGCCCGTGACAGCCACATACTCATTAGAAGACATCTGAAGACAGCTTGTGTTTATACAGCTGGAAAATGTAAAAACAAGTTAATGAATGAGATACATGAAAACATGCTTGATCCACAGGGTTCTTCACGGAAAGTAGGACAACGTGTGCATTAATGGAGGACAAGCTAACATCCTTTACTGTATTAAGAAAATAATCATGAAATATAGCTACTATATCCAATACTACCATTCAGTGGTGGGCTCCAAAATTTTTACTACCACACTGTGGGTGTGGTATGGTGGGTGTGGCCAGGGCCCTGTGTTGCAACCTAATTAGGTAAAAGTAAAGGTTTCCCTTGCTCGACAGCCAGCCGTTTCCGACTCTAGGGTTCAGTGCTCATCTCTATTTCAAACCCAAAGAGCCAGCGCTGTCTGCTTCTGCAAACATTTCCGTGGTCATGTGGCAGGCATGACTAGACACCGGAGCACACAGAACACTGTTACTTTCCCACCTACTTTATTTCAAAACTTGGATGGGTGGGGCCAGCCTGAATTTCTGCTACCAGTTCTGGCGAACTGGTGTTAATTTGCTGATGCCTACCACTGCTCCCATTAATGTATGACTATAACTATCTTATACAAGTGTTACTCCTTGTATGAAATGGTGTGGTAGATAGAATGTCTTACCAAGACTCCAGAGAGCTAGGTTCAAATCCTAGTTTACCCATGAAAACATACTGGAGAGTAGCAATGAGGAGCTCCTTAAACTTCTTGCATATCTCAAACTCTGTTAAGATTGACACAAGTCAGAAGTGGCTGTATGGTGCATAACAAAAATAACGGACACAAAATATTTTACTTTCCCCCCTAAAATGATAATAACATTATATAACATTTGTAAATGCCAAATATAACACATCAGTGGAGTCAGCAGTTTATCAAAACAAGCAAAAAGAGGAAATAAAGTGTAATATTCAATTAGGACTGGATGATTTTCTTTGGAAACTATCAGAATGATTATAATTTTAAATACATTGAATTTAAATTAACATCCCTTCTTTGCTACAGATAAAGTTCAAGGATACAAGTTCAACAATTAAATTAAATTAAATAAATAAATAGAGCACTTCAATGATATAAGTTTTATCTCCAAACAACAGACACATCTACAAATATTCGTTACATTTGTAGACTTTATTAAATGTACAAAAACCAATAGCATGCGAGTGCTATGACCTCTTCTTCCCTCAAGGACTTCTGCACTAAGTAGAAGGGTCTTTTGTAGTGGGAAAATGGAGCATATGGAAGTCTCCAGCAGAGAAATGTGATTGGGTTTCCTACAGTTTGCAACAGAGATAATGCAAGCGTGGCGCCAAAATGGCCACCGCGCTCTTTGCGCCCCCCCCCCACCTGGACGCAGACATCCGGGTTAGTTAGGGGGGCATGGCCATCCCTCTATAAAAGGGGTGGCCACGAGGCAGCCTGGCTGCCATTTTGCGAAGAGATGGAGCGGAGAAGTTTGCTCTGATGCTTCCCTCTTTGCCTTCGCCTCTTTTTTAAGAGGCTCGCTTTGATTGATCTTGAATCGGAGGTTTTCTATTTCTCCGAACAGCACCGCTTGAGCCATGGCGCCCAAGCGCAAGGCGCAGGCAGCCACTCGGTCGCGCCAAAGGGGGAGGCCTTGGCCCACCCCCTCCACTTCTTCGGGGGTGCCACCAGGACGGAGGGCTCGGACGGCACCCCCGCCGGGGGTGGGGTGGGGTTTTCGTACCCACTGCCGCCAACGAGCCCAGTCTGAGGACTCGGGCGGGGGCGGCTCAGGCCTGCTCCCCGGGGGTTCTTACCCCCGCTGCTTCTTTGCCTGGTTCGGGGCATAGTGGCCCACCCGGGCATGGTGCGGGTTTCCACCCCACCGTCATTCCGGCCCCTCATGGGCCGGATAACTGGGCATGGCCATATTCTGACCAGGGATTACCACATGGGTTTATCCCTCAGCAATTGCTCTGTGGGCCATCTGGCCCATCCGGCCCACGTTATTCTGGTGGGTTGGAGACTGTGGATTCCCTCCTTGCCCACATTTAGGTGCTCGAGGCTTCAATGGGCATTGCTCCACCACCTTTGGAGGGTGGGCTTGCCAACTCTTCAGTCCTGGCCCACATGCCGGCCATGGCTGCACAGCGGGCCGCCAACAGGGTTGAGCTGCTAGAGGCCATCAGGCTAGCCCAAGCTGATGCCTCGCAGCTCCCCATCAGGCAGACACAACAAGGCTTTCCATCGGCCACCGGTCCTACTTGGCAGGGGCGCATCGGGATGCAGAGCTCGATACCTGTCGTGAGCTCCGATGCCCACTGTGGGCCGGAACTCCCAGCGGGGGTGCCCCAGGGGGGTGCGCCGAGTGAGTATCCTGGTCAAGTCAGCACACCAGTGACACTAGCCAATACTGCTGGGGGGTACAGTGGCCATGGCCGCAACAAGTGACTGTGGTAGGACAGTTTAATCCGCACTGTCCGGTTAATTCCTGGTTGCCCAATTATCCCCCGGTTATTGCAGGGGGTACCGCACCTATGGGTATGCCTAATTTCCCGGGGGTCCTTCAGAGCCCATTGCGGGTGCCCACAATTCAATCCATGCCGACGGCGACCCTGCTGACGGCCAGTTACTCCTTGCTCCTGGGTGACCATTTGTCACAGGCTACGAGGGAAAAGATTTGGAGAGGGGAATATGTGGACATTTTCTCCCTCCTGAACCGTGAACCTACAAAGGAGGAGAGGGAGGGGTAGGATGACAGGGAGAAGGAGTTGTCCTGTCGTCGTAAGCCACCTCGCCCCCTCCCCAATTAATGTCCCGGTGCTTGAACGATGGCTGCACGCTTATCCTAGACAGGATGATGCAAGATACCTACTTGAAGGCTTTCAGTTTGGCTTCCACATACCTTTTAAAGGGGTTCGTGGGCCTCAGGACGCCCCGAACCTCCTGTCTCTCAGGGGTAATGAGGACATTGCTGTGGAGCAGATAGCCAAGGAAATTAAGGCACAGAGGGTGGCGGGGCCGTTTGACGACCCTCCATATCCTAACCTATAGGTATCCCCTCTAGGTTTGGTCCCTAAGAAGTCCCCGGGTGAATTCCGTCTAATTCACCACCTTTTTTTACCCTGCGGGCTCCTCGGTCAATGACGCTATACCGGACGACCTTTGCTCTGTCAGGTATACGTCCTTTGACCAGGCCTTACAGATGGTACGCTCATGCAGTCCCGGGGCGCAATTGGCAAAGTGTGATATCAAATCGGCATTCCGATTGTTGCCAGTGCACCCTGATGACTTTGAGCTGTTGGGTTTTTGTTTTCGGGGCAAGTTTTATGTGGACAAGGCCATGCCTTTCGGCTGTTCAATATCATGTTCGGCCTTTGAATGATTTAGCACCTTCCTCCACTGGGCTTTTGTTTGTAGGTCAGGGTCCAGATCGGTAGCCCACTACCTCGGCGATTTTTTGTTCGGGGGTGGACATGCTACGGGCACGTGTGCCCGTCTGCTCACCACATTTCAGGTCCTTATGCGTGAACTGGGCGTCCCCCTAGCACCTGAAAAGACTGAGGGCCCAGCCATCACTCTTACCTTTTAGGTATTGAAATCGACACCGTTGCCCAGACATCCAGGTTGCCTATAGAAAAGGTTACTCGGATCTCTGCCGCGATTTTGGCAATGCTTGCCAAGCGTAAGGTGTCCCTCCGAGAGTTACTGGTGCTTCAAGGTCACCTCAACTTCGCCTGTAGGGTAGTCACGCCGGACAGAGCCTTTGCCAGGCATCTATGTGATGGCATGGTGGGCCTTACAAGGCGACACCACAGGGTATGGCTGACCAAGGGTTTACGGGCAGACCTGGCGGTTTGGCTCACATTCCTACAGGACTTTAATGGTGTCTCCTTTTGGAGATCTGAGCTTATGGTCAGCCCTCATTTTCAAGTACAGTCGGATGCCTCCGGCTCCCTGGGTTACGGAATTTACTTCGAGGGATGGTGGACCTATGGTCAATGGCCTCAGACATGGCAAGGCACGGATCGCTTACACGATCTTACGTTTCTGGAGTTCTTTCCCATTTTAGGGGCCCTAATGCTCTGGGGAGATAGGTGGGCTAATTCAGTAATTCACTTTTGGTGTGACAACGCTGCAGTGGTGCACATTGTCAACGCCCAAACACCTAAATCCCCCAGAGTCATGGCCTTAGTTTGCCAATTTGTTTTGAGGTCCTTAGGCCTTAATGTGCTCTTCAGGGCCAGACATGTGCCAGGCATTAATAATGATATTGCTGATGCTTTATCCCGCCTGCAGATCTCCCGGTTCCGTGCCTTGGCTCCAGATGCAGAGGAACTTCCCTCTCCACTCCCGGCTGAGATTTGGACATTTGGCGAGGAGAGGTGAACTGGGCGATCGGCATGTCTTTGGCACCTTGCACGCATAAGGCGTATCTGCATGCACTACTCCAATTTAGGACTTTTTGTGTGCAAAGGCAATTGCCCAAAATGTGGCTGATACCGGTTGACCAGATTTTACAGTATAGGGTGCACCTTCATGATCAGGGGTTAGCCCCACACACCATCGCCGCCAGGCTTTCCGCCTTGGCATTCATGGCCAAGGCACGGGGCTTCACTGACTGCGTGAATGACTTCCGCATACGAAACGCATTGGAAGGGTGGACATGTGAGCGTGGCCGCCGCCCGGACACACGTCACCCTGTTTCACCAGGTGTTCTGACCCACCTTGCACGAGGTTGGTATAGACTATGTTACGATAGGTATGAGGAGGTTCTTTTTCATGCAGCTACCAACGTACCTTTCTTTGGAGCTCTCCGAATCAGCGAGCTGGTCCCATTGTCAAAGGGGGACATGTCTCATAGGGCACTGGAACTCGACGATGTCTTTCTCAACCAGGAGTGGGCTCAGTTGAGGATTCGTTCCTCAAAGGCCGATCAGCAAGGAGTAGGCAGTGGTGTTAGACTGCTACGATGTACATTTGCTGACATCTGTCTGGTTGGTGCCCTACATGCATTTTTGGCAGTGTGTGGCACGCACCCTGGCCCATTTTTCTGCCACCAGGATGGGTCTCCCATTACCAAATTTCAGTTCTGGAGGGTGACCGGTATGGCACTTCACAGTGTCGGCCTCCCTGGGGCTCGTTACGGCACCCATTCATTCAGGATAGGCGCCACTTCAACTGCGGCTGCGTTTGGGTACTCTGAGGCTGATATATGTCAGATGGGTAGGTGGGGGTCCGCACATTTTTCTTTATATGTACGTCCCCTCACTGTATGAGTACCATTTATGTCCTTACTTCCTTTTTTCTTCTTTTACAGACCCTGTGTGTCTACACACACCAGTGGCAGTATGGCTGGTGGGCCACAGTTACGTGCACTGGGAGGCAGAATGTGCTGTAGTGACAGAGTGGGGACCCCATCTCGGGCTGCGTGCAGCCACACGTACATGTTGGTATGGTATGCACGGCATGAGATGGCGGGTACTGTTGCCATTCCTGATGTCCATCAGGGATGCTGGACCGCCTGATGTCCTGATTCTGCACCTCGGCAGCAATGATCTCGCACAGATCACTGACCTTTCCTTTAAAATGCTGGTGTGCAGTGACCTGGCGTTTTTACATCATTTATGGCCGTACACACGGTTGCTATGGTCTGACATCGTGCCAAGGCAGTGTTACAGAGGAGGCATGGACCTTCGTGGTCTGGACCATGCCCGGCGGTCAGTGAACAGGGCTGTTGCCTGGTTCCTTGCGGAGAATGGCTTGGGGACAGCCATTCGACATCCGGGGATAGGCTTGCAAAATTTTGACCTATATGCAGGAGATGGGGTCCACATGTTGGCCAGAGGTATGAACCTCTTTCTGGAGGATGTGCAAGCAGGCCTGGTGACTGAGCTGATGGTCTGGGGGAGGCAGTGAGTCATCATGGACGCCTCTCCGTGTGGTGGGTAGCACTGGGTAAGGTAAAGATTTATGACCCATAGGTATCCGGCAGGTTCGCAATTGACTGGCCAACACATAGATAGGTACAGGGGAAACGGGATTGGCCGGTCAAGGGCGAACCATGAAAGGGGTGATGTCAGGAGCTTCACAGCCTGCATCACCTTGATATTTGAACGGATACACGTCCTAGGGTGGGGTCAGTAGATAGTATATTGACTCCGGTCAACAATTTATTTGTGTAAACAAACAAATTGATACAAATTGATACGTGTAGCCAATATCCATTGGCATTTAGGGTGGAACCTTACCAGTGCTACTGCGGCCTGCTTGCCTTAAAGAATTACAATTGGATGATACACCAATTGAAAGTGATAATTCGGACTAGGGCATTATTCAATAAAAATGGCCCGATGCCTTTAATCCAATACCGGTGTCTGAGTCTTTATTTGGGTGGGTGCGCCTGCAATGCAAGTGCGGCGCCAAAATGGCCGCCGTGCTCTTTGCGGGGCCCCCACCCGGACGCAGACATCCGGGTTAGTTAGGGGGGCATGGCCACCCCTCTATAAAAGGGGTGGCCATGAGGCAGCCTGGCTGCCATTTTGCGAAGCGACGGAGCGGAGAAGTTTTTCTCCTCCACCCCCTCCCTAATGGAAAGTGTGATTTTCTGGTCGCTTCGGGGCCGGGTGGGAATTTTTGCTTGAACCTACATTGGCCCTTTGGTTCTTGGCGTTTTCGCCCATCCCACACTGTCACTAGTGTTTGAGATACGGGGTAAGTTGACTTTGGTCACTTTTGGCGGGTAGCACTGGGCAAGGTAAAGATTTATGACCCATAGGTATCTGGCAGGTTCTCAATTGACTGGCCAACACGTAGATAGATACAGGGATTGGCCGGTCAAGGGTGAACCATGAAAGGGGTGATGGCAGGAGCTTCACAGCCTGCATCACCTTGATATTTGAACGGATACACGTCATAGGGTGGGGTCAGTAGATAGTATATTGACTCTGGTCAATAATTTGTTTGTGTAAACAAACAAATTGATTCAAATTGATACATGTAGCCAATTTCCATTGGCATTTAGGGTGGAACCTTACCAGTGCTACTGCGGCCTGCTTGCCTTAAAGTATTACAATTGAATGATACACCAATTGAAAGTGATAATTCGGACTAGGGCATTATTCAATAAAAGTGGCCCAATGCCTTTAATCCAATACCGGTGTCTGAGTCTTTATTTGGGTGGGTGCGCCTGCAATGGAATTATGTAGAGGAAGGGCAAAAAGGGTTGCAGACTACTGGTAGATCTCTTAGTGATTTGTTGTCCCTCAGCAAGGAATTCTGATTCCAAACTTGAAAGCTTCCCTTCCTTCCCTTCCTTGCTAGAAAAGAAGAGGCCATCATTGGACCTATTCAATTTTCAATTAGTTCAGGCTTGTCACAGACTGGCCTGTTGGTTCACTATAGCTTCAGAGTTCTTTTTTACTATTGCTATTATGCTACATATACACTGGCCGTTCCACTATCCACCTCCAACCAAATCCACCCAGTAGCTACGACTTGCCCTGAGTTGTTGTCGTGGTGATAGTGGTAGTGATTTTGTTGAATTTGGATTTTATGATTATCTCTTGCATTTTGTCCTAGACTTCCCTCCCAGGCATCAGAGGAGATTGTCCAAAGCTAACAACAAACATTACAGATAGCCCATCATTGGAGATTAAAACATGTTAGTGTTGGAATGACATAATTAAGGTAGTCTTTTGTGTTTGGGAAATCAGACTTCAAAGCAATCTCATGCTTAAGCGTGAAGACTAGTCATAAAACAAAGTAGGTTAGTTTGCAGACTTGAGAAAAAAAGTTCCTGCTGCAACAATATCGTACACTCAGCCCTTAAAGAACATCTTCTTCCAGTGATGGACTGTTTCAGCTCTGTGAGATTTTTGAAGACTTCTCTGGCCACGTCTTGGTGCACCATCTATTTTTGCTGATGCCTATCCTCCTTCTGTGACTTATTGCTGTCATTGAAATTGTATGGGTCAATTAAATCGTCACACAAATTGCATCAGGGGATTTGTGATTTGTTCTGTTCTATTGGCCAAAAGAATTTTAAACTACCTAAATTGGGCAGGATAGTCCCATTAAGAGAATTTGAACATAATTATAAGCAAAATGTTAGAATTACCAATCTTATTGTTTAGAGTTACCCCAAAGTAAGAATTCAAAATCCTAGGTGCTTATTACCTTTCCCCAGTCCCCAGAAGGAAATGAATCATACCAAGCATAGTAAATTAAATTAGGATATCATTTATTGGTTACAAAATGCTCAATACATTAATTGCCACATCAACAACCTTTCCCTAATGTTGAAAAAGTTGCTGAACATGGGCAGAAGGCTTATTTATACATTTAGCTTGCTAGATGCTCTTGTCCCTAGGTGTGAAAATGTGAGTAGGATTACAGAGAGAAATGTTGCAAATGAGTCTTTCCTGGACACACAAAGGGTAGGGTTGCTGAAGGGGGTGTAGTTCGTGGGCTAGACCAAAATGTGGAATGGGGGGAGGGAGTTGGTTTAGCCAGGTGAGGCTTAGAGACAATGCCCAGCTCTTATTTCAACAGTCAGAATCAATGACAACTTGGTAATCTGCATAGAAATGGGGAAATGGACAAGGCTTGGATAATGGGGGTTGAAAATAAGCCTCCCCAAAGACTCCAACTGGAAAAAGGAGGGTTAGGGTACATGTGTGAGAGAATGTTTTTTGTGCACTACAATAAAATGCAATAAAAATAAAATTAATTCCCTTTTTCTTTCATAATTTATTGAGATAAAGTCTAAGCAATAAATAAACCCCAGAACACCTCATATGCCTCATGAGAAATCTGTACACGAACCAAGAAGCAACAGTTAGGACAGAACACGGAATGACAGAGTGGTTTGGAATAGGAAAAGGAGTAAGACAAGGCTGCATTTTATCACCCTGCTTATTCAATCTATACACAGAGCACATAATGGACAATGCAGGGATGGAGGAATCACAATATGGGATCAAAATTGCCTGGAGAAACATCAACAATTTGAGATATGCAGATGATACCACCCTAATGGCAGAAAGTGAGGAATACCTAAAGAACCTCTTGATTGGATTGAAGGAGGAGAGTGCAAAAGCTGGCTTGAGACTCAATATCAAGAAAACCAAGATAATGGCAACAGGTCCGATCAGTCCCTGGAAAATAGATGGGGAAGAAGTAGAAGCAGTGACAGATTTTACTTTCCTGGGATCTAAGATCACTGCAGATGGCGACTGTAGCCATGAAATAAAAAGACGACTGATTATGGGGAGACAAGCTATGAGAAACCTGGGGAATATAGTGAAAAGCAGAGACATCACCTTGAAAACAAAAATTCGCATAGTCGAAGCAATGGTATTCCCAGTGGTAATGTTTGGGTGTGAGAACTGGACCATTAGGAAGGCTGAGCGCAGAAGAATAGATGCCTTTGAGATGTGGTGTTGGAGTAGAGTCCTAAGAGTCCCTTGGACAGCAAAGAGAACAAATAGGTCAATACTGGAAGAAATCAATCCTGACTGTTCATTGGAGGGCCAAATAGTGAAGATGAAGCTAAAGTACTTTGGACATCAAATGAGAAGGCAGGACTCACTTGAGAAGGCCTTGATGCTGGGAAAGGTGGAGGGAAAGAGAAGAAGGGGGCGTCCAAAGATGAGATGGATAGATGGTATTGTGGACACAATGGGCACAGAGCTTGGTGGGCTGAGGAGAATGGTGGAGGATAGAGGTGCCTGGAGGAAAATGGTCCATGGGGTCGCAAAGGGTCGGAATCGACTGTGCGACTGAACAACAACAACAAAATAAATTGAAAGCTTGTCAGGCACTGTCATAGGGAGGAGAGATTTACTGAGCTCTATGGGTGTGGTGCTTCAGGTGGGAAAGGAACTACTCTGAATACTGAACTATTCACATGGTTTCAGAGTCCCATTAACCCAGGTAGAGTGACAAAGGACAAGGCATGTTGGAAGTCCATTGTATTGGGAAGTCAAAAGGTTGGGGAAGGCTGTCATAGTTAAAGAAGGGCCAAGAAACATAATAAAATTTCAACAGAAATTCTCCTTTGTCTTCTCTAAGACTTTGAAGACCACAGCATCTTTCTTTTCAAAGTTGTCCATTATAATATATTTTCATATGAACTATTATGTGGTTTCTATAAGATAGACAGAAGCAGAGAACACTTACCTAACAAATTGCCAAAAATCTTCTTTTTCATCAGCTGTTTTGTTGCACAAGGCTTGTTAATTTTCAGTGTGCAAGAATCTTTTGGCCTCTCTTTACTTTTCATCCTCTTGGAAAAGTAATGCATTAATTAGCAAGAGCAAAGAGAACACTATGTCCAGGCAGCTGTACGTTTAGAACTTGTTAACCTTATGCTCATTCTCATTGAATGACATTCTGCTGCATTATGTGAGGGGAAAAAACCCCAGTAGAGTGATGAGTGGAGCTGGCACACAGTAGGATCATATGACCATAATTACAATCTGAAGAATAATTGACTAGAATGCAATTCTATTTAATTCAGTATCTTGTACATGGTTTTTGAAGAGACACAATCCCAGAGTTTGTGACAGTTTATGACACAATCATGATAGAACTTTATCAGCAATGGAAATTGCATTATTATTACTATTATGGAATCTATAGGTTCTCATTACAGTCTTCATCAGGTCATCAATGATAACAACCTCTCTTCCTCTATGACAAGGGTCAGCAACCTTTTAAAGTTGGGGCCCGGGTCATGCTCCCTCAAGCAGTTGAAGGAGGCAGACTGGTGGTCCCCCCACCATAAATGCTGCCATAAACACATCCGTACCTGTCGTAAAAGTGTTTACGACAACCACAAACACTTTTACAGCAGCATTTATGGTGGGGGCTGTGTTTACAGCTGTCATAAATATGTTTACAGCAGCTGTAAATGGGGCTGCAGCTGCGACCACTTCTGGTGGCGGTGGCGGTGGCGGTGGTGGTGGCGGTGGTGGTGGCGGTGGCAGTGGTGGTTGGAGCGAGGGCAGGGGCCTGATGATTTGGCCCCATGGGGCGGATTCAGCCCATGTGTCATAGGTTGCCAACCCCTGCTCTGTGAGGTGCTTCATTTCTGAGCTTTAGATGCATTGTGGGAGATAAATCTGTATGCATTTGAGCTATGTTTCAGAAGATTAATTGATTATACTAATGAATTATTTAAAAAATTCAAATCTTAAGATTTCCCAGTATACACAGAAAATGGGTGTTTCAGATGAGTGTTTTTGGAGAACAAAAGGCCTCTCATAGTTTCTCCTTTCTCAGCTATTCTACAACAAAATGAAACAAAAGCTTGATAAGCCATAGTAAACAGGGAATGCTATGAATCAGGGTAATGGTGTCTTTGACTGGGCAAGTCTTCCAGTCAGGATGAATTGGGACCTCTTGAACCCAATCTGAGGGAGAAACAGCCAAGCATAGCAGACTCTGACCTCTAGTGGTCCAAAAGGATAAAGCCCCAAATGAAGACTACTGACAGGAGAAGCTTGGGCCCATACCTAGCCTATGGGGGAAATTAAGACACAAGTCTGACATAGAATCCAGAATTCAGAGACAATGTGATTGGCTGCATTGAAAGAACATTTAGAAGAAGCTTCGTCAGGAGCAGTGGATCTCCTAGAAAAAAAGCTCTATCTTCAACAGGTCAGATTTTGAATCTGAGTATTTGTAACAGCTAGCCAAATGCTTGCCTCTATAGAGTTTGTTGCAGACAGTGTACTTTCTGATATTTCGCCTATAGTACTGGCTTAGCTGTGTTTCTTGTGTTTTGCCTGTTTGCTTGCTATTGCTACTGGAGTACCTTGACTTTGGATTGTTCATTCTTGACTTTAGCTTTGGTTATAGCAAACCTGATTGACTTTTTGGTGAGACTCTTAGTCCTCTGTTTTGCCATTTGACCCTGATTCTGGATTTCCCTAACTGAGTTTGACTGTTTTTACATGTGTCTAAGCCTGTCACAGTTCTCTTTAAGTACAACACTTCAAGGTTTTGTGCAACCAGAAAGGAACTAGAAAAATAAAAGAGGCCATAAATGTAAAGATAAAGGTTTCCCTTGCTCGAAAGCCAGTCATATCTGACGCTAGGGTTCATTGCTCATCTCTGTTTCAAAGCCAGCACTGTCTGCTTCTACAGACATTTCTGTGGTCATGTGGCAGTCATGATTAGACACTGGAGCACACGGAACGCTGTTTACCTTCCCACTGAAGTGGTCCCTATTTATATACTTGCAATTTCTTGCTTCCAAACTGCTAGGTTGGCAGGAGCTGGAACAAAGATGGGAACTCATTCCATCCTGCAGTACTCGGGAATCGAACTGCTGACCTCCCACTTTCCAGTCAGCATCTTAGCCACTTGAGCCACTTCAGTCCCATAGAGGCCATAGCTAGAACTAATAACACCAAATATTTGGTTGAGCAGGTAAAAATGTGTAACAGAAAGAACCTCCTTGAAAATTGTGGTTGTTTTTTTAACCACAATTGGGCATACCCTGGTAATGGCAACTTTGTGTTGCTGGCTAATTTTTCTCACACTAGGTCAGGCAAAAAGAACTGCAGAATGAACTCACCAAAATGTGACTTCATTTTGGCAGTTTCACATCTGGCCTAGACATGGAAGAAAAAAAGAGTGATAATGGAGCTTTGATTAGTGATATAAATTGTTTCATATTTTATCCTCACAGATGACGAGGAAAATTGAGAGTTGTGCACTTTTGAATTTTGGAACTTTGTTTGTGAATAATGTGTTAAAGGGATTCATTAGTGGAAAAACCTTTGAGAGTGTTTTGCCAAGGCTTGAATTGACCCAGGAAATGTCCCTATGCAAAATGAACAGCATATTTTTTTTTGACAAGTAAAGCCCCCAAAGAGGGGAAAATTCAGAGCCTTTAGATTCTCAGCACTTTTGCACATGGGAAAAGATATATACCCTTTTTACAATATTGGGAGACAATAAACATTGCAAAAGAAAATACCTCCTTAACATGAGTATATGGCATGACTAATTACTCTACAACAAGGAGTAAGGCTTCATAGGCTTAATATAAATAACAATCAAAATTATTTAAAAGTACTTACTGAGCTTACATTAGTGATAGAGAGTGAAACAATAGAAAGAACAATGTGACTATGACATATTTAAGAACATTTCAAATGCATCAATGCACTTAGCTTGTTCTGAAGGCTCACTTTATTGCACAAAGTAACCAAGAAAGAGCTAATAAGGCTTTTAGAGCACAGTAAGATGAAATGCTTTGCAGGCGCACCCCCCCAAAAAAGACTCAGACACCGGTATATGTGGATAACGGCATTGGGCCACATTTATTGATTCATGCCCTAGTCCGAATTATAAATTTCAATTGGTACTCAGCCAATTATAATTCTTAAGGCAAGCAGGCCGCAGTAACACTGGTAAGGTTCCTCCCAAAATTGCCAATGGCAATTGGCTACAATGTATCCATTTGTATCCATTTGTTTGTTTACAACAAACAAATTGTTGACCGTAGTCAATAAACTATCTACTGACCCCACACTCTGACGTGTATCCGTAAAATCACGGGGTGATGCATGCTGAAGAGCTCCTGCCATCACCCCATTGCCTGGTTCGTCGTTGACCGGTCAATGTTAACAAACTTGTAACTATCTAGTGTTGGCCAGTCAATTGCGAACCTGTTGGATACCTGTGGGTCATAAATATTTACCTTACCAGTGCTACCCGCCCATGTGACCAAAGTCAATAGCAAAGCCCCTGTATCAAACCATAGCAACAGTGTGGGATGGGCAAAAAAGCCAGAACCAGGAGGCCAATTGTAGGCTCCAGCCAAAAATTCCCACCCGGCCCCGAAGCGACCAAAATATCACACTGTTCACTAGGGAGGGGGTGGAGGGAAAAACTTCTCCGCTCCGTCGCATTTCCAAAATGGCAGCTTGGCTGCCTCGTGGCCACCCCTTTTATAGAGGAGTGGCCACGCCCCCTAACTCACCCGGATGTCTGAGTTCGGGTGGGGGGCCCCCGCAAAGAGCCACTGCCCTGTTCACCGAGTGACGAGCGTGGTCAAGGGCCTGGAGGTTGATACCCCCCGCCTGTAAGCGTGATGCGGTATGATGTCCGACCATAGCAGCATTGTGGCAGGCCACACATAATGCAAATAAGCCAGGTCACTGCAGATCGTATGTTTTAAAGAAAGGCCAGTGACCTGGCCCAAGTCATTGCCCCCGAGGTGCAGCACCAGGACATCAGGCGGTTCAGCATCCCTGATGGATAAAAGGAATGGCAACAGTTCCCGCCATAACATTCCGCGCTTACCATACCACCTGATACATGCGGATGCACATAGTTCAAGCTGGGGTCCCCACTCTGTCACCGCAGCGTACTGCGCTGCCCAGTGCACATAGCTGTGGCCCACCAGCCATACTGCCACCGGTGTGCGGGGACACACAGGGTCTGTAAGATAAAAAAGGAGACAGGACAGTGACTTATCTGGTACTCATACTTGAAGAGGGCGAACATATAATTCAAAACACTTCGATCCCCACCTCCCCATATGGCATATATCAGCCTCAGAGTACCCAAATGCAGCCGCAGTAGAAGCAGCTCCTATTCTAAAAGAATGGGTGCCGTAACGAGCCCCGGAGAGGCCAACACTGGACAGTGTCTTACCGGTCACCTTCCAAAATTGAAATTTAGTAAGGGGAGACCCATCTTGGTGGCAGAAAAACGGGCCAGGGTGCGTACCACGCATTGCAAGGAACTCTTGTAGGGCACCAACCGGACAGATGTCTGCAATGGAACATCGTAGCAGTCTAACACCACTGCCTACACCGTGCTGATCAACCTTTGAGGAACGTATCCTCAACTGAGCCCACTCATTGGAGACATAGACATCTTTGAGTTCCAGTGCCCTACGAGCCGCATCCGCCTTAGACAGTAGCACCAGCTCACTGATGCGGAGCGCTCCAAAAAAGGCCACCGTGGTAGCCGCATGAAACAGAGCTGCCTCATACCTGTCAAAACACAGGTCGTGCCAGCCTCGTGCAAGGTGGGTAAGAACCCCTGGAGAAATAGGGTGGCGATTGTCCGGGCGGCGTCCACGTTCCCGTGTCCACCCCTCCAAAACATGTCGTATACGGAAATCATTCATGTTGTCAGCAGAGCCCCTCACTTTTGCCATGAATGCCAGTGCTGACAGCCTGGATGCTATGGTGCGGGGAGCTAGGCCCTGACTGTGTAGATAGACCATAAATTGAAGAACGTGTGTAACTGGAATGGGCCACACCTCGGGCAACCGGAGCTGCGCACAAATTTTTTTAAATTGACTGAATGCATGGTGATACGCCTTACGCGTGCAGGGCGCCAACGACATGCCAATCGGCCGGTTCACCTCTCCTTGCCAAACGTCCAAATCTCGTCCGGGAGCGGCGAGGGGAATTCCTCTGCGTCCGGAGCCAAGGCGCGGAACCGGGGGATCTGCAGGCGGGATAAAGCATCAGCAATATCGTTATTAATACCTGGTACATGCCTGGCCCTGAAGAGCACATTGAGGCGTAGGCTGCGCAACACAAACTGGCGAACTAACTCCATGACCTTGGGTGATTTAGATGTCTGGGAATTGACAATGTGCACTACCGCAGCATTGTCACACCAGAAATGAACCACTGAATTGGCTCACTCCTCACCCCATAGCATCAAAGCTCCCAGTATCGGGAAGAACTCAAGGAATGTAAGATCGCGTAGACGATCCGTGCCCCTCCATGCTGGAGGCCATCGGCTGTAGGCCCACCTCCCCTCAAAGTAAATCCCATATCCCAGGGACCCTGAGGCATCCGACTGAACCTGGAACCTAGGGGAAACCAAAAGGTCAGATCTCCAAAATGACACCCCGTTGAAGTCCCTCAGGAACTTAAGCCAAACCAACATGTCAGCCCTCATGCCCTTGTTCAGTCGGACCCTATGATAGCGCCTGGATAGGCCGGTCATGGCGTCGCATAAGCGTCGAGCAAAAGCTCTGCCAGGCACGACCACCCTGCAGGCGAAGTTAAGGTGACCATGGAGAACCTGGAGCTCACGAAGTGACACCTTGCGTTTGGCCAGTAAGGCCAAAATCAACCCAGTGATCCGGGTAACCTTGTCCATGGGTAACCTTGTCCATGGGTAACTGCGAGACCGTGTCAATTTCGATACCCAGAAATGTGAGGTTAGTTGATGGGCCCTCGGTCTTTTTGGGCGCTAAAGGGACACCGAGTCTCCTGCATTGAGGAGACGCGTACACGTGTCCCAGCCCCATTCACCCCCGAACAAGAAATCATCGAGGTAGTGGGCTACAGACCGGGACCCAGACCTGCGAACAAATGCCCACTGAAGGAAAGTGCTAAAACGTTCAAATGCTGAACAGGAAATAGAGCAGCCAAAAGGCATGGCTTTATCAACATAAAATTTTCCTTGGAATTTAAAACCCAATAACTCAAAGTCACCCGGGTGCACTGGCAACAAACGGAATGCCGACTTAATGTCACATTTTGCCAGAAGTGCACCCGGGCCACAAGAGCGCACCATGCGCAGGGCCTGGTCAAATGATGTATACCTGACCGAACAAAGGTCATCAGGAATGGCATCATTGACTGAATGGCCCGCCGGGTATGACAAATGGTGAATTAAATGAAACTCCCCAGGGGTCTTTTTGGGCACCAACCCTAAAGGGGAAACCTTCAGATTGGGAAAGGGTGGCAAAGGAAAGGGGCCAGCAACCCTACCTGCATTAACCTCCTTAGCAATACTTAGGGCGGCCACCTCCTCCCTACCCTTCAGGGAAAGTAAATTAGGGGCATCTTGGGGGCACCGCTCCCCTTTGAATGGGATGCGAAAGCCCCGCTGGAAACCCTCAAGGAGATACCTAGCATCCTCTCTCCTCGGGTAAGTCGAGAGCCAAAATTCCAACATAGCTACGTTAACCGGGGAGGGGGCCTTTTGAGTGACCAGCTCCATCAGCGGCAGGTCTGCCCGCTCCGTGTCCACCTCTACCTCTGCCCCGTGACCCACGTGCTCGCGGACACACAGCAGCGGCGTGGGGGCCAGCGCAAGAGGGACACTCATGTTTGTATCGGCACTGTTTTCTATTGCATACACCATTGGCCGAGAAACTCCAACACAGCAAGCGGGCTGGAACCCCCTGCCCCGCCAGCTGGCGGGGAGCCTGTGTTGGAGCAGCTCGCTGGACCGCATGGCCACAATGGTACCTCTCCCCAGGCGCCGGGCACGTGGGGGTCATGTATAAAAGCCACAGTTTTTGACATGGCTCATCCCACCTCATCTCCGGGTGTAAGGGCACTCTCATTCTAAATTCCTCATCGTAAGCCAACCACGATGGGCCAGGAAAATCCACCATTGCCCTGTAAATATTGTCCAAATATTGGACCATAGGAATGGCCAGCCCTGAGATACACCGAGCCCTGAGATACACCGCCATATAGATGAGATATGCGGGTAACCAGTTGGCCCAGGTGCATGGTGGCTTGCGACGGCGAGACAGCTCTTTATCCTTCTCGTCCTGCCCCTCTTTCTCCTTCTTGGTGGGTTCCCTGTTCAATAGGGAGAAAATATCGACGTACTCCCCCCGCCAAATCTTTTCCCTTGTGGCCTGGGCCAAATGATCCCCGAGGGGCAAGGAATACCCGGCCGTCGGCAATGCCGACACTGGCACAGTATTAACACGGGGTATCAGGAGAGGAGCCTGGACCGTCCCTGCGACACCCGGTGCACCCCCGGGGGTGGAAACCCCCCGCCCAATGTTATGCCAGTATGGGACCAAGCTGGACCCGGGTAAGCTGGGAACTGATGCCCCCCCCCCCCGCCCCGACATTACGAGGCCATGGCCACTGAAACCTATCCCCGGAAGAGGAGTGTGATGTGGGGACATTAGCTTGAACCTGATACTCACTGGGTACACCCCCGTGAGCCGCCCCCACTGGGGGTTCCGGCCCATGGCGGGCGTCGGAGCTCGCGACCGAAATCGAGCTCTGAGGACACATCTGACCACTACCTGTCTGCAGTTCCTGATGTACGGGGAGCTGCGAGACCGCGGCGGGCACAGGCCTGCGCGCCTCAAGCAACTCAACCCGACTGGCCGCCTGCTGGAGAGTGGCGGCTGTCGTGGTAGCAGGCAGGCAAAAGGGGGCCCCAGATGGCAATGAAGCCCCCCCAATGGGGTTAGTGGTGATCCCTAGGGATGCCTCTAGCGCTGCTACGCGGGCCATTAATGCATCCACTGTTGCAGATCCCCCTGCATAAAGGGGGCCAGGCGGGCCGGACGGCCCACTGGGCAATGGTCCAGGGCCCCCGACTTGAGAGCCAGGCCCCAAATAGGGCCGTGCCCAAAACTCCGGCCCATGAGGGGCCGGAGGTAAGCCCTGCTGTGCAACCGCACCAGGCCCTCCCCCATGCTCAAAGCCCATGGCCGGCAATTGTGGGCCGGGGGCCGAAGCCCCTGTAGGGCCAGTCTGAGGCTGGAGAGCCGCGGGCCATGGCCTAAGCTGCCCCATCCCACCGGTCCCAGTGGGTGCCTCCGGTAAGGAGTCCTGTTGCGGGGGCGCAGTCGCGGTCCTCTGACCCGACTGCTGCCTCCTGTTTGGGTGAGCCTGAGTCGCCATAGCCTTCTTCTTAGGAGGCATAACGAAAACACGAGCAACCAGGGAGGAGGTCCTTGCATGTCTTGTTAAGCTAAACACTAACAAATCCCCAGGACCAGATGGCATCCATCCACGAGTTCTCAGGGAACTTAAAGATGAAATTGCTGATATCCTAGCCAAAATATATAATCTTTCCCTCAAATCAGGCTTTGTGCCTGATGACTGGAAGGTAGCGAATGTAACACCAATTTTCAAAAAAGGATCCAGGGGTGATCCAGGAAATTACCGGCCTGTCAGTTTGACATGTGTCCCAGGTAAAGTGATGGAAACCATCCTAAAAGATAGAATTAATAGTTACATAGAACTATAGTTACATAGAAGAGAAGGCGCTGCTAAAGGAGAGCCAACATGGCTTTTGCAAGGGCAAATCATGCCTCACTAATCTGTTGGAATTTTTTGAGAGTGTCAACAAGCATGTGGATAAGGGGGATCCAGTTGACATTGTTTATCTGGACTTTCAGAAGGCTTTTGACAAGGTCCCACACCAAAGGCTCTTGAATAAACTTACCAGTCATGGAATAAAGGGACCGGTCTTGTCCTGGATCAGCAACTGGCTAAGGGACAGGAAACAGAGGGTAGCACTAAATGGACACTTCTCCAAGTGGAGGGAAGTAAAGAGTGGGGTCCCCCAAGGTTCAGTACTGGGACCCCTGCTTTTCAACCTCTTCATAAATGATCTAGAGGTAGGAGTAAAAAGCAAGGTAGCCAAATTTGCTGACGACACTAAATTATACAGGGTAGTGAAAACTGTGAGAGATTGTGAGGAGCTCCAGAAGGATCTCTCGACACTGGGGGAGTGGGCAAAACAGTGGCAAATGAGTTTCAACATTAGTAAGTGCAGAGTGATGCATGTTGGGGCAAAGAACCCCAATTACATTTATAAACTGATGGGGTCTGAACTCTCTGCGACAAACCAGGAAAGGGACCTTGGTGTCCTGGTGGACAACTCAATGAAGGTGTCAACCCAGTGTGCCTCAGCAGTGAAAAAAGCAAACTCAATGTTAGGGATCATTAGGAAGGGTATAGAAAATAAGTCAGCAAGTGTCATTTTGCCTCTTTATAAATCTATGGTGAGGCCCCATCTGGAATATTGTGTACAGTTCTGGTTGCCATACCTCCAGAAGGATATTATGGAGTTGGAGAAAGTACAGAGGAGGGCAACCAGAATGATTAGGGGACTGGAACACCTTCCTTACCATCTGAGGCTGCAACGGTTGGGCCTTTTCACTCTTGAACGACGGCGTCTAAGAGGTGACCTGATTGAAGTTTATAAAATCATGCACGGTGTGGACAAGGTAGATAAGGAAAAACTGTTTTCCCTATGGCACAACACTAGAACTAGGGGACACTCCATGAAACTTTTGGGTACTAGTTCTCAAACAAATAAGAGAAAGTACTTTTTCACCCAGAGGATTACTGGTCTATGGAACTCCCTGCCAGAAGAAGTGGTGACAGCTGTCAGTCTTCACAGCTTTAAGAAAGGATTAGACAAGTTCATGGAGGACAAGGCTATCAATGGCTATAATTATGGCTACCTAAGGACAACCTCCGGGTTGGAGAGATAGGCAGGATATCTCTCAATGCCATTTCCAGGGAATCCTAAGCAGGTGAAGGCATCTCCTTGGGAATACCCTGAAGGAAATGGTGAGCCTCTGTGTGAGACAGAATGCTGGACTGGATGGGCTGTGGCCTGTTCCAGCAAGGCTGTTCTTATGTTCTTATGTTCTAGGGATCAGAACCCGATGGCTGGAAAGCCGAAGATTGATAAGCAAAGATCCCGCTAAAGCTCTGCAACCGAGCGCGGCTCTCTGGAAGAGACGAAGAGCGACGGAAAAAACTTCTCCGCTCCGTCGCTTTTCCAAAATGGCAGCTCGGCTGCCTCGTGGCCACCCCTTTTATAGAGGGGTGGCCACGCCCCCTAACTCACCCGGATGTCTGAGTCCGGGTGGGGGGGCCCGCAAAGAGCGCGGTGCCCATTTTGGTGCCGTGCTTTCATTTGAAGTGTAAAGTGAAAGTAAACATAGAATCACTCTTGCTGATTGAAACAGCAAAGACTGAATTAAAACATAATAAATCTTGTCATTGTATATACTGTAAACTCTAAAGATACATTCTTAGCACATTCAGATTAGAGTAAAATATATTAATATTGTAAGATACAAAATAGATTAATATAAGCTATGGAGCAATAAGAGAAAATTGTATATATATTTTAGCTGTTTCTGTTCTCAGTAAAGTATCTTTAACTATTTAGTGTACAGAGAAAAATAAAATTAATTACAGCACTAGCATGACACATACAGGTGCATTACTCATGTAGTGTTTATATTCCAAGCTAGGGCCCACAACCTATTCTTTTATTGGTGTTCAACTGTGTCTGATCAGCAGCTAACCCCTACTTACCCATGGAAAAGAGTCATATTTATGCCTTGAAGGAATTATGTGATTCACATCTTCCCTTGTTATTTTGGCTATTTAGCCCCTTGAGTGACTAATTGAGACACAGCTAAAATGGTATCTGGTGTTAGTAATGGACTGGATGAGCAGAGTTACACTCCCAGTGTGCAACTTGAGTATACTCTTGGATTCATCTTTAAATATGCATGTCCAGGTTGCAGTTAAAACTAGTGTGCCACTTGCACTAGTTCAGTGATGGTGAACCTTTTAGAGATCGAGTGCCTAAACTGCAATTCAAAACCCTCTTATTTATTGCAAAGTGCCAACACAGCAACAGGGGAGGAAGGAAACACTCCCATTGGGCTGCTGGGATAGGGGCAGGGCAAACTTTGTGCTGGGGTCACTGCATGGGTGCCCACAGAGAGGGCTCCAAGTGCCACCACTGCACTAGTTGCTGGAGAGATGAAATCTGGCCACTGTGACACATGCCTTAGTTCCAACCATGGTGGAATACTGTTACACCCAGTCTCTGAAGCTGCCTTTGAAAAATGTTCAGAAACTGCAGTGGGTCCAAAATGTTGTAGCCAGGTTACAGAAATCACACACACACACACACACACACACACACACACACACACACACACACACACACACACACACACACACACACACACACACCGGTTATTGCTGCCAATCTGTTTCCTGTCACAATTCAGAGCACTAATTGTCATCTATAAAACCTAAAACTGCTTGTATCCAAGCTAGCTTTCCATTTAGGAGCCTGCTTGGACATTGAAATCATTAGGCAAGTCTTTTCTCTTGACCTCACCACCCTTACACTTGCATTTGAGGTGGACATAGGGAAAGGAGATTTTCTGTCACTGCTTCCAGGCTCTGGAACTCCTGCTCCATTTAATTCTTTTTTTAAACATTGGAATATCTTGCAAACTATTTAATATAATTCATATACATATTGAAGTTCTTTCTCTAATACTTAGGCTTGTAGCCTTCAGCAATATCACTCAGCTTTTTATTCAAGGTATTCAAAGCAAAGCATATTTGAAGCCACAAAGAACACAGAGAATCATCATGAAAGATTCTTCTTCTAATAAGGATATTATTAGAGAGGAGGACTGTGCACCCTAATTTTCTCATGCATAATAATTCTGTTAGCTGATAATAAACATAATTCTATTTTAAAATCCTCAGTATATGAAGAAGCCATGAATGAGACACAAAATCAAATGGCTTTTGGTAATTAACATCAGCAATTGATAAATTTCACAATTTTCTTGGAACCTGATTCAATATGAAGGAATCAGTAGGGAGCATTTCCTTCCAAATGTTGGATTTGTTAATGTAAGCTGCTGCTGCTGCTTCATTGTCATCAACCCAATAATAATAAATTTGATTTATACCCTGTTTCATTACAAAAAGCTAACAGTGTATCAAGCATATGAAAAGAAATTGGACTTTTTGTTTTAATATGCCACATCACATGCTTTGAATAGTAAAAGGTAAAGGTTTCCCTTGCTCGAAAGCCAGTCCTATCCGACTCTAGGGTTCAGTGCTCATCTCTGTTTCAAAGCCAAAGAGCCAGCGCTGTCTGCTTCTGCAGACATTTCTGTGGTCATGTGGCAGGCATGACTAGACACCAGGGCACACAGAACGCTATTACCTTCCCACCAAAGTGGTCCCTATTTATCTACATGCAATTTCTTGCTTTTGAACTTCTCAGTTGGCAGGAGCTAGGACAAAGACAGGAGTTCATTCCATCCTGCAGTACTTGGGAATCAAACTGCTGACCTTCACCCTCCCAGTCAGCATCCTAGCCACTTGAGCCACTGCAGTCTTCACTTTGAATACATCACTGTTTTTATTGTTGTTTGATGTGATGTAGCTGACTGGGTTGCTCAGTGGTTTAAATATCTGCCTACAACGTCAGGTATTGGGAGTATGATTCCAAATGTGCCTTGAGGGAGAAGAGCCAGCCTGTGCAGTCATGGACAAGCTGCACAGTCCCAGGGCATCCCCTCAAGAAGGGAATGGTAAACCAATTCTGTGAGATCTCTACCTTGAAAACCAAGGAAAGGGTTGTGGTAAATCAGAATTGATTTGACAGTGCACATACATACTTAAATATGAACTGTGATATCACAAGGTCACTTTTGTATGGTTTCCTCCAAAGTCCCTTCCCACTCCATCACCAAACAACCAAAAGGAAAAAAAAAGTATCTCACTTATTATCATAGAGCTCTCTTACCGAGTTCCAGACCACTGTGACATTTTTGCACATGCTGCCACAGATGAACCAATTTAGTGGAATGACAGGTCTTTTTTCCTTCCTATCCTATGTTATTAACAGAAGGAACTAACCAGAGCTATCTCCATCATCGCCACTTCCAGGGCGCTGTGACAAAACAAGGATTCTTTTAACTCTAAGGAATGAATGCACCAGCTACAAATTGTCTGTAGCAATCATTTCTATCAGAGACAGATGGAAGCTTTTGTTCTCTTCTCAACATGACCAAAAAAAAAAAAAAAGATCAAATAGTTATCCTATAAGCTGCAGCAACATCACCAGCAAAACACTGAAGTCCTTTGATCATACTAGCTTGATATTGTCTTGGTTAAATTAAACCTCCCACACAAAAGCTTCAATGTGCCTCCATATGAATCACAGAAACACTACTTTCCAAATATGTATCTGTAGGTTGGCCTCCACCAAACCCATATAATGCTTTGATTTTAACATCATACTTTGCTTCTTTGCAGGCGCACCCCCCAATAAAGGACTCAGACACTGATGAAAGTGGATAACGGCATTGGGCCACATTTATTGATTCATGCCCTAGTCCGAATTATAAATTTCTATTGGGTACTGCAGTGGCTCAAGTTGCTAAGACGCTGACTGGGAAGCGGAAGGTCAGCAGTTCGATTCCCGAGTACTGCAGGACGGAAATGAGCTCCCGTCTTCATCCCAGCTCCTGCCAACCTAGCAGTTCGAAAGCAAGAAATTGCAAGTAGATAAATAGGGACCACTTCGGTGGGAAGGTAACAGCGTTCTGTGCGCCCCGGTGTCTAGTCATGCCTGCCACATGACCACGGAAACGTCTGCAGGAGCAGACAGCGCTGGCTCTTCGGCTTAGAAACAGAGATGAGCACTGCACCCTAGAGTCGGATACGACTGGCTTTCGAGCAAGGGAAACCTTTACCTTTACCTTATTGGTAATTGACCAATTATAATTCTTAAGGCAAGCAGGCCGAAGTAACACTGGTAAGGTACCACCCAAAATTGCCAACGGCAATTGTTACAATGTATCTATTTGTATCAATTTGTTTGTTGACAACAAACAAATTGTTGACCGTTGTCAATATCTAACTAATGACCCCACCCTCTGACGCGTATCCGTGAAATCACGGGGTGATGCATGCTGTCTAGCTGTAGCCATCACCCCGTCGCCTGGTTCGTCATTGACCGGACAACGTTTAACCAACTTATGCCTGTCTAGTGTTGTCCAGTCAATTGCGAACCTGCCGGATACCTGTGGGTCATAAATGTTTACCTTACCAGTGCTACCCGCCCATGTGACCAAAGTCAACAGCAGCAACAGAAACCCCTATATCAAACCATAGCAACAGTGTGGGATGGGAGAAAAAACCAGGACCCGAGAGCCAATTGTGGGTCCCAGCCAAAAATTCCCACCCGGCCCCGAAGCGACCAAAATATCACACTGTTAACTAGGGAGGGGGTGGAGGGGAAAAAACTTCTCCGCTCCGTCGCTTCGCAAAATGGCAGCGCGGCTGCCTCGTGGCCACCCCTTTTATAAGGGAGCTGGCCACGCCCCCTAACTACCCGGATGCCTTCGTCCGGTGGGGGGGGCGCAAAGAGCGTGGTGGCCATTTTGGCGCCGCGCTTGCATTGCAGGCGCACCCCCCAATAAAGGACTCAGACACTGATGAAAGTGGATAACGGCATTGGGCCACATTTATTGATTCATGCCCTAGTCCGAATTATAAATTTCTATTGGTAATTGACCAATTATAATTCTTAAGGCAAGCAGGCCGAAGTAACACTGGTAAGGTACCACCCAAAATTGCCAACGGCAATTGTTACAATGTATCTATTTGTATCAATTTGTTTGTTGACAACAAACACTTTTGAAGGGAGGTGAGTGAAGAATCGGCCCCTCCCTCCCACCCCATCCTAAAACCTGGGTGTAAGGAAGAAAGAGGCAGAGAAAGACCAGGCCCCAACTGCCCAGAAACCATCCAGAGGCCTTGAAGGGAGGTGAGTGAAGAATCGGCCCCTCCCTCCCACCCCATCCTAAAACCTGGGTGCAAGGAAGAAAGAGGCAGAGAAAGACCAGGCCCCAACTGCCCAGAAACCATCCAGAGGCCTTGAAGGAGGTGAGTGAAGAATCGGCCCCTCCCTCCCACCCCATCCTAAAACCTGGGTGCAAGGAAGAAAGAGGCAGAGAAAGACCAGGCCCCAACTGCCCAGTCACCATCCAGAGGCCTTGAAGGGAGGTGAGTGAAGAATCGGCCCCTCCCTCCCACCCCATCCTAAAACCTGGGTGCAAGGAAGAAAGAGGCAGAGAAAGACCAGGCCCCAACTGCCCAGTCACCATCCAGAGGCCTTGGAGGGAGAAGGTCACATTCCACCACTGCAGCCAGAGGCAGAGGAAGAGGAACAGCTGAGACACAGGGAAAACATCCACTGCCCGCCACTGCGATGCCCCTGGAGCAAGGGACCCAGAGACAACAACCCCACCTGGGGAGTGAGGACACAAGGATAAGTAGCTGATGTGAAAAATGTAGCTGAATTAATATAGCGACTGACATAGAGACTTCATACTGACTTAATATAGCAATTAACATAGAGACTGTGTTTTAGAGTGTGATAATTATGCATGATAATATGTTGTGTAAACTGTTTTAAACTTTTAAAACTGTGATATGATGTATGATGCGAGGAAAAAAATGGCGTAGAAACCGGCAAACCACGCCACAAAGCTTGCCAAGAGAACCCTATGGACCAAAACAAAAGGCAAAACAAAAGGGCAGGCTAGGTGATACAGGATGCTTAACACCTCAGAGGGGAGAAAGGGGAGGGACAGGAAAGGGGGAGGGGAAATGCAATGTTGTAAGGAGCAATACTGCATAGGGACATGGAATGTGAGATCAATGAACCAAGGTAAACTGGAAGTGGTAAAAAATGAGATGGAAAGAATAAGCATTGACATCTTGGGAATCAGTGAACTAAAATGGACAGGGATGGGCGAATTCAGCTCTGGAAACCATCACATCTACTACTGTGGACAAGAAAACCTTAGAAGACATGGAGTAGCCATAATTGTCAATAAAAGAGTGAGAAGAGCAGTAATGGGATACAACCTCAAAAATGACAGAATGATGTCAGTAAGAATTCAGGGCAAACCCTTCAATGTTACTGTGATCCAAATATACGCACCAACCACGGGTGCAGATGAAGCCACAGTGGACCAGTTCTATGAGGACTTACAACACCTCATAGAACAAACACCAAAAAATGATGTTCAAATTATTCTAGGAGACTGGAATGCCAAAGTAGGCAATCAAAAAGTGGAGGGAATAACAGGCAGGTTCGGTCTTGGAACACAGAATGAAGCAGGGCAAAGATTGATAGAGTTCTGCCAAGAGAACGCACTGGTCATAGCAAACACCCTCTTCCAGCAACACAAGAGGCGACTTTACACATGGACATCACCAGATGGCCAACACCGAAACCAGATTGACTACATACTCTGCAGCCAAAGATGGAGAACCTCCATACAGTCAGCAAAAACAAGACCTGGAGCAGATTGTGGCTCAGATCACAACCTACTGATTGCAAAATTCAGGCTTAGACTAAAGAAAATAGGGAAAACAAAGAGACCAGACAGATATCACCTAGACAGCATCCCTAAAGAATACACGGTGGAGGTGATGAACAGATTCAATGGCTTAGACTCAATAGATAGAGTGCCAGAAGAATTATGGACAGAGATGAGGGACATCATGCAGGAAGCAGCAAAGAAAACCATACCAAAAGAAAAGAAGAGTAAGAAAGCAAAGTGGTTGTCTGATGAGGCTCTTAAAATAGCAGAGGAAAGAAGGAACGCAAAAGTCAAAGGAGAAAGGAAAAAATACAATCATTTGAACACAGAATTTCAAAGAAAAGCAAGGAGAGATAAGGAAAACTATCTAAAAGAACAGTGCAAAGAAATGGAAGAAAACAACAAAAGAGGCAGAACCAGAGATCTTTTCAAAAAAATCCGGGAAATCAAGGGAACATTTAAAGCAAAAATGAACATGATAAGGGACAAAGACGGAAAGGAGCTAGCTGATGCAGAAGAGATTAAGAAAAGATGGAAAGAGTACACAGAGGAACTCTACAAAAAGGAACTCAACACTCCTGATAGTCACAATGATGAAGAAATTGAACCTGAGCCAGACATCCTGGAGAGTGAAGTCAGAAAGGCCCTAAAGAGCACTGCAAACAACAAAGCTAGTGGAGATGATGGTATCCCAGTTGAATTTTTCAAAGCTCTAAAAGATGATGGCATCAAATTACTGCATTCAATATGCCAGCAGATTTGGAAAACAAAACAGTGGCCACAGGACTGGAAAAGATCAGTATATGTTCCAATCCCAAAAAAGGGCAATGCCAAAGAATGTTCAAATTATCGAACAATTGCGCTCATCCCACACGCCAGCAAGGTGATGCTCAAGATAATACAGGATAGATTTCAGCAGCATGTGGAAAGAGAATTACCAGAGGTGCAGGCTGGTTTCAGAAGAGGCAGGGGGACTAGAGACCACATTGCCAACATACGTTGGATCATGGAGAAAACAAAGGAATACCAGAAACAAGTTTATTTTTGCTTTATTGACTACACTAAGGCATTTGATTGTGTGGATCACAACAAGATGTGGCAAGTGATTAAAGAGATGGGAATACCAGAGCACCTCATATGCCTCCTGAGAAATCTGTACATGAACCAAGAAGCAACAGTTAGGACAGAACACGGAATGACAGAGTGGTTTGGAATAGGAAAAGGAGTAAGACAAGGCTGCATTCTGTCACCCTGCTTATTCAACTTATACACAGAGCACATAATGCGCAATGCAGGGATGGAGGAATCACAATATGGGATCAAAATTGCTGGGAGAAACATCAACAATCTGAGATATGCAGACGACACCACCCTAATGGCAGAAAGTGAGGAAGACCTAAAGAATCTCTTGATCGGTTTGAAGGAAGAGAGTGCAAAAGCTGGCTTGAGACTCAATATCAAGAAAACCAAGATAATGGCAACAGGCCCGATCAGTTCCTGGAAAATAGACGGGGAAGAAGTAGAAGCAGTGACAGATTTTACTTTCTTAGGATCTAAGATCACTGCAGATGGAGATTGCAGCCATGAAATAAAGAGGCGGCTGATTCTAGGGAGACAAGCCATGAGAAACCTGGGGAACATAGTGAAAAGCAGAGACATCACCTTGAAAACAAAAATTAGAATAGTCGAAGCAATGGTATTCCCAGTGGTAATGTACGGATGTGAGAGCTGGACAATTAGGAAAGCTGAACGCAGAAGAATAGATGCCTTTGAAATGTGGTGTTGGAGGAGAGTTTTGAGGGTACCTTGGACAGCGAGGAGAACAAATAGGTCAATCTTAGAAGAAATCAACACTGACTGCTCATTGGAAGGTCAAATAGTAAAGATGAGGCTAAAGTACTTTGGGCATCAAATGAGAAGGGAGGATTCACTTGAGAAGGCCGTGATGTTGGGAAAGGTGGAGGGCAAAAGAAGAAGGGGGAGGCCAAGGATGAGATGGATAGATGGTATTGTAGACACAATGGGCACAGAACTGGGAGGACTGAGGGGGATGGTGGAGGACAGAGGCGCCTGGAGAACGATGGTCCATAGGGTCGCAAAGGGTCGGAATCGACTGTGCGACTGAACAACAAACAAATTATAATGCACAATATCACAGTTTATCACATAGTATGAAAGTAAAACTTGAACTAATTAATGAAAGGGAAAGAAAGAAAGAAAGAAAGAAAAAGTCCATTATATCAAGTCTCTATGTAAGTCAGTTTCTTGTACAGTCACTATGTCAGTTGCTATAAGCTATCTATGTTTAGTCAATTATATTATTTCAGTTCGATTACTTACCCTTTGCATGCATGCAGCAGCTCTTGCCACCCTTCGGCCGCATGGAGTTGGTCAAAGGAGCCTCGCTGTGATAGTGGTTGTGGATGGTATCTCCTGGGGGTGGTCGGGGGTCTCTGGAGGTGTCCTTCTCTCTGGCCCCAGGTCTTTGGATGGGGGGAGGGGCAAGATCCTTTACTCACCTCCCCCTGGGCCTCTCTGGATGGCAAATGGGCAGCAGAGCTGGGCTTCTGTCTTTCTCCTGATGCCTTTTCCTTCTCTCTGGCCCCAGGTCTTTGGATGAGGGGAGGGGCAAGATCCTTTACTCACCTCCCCCTGGGCCTCTCTGGATGGCAAATGGGCAGCAGAGCTGGGCTTCTGTCTTTCTCCTAGTTGAATGGGAAGGGACAATTCAGTCTACCAACCAATTATCATTTATCTCATTCTATGGAACATTTGGATTTGGACAAAATCATCTCTCCCATTCCCTTCACAAATATATTTCACTTATTCTTTCTCATTTTCAATTGTTTTAGAAAGGTAATCATATCCAGAATCTTTCTGACCCTTGCCATTTCTTGGTGTTTAGCACTTGAGTATAATTACATGATATGTAAAAATATTTCTTTTTATTCATTTCCAGTTTTTTGGCCCTCCAGTTATTCTAAATTATTTCTTCTTCTCCTATAAAGAGATAAAGTAAACAGGAGTACTCAATTTGCCTATCATATTTGATTCATTATGATTCATTTCTCTATCTCAAGTTATTATTTCCCTTCCTTCCATATTTTTTCTCCTCTTTAAATTAGAAACATTCATAGTCTCTCCTCTATTTGCTCATGCTGAAGTCTCTATTGGCCTACAGTTATTTTCACTCCTCATCTTTTAACCTCATCTCTTTGTGCTTTTTTCATGTGCTGTGATTTTTTTTAGAGAGATTCCATAGCTCATTTTTTTAGAAGCAAACTATTTCATTTTCCCCTCTCCAAGGAGATTTGACTGGCCAGAGAGGATAAAAGTACTCTTGGGAAAAAATATTTTTAATTTAAAATTTGTCATAAAACAGTTTGTTTTTCTCTCTCATGAGTCCAGACATTTGTAAGGCAATGTTGCCACAAAAGGAGGACTGGGACTCTTATTTGCTTCTTCTAATCTGTTTAGTCAGATGTGAAAGTAGTTAATTGATTAATCAGGGCAAAAGCAGAAATGGATTGTTTAAAAATAAAGAGCATAAATGTTGAATTAAAAGGCTGATTGAGCAGAGCTTGAAGAGAAGCTTCAAAGCTTCAATAAATTAATATAAGATATCACAGGTGGTTACAAAATTTTAGGAAACTTGTAATTTGGATTGTATTTAAAAATGAAATTAAGGCAATGACTCAGTATATTGGGGGAAAAAAAGAGGAATTAAGTTCCAGTGGGGCAGGTTTTGGAGAGGCATGTGAAAGATTAAGGAGCCCTGTAGGGTAACTGGATTATGAGTGGAGAGGGGGAGTTGTTGTTCAGTCACACAGTCGAGTCTGACCCTTTGTGCCCCAATGGACCACCACATGCCAGGCTCCTCTGTCATCTGCCATCCTCTGCAGCCCACCCAGGTCTTGGCCCACAGCATCAACGATGCCATCTAACCATTTCATCCTCTACCACCCCCTCCTCCTTTTGCCTTTGATCTTTCCCAGCATCAGGGCCTTCTCCAGTGAGTCCTCTCTTCCCATTTGGTGGCCAAAGTACTTGAGCTTCAGCTTCAGTATTTGTCCATCCAAGGAGCAGTCAGGGTTGATTTCCTTTAGGCTTGACTAATTTGATCTCCTTGAGGTTCAGGGGACTTTCAAGAGTCTTCTCCAGAACCACAGTTCAAATGCATCTGTTCTCCTGCACTCAGTCTTCATTATGGTCAAGCTCTCACAGCCATACATTACTACTGGGAAGACCATTGCTTTGATTATGCAGACTTTTGTTGGCAGGGTGATGTCTCCACTTTTTATTATGTTGCCTAGGTTTGCCATAGCTTACCTCCCAAGAAGGACTCCATGGCTGTAGTAACCATCTACAGTGATCTTAGATCCTAAAAAGGTAAAGTCTGCCACTGTTTCCATTTCTTCCCCTTCTATTTTCCAGGGAGTGATGGGTCCAGATCATCTTCTTGTTGTTGTTGTTGTTGAGTTTCAGGGCAGCATTTGTTCTCTCCTCTTTCACCCTTATCAAGAGGCCCTTTAGGTCTTCTTCACTTTCTGCCATTAGGATAGTATCATCTGCTAGGGCAATTAACTTCTTTGTGTTGAGGGTATGTTTACTTATTTATTTATTATTTTCATTTCTATACCATTCAAAAGTGTAGACATTCTCTGAGCGGTTCACAATATACAAAACAATCAAGTGCTAAAAGCACCTTATATAAATACAAAACACAATAAATTACTATCTATTAAGGGAATCCACAAACTGTAACTTGCAGAAGTTGAGCAGGGCTGTTGAGGAGAGGACATGTTGGAGAGCTCATATTCATAGGGTAGTCATAAGTTAGATACAACTTGACAATGTGTAAAAACAGCATGCAATAAAATGCAATAAACTGTGTAGCTAGCTAAAACTAACCTGATATAAAAATCCAAAAATAAAACCCATCTGACAATCTCAGAACAATATGCACCCTAGTAGAAGACAGCTTTATATAATTCTGTCTTAAAAACAAAGGTAGATGGTACTTGGCAAGCCAGTTGCAGGAAGTTTGTTGCAAAAGGACAGGACTATGATCAAGAAAGCTTGGCTGCTAATGTTAACTTTCTCGGTCTCCTTGAGTGTCCAAGTCCCAAAACATTTAGGGGTTCATTTATTAGTCATGATCAAAACCTTGAGACTTAGACCAAAAGGCAAGCTATGGCAAACCTAGGCAGCATAATAAAAAGTGGAGACATCACCCTACCAACAAAAGGCAGATTTTCAACTGCCTTGAACAAATGAAGGTCATTATGAGATGAGGTTGCAATGATTTTGCACATTTTTAGTGGTGATTTTTAACACTGTTGTTTGTATAATTGCTTTGTCATAGAACTATAGAATTGAAAGGTACCTATACGGCCATGAAGTCCAACACCCTGCTCAATGCAGAATCTAACTTAAAGTATATCTGACAAAGAGCCATCTAATTTTCTCTTGAAAGCTTCTAATGATGTTTGTGTGTTCACCAATGAGAGAATGGAGGGGGTGATCCCCCCAAAAAAGAGAGGGAAATGATTGGAGTGAATGGCTCTTATGCGAGGAAAATGAAGCATAAGATGAAGCATGGCAGAGGGGGGGGGGGGGATCTGGGGAGGACATATGGGTAGAAAAGACAGGCCCACAAAGAAATATGTTGGCCAGAACAGTGGAACTGATCTGTACTACATACAGAAGCTGGTGAAACAGTGATCCAGTGATGATTTATGCTGCTAAATGGCTCCATATTGCACCTAAGCTCCCAGAGACTTTCCAAGAGCAAAAGGGAGCCCTAAAATTGGGGAGGGAGGTAAGAAGTTTTTAAATTAGACTTTACCCTCATCAGCTAATAATATCAATTTCCACCAGCAAAAATTTGCACAATAGAGTTTTTGCTCATCATGTTACAAATAATTTGTTGTTAGAAATAAAATCTTATTAGAGGTTGAGACACATGATTTATGCAGATGTCCATGAGAAATAAATGAAGTTTGTTTGCAAACAAAACTGTGCCTGGCTCAAAAAGATTAATCACAAAACAAAGAAAAACTAATTTGTAAGGTACAAGAGGTAAGAAAAGCTCCTCCTGTGAGAATCCTAAACCTTCTACAGTTAAGGAATCCCTTTCTCTAATGATAGGTTATCTATAACATGTGGTTTGGCCCTAATTGAGCTGATATGTCTCCCCTTAGACAAATATTGGAGCTTGTTATTATATGTTAATATTATGCATTCTATAGCAGAGCTCTGTATGTTTCCCATGGAACTAGAAGGGTTCCTAGGGAGAAGGAATAATGTCAAATCAGTATGTCTGCTGTGTAGATAATATGCCCTGAGGCAGAAACAAGATGAGAAAAATGCAGAACTGGAACAGGAGGGAAAATGATAGATAGAGAGATAGAGATGATGATGATGATGATTTGGATTTGGATTTGTA
Organism: Bradypodion ventrale; assembly: GCA_035047345.1. Lineage (NCBI taxonomy): Eukaryota > Metazoa > Chordata > Lepidosauria > Squamata > Chamaeleonidae > Bradypodion > Bradypodion ventrale. The sequence continues at coordinate 44,191,903 of JAWDJE010000005.1, forward strand.
TGCCACCCACTCAACAAAGCAAATCAGGGCGGCTCACACAACAATATAGTATCCGATTATCAGAAAATATGTTGTTGTTGTTCAGTCGCACAGTCGACTCCGACCCTTTGCGACCCAATGGACCATTTTCCTCCAGGCGCCTCTGTCCTCTACCATCCCCCTCAGCCCTCCCAGCTCTGTGCCCATTGTGTCTACAATACCATCTAGCCATCTCATCCTTGGCCTCCCCCTTCTTCTTTTGCCCTCCACCTTTCCCAACATCAATGCCTTCTCAAGTGAATCCTCCCTTCTCATTTGATGTCCAAAGTATTTTAGCTTCATCTTTACTATTTGACCTTCCAATGAGCAGTCAGGGTTAATTTCTTCTAAGATTGACCTATTTGTTCTCCTCGCTGTCCAGGGGACTCTCAAAACCCTCCTCCAACACCACATTTCAAAGGCATCTATTCTTCTGCGTTCAGCCTTCCTAATTGTCCAGCTCTCACATCCATACATTACTACTGGGAAAACCATTGCTTTGACTATTCTAATTTTTGTTTGCAATGTAATGTCTCTGCTTTTCACTATGTTCCCCAGGTTTCTCATCGCTTGTCTCCCAAGAATCAGTCGCCTTTTTATTTCATGGCTGCAATCCCCATCTGCAGTGATCTTTGATCCTAAGAAAGTAAAATCTGTCACTGCTTCTACTTCTTCCCCGTCTATTTTCCAGGAACTGATGGGGCCTGTTGCCATTATCTTGGTTTTCTTGATATTGAGTCTCAAGCCAGCTTTTGCACTCTCCTCCTTCAGCCCAATCAAGAGATTCTTTAGGTCTTCCTCACTTTCTGCCATTAGGGTGGTATCGTCTGCATATCTCAGATTATTGATGTTTCTCCCAGCGATTTTAATCCCATATTGTGATTCCTCCATCCCTGCACTGCGCATTATGTGCTCTGTGTATAGGTTGAATAAGCATGGTGACAAAATGCAGCCTTGTCTTACTCCTTTTCCTATTCCAAACCACTCTGTTATTCCATGTTCTGTCCTAACTGTTGCTTCTTGGTTCATATATTACTCGAGGCTACCCTTTTACTATGAGGTATAGGAGGTATATATGATTTATATGCATATTTCTACAGAGTTAAATCTGCATCTGAAGTCTGTAAAGCTTAAATAATATATTGGTGGATACAAGATAACCTCTTTGGTGTCGAGTAGAATATAGCACTTTCCCTCTCTTTAACGCAGCAGATGTTTCATGGCTTCTATGATATTCACCCTAAAAGCTCCCATTCTGCACAAGGCAGGTAAAAGAGAAACTACATCATTACATGAAAAAGGGCAAGAATCAAGAAATTTAGAAATACATCCACAGTAGCAGCCAATTAGTCATTACATTTAGTACTTGTCCGCACACCTGTTTTTAAGCGGGTATTTTGGCACTCTCTCTCCCCAAAGGCCTAATAGAACTTTGTGAAGTATAATGACAAAGAGAACTGTGACACAAAATATGCTTTTGATGGCAGTTAATCAAAGGATGTCATGAGCTCAACAATACCGTCAATAAATAGAATAGGGCTGAACTTGAACAACTATTGTCTCAACTATAAATCTTTGGAATTTCTTTTCCTACTCAAAGTAACAACACTACTTATAAATTTAGTGGGAGCTTCCTCAATGATAATACAAAAAAGGATAATCTTAGTGATCCCTTCTCTGAGTTCAAAGAAACATATTCAGGGCCTATGTTGCTTAAATTTGCACATACTCTTCTCTGTTTTCTCTTCAATTTTTTCCTCAATGTAAAAAAGACAAAAGAGATCATTGTGGACTTTAGAAAATGCAAATTGAACATCCAGCCACTTATTATTGAAGGGAATTGTGTGGAACAGGTCTTGGTGTTTCGATTTCTGGGAATGGAGCTGAGGGATGATCTAACATGGGGAGCAAACACCAAAGATCTGATGAAGAGAGCACAGCAGAGGTTATACTTCTTGAGAATCCTCAGGAAGAACAATCTTTCAAAGGACCTGCTGTTGGCATTCTACCACTGTACCATAGAGAGTGTGTTAACCTATGGTCTGTGTGTATGGTTTGGGAGTTGTACAGCTAGTGAAAGAACAATGCTGTCCAGGGTCATAAGGACTGCAGAGGGGATAATCGGGCGTACTCTTCCCACTCTAGATCAAATCTATGCCATCAGGTGTTATAAGAAAGCTGTAGAGATTGTGCAAGATAGTACGCACCCTGGGAATGATCTCTTTCAGCTCCTGCCTTCTAGAAGAAGGTATAGGGTCATAAAGACCAGGACCAGCCGCTTGAGAAATAGTTTCTACCCAAAAGAGGTTCTGGCTTTGAATGCAGCGCAATGCAGTCTATGAGGGAGCTTCTGTATATAGTTTTTAGAGTTTTTAGAGTTTTAGAGCTTTTTAGGAGTTAAATGTGTATATGTGGGCTGGGAGTATGTTGATAACTTTGTATAGTTGTATTTTGTTTAGGTTTTGTTGGGTTGATAAGTGTTTTTACCCCCCAATCTCATTGTTCTGTGCAGGACAATGACAATAAAGATTTATCTATCTATCTGTTTAACAATAATCTCCAAAATAAACTTCACCGGCATCAACATGTGGATACATTTTTAAAATTACATATATTTCTGAAGTACCACAGCTGTGGATATCATATGAAACTATTAAAACCAAATAGTTTGAATACATATGAAAGAAAGAGTTTCAGTGCATGTGTAAGCGTACACACATATATGGAGTTTTTATTTATATGTAAATTGTTCTGTCTGAAGCTCAGTAACACAGTAGCAGAATAATGACTTTAGATGTGTAAACTTCCCGATTGTGGTTGATATTTGGAATTGACAAGAGTTAGAAATGAAGACAATTTCCTCTTCAAATCTAAGCTGACAGTGCAATATTATTTCATTCACCTATTATATTCGTAGGCTGCCCTTTCTCTTAAAGGGCAGCATCCTTCAGAGATAAGTACTACAGTGCACACCAAATGCTTGAAATGTTAGGACTACTAACATAACTCAAAGTGTGCATGCATTTGAGTTTCCTAAGACTATTTGTTGAATTAGATTGCACAAATGTCAGGGAATGGAAGGAGAAACAGGACATTCTGAAAAGTAGGCCAGAGATTACCCTGAGATCTTCAGTTTAGATCAGTCTGAGAATGAAAGTATGTAGACTACAGGTGGAGTCCTGGTGTCTTTATTTTTGCAGTTTCACATCTGGCCTAGACACAGAAGAAGAAGGAGGTGTAGTCCTGAACACAAGTTCAGAGAAGGAAGCTGTCCTGAATTCACTTGAACTTATAAAGCTGTTTAGATAGCTCAGAGGATTGGGGTCCAATTCCCCACTGTGTCTCCAAGGAGAAGAGCCAGCCTGTGTAGCCATGTTCAAGCTGCACAGTCCCAGGGCATTTCAGATGATTCAAAAACCTTCCTTTCCCAATGTTAAATTCACCTCAAGGTAGTAAGTATGGCTTTTTCAAAAGCATCATTTCAAAACTGCACACATACAAAGGTAGTTGGTATGGTACAAAGGTCCATGAGAAGAATTTGGGGGGAAGATCCAAATGCTGATCTTTATTGGGATCCAGCAAAAAGTAACACAAATGAACTCGTCAGAAGGCCAGATAATTTGGTCCTTATTTCTATCCCTGCTGCTTTTAGGCAATGACATTCTAAACTTCAGTCTGTATATAATTATTTTCATTATGATTAAAAACAAGGTAGGATAGCACTACAATGAATCTATGTTAGGGATTCTCAACTGCGTCCACAGTACCATTTCATTTAGCCCACCACTGCCTCCACCACACCAGGAAGTGCCATGTGGTGGGCCACATGAAATGGTGCTGTGGACACAGTTGAAAATCCCTGACAAAAACTCATTGTAGTGCTATCCTACCAGGAAGTGCCATGTGGTGGAGGAAGGGCACAATGGTTGTCCGGCCCCTGAAACTGTCTGAGGGAACGTGATCCGGCCCCTGACTTTAAAAGGTTGAGAACTCCTGGTTTATGTGGTGAATTTTCATTTTGTTGCTTCCTGTCAAACTGACCTGAGCTAGTTAAAGAAGTGGGTGCTTCAGTTATGATAAATATGTGAAGAATAAGGGAACAACCTGAACTATATAAAATGAGTTCTTCTGCAATGTATAATTTTGTTTTCATAGCAAATACCACAGAAAGCAGATTCTTACGTTAGCCTTCAAACCTATATTTACTATGATGACAATCTATTCACTGCTAGTAGAATGAATAGTCCCTTGACATAACACAGGATTGGTCACTGAGCAGTCATGGAAGAGAGGATCTCCACCAGAATAATGTAACTTCCCCATCAATGTCTAGCAAGGTCTTGGATAATTTTGTGCCTATATGATTGAGAATATCAAACCACTCATGTTATCATCTGCTGTGTAGGCAGCTTGACATCAAAGGATCCTGGCCCAGTTATAGCAGCATGATACTGTTTCAACTGTCATAGTTCCATTCTGTGGCATTCTGGGATTTGTAGTCTTCAATGTACACATAATTCTTTGTCAGGGATTTTGATGCAGCCATCTGAACAATAGCATTAGAACTCTGTGGATTTTACTTCAGAGTCTGGTATTCACAGTGGTCAGACTCTGGTGTAATATACCATTGTCTGGCTTTTACTTTGTTGAGTCAGTTTGTCACACATCTGAGAGAAGAAAAGCTTTACTATGAAAGCTAGAACGTGTTGACCTTTTTTCATGCACAGAATACAAAAAGAAATGTGCATAGGGGTGTTGTCTATTGGGTTTCTTTGAAGTTTTCACTGCAGCCACAAGTAAAACAGAAAGTAATTTTTCCAGGCCAAAATGAGCTTGTTTTTCAGTCCATGAGGACATTCATAGTCAACAATTCAAAGGCATTTGTAGCTATGCATACAGCTGCTTATGGATCCAACATAAGCCTCCAATAATTAGGACTTGAAAATATGCAGTGATTTTCCAGGTTACACCATGCGTGTAAGCAAAGCCTGGAGATTTACTTTTAGGAAGAAGGCATATAGTTACTGGATATATAAATGGAGATAATGAATATAAGAATATGACCTAGAGCATTGTCCTACCACATCTCAGTAATATTCATTCACATGAAACAAAACTTTAAAAGCTCTGCATGTAAGTCCAAAAGTTCCATTGTCTTAAATATGGTTTTAGATCTATGTTTCAGCCACATAATACTTGTTTATTTGCTTGTTTGTGTAAAATATGATTGAGTGTTTCTACAATTCTGTAAACAAATTGTAGGGGGAATACTGATGTTTTTACTCTCATTTTTCCCCTCAGTCCTTTCCTTCCCTAGACTTCTGAGTATAGACAGATGTGATTGGTGAATAATTATCAACATTTGTCAAGATAAGAATGAAACATGATTAATTCTGCCTTTCTCAAATCTATATTTTGTGGGTGTGTTTAACAACAAGGATATCTTAGACTCTGCCCCACAGATTGTAATCTCAGAAAGACCCTATAGCCTCTGAGCCAAATACCACACATGAACACCTAACTACATTGCACCTAGAACAACAACCTCTCCCCCTAGTTCATACATATGCCAGTATGTGGAATAGCACAACACCAGTTAAAGTACTAGGTATTTTTAGATACCTAGTACCATCTCTATACCTAGTACCATCTCTATGAACCATCTCTATAAGGCATTGATTGAAGATAAGTCTTTCATAATTTTCAAACTCTTGAAAGAGGAAGTGACTTGCTTAGAGAAAGAACTCTCCACCCTTGCCACCAGCTGTCTGCAATTTGTACAAAATATTGCTAATATTCTTCCTCTTTCAGGAGTAAAGCAAAGTCACACCTATGCTCACACACAGAAAACAACAACGAAGACACTGGCTATTTTCTAATAAAGATTGCAACTACATTAATACCAGTGATGCACTGCAGGGGGTTCTGCTTGGTTCGGGAGAACCGGTAGCGGAAATTCCCCCAGGCCATGCCCACCTGGCCAGCCACACCCACCTCCATAGCCATTGCATTGGCTATGCCCACAGATTCGGCCCTGCCCACCAATTTGGCCCCACCCACAGAGGTGTTAGTAAAAAATTTTGGGAGTGCATCACTGATTAATACTGCATAAAGGTACATTATAATTCAGGAATGGACAACCTTTTTGCACTGTGGGCCTGACCATGCCCCCATAAGAGCTGAGTGGGCCATACCATGCTACCCAGAAGTACAGGAGGGTGCATTTATGGCTGATGTAAATGCACCCACTTCTGCATTTCCATCAGCCACAGTGCATTTCCGCTTGCACAGGCTCATTTTACGGCTGATGTAAACATGCCCGCTTCTATTTCCAGGTGCAGGGGAGATGGCAACAGGACAGTTGGAATGCCATTGTGGCTGGGTTCAGCCCGTGGGCTGTAGGTTGGGAACTCCTGTTCTAATTGCTCCCATCCTTTTTTCTCTGCCACTGGGGTGTTCTACTTTTTCAAGCTGGTACTTCAAATAGGCTTTTTCCTGGTTAGTTGTGAGAAGTTATTGTAAAGATGGGTGAGGGTATCTGTAGGTGGTTTTGTTTTTTTGTGTGTGACATAGTCAGTTCCAGCACGCAGTTTGGAGGGATGGACATATTCATATGAGAAGATGTTGGAGTATGGGCGGAGGGGTGTGTGTGTGGGAATCTGATAGGGATGAACCATAAGCAAAGTTCATGAGAGTGCAAACACTCCTGTTTGGCTTATGAGTTTCTCCCGACAGATGCCCTGCATCCCTTTACTATGTTTCAATCTTTCCCTGAAATAATGCCAGTACACATGAAATCAAGGTCTAAGCTTCTGCTATGAAGAGACTGATCATGCAGGTTTCACGAGGCTAGTATGCTATTTTAGCTGCTCTAACCAATCAGAATCACATACTGTAGCTTGCATGATTCTCACACGATATCCCAATGTTAAAAACAATGTATGCCAAATGCAACCTATGGCTGAATACTCTCTATTGTTCACTATACAACCCATTTTTCTCCCTCTCTACTGAATGCACTATTGTTCCTGTATTCTTATCTGCTACTGAATTTTGGCAATAAAAGATACTGGTCGGGGTGGTTCGAGAGAGCTCTCCCCAGGCAGCCGGCTGGACCATATCTCTGCCTGGGCATTTCATGGTATCAGGGTTTCCTCCTGCAACAAATGGTGCCCTGTGTGAGGTGGCCAATGGCAACGATCGCTTACCCTTGCCTGGAAAATAGGCCTCGAGATGCATCCCTCAGCTTCGGGTCCCAGGGTGAGTAACAATGGGTCAGAAACTAACCTCTGAAAACAACAATATGCTAAAGACCTAGAATTTCTAGTAAGCAAATGTAACTATAAGAAGGAGAAAACTAACATTGAGAATCTGCTTTTGAAAATTGCTGAAGAATGTCCATGGTATCCCGCGAATAGCTCTTTGTCCCTTAAAGGACTGGCACAGAATAGGGGACTTTTTTCGAGAGGAGCCCCATGAGTCTGTCGCTATTCTCCATACTTGGCAAATCTGTTATGAGGCTATAGAAAGACTGAACAAAGGTACCCCCAGGAATGCATTGTTTCAATATGAGCTAGACACAACATCTTTTCCCAAACTGCTCCCCCCAGAAGATCTGGTTCTGCCAATGCTGAAATCACCCCCCAACTGGTGGGAACAAAGATCCCCCTAGGAATGCATTGTTCCAATATGAGCTAGAGACAGCATCTTTTCTCCAACTGCTCCCGCCGGCAGATCTGGCTCTGCCCACGCTGAACACCCCCCCCCTATGTTTCTCCACCTGATCCCAAACCTGGCGGTCACCAACTATACCAAGGGTTGAGAGAAATGGCTCAGGAAGCTGTGAGGAGGGGGAACGTGGAGGATGTCAGTGATGCAATGCCCTTGTTGGCTGCTTGTCTGATTGTCGTGGGAGCAGGGGGAGTTCGACAGTACAACAATCTGTCCTGGGGCATTTACAAAGAGCTCAGGAGAAGCGTCAAAGAGAATGGCATGCTCAGCTACTTCACCATTTCGATAGTAGAGGGGCTTGCCAACAACACTGACATGCTTCCTCTGGATTGGAGAACGCTGATCAAAGCCATGATCACCCCATCTCAATACGTGGTTTTCATGCAAGAATGGACTGATCGGGCCATGGCCTGCTCTGTGTTCTACAGAGACCTGATGGGCAGGGAGACAAAATTGCAGTGTCAGTTCACGAAAGGGATTGGGTAGGATAGAATCCTAGAGAAAAAGTCTGTAGCCCAGGTGGAAAAGGAAGTACTTAACCCAGGGTGGCTGATAAAGCATTCTGAGAAATCATGACTAAAAATTGATCAGTAAGGTATAGGAAAACCATGTTCCTTCTGCAGGGAGTAGAAGGAATATGCAATTTGAACACATGAATGTGTGCTGAGAATGTGGAGTGTGTGGGCGCCCAGAGAATGTGTGTATAAGTGAGAGAATTTGTGTTTGCATGATTGTGTGTGATGATATTTGTGATATGTTGGAGTCTTGTTCTAAAAATAATAATAAGAATGGTTTTGATACCTTGATTTTATATCTAGGGGAACATAAAGTGGGTAGGTCAGTAACTTAGAAATTAAGAATGTAGCAGGGACATTAAGTTTGAATACATCCATCCTTTTAAACAGGGTGTGAAAATGCAATTAGTGACTCACCCATGTCACAGGAAATTTTAGTTTGCAATCATAAGGGAAAATTTTGATAAAAATAAAAATTGCATGTTACCTAGCCCTGAATCTCTCCTCATGCCTTTAGGGTATAGAGGAAGGAAGACTCTCATCATGTTGGCTCATTTTGCCATTTAAGAAATGTAAATTCAGAAGCACAGTGGTTCCAAAAATGGGATGCTTGCTCACACATAGTTTCTCCTCATATCCTACTAGACAAATTAATCAAGTTGTGTTTATTTCTTATGGGAAATGTTACAGAAAACAGTATCCAAACATGTGGTTACTAATTCATCTGTGTAAGATAGACAAAGTTGGTTAAAAGCACCCCAAATCAGTTTCATTTGGGAATTGCATTGAATGGTTTTGAGGGGAGAAGAAATCACTCCCCCTCCTTTTCTGCTTGGCTCAGAGCAGGCAAATGCCTGTGTAAACCAGGCTCTCTTCCTCCTCACCTTTTTTTCACAGCACAGACTGGCCAGCTGTCTGTGGCAGAGGAGTGGGGAGAGAAGCTGAAATCTGGTCTCTTGGCTGACCAGGATTTGGGGAAGGGAATTGTTTTTTGTTAGTCCACCCCCAGAGTGTAGATAAAACCATTTGGAGATTTCCTGAATGTGATTCCGCTGGTTGAGGTCATCGTGAGCAAAAATTTTTTGGTGAAATAAGGATCCTTTTTTTAAAATGACATGTCCAATCAACATGCATTTTTATTTCTACAGTCCCCCATCACAGCTTCTTTCCAGAGAATTAATCATTTATTCTTTCAGGATTGCTATTTTTGTCACAGAGGAGCACAGCATTCCTTCTCTGTTCATCAGTCTGGGACTGATAAGATTAGATTAGATTAGATTTTTAATTTGTACCCCGCCCTACTCAGTTTGTAGGCCAACTCGGCAGCTTCCAACATAGTTAAATATACAATATAACAAAACCAAAATATAAAAAGCATAAAAATATACAAGACAATACAAAACAATTCAAATGTAGATCAGAGAAAAAATACAATAAAATTATACATAATAAATACACCAAAATACAATAAGCAAAGTATCAAAATATCAAATACAATAAAATTATGCATAATAAAATCACCATAATAAAATAATTACAATTAGGCCACAGAACAGAACAAAACACCCTCGCCAGTCCATAGGGTCCAGGGAGCAGAACCCAGGGTTTGACGTCCATGAACGGAGCCCAAGGCTCAATGTACCTGTTTGGGCCCATATTCTACACTCCACAGAGCCCAAATCAGTGTCCCTGACAAGAGGAGGGGCAGCCCCGGACCGGGGACAGCTGTGGCGGCAGGTCCGCAACCTGTCGGCTTCTTCATCCCTCCCAGACTAACCGGGGGAGGTAGTCCCGGGGACAGCTGGGGAGCAAACCGGCAGGCGAAGAAGCAGTCCGGTGGGTGGCGGCCATGCCGGCATTTTAAAGCCACGCCAGCCGCTCCTAGGTGTTTCTAGGCTCCCTTGATCCCCGACTGGGCTGGGGAGCGAAGCGGTGGGCGGAGAAGCAGTCCGGTGGGGGGCAGCCACAACGCTGGCATTTTAAAGCCACGCTGGCTGCTCCCAGGTGTTTCTAGGCTCCCTTGAGCCCCGACCGGGCTGGGGAGCGAACTGGTGGGCAGAGAAGCAGATAACTTTAGTACAAGTTTGAGCTGGAATTGCCCAGCCAGGTTATTTATTTTTTGCTGTCAGAGTAACAGTTTGCATTTTTCAGATTAACATTTATTTGCTTTCACAGGCACTGGTGGAACTGATTTTGATGCTATTTCTTGCTTTCTCCCTATAACTGTTGTCAATCATCGTAATCTCATGAAAACCTGCAGTGCCTATCAATTAGCATTTGCAGACTATGTTAATGAAATTTCTTTTTCCACTCCTAAGGATCCATGTTTGCAGTTTATTCATCAGGTGCCTTGCCACCTGTTTACTTTACAGCTGGTATGTCCTCTATGCTATTTCTCTCGGCAATGCTGCTGCCGATTCTGCCCTCCATACCTTGCCTTATTCACTGATCCTGTTCAAGCTCATTCCTATTTTCACACTAACGCCACACGTTTGGCATGTCAATTTTCTATCCCTCATGCACAGGCTAGGGACATTGTCTCTGCCTGGCCTTCTTGCTCTCTATCACCTCTTTCCTACTCTCATTTCTGCTTTCGCTCCTCTTTCCCATCTCCATGTCACAGTAGATACTTGCTCTGGGTTCATTGGGGCCACCCCCCTCTGAGGGGAAACCACTTGCCATGCAGTCTCCCACACCATCTGCTCTATTGCAGCAATGGGTCGCCCCGCCCAATTGAAGACCAACAAAGGTCCCTGTTACTCATCCTTGGGGTTCCAGGAGTTCTTTACCCTATGGGACATTGCACTCCATCAAGGCACTCCCTACAACTCCATGGGTCAGGCTATCATTGAGCGAGCTCATCGCACACTGAAATCTCTCCTTCAGAAACAATTGAAAGGAAGGGGTCTCACCCCTGCTGAAGTCCCTGAGGCTTTGGCCAAGGCACTGTTCATGCTCAATTATCTCCTGACCCCCCATGGTTCCACGCATACCCCAGTGGAATGGCATTTCCACCAGGAATTGCCACTGAAAAGACCCCTAGTCACTTTCAAGCAACCACCTAATCCCACTTGGGAGGGTCCAGCCCCCTTAGTCAGTTGGGGGCAGGTTTTGCAGCTGTCTCCACCCCTGCAGGTACAGTCTGGATTCCCAGAAAGTGTGTCCGACCCTACCAAGGACTGAGAGATGAGCTGGCACCAAGCACCAGCCAACCCGATCCCGGAGATGCAAGAAGCGATGTTCCTTAGTGGAAGTACCAAGAGGGTTCAGCGGCGCAAACACCCCCGCCCGCACAGCCTGTCAGGAGACTTGCCAAAAGTCACTTGGGGAATGGTAAAAAATTTATCAGCTCAGGCTAAATGCCTCATTGTTCACAAAGGTCAAGAAGAGACTTCTGAGAATTATTTCCCTGCAATAGTGGCTTGCTTAAATGCTAATTCTACTGTCATAATAGCGATTGGACTTCTGCTTTGTTTGGTGGGAGAGGGAATTGCATTTAGTCCTGGACCCACTGGAATGCTGGAGGAGGTTCCAGAAAATGGACAATTTGCATTTCAACCTGGACTCATTGGCATGCCAGAGGAGGGATGGGGGAAAAACAGACTTTCACATAATCCCAGGCCCATTGGAAAAACGAAGCAGGGACTGGGGGAAAATGGACTGTTACCCACTCCCAGGCCCACTGAAATATCGGAGCAGGGCCTGGAACCTGGACTGAACCTTGGACCTGCTGGAATACCAGAACAAGGTCTCTGGGAAAATAATGCTTTTGTGTTAGATGCTCAGATTATGGCAAAAAAGCTGAATTATGGTGATTGTTGGATATGTATGCATATGCCCACTAGAGCCCATGGAGGTTTGGTTTTTCATGCTGTCCCACTCAATGACTCTCAATGGAAGGCACCCCCACCCATGCCTGGAGTATTAGTTAAGCAAGCTGGTACTAATGTCATATTGGCCGTAGGGGACAGAATCCAAGAGAGGACTGCATTTTGCTGGTCCCATAGCAATAGCACTGGCAAAAACTGCACCAAAGTGGGAGAGTATCCCTATTGTGCAAAAACTTTCAATGTTCTTTCAGAGTGGCCAGTGCTCAATACCTCCAACCCAGACTACACACATGTCACTGACTATGAATGTCATGAACTAGTAATAGGCAATCACTCACACCGCACTCAAGTATGCAATCTTGTAAGGGCCATGGTACGTCAGGTGGTCAGTCCTCGGTGGGGAATCACTAATTTGTTGGGGAACCTCTGGCTGCTCTGTGGTTGGAGAGCTTATAGGTTCATTCCCCCCTGGTGGTCTGGCACCTGCATGCTTGGGTATCTCTTACCATCTGTCATGATTTCATCCTCCATTCAGGGAGCTTGGCAAAACAACCGTCGAGCCTCCCATCCTTTGAAATGGTCTGGTTGGTCAGAGGCGGGAAGAGCCATTATTCCGGTTGTTGGCACATCTGCCAATTACAGACATATTCATATCCTGGCTAATTGGACTGTTGCCATGTTTAATGAGTCAATCAAAGCCCTAAAATTGGCCAACCAAGAAATGGGCGAAATAAGAAAGGTTATTCTCCAGAATCGATATGCTTTAGATATAGGATACAGCAAAGGTGGAGTTTGTGCTCTCATTCACTCACATTGTTGCATATAGATTTTTAATTTCCTAGCTAATATTACTCATACTATCAATGCCATGGAGGATATGGTTAAGGATGCACCCTTCCAAGGCACCATAACCGATTGGTGGCAATCATTGTGGTCCTGGCTGCCTGGAATTGGCTGGGTGCATCAGTTGCTCATGTGTTTGATTATTGGAGGTTGCTTTCTCGTACTTCTCTGCTGCTGCATTCAATTTGTTCCTAACTTGTTTCTCCAATGCCATTCATTAACACAGCATAATACAGCAAAATTAACTGGTAAAGAAATCATGTTGTTGAAATGAAATTTCAAGGGCAAAAAGTATAATCTGCTTTTCAATCCTTCTTTTAAAAACAAAAAGGGGGACATGTTGGAGTATGTGGGGGGCATGTGGGAATCTGATAAGGATGAACCATAAGCCAAGTTCATGAGAGTGCAAACACTCCTGTTTGGCTTATGAGTTTCTCCCGAGAGATGCCCTGCATCCCTTTACTATGTTTCAATCTTTCCCTGAAAGAATGTCAGTACACATGAAATCAAGGTCTAAGCTTCTGCTATGGAGAGACTGATCACGCAGGTTTCATGAGGCTAGTATGCTAACTTAGCTGCTCTAACCAATCAGAATCATGTACTGTAGCTTCCATGATTCTCACACAGTATCCTAATGTTAAAAACAATGTATGCCGAATGTAACCTACAGCTGAATACTCTCTATTGTTCACTATGCAACCCATTTTGCTCCCTTTCTACTGAATACACTATTGTTCCTGTATTCTTATCTGCTACTGAATTTTGGCAATAAAATATACTGGTTGGGGTGGTTCGAGAGAGCTCTCCCCAGGCAGCTGGCTGGACCGTATCTCTGCCTGGGCATTTCATGGTATCAGGATTTCCTCCCGCAACAAGAAGACACTTTTGGTGTATGCAAAAGCTTAGTGTTCTCTTAAAGTGGTCCCAATTCTGTTGTTGTTCAGTCGCACAGTCGATTCCGACCCTTTGCGACCCTATGGACCATCGTTCTCCAGGCACCCCTGTCCTCCACCATCCCCCTCAGTCCTCCCAGTTCTGTGCCCATTGTGTCTACAATACCATCTATCCATCTCATCCTTGGCCTCCCCCTTCTTCTTTTGCCCTCCACCTTTCCCAACATCATGGCCTTCTCAAGTGAATCCTCCCTTCTCATTTGATGCCCAAAGTACTTTAGCCTCATCTTTACTATTTGACCTTCCAATGAGCAGTCAGTGTTGATTTCTTCTAAGATTGACCTATTTGTTCTCCTCGCTGTCCAAGGTACCCTCAAAACTCTCCTCCAACACCACATTTCAAAGGCATCTATTCTTCTGCGTTCAGCTTTCCTAATTGTCCAGCTCTCACATCCGTACATTACCACTGGGAATACCATTGCTTTGAATTGTCCCAATTCTACTGATCCTTTTATGGTTTGCCATAACTTTCATTTAAATCTTTAGACTACTAATTTTCTCAAAAAACTTTTTTTCACAGTCTAAGAGTGCATCAAAAGTTTGAAAAATAATTTTGCAAAACACATCATGATTCACAAGTCAGAATGATTCTGTACAAAATCATCACTTTCCATCACTCATCTGTTACACCTTTCCCTTACCTTTAAGTAACATATGCAGGAATTATCTCATCTCTGGTCATATAATGGATTTAAAGGAGAAAGTGTCTTGGATGGGAAGGGAAAGGTAGTGATCCATGCTATGGAATCATTCTGATGTTTGTATTATGATGCAGATTGCAAAATTAGTGTTCAAACCTTTGATGCTCCATACTATCAAGACTGCAAAGTACCTTTCCATTTTATTTTTATTTAGAAAAGCTTTTGAGAAGTATAGTAGTCTCAAGGTTTAAATAATAAAGCAGCTTCACAACAAATCATAAAGGGTTCAGCAGAGATAGGATCAGAGGAGGGAAGGAAAGCCAGGAGATGGGATGTATGCTGGGATGCAACTCACATTGCTTCCAGTACTAGTAAACACCCAAATCAATCTGCAGCTCCTGTGTGAACAATGATTGTGATTTCAAAGTTAATAGAGGCTGAGAACAAAATCATAGTAAAGTGCATTCAAAACCTAAGATGCAAACAATTGATCTAGTGATCCAAAAATTCTTAAACACCTCAGCAGTCATCCTAGATTTAGGCAGGTTATGTGATTCATGCAATCACACAGATTGCAAACAGGAAGAAATTTGTGCAGGAATCATCAATTTTTATGCAACACTTAGTTATTGTCAATGTAATAATTCTACTTAGGATGCCACAAAATTCCGCATTATCTGCACTAGTGAAAAGAGGTATAATAGTACCATGCAAAAGTCTTAGACCACCACCAGCTGGTTTGAGGAAAATTCATCCCTGGAGCTGACACACCAAATTTGGAGAGAGGCTTCTGATGACTCTCCTCTCAACCCTCTCCAAATTTGTTGAAGCTGGGAGTTACTGTGTCCAAGTTATCTCCCCCCTGCCCCCCCCCCCCCCCCAGTAATTCATGATTTTTTTCTAAACCAGCTTGTGGTGGCCTAACCTTTGCACAGTACTGTGTATTGTGTTTTCTTATCCTTGAGTGAGGTGATGAGACAAACAAGAATTTACATCCCATGTTAGAGTCTCTTCCAAAGAGCAGGAAGAGCCACACTCAAATCACTTTCCAAGTAACACAATGTGTGAACTTGAGCTATTCATTTTGTCTCAAACTACTTCATATAGCTACCACAATAATATGTGTATGTGGTGGGGGGGGGGTGTACATTTTGCCCAAAGCTCTTTAAGCAAGAGAGATATTTGAAATATGTCACAGCTAGACAAGATGACAACCCCAGCTCTTTCCATTTTCTTAGTCTCCTTAATTGCCAACTTAAGATGCTCCCCTTCCAGTGAGTATTCATTATAAACCTTTCTAAAGGTCCCTTTGTTCATCTGACAAAGTCAGTTGTTGCCTAGAACAGTTCATCATACAACATGAGGTATAGCAAAAACCCCTACTTATGCAGAAGTCTGTTCCGTAGGCTTTTGCTTATATAATTTTCCCATAGGAAAAATGATTTTTTATGGAAATCGAAGCAAACCCATAGGGAAATGAATTTTTACTTAACTCGAAGCAAACCCATAGGAAAAATGATTTTTTTATGTAACTCAAAGCAAACCCATAGGAAATCATGTTATGTAAATTTATGTAAATCAGGACATTTATGTAAATTGGGACATGGTTTTAGTACAAAATCATTATGTAAGTCAAATGTTATGTAACTCGTTATGTAAGTCAGGGTTTTACTGTACTTCCTTAGATGCCACCATACTTTCTTTCATCTAATATAATCTGTGTAATTTATGTTTCTATCCTGAGCCATAATTTATTCCCTTTATGTGGAGATTTTGCTATCACCGTACAGTTGTGATAAATTAGAGCAATGTATCTTCCAGCAATGTATGCCACTCAGCAAGCCTCATTCAAATTGCTTTCCACTTCAAGTGCACATGATTTTAAAATAGCTCTCTGAAGAGTATACTTAAGTTGTAGAGTGTGTATCAACATAATGGTGGCAGGCTGGTGTTTTGATTTGGTTGGCATTTACTAACTGATAGTGGCTATCAAGTTAGGAGGCATTTAAAGCTTGGTTCAAGAGAGTTAAAGGAAAAGCTGCTTATTTTTTTATTATGTAATCCTCCTTCCCTTGTGTTGAGCCACATAATAGGCTGAAGTTCCCAAATATCAGCTACTAGCTAGTATTGTAAAGATGGAATCAATAGTCTAATCCTATTAAATATTGCAAAAATTCTACTTTAAAGATATAAGTGGAATCTTTTTTTAAAACTTAACTAAAAGGTAAGGCGCTGACTGGGAAGCGGAAGGTCAGCAGTTCGATTCCCGAGTACTGCAGGACGGAAATGAGCTCCCGTCTTCATCCCAGCTCCTGCCAACCTAGCAGTTCGAAAGCAAGAAATTGCAAGTAGATAAATAGGGACCACTTCGGTGGGAAGGTAACAGCATTCCGTGCGCTCCGGTGTCTAGTCAGGCCTGCCACATGACCACGGAAACGTCTGCAGAAGCAGACAGCGCTGGCACTTCGGCTTAGAAACAGAGATGAGCACTGCACCCTAGAGTCGGATACGACTGGCTTTCGAGCAAGGGAAACCTTTACCTTTACTTTAGTTATATACAAAAGTAGGAAACCAAGAAGAAATTTTATGTTTAATACTTTAGTGTGACAGCATTGTCTGGTTTCCTACCCTCCCTTTTACTCCTCAGTGGCATAAATCACAGTGAATCATTGAAAAATAGGTCAGAGAACAACTTTTGGAAACAATCTTTACATACTCCTTACCACCATATGTAAAAGAAAAAGACATTCACCAGTGGCCAGGCAAAGGTGATCCTTAGGGATTCATCAAAAGTCTTGCCACCCATCAACATTTTTTGTGGGGAAAAATATCCTATCAATTTAATTACTGTCCACAAATGCTTTGAACAAACAATCATCCCAACAATTGATCATTACAATTCTTGAAAAGGAAGCACTTCTTCACAAAGCAGATATTTGATATTTGGGATTGACTGCTGTGAAATGAGATTTGGTGATACAGTGATACCTCATACAACGTCCAAACTTGGTTCCACAAGTTTGGACTTTATACGGATTTGGACTTTGTATGAGGCATGCAAAATCCTAGCTGCGGTGCCTCATACAATGTCCAAATCCTTGCCGCGATGCCTCATACAACATCATTTCCATGGAGATACATTGTACTGTAACAGTACAGACTTCAGGGCAAAGTCAAGGAAACAGACAGGAAGCTGACAGAACTTTAAGAAATCATTGTCTAAAGGCTAAAAACATTACAAAAACTTGTCAAACAACCCTGATTGTCCAAGAACCTGAAGAATGCTGCAAAAATCCCAGGAAAGCTTCTAAAAATTCTGACGAAAAAATCCAAAAAAATCCAAAATCGTGCTCAAAACCACTCTTAAAGACTTTTTGCCTCATGCAAAACCCACAAGAGCAATGCACGCATGTGTCCTGCCTTTTATACTGCCCAGGCACAATGCAACCTGGGAAAACCCCAATGCCTCATACAACGTCACACGACTTTGTATGAGGCAACTTTTTTCAAGGAATTAGGCGATGTTGTATGAATCCGATGTTGTATGAAGCGGACTTTGTATGAGGTATTATTGTACCTCCTATTTTGAAATGACTTGGGAAATTAAATAAATCCACAGAGAATAAATATTATCAGTGGTTTCCTAGAGGTTGATAAGTCCTTGATTGACCAGCATCTGAACAAAAATGGAAGACAAGCTATTAGTTTTACATGTGTGGGATTGTCCCAACATAGGGTAGGTATCCAGCATAGGGTAGGTATCTCTGCTAGAAAAGATGCTGGGTTACAAATGTTGATCCAATATCACTCTTCTTATCTTATATCTATTATATACCCAAAGACTCAAGTCTAGCAATGCAATTTTCACTCCATTCTACTCTACATCACCAGCCTAAATATCTGCAATGCAGTCTGAAGCTGCAACCCATTGCAGGCGCACCCCCCAATAAAGGACTCAGACACTGGTAAAAGTGGATAACGGAATTGGGCTACATTTATTGATTCATGCCCTAGTCCGAATTATAAATTTCTATTGGTATTCAACCAATTATAATTCTTAAGGCAAGCAGGCCGAAGTAACACTGGTAAGGTTCCACCCAAAATTGCCAACGGCAATTGGTTACAATGTATCCATTTGTATCAATTTGTTTGTTGACAACAAACAAATTGTTGACCGTAGTCAATAATCTAACTACTGACCCCACCCTCTGACGCGTATCCGTAAAATAACGGGGTGATGCCTGCTGCCCAGCTCGTGCCATCACCCCATTGCCTGGTTCATCGTTGACCGGACAACGTTAACCAACTTGTGCCTGTCTAGTGTTGTCCAGTCAATTGCGAACCTGCCGGATACCTCTGGGTCATAAATGTTTACCTTACCAGTGCTACCCGCCCATGTGACCAAAGTCAACAGCAGAGCAAGAAAACCCCTATGTCAAACCATAGCAACAGTGTGGGATGGGCAAAAAAAACCAGGACCCGAAAGCCAATTGTAGGTCCCAGCCAAAAATTCCCACCCGGCCCCGAAGCGACCAAAATATCACACTGTTAACTAGGGAGGGGGAGGAAAAACTTCTCCTCTCCGTCGCTTCGCAAAATGGCAGCGCGGCTGCCTCGTGGCCACCCCTTTTAAAGGGTGCTGGCCACGCCCCCTAACTACCCGGATGTCCAAGTCCGGTGGGGGGGCCCCGCAAAGAGCGCGGCGGCCATTTTGGCGCCGCGCTTGCATTGCAGGCGCACCCCCCAATAAAGGACTCAGACACTGGTAAAAGTGGATAACGGCATTGGGCCACATTTATTGATTCATGCCCTAGTCCGAATTATAAATTTCTATTGGTATTCAACCAATTACCCCATTGCCTGGTTCATCGTTGACCGGACAACGTTAACCAACTTGTGCCTGTCTAGTGTTGTCCAGTCAATTGCGAACCTGCCGGATACCTGTGGGTCATAAATGTTTACCTTACCAGTGCTACCCGCCACCCGGGGAGGCTTCAATAAAGGCTCACCGCCCCCCCCCCCCAGACCGTCAGCTCGATCAACAGGCCTGCTCGCCAATCTCCTAACAGGAGGTCCATACCTCCCGGCGACAGATGGACCCCATCCCCTGCGTAAAGCTCACAATTTTGGAGACTGATGGTGGGGTGTCGTATGACACGCCCCCAACCCTTGTCCATAAGGAACCGGGCAATAGCCCTGTTCACCAAGCGCCGAGCCCGATCAAGGGCTTGGAGGTTAAACCCTCCCCTGTAAGCGTGCCGCGGTATCATGTCCGACCAAAGCAGGGTTGTGGCGGGCCACACATAATGCAGGTAGGCCAGGTCACCGCAAATCGCATGCTTCAGCGATAGGCCCATGACCTGTCCCAAATCATTACCCCCGAGGTGTATAATCAGGACATCAGGCTGGTCAGCATCCCTGATGGAGAAAAGGAATGGCAACAGTTCCCGCCATAACATTCCGCACTTACCGTACCACCTGAGACTTGCGGATGCACCCAGTCCCAGTCGGGGTCCCCACTCTGTCGCTGCAGCAAACTGCGCTGCCCTGTGCACATAGCTGTGGCCCACCAGCCATACTGTCACCGGTGTAAGACGACACCCAGGGTCTGTCAAGGAAAAAGGAAACAGGGGAGTGACTTAACTGGTACTCACTGTTGAAGAGGGCGAACATACAACTGAAAACATCGTGATCCCCAATGTCCCATGTTGCAGATTTCAGCCCCAGAGTACCCAAACGCCTGCGGTGGAAGCTGCCCCTATCCTAAAAGAATGGGTGCCGTAACGAGCCCCCGGGAGGCCAACACTGGCTAGTGCCTTACCGGTCACCCTCCAAAATTGAAATTTAGTAAGGGGAGACCCATCTTGGTGACAGAAAAACGGGCCAGGGTGCGTACCACGTAGTGCAAGGAACTCCTGTAGGGCACCAACCGGACAGATGTCAGCCATGGAACATCGTAGCAGTCTTACACCACTGCCTACACCGTGCTGATCAACCTTAGAGGAGCGTATCCTCAGCTGAGCCCAATCATTGGAAACATAGACATCTTCGAGTTCCAGTGCCCTACAACTCGCATCCGCCTTAGACAGTAGCACCAGATCACTGATGCGGAGCGCTCCAAAAAAGGCCACCGTAGTAGCCGCGTGAAACAGGGTTGCCTCATACCTGTCAAAACACAGGTCATGCCAACCCCGTGCAAGGTGAGTGAGTACCCCTGGAGAAATAGGGTGGCGGTCGTCCGGGCTGCGCCCACGTTCCCGCGCCCACCCTTCCAAAACATGTCATATGCGAAAATCATTAGTGTTGTCAGCAAAACCACCCACCTTGGCCATGAATGCCAGCGCTGACAGCCTGGATGCTATGGTGCGGGGGGCTAAGCCCTGGGCATGTAAGTAAACCATAAATTGGAGGACGTGAGTCACTGGGATGGGCCAACTTTCAGGCAGCCGTGATTGGGCACAAAAGGCCCTGAATGAACTGAATGCATGGTCATACGCCTTATGCGTGCGAGGGGCGAGCGACATGCTGATCGCCCGGTTCACCTCTCCTTGCCAAGCGTCCATATCTCGTCCGGGAGCGGCGAGGGAAATTCCTCTGTGTCCGGGGCCAAGGCACGGAACTGGGGGATCTGTAGGCGGGACAAAGCATCAGCAATATCGTTATTAATACCTGGAACATGTCTGGCCCGAAAAAGCACATTGAGGCGTAGGCTGCGCAACACAAACTGGCGAACCAGTTCCATAACCCTTGGAGATTTAGACGTCTGTGAGTTGACAATGTGGACAACTGCCGCATTGTCACACCAGAAATGGATGACCGAATTGGCCCACTCCTCGCCCCATAGTATCAAAGCTCCCAGAATGGGGAAAATTCCAGATACGTGAGATCGCGCAAGCGGTCCGTGCCCCACCAGGCTGGCGGCCATCTGCCGTAGGCCCACTTCCCTTCAAAGTAAATCCCATAACCCAGGGACCCAGATGCATCCGACTGAACCTGAAAACGAGGGGAAACCAGAAGGTCGGACCTCCAAAAGGACACCCCGTTGAACTCCCTCAGGAACTGGAGCCAGATGAGCATATCAGCCCTCATGCCCTTGCTCAGTCGGACCCTATGGTGGGGCCTGGCCAAGCCAGTCATGGCGTCGCACAAGCATCGAGCAAATGCTCTGCCAGGTGCGACGACCCTGCAAGCGAAATTGAGGTGACCATGTAACACCTGGAGCTCCCGAAGGGACACCTTGCGTTTTGCCAGCAAGTCCAAAATGAGTGCAACGATCCGTGAAACCTTATCAACAGATAACCTGGATGCCTGCACAACCGTGTCAATCTCAACCCCCAGGAATGTGAGCTTGGTTGAAGGGCCCTCGGTCTTTTCGGGCGCTAAAGGGACACCGAGTTCCTTCATTAGCATCTGAAATGTATTCAGGAGACGTGTGCACATGTCCCAGCCCCGTTCACCCCCGAATAAGAAATCATCAAGGTAGTGGGCTACAGACCGGGACCCTGACCTGCGAACAAAGGCCCATTGGAGGAAGGCGCTGAAGCGCTCAAACGCCGAGCCTGAAATGGAGCAGCCAAAGGCATGGCTTTGTCGAAATAAAATTCACCCCGGAACTTGAAACCCAGCAACTCAAAGTCGCCCGGGTGCACTGGCAGGATACGAAACGCTGACTTAATGTCGCACTTAGCCAGTAGTGCACCCGGGCCACATAAGCGCACCATGCGCAGGGCCTGGTCAAAAGATGTATACCTGACCGAACAAAGGTCATCAGGGATAGCATCGTTGACCGAACGGCCAGCCAGGTAAGACAAGTGGTGTATCAAACGGAACTCTCCCGGTGATTTCTTGGGCACCAACCCCAACGGGGAAACCTTGAGGTTGGGAAATGGTGGGAGAGGGAAAGGGCCAGCAACCCTGCCAGCAGCAACCTCCTTAGCAATGCTCATGGCAGCCACCTCCTCCCTTCCCCTGAGTGATAACAGGTTGGGTGCATCTTGAGGGCACCTGACCCCTGTGAAAGGAATGTGAAAACCCTGCTGGAAACCCTCAAGCAGGTAAGCTGCATCTGCCCTCCTAGGGTACATCGTGAGCCAACGCTCCAACATGTCCACATTAATTGGGGAGGGGGCCTTTTGCCTGACCAGCTCCCTCTGCGGCAGTTCTGCCCACTCCCTGTCCACCTCTACCTCTGCCCCACAGTCCGCCTGCCCTAGGACACGCGGAGGCGGCATGGGGGCCAGCACAAGAGGGACACTCGTGCCTGTATCGGCACTGCTTCCTTTTGCACGCACCATTGGCCGAGAAGCTCCAACACAGCAGGCGGGCTGGAACCCCCTGCCCCGCCACCTGGCGGGGTGCCTGGGCTGGAGCAGCTCCCTGGACCGCATGTCCACAATGGTACCTCTCCCCTGGCGCCGGGCACGTGGGGGTCATGTACAGAAGCCAGGCAGGGCTCATCCCACCTCATCTCTGGGTGTAGGGGCACTCTCATACGGAATTCCTCGTCGTAAGCCAACCACGACGGGCCAGGGAAATCAACCATCGCCCGGTATATGTTGTCCAAATACTGGACCATCGGAATTGCCAGGTCAGGCCGGGCCCTGAGGTACACCGCCATGTATATAAGGTACGCGGGTAACCAGTTGGCCCACGTGCGTGGCGGCTTACGTCGACGAGACTGCTCCTTGTCCTTCTCGTCCTGCCCCTCCCTGTCCTCCTTGGTGGGTTCTCTATTCAAGAGGAAGAAAATGTCCACATACTCCCCCCGCCAGATCTTTTCCTTGGTGGCCTGGGCCAGGTGGTCCCCGAGGGGCAACGAATAACCTGCTGTCGGCAAGGCCGACACCGGAACAGTGACAGTACTGGGCACCATAAAAGGAGCCTGGACCAGCCCAGCCACCCCCAGTAAGTTCCCCACGGGACAGGGTACCCCACCCCAAGATGATCCGCCGCCCCAGCCAGGCGAGGCCACGGCCACTGCAAACTTCCCCCCGTTGTGAGTTGTGGTGTGGGTGCACTAGTTTGGACCGTATACTCACAAGCTGCACCCCCATGGGCCGCCCCCACCAGGGGTTCCGGCCCACTGCGGGTGTCGGAGCTCACGACCGCAACCGAGCTCGTAGACAGGGCCTGACCACTACCTGCCGGCGGCATCTGCTGCATGGGGAGCTGCGAGGCTGCGGCTGGCGCCGACCTACTTGCCCCAGGCAGCTCAACCCTTTCGGCCGCCTGCCGAGGACCTGCAGGCGCTGAGTTGACCTGTAAACCAAAAGGTGCCCCGAATGGATTAACTACCCCTAAAGATGCCTCCAGGGCCGCTACGCGGGCCAGTAGGCCATCCACGTTTACATAGCCCCCAACGCTGATGGGGGGCAAGGGGCCAACCGGTCACTGGCGCGGGGCCAGGTCTCTGGACCCCGGGGCCCGAATATGGCCATGCCCCAACCACCGGCCCCTGGGGGGCCGGGGGCATGCCCTGCCAGGGAAGGGAACCCAGCCAACCCCCTTGGTTAAAGCCCACCGCTGGAAGCTGCCTGCCAAGGCCCGAAGGCCCGGCTTGGCTGTGCGCCAAGCCCGGGCCGGTGGCCGCTAATTGCGGGCCGGGGGCCGCATCCCCTGCAGGGGTGGTCTGAGGCTGCCCAACCTCGGGCCAGGGCGCAATCAACCCCATCCCGCCGGTCCCGGCGGGCACCCCCGGAATGGGGGCCTGCTGAGGGGGCGCAGTCGCGGTCCTCCGACCCGGCTGGCGCCTCCGTGAACTGCGAACCGCGTTCGCCATGGCCTTCTTTTTAGAAGGCATCGCTGCAATTCGCTGGAAGCCGAAGAAAAGAATCGCAGAGGAAACCGCTGCCCAAAGAGTCTTCCCAGCTAAAGGGAAGACGACAGAGCAAAAGGGGGAAAAACTTCTCCTCTCCGTCGCTTCGCAAAATGGCAGCGCGGCTGCCTCGTGGCCACCCCTTTTAAAGGGTGCTGGCCACGCCCCCTAACTACCCGGATGTCCAAGTCTGTGGGGGGGGCGCAAAGAGCGTGGCGGCCATTTTGGCGCCACGCTTGCATTATATAAACAATAGTCCTTCCTTCTGGAATGAACTGTAGAAGGCATTCTATGTCCCTTATTCCAAATCAGAATTTTAGAAGAAAAGAATTATTTTATTTTGTTTGTTGCTTTGCCTATTCCTTTTCTAAGTCTGGGAAGAATCTCAGAAATAGTGTAGTGCTAAAACCAATATAATCATCACCTTTATAGGAATGCAGTGATTAAATAAATCATGGCTAGATATTGGTATTTGGTGAGGTGGGGTTGGGCAATCATGTTCCGAGCCTGCCTGTACAGTCATATGGCTTTAGTGTTTTAGAGCTTTCTAGGGGTTAAATGTGTATATGTGGGGTGGGAGTATGTTGATAATTTTGTATAGTTGTATTTTGTTTAGGTTTTGTTGGGTCGAGAAGTGGTTTTTTTTCAATCTCATTGTTCTGTGCAGAGCAATGACAATAAAGATCTATCTATCTATCTATCTATCTATCTATCTGTCTATCTGTCTATCTATCTATCTATCTATCTATCTATCTATCTATCTATCTGGTGTTTTGACAAATCCATGGATGTAAAAGCAGATTGTTGATTTTACTTTTCTATGGAAATCTCCAGTTTGCATTACTCAAAACCACCAATAGATTAAAACATGTCTAGCCTTAGAAATCTATGCATTTCTGAGAGCTGCAATGCATTATGGCAATGAAATCAATAAACATAATACCATGCATCAATTTTTAAAATGGCCATGACGAAAAATACATATTTTGGGAAAGATGTCCTCACAAGATTTAGTCAATGGAAAAAAGGTGCACAAAACATATACATTAGAAAACATCCTCCCTCCCTCCCTCTGTCTCTCTCTCTGTGGGTGTAATTACAGATTTTTGTCTCCATAGACATAGCATGCTAAAGACATCTGTGACGTAAATAGCCAGACAAGTTCCTCACATAAAGATAAATAGAAAGAAGACATATCTCCCCTTCATAGTCACTGATCTTCATTTATAATATGTTAATTGCAAAAACCAATAAAGTTGTGGCCAGATTCAAGCTAAGACACCAGTATTCTTATTGTTCTGATGTTTACTGTTGCTGTGACAGCTTTACTGTTTCTGACTAAGGGTTCTTCCTGACATGTGAACTGCTCTAAGTTCCAGTTTGATCAATATACTGTATCTGCAAATGTGGTGTCGAAAGGGCGCAGCTGTGACTCTCTCGCCTACCTATACCCACAATATCCTCTGGGAAGATCATTGTTACTGCATGTAAGTAAGAAGAAGACCATGGCTGCAAATTACCGCTTGGTTTCAAAAGATGAAAGCAGACTAAGAGAAAATGTCCCTCAGAAGACTTTCTCTAAGATAATTCTCTGAGTGCTGTAATATATTCTCCACTACTTCCGGCGGACTTTGCCTATGGCACAATATAGCCCTTTGGCAATACATTGTACTGCATCTTATTTAAAAATCTTTACACCAGTGAGTTGTTTTTACTCAGTAGTCAGCTGGCTCTCATTCTTTTTCTTGATTTCTTTTGTTTGGAGTATATTTCTAGCACATTTCTTTCTCCCTCCTTCCCCCTCCCCACTCACTCGCACACAACTCTCAGCCACTTGTTATTGTTGCGGGGAGGTAAAGGCCGTTCAGAAATCTGTAATAGACAACTTGCAAGGAATTCAGAATAAGCAATTCTGTCCCTCAATCTTATATTCAGCAATGTGTTTATGTCACTGAAATGCACTTCAGTGTCCTTTCCCTGTCTCAGCATCGTGGTCAGCATATCAGATGCATACTTTCTACAAAACAAATCTAAACACCCTTTGGATGAGAGCTTTAATGTGCTGAACACAGGACAATGGATTTCTTTGTTGTTTAAAACCACGACTATATCACCTCAAATTAACAGGCATCCAAATGGGAACTTAAAATAACACAATTGCCGAATCAACCCAATTAGTAGGATATAAAAAATGCAAGCACATTCAACAAAAATGCACTCTCCCATTTGTAGTGTTTTTCTGGTGTTCTCAATGCCTGTTATGCAGCTGCAGTGGCTCAGTGGTTAAGAAGCTCACCTTTTTAGTTGGAAGGCTGGCAAGTTGGCAGTTCGAGACCTGGGTACTGCATGATGGATTGAGTGCCTGTCTCTGTCCTAGCTCTTGGGGACATGAAAGGAGCTTCATTTGGGCATTCCTTGAGTGGAGTATCTACTGCAAAAATTCTTTCAACCCAGAATAATTTCTGACATGAAATTATTATATAATGCCTGCCGAAATGCCTACGGAATCAGCTATTTTTTCAGCATATGACAAAATGGCACTATTGTCAGTGTGACCAGTATATCCAAGGGCAGAGTGCACATGCACGCACGCACGCACGCGCGCACACACACACACACCACCACCAATAAAAACAACAACAACAACCAGTGAAGACATCATGAAGATCCTCTTCCAGATGATAGATAACTTATGGATATAGAACTACATTGTAACTAGTTTTAGTTATACTTGTTTTTATTGCTACTCTACCTAATTTAGATTTGAGTTTTTCTTGGTAGTTTCATTAATCTACTTATGTATGCATGTGTTTATTTATCTATTTCACAGAATGACCAAATTGATAAATAAAGATTATTGAAATAGTATTAGAAAAGTGGGCAACAGAGATTTCTTCTTTATTTTAGCATCCTTTTTATTGCACCTTTACCTAAATAAAACTCTGAAATATCTCAGTCTTTTAAACTATTTTCAAAGAAACTTCTCTTTTCCAACATTGCAAGAGAATGATTGGAATTTCCCCTGGGAAAAAATGTTTCCCACAATACTAAGAGCTACTATCACAACTCGGCAACTTACCCCAACCTCTCATCCTCTGCAATTTTGACTGGTTTGTGACTTTCACTGTGACATGATCAAATCTTAGCTTTAACTTGCTCTGCTTTTCTATTGCCTCTTCCAGGGCCAATAGAACCGCACCAAAAAAAAAAAAGATGTGAAAGTTATAAAGCTGCCATTTTCTGTTTTAAGGCTCATTTCATTGAACTCAATGACATTATTTCCGAAAATGGAGTGTATAGAAAAATGAAGAACTGAGTGCATTACACTACAGAAATGTTATGTTGCACCAAACATCTTGTAACTTCCTTTTGTTGTACCCCTTCCATCTAAAAAGAACTTCTTCAAGATGCTAATTAGATTTATGATCCACCTTAAATGGAAGAAGCCTTATGGTCAAGTCCTCAAGAGCCGCTAAAATTGCCAGGTAGTTTCATGAAATGAACTAACTCTAAAATGAACTTGTTGTACTCATTGACAGAATGACAACCAAATCAAGCAATTGTCAGACTAGAATATAGTAATCAGCACTGCAATTAAAAGGAGCTAAGCATTTTTGTGGAGATGAGAAAAGAAGACATAGTAAAAGCAATTAACTCTATAGAAGCAATTAACTTTATGGAAGGAAAAGTACATTCTTTTAGGGAACAGCACAGATTCAAAGACATGAACAGGAGAAGCGTTTTACTGTGACTTAATCTATTGGATCTGGTCAACTTGAAATAAATTGGTTCAAGTGCTAAACATAGGTGAAGAATGAGTGTGTAAAATGCAAATTTGAAGAGTACAGAAAAATGAGTTGGAAGTGTATGCTCAAGTTCTTAGTCTAGAACTCCCAGCCCTCTCTACTAGTTCAGCTAAAGCTATGTAACAAGGGCTTCTCAAAATTCTTAGTTCTATTTGTGGGCAGATAAACTGAGGAAACAATTTCACAGATTTTTTTTTCCAGTGGGAATACAACTTCTGTAACATTTTCCCTGATACAGTATGTGGATCCAATTTAGCTGAACTCTGAAGGTTACTTTCAAGAGGAAAGGATAACAAGTGCAGCTTCTGAAATGAGCAGGAGGTTCCTTCTCTTGAAAGTTTGAGTTTAATACCCTTCCACACACTGTGTCAATAAGACTCATCAATGGTATAATGAAATCAGACACAATGATGCAATGATGTGATAATTTTGTAGTCCCAGAGCTTCATCCTACTTTGGCTCAGATATGAGGTTCAGAATGCAATTATATACCCATTCATCTGAAAAGGAAATTTCCATGGTATTATTTCTCTGCATGCTCTATACCACCAGTCTGGTCAGGTTATCCTGCTATGATAATAGAGTAGACCATACTGCCAGTGACTCAATGCTGAGTGTCAGGTGGTGGTTAACTAACCTGACAACCCTGAGGACTAAAATCCTTGGGTGCTGAAGTCCACAGAGAATAATGATGGTCCCCAAGTGGACTAAGTCCCACTTGAATCCATCTTGATGGAAGGCAGCAACTTCATCATTACTGGCCTGGGGCTGACAAGGACCTTGCATGCCAAAAGAGCCCAGGACTAGAAAGTGACTCACAGAGCTGGATCAGTGGTATGGGTGTCATGCTGCAATGCCAAAGGCAGATGTCAGGTCACTGAATTATATTCTCAGGACAGTCTTCATGGCTGATTGCCATGATGATCACCAATATTTGGAAACAGATACTGTGGAAGAATAAGAAGATTCTCTATACCAGTGATTCCTAACCCTGTTGACCCGAGATGTTCTTCAGCTCCCAAAAAATTTGGCCCATGCAGCCAAGATTGGGAACCACCCCTTTAGACACTCTCTATATAGCCCACTGACTTTTCCACATTGGTCCAGTCCTTGTGTGATTCCAGAATAGGAGTGGGAATCATTGCTTCTGTCCCCAAAAAATAGATATTATTTGCAGAAATATCTGCCAAGTGGCTGCTGGAGAAAGTGAAAGAAAACAAACTTTTTCTTAGCAATGATATCTTCTGATAAAGTCTGGATAACCTCTAACTGTAGCTGAACTAGTAGAGAAGGCTGAGAGTTTTAGACTATGAACATGACCATTACATTTTAACCCTGCTCCCTAGTGTAGAACAGTGAACCATTTTGTTACTACTCAGGTTCCACCCTGAAGCATCAAGTCAGACCAGGTTACAACATGAAGGGAGGTGTTACTACCTCTTATAGCAGGGATTCTCGACTTGCGGCCTGTGGGCTGGATGGGGCACATGGCTCCATTTCATGTGGCCGCCCACTGCCTCCACCACACCAGGAAGTGCCATGTGGTGAAAGAAGTGCAAAATGGCCGTCCTGTCCCCAAAGCTGTCTGAGGAAGTGTGACCCAGCCTCCGTCTTTAAAAGGTTGAGAACTCCTGTTTTGTAGGGTGTTTTGAACTGCAAGAGCAAAGAGTCTCCTGAGATTAAAACAAATGCTATCTTTTTAGAAACCAAGAGAGCCAACTAATACATTTTGTTTCCTTTTGCACCCCCTCAGCCATTAACATTATTTGAGCAACACTGCTGAAATAATAAAAGCCAACACATTTTTGAACACATTCTTTCTACCAAGGGATCATCATTTGCCTTATTTCCTAATAACTAAAACTTAGTTTTCAGACTTTAGGTTGTGGAGAAAAGATAAAGAACAAACATTTTTGTTTCTCTCTTCCAAAATATGTTAGTTCACAGGAAAACGAGGATACTCTGAAGAAATCATTATGTAAGCCAGGCTGAAAAAGCAATGGCTATAATGGTCATCAGTGAAATAATAAATTAGGCAGAGATAAAGTAAACACTCCAAGTTCCATCTGAACTGTTAATATGAAGACAGAAACATACTGACAGCTGTTTAATTGAAGACAAAAACATGCTGACACATTACTCAAATAGAGCCATGATACTGTAAAGTGTATTGCCACCAATGACCACAAATTGATGCAGGAAAAGTGCACTAAATTTCACTTGGCCAAATCAAGCATCTGAGAAAACTCAGACATTGTTCAGATTGCTTGGAGGGAAATCATTTATGACTAGTCCACTAATATTCTTTCACTAAACCCAACATCCCTCCAGTGATGCACAACTGGAGGCCTACATGTACCTCCTCCATTGGCCTGATGTGCTGCTGCCATGCACCTTATCATGCTTTATTCTCTTTGGCTGAACTGAGCTTAAGTATCCTTCCTCTTCGCAGCTCTAGTGTTAATGGCTGAGGAGGTGCAAAAGGAAACAAAATGATAGTTATGGGAGTGGAAGAAGTTTTTAGGACTGGGATACTCTTTCAGTGCTATTAATGGTGGCACAGAAGGTGTGGTCTCTAGTCACACATGAGAACAAAGATCCTTCTGTACTATCACAGGGATCTTGATCTCAGGATTCCCTCAGATGGGGAACAAAACCAAACCTTCTGAAGCAACTGAGTGATCTGGAGCAGGAACTTTGTATAATGACCCAGTGAAAGTTTTCCACTCATCCTATCAATTCCGAGTCTTCCCTAATGATTCACTCCTTAGGTCATTGATGGTGAAACTTGCCAATCCAGGTGTTCATGAACTTCAACTACCAGAAGCTCAAGTCAGCACTCCTGCTGATCAGGGCATCTGGGAATTGAAGTTCTAGAACAGCTGGAGTGACAAGGTTCACCATCACTGTCCTAGATGTGCACATGTCCTTTGCCAACACTATTTGCAGGAATGGAAAAAGTTGTCCATTAGTTCATAGAGAAGACAGCATTAATGAATGTTAAGACATCACATGTTCATACAGTTGGATAAACTGGCCATGGTTGTGGCGTTGCTAATTCATTCTATGTGGATAAACACTAGAATGAAATAACAATCTGCATATTAAAGCACTATCCCTGTTATTCCTTATATTAAGCCTATGATTGTTTAATAAACCTGGAGCAGTGAAACATTCCATAGCTGTAAAGTCCTATCTAGCTTTTTGCGGCCCCCCCACCTGGACTCAGACATCCGGGTGAGTTAGGGGGCGTGGCCACCCCTCTATAAAAGGGGTGGCCACGAGGCAGCCGAGCTGCCATTTTAAAATAGCGACGGAGAGGAGAAGTTTTCTCCGTCACTGTTTTCTCCTTAGTCTTCGGCTATTGAGCCTTGCAGTTTGTTTCCTGGCTGGGAAAGGAGGATTAAAGTACCCGGAGCCTTTTGGATTGCTAGGCTACCACGGTACTTACACGCTAGGAGTTTGATCCCTGGATAGGGATCCTGCAGCGTTTTTCTTCTCCTAGGGAGACATGGCTCCCAAACGGAAGGCCCCGGCGTTGAAGCCCCAGCCGAGGGGAAGAACTTTTACCGGCCCTGCACCGGATGGGGGCCAGCCTTTGGGTCGGAGGACCAGGGCTGTGCCCCCACGGCAGGGCAATGTGCCAGCCTTGCCCACTGGTACCAGTGGGGCTGGTCAGGCTACCACTTGACAGCCGGGTTCCAGCTTGGTAGCTGGTCAGCTACAGGCTGGCCCCTCTCGGGCTTCAGCCCTCGGGCCGCCTTTGCCGGGCATGGGACAGGGCGGCCCGGAGGGGGCCTGGTGCGGGTGTCCAACCCACTGTTCCTCCAGCCCCCAATGGGCCAGAGTTTTAGGCAGGGCCCTATTCTGGCCCTGCCTCTCCTTTTGGGTTGCCTTTTCCTCAACTGACTATTGGGCCGTCCGGCCCACCCGGCCCACTTTATACTGTGGGCTCTGGGGCAGTGGGTGCTCTGTTAGCATGGATAGCAGTGCAGGAAGCATCCTTGGGCATTGCACAGCCTCCTTCGGAGGGGGGCGCTACTCTTTCTTCAACAGGGGCCCCTTCGTTGGCCCCGGCTACCTTGCCGGCCGCAACGCTTCAGCAGGCGGCCAACCGGGTTGAGCTGCTTGAGACGGTCCGGCCGGCCCCAGCTGGTGTCTTGCAGCCCCCCCATTCGACCTGATGTCCAGGCTGGGAGCAGTCGGGGGTGATCCCAGAGCTCGATTCCGGTCGTGAGCTCCGACGCCCACCGTGGGCCGGAACCCCCGGTGGGGGCGGCTCACGGGGGTGCACCTAGTGAGTATCAGGTTCAATTTAAGTGCACCAACACCACAGCCCGCTTACAGTGGTGGCGTTCAGTGGCCCTGGCCTCGTCAAGTTGATGCGAGCGGGCATCAGTTAACATCCTATCCCAGTATCCCATGGTTTCTAAATGGTCCCTCATTATGGGCGGGGGTGTCCGCCCCTGGGGCAGTGCCGAGCATCGCAGGGGCTGTCCAGGTCCCGCTGCGTATGCCCTCTATACAGAATGTGCCGACGATGGCTTTGCTGACGGCTGGTTATTCCTTGCCCCTGGGTGATCATTTGTCACAGGTCACGAGGGATAAGATCTGGTGAGGGGAGTACGTGGATATATTCTCCCTATTGAACCGTGAGCCCACTGAGGAAGAGAGAGAGGGACAGGACGACAGAGACAAAGAGCTGTCCCGTCGTCGTAAGCCACCGCGCACCTGGGCCAACTGGTTGCCGGCATACTTTATATATATGGTGGTATGCCTCAGGGCCCGGCCTGATTTGGCCATCCCAATGGTTTAATCCCTTGATAATATTTACAGGGCGATGGTTGATTTCATGGGTCCATTGTAGTTGGCTTATGATGAGGAATTTGGATGAGGGTGGCCCTACATACTGAGACGAGGTGGGATGAGCCCTGTCAGCAATTGTGGCTCTTGTACATGACTCCCACGTGACTGGCGCCTGGTGATAGGTACCATTGTGGTCATGCTGTGCAGCGGGCTGTTGCAACACAGGCTCCCTGCTGACCGGTGGGGCAGGGGGTTACAGCCCGCCTGCTGTGTTGGACCTTCTCAGCTAGCGACGTGTGTAATAAGCGCCAGTGTTGTTACTGTCACGAGTGTCCCTTTTTGCGCTGGCCCCCACGCCGCCTCCACGTGCCCGCGGGTTGGTGGGTTACGGGGCAGAGGTAGAGGTGCACAGGGGGCGATGAGAGCTCTGTCTGACGGAACTAGCCTTGTCAAAGTCCCCCTCCCCAATTAGTATACTCATGCTGGAGCGATGGCTCTCAGCTTATCCAAGAAGGGATGATGCGAGGTACCTGCTGGAGGGTTTCCAATGGGGCTTTTGTATTCCATTCAGGGGTGTTAGGGGCCCCAAGATGCTACTAATTTAGTTCCCTTGAAAGGTAACGAGGAGGTTGCTGCACTGAGCACAGCTAAGGAAGTTGAGACTATGAGAGTAGCGGGCCCTTCTTGGAACCACCTTTCCCTAATTTGAAGGTCTCCCCTCTGGGGCTAGTACCGAAGTAGAACCCGGGTGAATGTCGTCTAATCCTCCATCTAGCTTACCCTGCGGGTTCTTCGGTCAGTGATGCCATTCCTGCTGACATTTTTTCAGTCAGGTAAAGGTCATTTGTTCAGCCCCTACGGGTGGGACGCTCATGCGGTCCCGGTGCTTTCCTGGCACAGTCTGATATGCACTTGGCTTTCCGATTACTGCCAGTGCACCCAAGGGATTTTGAGCTATTGGGTTTTAGGTTCCAAGGGGGATTTTACTTATATAAGGTCATGCCTCTTGACTGCTCTATTTCATGTTCGGCATTCGAACGATTCGGTACTTTAATTCAGTGGGCCTTTGCTCGCAGGTCGGGGTCCCGGTCTCTAGCCCATTACCTCGATGACTTTTGGTTCAGGGGTGAACGGGGCTCGGACACTCATGTGGGAACTGGGTGTCCCCTTAGCGCCTGAATAGACCGAGGGCCCAGCTATTAAGCTCACATTTGTAGGCATTGGAATTGACTCTGTCGCACAGGCATCCGGGTTACCCATGGATAAGGTGGCTCGGATCTCTGCGGCGATTTTGGCATTGATTGCCAAACAAAAAGTGTTCCCTCGTGAGCTGCAGCTACTTCATGGCCAGCTTAACTTTGCCTGCAGGGTGGTTACACCCAGCAGAGCATTGGCCAGGCGCCTGTGTGATGCCATGGCTGGCCTGTTAGACGTCACCACAGGGTCCGGCTGATCAGGAGCATACGGGCGGACCTTGCGGTCTGGCTCAAATTCCTCCAGGGTTTTGACGGGGTCTCTTCCTGGAGATCAGACCTTATGGTCTGCCCTAGATTTCAAGTACGGTTGGATGCCTCCGGCTCCCTGGGTTATGGGGGTTTACTCTGAGGGTAGGTGGACTTACGGCCGAGGGCATCACGCATGGCTTGGCACGGATCGCCTCCGCGATCTTACCTTCCTTGGGTTTCTTCCCAATTTGGGGAGCACTGATGCTATGAGGCGACGAGTGGGCCAACTCAGTGGTCCATTTTTGGTGTGACAATGAGGCAGTGGTGCACATTGTCAACACCCAGATGTGCAAATCCCCCAGGGTCATGGCATTGGTTTGTCAATTCTTTTTGAGAAGCCTACGCCTAAATGTGCTGTTCAGGGCCAGACATGTTCCAGGTATTAATAACGATATTGCTGATGCTTTATCCCGCCTGCAGATCCCCCGGTTCCGTGCCTTGCTCCAGAAGCAGAGGAATTCCACTTGCCACTCCCGGCTGATATTTGGACATTTGGCGAGGAGAGGTGAACCGGGCATGTCATTGGCACCTTGCACACGTAAGGCGTATCAACATGCTTTCATGCGATTTAGAACTTTTTGCGAGTAACTACAGTTACCTCAAGTGTGGTCAATATCAGTGGACCAGGTTATACAATGCATGTTTATCTTCAAAGTCAGGGTTTGGCCCCCCGTACTATAGCCTTCAGGCTTTCGACACTGGCATTTATGGCCAACGTGTGTGGGGGGTTACAATGACTGCATGAGTTACTTCCGCATGCGTCGTGTTTTGGAGGGGTGGACACGTGAACGTGCCCTCCGCCCGGACACGCATCACCCCAGTTCGCCAGAGTTTTTGACCCACCTTGCACGAGGCTGGCATGACTTATGTTCAGATAGGTGTGAAGTGGCTCTTGGTCACGCAACTACCACCGTAGCCTTTTTGGAGTGCTCCGCATCAGTGAGTGGGTGCCAGAGTTGGTACCATCTGTGTAAGGCGGATGTGTCTCGTAGGGCACTGGAACTCGATGATGTCTATGTCACACATGAGTGGGCTCAATTGGGGATACGGTCCTCAAAGTTTGTTCAGCACGGCGTAGGCAGTGGAGTTAGACTGCTACGAAGTTTCATTGGAGACATCTGTCCGGTTGGTGCCCTACATGAATTTTCGGCAGTGCCTGCTGCGCGCCCCAGCCTGTTTTTCTGCCACCAGGATGGGTCTACCCTTACCAAAGTAAAGTTACTGAGGGTGACCGGTGCCGCGCTTCGCGGTGTGGGGCCTGTTTTGGCACCCATTTATTTAGGATAGGCGTCGCGTTGATCGTGGCTACGTTTGGGGTACTCGGAGGCAGATATATGTGTACGCGTAATTTCTTATATGTACGTCCCCTCACTGTATGAGTGCCTAGTTATGTCCTTCACCTCTTCTCCTTTTTTACAGATCCTGTGTGTCTGTGCACACCGATGGCAGTGGGGCTGGTGGGCCGCAGCTATGTACACTGGGCAGCAGTATATGCTGCGGTGACAGAGAGTGGACCCCGACTTGGGCTGTGTGCATCCGCAATGTATGCGATGGTATGGTATGCACGGCACAAGGGGGCGGGAATTGTGGCCCATCCTGATGTCCGTCAGGAATGCTGGACCGCCCGATGTTCTTATTAGGCACCTCAGCGGCAATGATCTTATACGGATCACTGCTATTCCTAAACTGTCGAGGGGCAGTGACCTGGCATTTTATATCATGTATGGCTTACACACGGTCGCTATGGTCTAACATCATGCTGAGATACCAATTTAGGGGAGACGTGGATCTCCGTGGTTCGGACTGTTCCGGCAGTCAGTGGACAGGGCTGTTGCTCTTGCTGAGCATGGCTGGGAGACAGCCATTGGACACCTGCGGATAGGATTACAAAATTTTTTTGCTGGTTAGGCAGGAGATGGGGTCCACCTGTCGGCTGTAGGTATGTACCTCTTTCTGGGTGTGGTGCAAGCAGGCCTGGCTACTGAGCTGACCGTCTGGGGGGGGGGGGCAGTGAGTCATCATGGATGCCTCCC
The DNA here is from genome assembly GCA_035047345.1 of Bradypodion ventrale. Taxonomy (NCBI): domain Eukaryota; kingdom Metazoa; phylum Chordata; class Lepidosauria; order Squamata; family Chamaeleonidae; genus Bradypodion; species Bradypodion ventrale. The sequence goes on from JAWDJE010000005.1 coordinate 44,228,398, forward strand.
CGTGTGGCGGGTAGCACTGGTAAGGTAAAGATTGATGACCCAGAGGTATCCGGGGGGTTCGCAATTGACTGGCCAACACTTAGACAGGTACAGGGGTAATAGCTTTGGCCGGTCAACGACGAACCAGGCAAGGGGTGATGGCAGGAGCTTAACAGCCTGCATCACCTTGAGATTTAATGGATACACGTCATAGGGTGGGGTCAGTAGATAGTTTATTGACTCCGATCAACAATTTGTTTGTGTCAACAAACAAATTGATACAAATAGTTACATGTAGCCAATTGCCATTGGCATTTTGGGTGGAACCTTAGCAGTGTTACTGCGGCCTGCTTGCCTTAAAGAATTACAATTGGATGATTGCACCAATTGAAAGTTATAATCCGGACTAGGGCATTATTCAATAAAAGTGGCCCGATGCCTTTATCCATATACTTGTGTCTGAGTCTTTCTTTGGGGGGTGCGCTTGCAAAGGCAAAACAAGGGGATACTCAGCATAGCAGATCTGAAAAGGGGGAGGGGTATGAAAAGGGGAGGAGAAATACAGCGTTGCAGGGAACAATACTGCGTAGGGACATGGAATGAGAGGTCTATGAATCAAGGAAAACTGGAAGTAGTTAAAATGAGATGGAAAGAATAAGCATTGACATCCTGGGCATCAGTGAGTTAAAATGGACAGGGATTGGTGAATTCAGCTCTGGAAACCATCACATCTACTACTGTGGGCAAGAAAACCTCAGAAAAAATGGAGTAGCCATAATTGTCAACAAAAGAGTGAGGAAAGCAGTAATGGGATACAACATCAAAAATGATAGAATGATGTCAGTCAGAATCCAAGGCAAACCTTTCAATATCACTGTAATCCAAGTCTGTGCACCAACCACTAGTGCAGATGAAGCCACAGTTGACCAGTTCTATGAGGACCTACAACACCTCATAGAACAGACACCAAGAAATGATGTCCACATTATCTTAGGAGATTGGAATGCCAAAGTAGGAAATCAAAAAGTAAATGGAATAACAGGCAAGTTTGGTCTTGGAACACAGAATGAAGCAGGGCAAAGATTGATAGAGTTCTGCCAACAGAATGCACTAGTCATAGCAAACACCCTCTTCCAGCAACACAAGAGGCGACTTTACACATGGACATTGCCAGATGGCCAGCATCGAAATCAGATTGATTGCATACTCTGCAGTCAAAGATGGAGAACCTCCATTCAGTCAGCAAAAACAAGACCTGGAGCAGATTGTGGCTCAGATCACAACCTACTGATCGCAAAATTCAGGCTTAGACCAAAGAAAATGGGGAAAACAATTAGACCAGACAGATATGACCTACACAACATCCCTAAAGAATACACGGTGGAGGTCATGAACAGATTTAATGTCCTGTACCTGATAAGACAGAGTACCAGAAGAATTATGGACAGAAACGCGGGACAGCATGCAGGAGGCAGCAAGAGAAACCATACCAAAAGAAAAGAAGTGTAAGAAAGCAAAGTGGTTGTCTGATGAGGTCCTTAAAATAGCAGAGGGAAGAAGGAATGCAAAAGTCCAAGGAGAAAGAAAAAATACAACCTCCTGAATACAGAATTTCAAAGAAAAGCAAGGAGAGATAAGGAAAACTACCTGAACAAACAGTGCAAAGAAATGGAGGAAAACAACAAAACAGGCAGGACTAGAGATCTTTTCAAAAAATTGGGGAAATCAAGGAAACATTTAAAGCAAAAATGACAATTATAAGGGACAAAGATGGAAAGGAGTTAGCTGAAGCAGAAGAGATCAAAAAAAGATGGCAAGAGTATACAGAGGAACTCTAAAAAAGGACCATAACACTCCTGATAATAACAATAATGAGAAATTTGAACTTGAACCAGACATTATGGAGAGTGAAGTCAGAAAGGCCCTAAAAAGCACTGCAAACAATCAAGCTAGTGGAAATGATGGTATCCCAGTTGAAATTTTCAAAGCCCTATAAGATGATGGAATCAAACTACTGCATTCAATATGCCAGTAAGTTTGGAAAACAAAACAGTGGCCACAGGATTGGAAAAGATCAGTGTACATTCCAATCCTAAAAAAAGGCAATGCCAAAGAATGCTCAAATTACCAAACAATTACGCTCATCCCACATGTCAGCAAGGTGATGCTCAAGATAATACAGGATAGACTTCAACAACATGTGGAGAGAGAACTACCAGAGGTGCAGGCAGTTTCAGAAGAGGCAGGGGACTAGAGACCACATTTCCAACATACGTTGGATCGTGGAGAAAACAAAAGAATACCAGAAACAAGTCTACTTTTGTTTTATTGACTACACCAAGGCTTTTGACTGTGTGGACCACAACAAAATGTGGCAAGTAATTAAAGAGATGGGAATACCAGAACACCTCATATGTCTCATGAGAAATCTGTACATGAACCAAGAAGCAACAGTTAGGACAGAACACAGAAAGATAGAGTGGTTTGGAAAAGGAAAAGGAGTAAGGCAAGGCTGCATTTTATCACCCTGCTTATTCAGTCCATACACAGAGCACATAATGCGCAATGCAGGGATGGAGGAATCACAATATGGGATCAAAATTGCTGGGAGAAACATCAACAATTTGAGATATGCAGATGATACCACCCTAATGGCAGAAAGTGAGGAAGACCTAAAGAACCTCTTGATTGGATTGAAGGAGGAGAGTGCAAAAGCTGTCTTGAGACTTAATATCAAGAAAACCAAGATAATGGCAACAGTCGATCAGTCCCTGGAAAATAGATGGGGAAGAAGTAGAAGCAGTGACAGATTTTACTTTCCTGGGATCTAAGATCACTGCAGATGTTGACTGTAGCCATGAAATAAAAAGACGACTGATTATGGGGAGACAAGCTATGAGTAACCTGGGGAATATAGTGAAAAGCAGAGACATCACCTTGAAAACAAAAATTCGCATAGTCAAAACAATGGTATTCCCAGTGGTAATGTATGGGTGTGAGAGCTGGACCATTAGGAAGGCTGAGCGCAGAAGAATAGATGCCTTTGAGATGTGGTGTTGGAGGAGAGTCCTGAGAGTTCCTTAGAAACCAAAGAGAACAAATAGGTCAATACTGGAAGAAATCAATCCTGACAGTTCATTGGAGGGATAAATAGTGAAGATGAAGCTAAAGAACTTTGGACATCAAATGAGAAGGGAGGACTCACTTGAGAAGGCCTTGATCCTGGGAAAGGTGGAGGGCAAGGGAAGAAGGGGGCATCCAAAGATGAGATGGATAGATGGTATTGTGGACACAATGGGCACAGAGCTTGGTGGGCTGAGGAGAATGGTGGAGGACAGAGGTGCCTGGAGGAAAATAGTCCATGGGGTCGCAAATGGTCAGAATCAACTGTGCGACTGATCAACAACAACAAATCCAACTAGTAACAGAAAGAGAAGGCTGAGTTACAACTTCTCCCCCAAATATATTATTTTGCAGGCGCACCCCCCAAAGAAAGACTCAGATACCGGTATATGGATAAAGGCATTGGGCCACTTTTATTGAATAATGCCCTAGTCCGAATTATAACTTTCAATTGGTACTCATCCAATTATAATTCTTAAGGCAAGCAGGCCGCAGTAACACTGGTAAGGTTCCTCCCAAAATTGCCAATGGCAATTGGCTATAATGTATCCATTTGTATCAATTTGTTTGTCAATCTACTGACCCCACCCTCTGACGTGTATCCGTCAAATCACGGGGTGATGCATGCTGAAAAGCTCCTGCCATCACCCCTTGCCTGGTTCGTTGTTGACCGGTCAACGTTATTATACCTGTACCTGTCTAAGTGTTGGCCAGTCAATTGCGAACCTGCCGGATACCTATGGGTCATAAATATTTACCTTACCAGTGCTACCCGCCACACGGGGAGGCATCCATGATGACTCACCGCCACCCCCCCCAAGACCGTCAGCTCAGTCGCCAGGCCTGCTTGCACCACACCCAGAACGAGGTATATACCTCCAGCCGACAGGTGGACCCCTCCCCCTGCCTACCAGCAAAATTTTTGTAAGCCTATCCTCAGGTGTCCAATGGCTGTCTCCCAGCCATGCTCAGCAAGGGACTGAGCAACAGCCCTGTCCACTGACTGCCGGAACAGTCTGAACCACGGAGATCCATGTCTCCCCTAAATTGGTGTCTCGACATGATGTTAGACCATAGCGACTGTGTGTAAGCCATACATGATATAAACGCCAGGTCACAGCCCCTTGACAGTTTAGTAACAGCAGCGATCCATATAAGATTGTTGCCGCCGAGGTGCCTATTAAGTACATCGGGCGGTCCAGCATCCCCAACGGATGCACACAGCCCAAGTTGGAGTCCACTCCTGTCGCCGCAGCATATACTGCTGCCCAGTGTACATAGCTGCGGCCCACCAGCCCCACTGCCACCAGCGTGTAGAGACACACAGGATCTGTAAAAGAGGAGAAGAGGTTAAGGACATAACTAGGTACTCATACAGTGAGGGCACGTACATATAAGAAATTGCGCGTACACGCATGTCCGCCTCCGAGTACTCCAAACGTAGCCGCGATCAACGCGACGCCTATCCTAAATAAATGGGTGCCAAAACGGGCCCCCACACCGTGAAGCGCGGCACCGGTCACCCTCAGTAACATTACTTTGGCAAGGGTAGACCTATCTTGGTGGCAGAAAAACAGGCTGGGGCGCGCAGCAGGCACTGTCGAAAATTCATGTAGGGCACCAACCGGACAGATGTCTCCAATAAAACTTCGTAGCATTCTGACTCCACTGCCTACGCCGTGCTGAACAACCTGTGAGGACCGTATCCCCACTTGAGCCCACTCATGTGTGACAGAGACATCGTCGAGTTCCAGTGCCCTACGAGACACATACGCCTTACACAGATGGTACCAACTCTGGCACCCACTCACTGATGCGGAGCGCTCCAAAAAGGCTACCGTGGTAGCTGCGTGACCAAGAGCCACTTCACACCTATCCGGACATAAGTAATGCCAGCCTCGTGCAAGGTGGGTCATAAACTCTGGGAACTGGGGTGGCGCGTGTCTGGGTGGCGGACACGTTCCCGTGTCCACCCCTCCAAAACACGACGCATAGTGATACGCCTTACATGTGCGAGGTGCCAATGACAAGCCCGGTTCACCTCTCCTCGCCAATCGTCCAAACATTGGCCGGGAGTGGCGAGTGGAATTCATCTGCCTTCGGAGTAAGGCACGGAACCGGGGGATCTGCAGGCGGGATAAAGCAGCAATGTCGTTATTAATACCTGGAACATGTCTGGCCCACAACAGCACATTTAGGCGTAGGCTTCTCAAAAAGAATAGACGAACTAATGTCATGACCCTGGGGGATTTGCCTGTCTGGGTGTTGACAATGTGCACCACTGCCGCATTATCACACAAAAAATGGACCACTGAGTAGGCCCACTCATCGCCCCATAGCATCAGCGCTCCCCAACGGGAAGAAACTCAAGGAAGGTAAGATCGCGGGGGCGATTCGTGCCAAGCCATGGGTGCTGCCATCGGCGGTAAGTCCACCTACCCTCAGAGTAAACCCCCATGCTCTGCCGGGTGGGACCCCCTGCAGGCAAAATTAAGGTGGCCGTGAAATACCGGCCGGTCACAAGGGAACACTTTATGTTTGGCAATCAACGCCAAAATCGCCGCAGAGATCCGAGCCACCTTATCCATGGTAACCCGGATGCCCGTGCGACAGAGTCGATTTAGAAATGTGACCTTAGTAGCTGGGTCCTCGGTCTTTTCAGGTGCCAAGGGGACACCCAGTTCCCACCTGAGTGTCTGAAATGTAGTGAGGAGATGCGTGCACGTGTCCGAGCCACGTTCATCCCCGAACCAAAAGTCGTCGAGGTAATGGGCTAGAGACCGAGACCCCGACCTGCGAGCAAAGGCCCACTGAATGAAAGTCCCGACTCGTTCGAATGCTGAACATGAATTAACTCAGTCAGGAGGGGTTGGACTTATATAAGTGAAATCCACCTTGGAACCTAAAAACCCAATAGCTCTAAAACCATTGGGTGCTCTGGCAATAAGCTGAAAGCCGAGTGCAAAGCACACTGTGCCATGAAAGCACCGGGACTGCATGAGCGAGCCACCCATAGGGGCTGAACCAACTACGAGTACCAGACTGAACACGGTCATCAGGAATGGCATCCCTAACCGGATAACCCACAGGGTGAGCTAAATGGAGGATTAAATGACATTCACCCTGGTTCTACCTCAGTACTAGCCTCATAGGGGAGACTTTCAACTTAAGAAAGGAGGTTCCAAGAAGGGACCCGCTACTCTCAGAGCCCCAACTCCCATAGCTGTGCACGGTGGAGCAACCTCTTCGTCACCTTTCAAGGTAACCAGCTTAGTAGCATCCTGGGACCCCTAACACCCCCGAATGGAATACAAAAGCCCCATTGAAAACCCTCCAGCAGGTACCCCGCATCATCCCTTCTTGGATGAGCTGAGTGCCATCGCCCCAGCCTGGGTACACTAATTAGGGAGGGGGGGCTTTGACAAGGCTAGTTCTTTCGGACAGAGCTCTGATCGCCCCCTGTGCACCCCTACCTCTGCCCCGTAACCCACCAACCCGCGAGCACGCGGAGGCGGCGTAAGGGCCATCGCAACAGGGGACCCCAAGTCGGTAACGACACTGGCGCTTAGTACACCGTCGCCAGCTGAGCAGGTCGAACCCGGCAGGCGGGCTGAAACCCCTTGCCCGACCATTTAGCGTGGAGCCTGTTTCTGAGGAGCCCGCTGCACAGCATGACTACCATGGCACCTATCAGCAGGCGCCAGTCACGTGGGAGTCATGTGCATGAGCACAAGTGCTGACAGGGCTCATCCAGCTTCCTCTCAGTGTGTAGGGCCACCCTCATCCACATTCCTCGTCGTAAGCCAACTGCGGTGGGCCCATCAAATCAGCCATCGCCCTGTAATATTAGCAATAGATGGAACCATCGGGATGGCCCAACCCGGCCGGGCCCTGCGGCATACCACCATATATATAAGGTATGCCGACCACCAGTTGGCCCCAGGCACTGGGTGGCTTACGGCGATGGGACAGCTCTTTGTCTCTGTTGTCCTGTCCCTCTCTCTCCTCCTCAGTGGGCTCACAGTTCAATATGGAGAATATCTGCATATCCCCCTCCAGACCTTACCCCCGTGACCTGCGGCAAATGATCACCCAGGGGCCAGGAATAACCAGCCGTCGGCAAAGCCATCAATGGCACATTCTGTATCAAGGGCATACGCAGCAGGACCCGGACAGCCCCTGCGATGCTCAGCACTGCCCCGGGGGCGGACACCCCTGCCCTTAGCGAGGGACCATTTAGCACCATGAGATACTGGGATAAGATGATAACTGATGCCCGCTCGCATCAACTGTACTCCCCCCACCAAACCTTTTCCCTCGAGACCTGGGACAAATGATCACCAAGGGGCAATGAATAACCAGCCGTCGGCAAGGCCATCACCGGCACATTAGGTACCCGTGGCATATGCAGCAGAACCGAGAACAGCCCCTGCGATGCCCGGCACTGCCCCAGGGGCGGAAACCCCCACCCCCAACGTCGTGGCAGTATGGAACCAAGGGGCACTGGGATAGGCTGGTAACTGATGCCCACTCGCCTCGACTTGACGAGGCCATGGCCACTGAACCCCACCATTGGAAGTGGGCTGTGATGTGGGTGCATTAACTTGAACCTGATACTCACTAGGTGCACCCCCGTGAGCCACCCCCACTGGGGGTTCCGGCCCACAGCGGGCGTCGGAGCTCGTGACCAGAATCGAGCTCTGGGGCCACACCAGACCCCTCTCCTGCTATAGCTCTGGATGGACAGGGAGCTGCGAGACACCGGCAGGTGCAGGCCGGAGCGTCTCAAGCAGCTCAACCCGGCTGGCCGCTTGTTGCAGTGTGGCGGCCGTCGAGGTAGCCGGTGGACACGAAGGGCCCCCGGCAGAGAGAGAAGGGCCCCCTGTCATGGGGTTGTGTGCAATCCCCAAGGATGCCTCAAGCACAGCTAAACGTGTGAGCAATGCATCCACTGCCACAGATCCCCCAGTATAAAGTGGGCCGGGTGGGCCAGACGGCCCGCCAGGCATTTGACCAGGAACCCCAAAATGAGAGCCTGGGCCCGAATAGGGCCATGTCCAATACTCCGGCCCATGAGGGGCCGGAGGGGGAATGTGCTGTGCACCAGCACCAGACCCCCCCCGCTGACCTGACCCGTGGCCGGCAACTGCGGGACGAGGGACGAAACCCCGGAAGGGCCGGTCGGAGGCTGGCCAGCTGAGGGCCAAGCACCAGCCTGCATCACCCCACCGGTATCGGTGGGGGTAGTGCCCTGCCGCGTGAGCACAGCCCTGGTCCTCTGACCTGAGGGCTGCCCCCCGCGCAGTGCAGGGCCGGCAAAAGCCCTCCCCGTTGGCCGCGGTTTCGTCACCGGGGCCTTCCGTTTGCGAGGCATATCTATAGAGATAGGAGGATCCCTGTCCAGGGATCAACCTATGCCAAAAAGCACAGAGCAGCCAGCAAGCAGAAGGCTCTGTGCAACTCCTTCCTTCCCAGCCGGGAAAGCCAAGGGCTAAAGAGCCGAAGAATAAAAGGAACAGCGACGGAGAAAACTTCTCCTCTCCGTCGCTATTTTAAAATGGCAACTCGGCTGCCTCGTGGCCACCCCTTTTATAGAGGGGTGGCCATGCCCCCTAACTCACCCGGATGTCTGAGTCCGGTTGGGGTGGCCACAAAGAGCGCGGCGGCCATTTTGGCGCCGCGCTTTCATTTGTTTTGTTTCAGGAAGCTAATTTAGGAAGGAGGTGAATATTAAGAATAGTGTCTGTAATCATGTTTGTGAAGTTACTCCCCCCCACCTGAAATAAAAAAATCCATTCCTTCTCCCCCAACTATCATGAGCCTCTTGTGGGATCTATTTCATCATAGGGAAGCTATTAGAGACAGTGAGATGGCAGGAAGTCTAACTTCTGAAAATCATTGCTGGTGGTAAAATTCTGACAGTAGAGATTTTTCAGAAATTAAAGACTTCCTGTGGCCCCCGATAGCTTTTCTATGACGGGGATTTTTGGGAACTTCAGGACCTATAGGAAGATGGGATCACATTTTTTTTTGTTTCAAAAATCTGGCTGTAGCAAATGGCTTCAATTGCTTCAGACAATATAAGTTACAGAACAGGGGCTGCAGTGGTTCAGTGGTTAAGAAGCTCGCCTTGTTAGCTGCTAGGGTGGCAAGTTGGCAGTTCGAGACCTGGGCTCCTTTCATGTACCTAAAATCTTTTCCCACTGAAGTGGTCCCTATGCTTGCAATTTCTCGCTTTCATACTGCTAGGTTGGCAAGAGCTGGGACAGAGATGTGCTCATTCTGTCATGCAGTACTCGGGTCTTAAACTGCTGACTTACCAGCCTTCCAGCTAATAAGGCAAGCTTCTTAACCACTGAACCACCACATCAGACATTTCCAGCTCAGATGTGGGAAAGTTTATGTTCTCAGAGTAAAATGTTGGCTGTGAGATTCTGGGAATATTAATAATACAAATAATAATCACCTTTTCTTTTACTGATACTGTCTCTGTCCATGTTTTGACGGAATCCCATCCCCACTAAAGCCTATCCTGATGGTCAATAGAATTGCTTCAGAAAGACTAACAGAGACAAAGAAATCACCACAGCATATGCTTTATTAAATAAATGATTTCCAAGAAATTGTGCTATGTGGAAGCATTCATTGAAAGGAATGAGCAGAAATTTATTTAATCTCTCATTCCCTCCTATTAGAAGCACTGGCTAAGTGACACTTTATTCAATAAAAAATAATGCAATTTAACCTTGATATTTGTAAGTCATGCTGAAATAGGCCCATTAGTAGCATGTTAGCAGTGGATGAGGAATGAGCTTAATAATTAGGCATTTGGCTTCCTTTTAAGAGAAATCTTACTAAATCATTAAAGTGACCAACAAGGTTTTTGGATTTTTTTCCCAATTATAGCACATCATTTATGTATGTATCTTGGGGAACATTAAATTTATCTAAAGCAGAGGGAAACACAAATGCAATGTATTAAGTAATTGAAAGATACATAGCATTTCCAATCAGTAAGCGGATGAATGATCTGGATGATGATTTTCCTGTAATTACTGAAAAGCAATTACATTCTTCTCTGGTGCTAATAATAAAATACTAGGTTGAAGTTCTTAAATCAGAAACACTTAAGTAAAACAGAATGATTTGTGCTGTCTCAGATCAGTAGTAAAATACAGACAAAAGTTGCAAAATATATAAATAGTGACATGAGAATTAATAGGATATAATTTACACATGAAGTGTGAATATTTAGACATAATATCATTTGTTCTATGCCTAGTGGCTAGAATCTGCCTGTGGCTTTGAAATATACAGTACTTGGCAAATGTACATAATCAGATGGCATAAATATTCAGCATAAATCATAATCAATCTTAATAGTGTCTCTACCAAATCTTTTCAGATCTCCCATATTTTCCCAAACACTGTGCCCTCCTTATTCCCTTTCATTCTATCCTTTCAATTTCACACCCTAGCCCTTTCAGAGGGACAAAAATGTAATTGCAGTTGAGCTGTAAAATGTGTCTCAGAGATTGTGAATCCAGCTGCTTGTCCAATTTGACAATCACTGCTCTGTCAGTTCACTTCATTAACATTGATTCATATAGCAGTTAGCAGGAACCTCAGCTTCTGTCAAAACATATCTGACCTATTCCCCATCACAGAAAACTACGATTGTCCCAATGCTTTTTGTTCCTTTGTTTAAGTGCTAGCACGCTTCAAAAATAAATCTAAGGCTTAGTTTGCTTGGTTTTATTTCCATTGAACTCCACATCACACGCTTCTGAGCAAACATTTTCTCAGCTGAGTCTTTTCTTTATTATGTCTCTTCTGCATGACACAGCAGTCCTATATTATAGGACAGAAGGTGGAATGACAGAAGTATATAAAATCTCTGATCATACAGGCTAGTCTTGTCATTTAGCAGCCTTCCAGTTTGGATTCATGCTATTGCAGCTGGGTGGTCTGGATAAAGCCAAGATATTGTAAGTGAATTGGCTACCCAACAATTACACAACCAGGAAACAACCTTAGGTTTGGCATTGGATTGGCCAAGGGTTATTTTTCCAGGAAACCTCAGTGTTTATGGCGGAAGCTGCTCATTGAGAAGTAGATGATGGAATATGTCTACCACCACAGCCGCGCACATGCTCTAATTATTTTCTCTCTCCCCCTTCTTGATTTAATATTCTCTTCTGAGTGGTTGAGAATGAGTGCCATAGCATTCAAGGGCTGAGTAAACAGTTTTCTTCATTTCTGATAGATGCTTACCTTGACCATGACTTCAGTATTTATAGTAAATCAGGGTTTTTTAAAATACATTTTTATTAAAATTTTATACATATAAAATGCGAAACACAATACAAAACAAATAAAGTATACAACATAATACTTGAAAAATAGTCAAAATACATAATACAAAAACAACTTAAAAATTATGCACACCTATCCTAATACCTAAAAACCATAATTATACTTCTAATCTCTTGATTTATTACTTAATGGTTATTCTCTAACCTTAACTGTCATCTCTAAAACTCCTTTTCCAGTAAGTCATATAGTACCATTATGAATAGGAGAAAAATAGGGGGAAAAGGTGTGTGTGTGTGTGTGTGTGTGTACAGACAGACAGACAGACAGTAAAACACCCTGTGTTTATTTACATTGCCCTGGAGAGCTCAAGATATCTCAATAATGTAATTCCAAAATCTACTTTGCTCAGGTACAGGTCTGTTTCTTTCATTCCCCTTAAGGGAGTGATCCACAAAAGGTTTCCAGATATTCCAAAATCTATTTTCTTTCAAATTATCCCTCTTTTTCTTTATCTCCCAAGTCAATTTATCGTTCAATGCTAAATTCCACATTTCTTTATACCACTCTTCAGTTTGTATAATTACATCATTTTTCCAATGTCTAGCAATACAATGTCTAGTTGTTGTAATCATTATTTCTAATAACTCTTTCTCATCCTTGTTTAAATTAATCCCTTCCACATTTGTTAACAAGGTGGTACCTGAGCCCAATTTAATCATCTTGCCCAATATTTCTCCGATTTCTTTTTCAATTCTTTTCCAAAAATCTTTAACAACCCCACCCCATATATTCATACGTTCCAATAGAGCCCTTGCATCTCCAACACATTTTGTCTTTTTTATTGTCCATTTGATGTAACCTCACTGGGGTCAGATACCATCTCCACAACATTTTAAAGTTATGTTCCTTTATTCTAACCGACATAGTTCTCATAATCCTCTTTTTCCATTTATTTCTCCATATATCTCTTCCTATCTTTATATTCAATTCTTGTTCCCACCTTAATTTCAAATCCTCTTGTGGGTCACCATCCTTATTTAGTATTGTATACAATTTACTGACTAGTCCCTTAATATTTTTATCCCCCTTTCTGACTTTTAGAATCAGTTCTTCAAATTCCGTCTTTTCTCTTTCCAAATCATAATCACTCATATATTTACTGTTCCATTTAATAATCCTCAATTGCAGGCACACACCCCCAATAATGGACTCAGACACAAATGAAAGTGGATAACGGCATTGGGCCACATTTATTGATTCATGCCCTAGTCCGAATTATAAATTTCTATTGTTAAAACGACCAATCATAATTCTTAAGGCAAGCAGGCCGAAGTAACACTGGTAAGGTACCACCCAAAATTGCCAACGGCAATTGTTACAATGTATCTATTTGTATCAATTTGTTTGTTGACAACAAACAAATTGTTGACCGTAGTCAATATCTAACTAATGACCCCACCCTCTGACGTGTATCCGTAAAATCAGGGGGTGATGCCAGCTGTCTAGTTGTAACCATCACCCCCTCGCCTGGTTCGTCGTTGACCGGACAACGTTTAAACAACTTATGCCTATCTAGTGTTGTCCAGTCAATTGCAAACCTGCCGGATACCTGTGGGTCATAAATGTTTACCTTACCAGTGCTACCCGCCACCCGGAGAGGCTTCAATAAAGGTTCGACGCCCCCCACAAGATCGTCAGCTCGGTCGACAGGCCTGCTCGCCAATCACCCAGCAGGAGGTCCATAACTCCTCGCGACAGATGGACCCCATCCCCTGAATAAAGCCCATAATTTTGCAAACTGATGGCGGGATGATGACTGACCCGCCCCCAGCCCTTGGTCGAAAGGAATCGGGCCACAGCCCTGTTCACCATGCGCCTAGCGCGGTCCAGGGCCTGAAGGTCAAAGCCTCCCCTATAAGCATGCCGTTGGACCATATCTGACCAAACAAGGGTTGTGGCGGGCCATACGTAATGTAAGTAGGCGAGGTCACCGCAAATCGCATGCTTCAGCGATAAGCCAGTGACCTGTCCCAAGTCATTACCCCCAAGGTGTATGATCAGAATGTCAGGCGGGTCAGCATTCCTTGCCGAAAAGAGGAATGGCAAGAGCTCCCGCTTACCGTACCATGTCAGACTTGCGTATGCACCCAGTCCCAGTCGGGGTCCCCAATCTGTCGCCGCAGCGTAATGCGCTGCCCTGTGCACGTAGCTATGGCCCACCAGCCATACTGTCACCGGTGTGATACGACACCCAGGGTCTGTCAAGGGAAAAAACAGGGAAGGAAGAGATATGTGGTGACTAAAACGGTACTCACGGTGGGAGTGGGCGAACATAAAACTGGAAACACTGCGAGCCCCACCTCCCCATGCTGCGTATGTCAGCCCCGGAGTACCCATAAGCAGCCGCAGTAGAGGCCGCCCCAATTCTAAACGAATGGGTGCCGTAACGGGCCCCAGGGAGGCCCACCCTAACCAGTGCCTTCCCAGTCACCTTCCAAAACTGAAATTTAGTGAGGGGAGACCCATCTTGGTGACAGAAAAACGGGCCATGGTGCGTGCCACGCAGTGCAAGGAACTCCTGTAGGGCACCAACCGGACAGATGTCTGCCAAGGAACATCGTAGCAGTCTTACACCACTGCCTACGCCGTGCTGATCTGTTTTAGAGGAGCGTATCCTCAACTGAGCCCAATCATTGCAAACATAGACATCTTCGAGTTCCAGTGCCCTACGACTTGCATCCGCCTTAGTCAGCATCACAAGCTCGCTGATGCGGAGCGCTCCAAAAACGCCACCGTTGTAGCCGTATGAAACAGGGCTGCCTCATACCTATCGAAACATAGGTCATGCCAGCCCCGTGCCAGTTGGGTAAGGACCCCCGGGGAAATTGGGTGGCCGTCGTCCAGGCTACGCCCACGTTCCCGCACCCACCCCTCCAAAACGTGTCTTTCATGGAAATCAGCGGTACTGTCCGCATGACCTCCCACTTTGGCCATAAAAGCCAGCGCTGATAGCCTAGATGCTATGGTGCGGGGTGCCAGGCCCTGGGCGTGCAGGTAAACCATGAAACGAAGAAGGTGGGCCACTGGGATCGGCCAGGTATCTGGCAGTCGAGATTGGGTACAAAAAGTCTGAAAGGAAACCAACGCGTGGTGATACGCCTTACGCGTGCGTGGCGCCAGTGACATGCCGATCGCCCGGTTCATCTCTCCTTGCCAAAGGTCCATATCTCCTCCGGGAGTGGCGAGGGAAATTCCTCCGCATCCGGGGCCAAGGCACGGAACCGGGAGATCTGCAGGCGGGACAAAGCGTCAGCAATATCATTATTCACCCCCGGGACATGCCTGGCCCTGAACAGTACATTGAGGCGCAGGCTGCGCAATACAAACTGGCGCACGAGTTCCATGACCCTGGGAGATTTAGAGGTCTGTGAGTTGACAATGTGGACAACGGCCGCATTGTCACACCAGAAATGCACCACAGAGTTGGCCCACTCCTCACCCCATAGCATCAAAGCCCCCAGTATGGGAAAAAATTCCAAATATGTGAGATCCCTCAGGCGACCCGTGCCTGACCAGGCTGGTGGCCATCCACCATAGGCCCACTTCCCATTGAAGTACATCCCATAACCAAGGGATCCCGAGGCATCAGACTGAATCTGAAATTGAGGTGAAGCCAGGAGGTCAGACCTCCAAAATGAGACCCCATTGAACTCCCTCAGGAACTGGAGCCATATGTGCATATCTGCCCTGTTGCCCCGTGTCAATCTTGCCCTATGATGGGGCCTGGATAAGCCTGCCATGGCGTCGCACAAGCGCCGAGCAAATGCCCTGCCAGGTTCGACCACCCTGCAAGCGAAATTAAGGTGTCCATGTAGCACCTGCAGTTCCCAAAGGGACGCCTTGCGCTTAGCCAGCAAGTCCGATATAAGGGCCACTATCCTTGACACCTTGTCTCCCGGGAACCTAGACGCCTGCACTACCGTGTCAATCTCCACCCCCAGGAATACTAGCTTTTTAGACGGGCCTTCGGTCTTTTTGGGCGCTAAAGGGACACCAAGTTCCTCCATTAGCGTCTGAAATGTGTTGAGGAGACATGTGCACGTGTCCCAGCCCCGTTCACCCCCGAACAAAAAGTCATCCAGGTAATGGGCTACAGACCGAGACCCTGACCTACGGACAAATCCCCACTGCAGGAATGTACTGAAATGCTCGAAAGCCGAGCAGGATATGGAACAGCCGAATGGCATGGCTTTGTCAAAATAATATTCACCCCGGAATTTGAAACCCAGCAACTCAAAGTCACCCGGGTGCACCGGCAGGAGACGAAAAGCCGACTTAATGTCACACTTAGCCAACAGTTCACCCGGGCCACATGAGTGCACCATGCGCAATGCCTGGTCAAAGGACGTATACCTGACAGAACAAAGGTCATCAGGGATAGCATCATTGACCGAGTGACCGGCTGGGTAGGACAAGTGATGAATCAGGCGGAACTCGCCCGGGGACTTCTTGGGCACTAGTCCTAGAGGAGACACTTTAAGGTTGGGGAACGGGGGCACGGGGAAAGGGCCAGCGACCCTGCCTGCATCAATCTCCTTATTAATGCTGGCGGCAGCCACCTCCTCCCTTCCTCTAAGTGACAAAAGGTTGGGTGCGTCTTGCGGTGACCTATCCCCCGTGAAAGGAATACGAAAACCCAATTGAAAACCCTGAAGGAGGTACACAGCGTCTGCCCTCTTCGGGTACAATGCGAGCCAACGCTCCAGCATGTCGACATTAATTGGGGAGGGGGCCTTTCGGTGAACCCGCTCCCTCCGTGGCAGTCCTACCTGCCCCTTGTCCGCCCCTACCCCTGCCCCTGTATCCTCCCGGCCTGGGGCAGGCGGAGGCAGCATGGGGGCCAGAACAAGAGGGGCACTCGTGCTTGTACTTGCAATTTTTTCTGTTGCAAGAACCATTGGACGAGAAGGTCTAGCACAGCAGGCGGGCTGGAACCCCCTGCCCCGCCACTTGGCGGGGAACCTGTACCGGGGCCGCTCGTTGGACTGCATGTCCACAATGGTACCTCTCCCCAGGCGCCGGGCGCGTGGGGGTCATATACAGAAGCCACAGCTTCTGGCAGGGCTCATCCCACCTCATCTCTGGGTGCAGTGGAATCCTCATGCGGAATTCTTCATCGTAAGCCAGCCACGATGGACCCGGGAAGTCAACCATAGCCCGGTAAATGTTGTCCAGATACTGGACCATAGGGATGGCCAAATCCGGCCTAGCCCTGAGGTAAACGGCCATGTAAATCAGGTACTCTGGCAACCAATTTGCCCATGTGCGTGGCGGCTTACGACGACATGCCTGCTCCTTATCCTTCTCGTCCAGCCCTTCCCTCTCTTCCTTGGTTGGCTCCCTATTAAGAAGGGAGAAGATATCTACGTACTCGCCCCTCCAGATCTTTTCCTTGGTGGACTGGGCCAGATGGTCCCCCAGGGGCAAGGAATACCCTGCTGTTGGCAATGCCGACACCGGTACAGAGGGAACTGCGGGCAAAGCAAAGGGGGCCTGTACCAGCCCGGGGATCCCCAACACATTCCCTACCATATAGGGGGCGCCACCCCGACCCAGGCCCTGGGTCAGGGGTGAAGTCGCCGGGTGGGCCGGGGGCAATTGGACCGCCGGGCCACCCGTGCGAGGCCATGGCCATTGGAAAGCCCCCCCAGGGAAGTCAGTTGTGTGGGTGCACTAGCTTGAACTGCATACTCACCCGATGCACTCCCACGGGCCGCCCCCACCGGGGGTTCCGGCCCGCTGGGGGCGTCGGAGCTCACGACCAAAGCTGAGCTCGTCGACGGGGCCAGACCAGCACCTGTTGAGTGGGGAGCTGTGAGGTGGTGGCCGCCACCGGCCCGCGCGCCTCAGGCAGCTCAACCCGACCCGTCACCAGCCGCTGTTCGGCAGCCAAAGGGTCCACCTGGAATCCTAAAGAAGCCCCTGTTTGATTGGCCCTCGCCAAGGATGCTTCAAGGGCCGCTACACGGGCCAGAAGGGCCTCCACGTTGACATAGGCCCCAACCCCAACAGGGGGCAAATGGGCAGCCGGCCCATAAGTCACGGGTACCTGTCCAGATCCATGGGCCCCAGGGGCCAGATAAGGCCAAGAGCCCACGCTCGGCCCTTGGGGAGCCGTGGGTATGCCCTGCCGAGGCAGGGAGCCCAACCACCCACCGTGGCTCACTCCCCCCATGGGTAACTGTGCGCCCGGGCAAGAGGGCCCAGCCGCACGGACCATGGCGGGGGCAGTGGTCATCGTTTGCGGGCCAAGAGCCGAGGCCCCATCCGGGGCAGCCTGCGTGCACCGCGCATCGGGCCAAGGGGCCACCGATCCCATCCCACCGGTCCCGGTGGGCTCCGCTAGAGGTGGCTGCTGGGCGGGCGCAGTCGCGGTCCTCCGACCCGGCTGACGCCTCCGCGCCGATCGAGCCACGTTCGCAGCTGCCTTCTTCTTAGAGGGCATAGCTGAGTTAGCTAGGAAGCCTAAGAAAAGAAAAAAGCTGCCCAAAAAGGCTTCCCCTGGAAGGAGACGAGCGACGGAGGTAAGAGGGAAAAACTTCTCCGCTTCGTCGCTTCGCCAAAATGGCAGCACGGCTGCCTCGTGGCCAGCCCTTTTATTAGGGTGCTGGCCACGCCCCTAACTACCCGGATGGCTTCGTCCGGTGGGGGGGGGGCCGCAAAGAGCGCAGCGGCCATTTTGGCGCCACGCTTCCATTTGTGAAACCAATTAACTTTTAGTTGCTCAAACAATTTTATCCTACTAGCCTCATCGTTGCATATTTGGAACCAGTCTTTCAACAGGATAACTTCATTTTTCTTCAAAACCTCCTTTGTATCCTCATTTATGTTAATTGGAAAACTCACCATGTCTAAAATTTCCAGTATTGGAGAGACATTCGGAACCAGATCCTTCTTCATCCTTTTCCATACACTCATTAATCCTTTCATCATAATATTTTTAGTCACTACCTTTTCTAAATTACCACCTAGAAAAACCATTTTATCTATATGTCTATAGTCCCTCATCTCAATATCCTCCCATATTACCTTTTCCCTTGCCAAGATCTTCACGACATTCTTGATTTGAAATGCCCGATAGTATGCCATCAAGTTCGGCATTCCCAACCCTCCTTCTTTCTGCGGTAAGTACCATAGCTTTTTTGGTAACCTGGATTTCTTTCCACCATTACAAAAGTTGTTAATCAGTTTTTGAAACTCCTTAATTTCCTTGTCCTTCAATTGGACTGCTAACGCGTCAAATAAGAAATTTATTCTAGGTAACAACATCATTTTAGCGAGTGCAATTCTCCCAAACCATGACAGTTTCAACTTTTGAAAACTTTGGATCCTGTTCTTAATTTCAGTTTTCAAACTATCATAGTTCAGTCTTTTAAGCTCTCCCAATTTATTTGATATAATTATTCCTAAATATTTCAGCTTATTCTTGATCTGAATATTTACTATATCTTTTATCTTCTTCTGATCTTTTTCATCCATATTACAAAGCGTCATTTCCGATTTATCCCAATTTATTTTCAACCCAGTAATATCCTCAAATTCCTTTAGATGTTGCCTAATTCTATTCATTACCTTCTCTGGTTGTTTTACAATTATCAAAGTGTCA
Organism: Bradypodion ventrale; assembly: GCA_035047345.1. Taxonomy (NCBI): domain Eukaryota; kingdom Metazoa; phylum Chordata; class Lepidosauria; order Squamata; family Chamaeleonidae; genus Bradypodion; species Bradypodion ventrale. The sequence continues at coordinate 44,247,482 of JAWDJE010000005.1, forward strand.
TCGGCATACATACTTATCTTATTTCCCATAATCCCCTCTATTTTTCCTTCTTCTCTTATAGCTTTTGCTAATAACTCCATTGCCATAATAAACAGTCCTGGAGATAAAGGACAGCCCTGTCTCATACCTGCCTCCAACTTTACCTCGTGTGTAACCTCATCGTTTACTCTGATAGTGGCTATTCCTTGCTGATATAATTGGCCAATTACCCTTCTAAATTTGACACCAAATCCATAACTTTTAATTATTTCCTTAATTGAAATCCATTGTAGAGAGTCAAATGCCTTGAATATATCCAGAGATATTAATCCCACTTTTTCTTTTGTTTGATTCACCATATCCACTAAATCCACTACTCTTCTGGTCAAATCTGCCATATGTCTTCCTTTCAAGAACCCCACTTGATTAGTATTTATATATTCCCCCATGAAATTATTCAAACGATTAGCAAGTATTGCCGTGAAGATCTTGGCATCTTGATTTATCAATGAAATGAGTCTATAGGATTCTACTTTCTCTAAATTCTTTCCAGGTTTTGGCAAAAGTACAATTGCGGTCCTATACCATGAAGTCAGGGTTTGCCCACCATCTAATATATAATTATATACTTTTACCAACTTTGATACCACAATATCTCCAAATTCCTTATAAAAATCCGTGGGCAACCCATCTTCTCCAGGGGCTTTTCCCAACTTCAATCTAGCAATTACTTCTTTTACTTATTTCTCTGTCACTAATTCTTCCATTCTGTCCCTATGTTCCTGTTTTATACCACTAATTATTTGCATTTCTAGTTGCTTTTTAAGTTTCCCCTCATCTATGTCTTTCTTTGCATAAAGAGCTTGATAAAAATCCTTCACAGTTTTACATTTATCCTTTATTTTATTACATCTTATCCCTTGTTCATTAATCAAGACTCCGATTTCCCTCTTTTCCCTTTTATCCTTTGCTAATAATTTTGAATTTTTATTACTAAATTCAAAATATTCCCTTTTTAAATAAACCAGATCTCTTTTCACCTTTTCAATTTCTTTACCTGCCAATTCAGTCTATAATCCTAATAAATTAGCAAAAACGTTTTTATTCTTTATTTTTGAAGGCTCCTCCTGTAAATGCTTTATCTCCTTTTCAAGCTTGTCCTGTGTTAACTTATAATTTTTATATCTATTACTTGCCAACTTTATACACTCCCCTCTAAAAATCGACTTCATGGTATCCCAGACCACATGGTATTCTACCTCACCGTTATCGTTCCAATTCCAACTTTCACTCCAACTCTTCATAATTTGTTCTTTACACTTCTGATCTCTGAATAGGTTAGGATCATATTTCCAAGTTCTTCTTGATGTAATCTTGTTCTGTAATTTCAAATCCAGTATCACCTTGGCATGATCAGATTCCTTAAAAATTCCGACTTCCATTTCTTCCATATTTTTAACCAAATTTTCAGATACAAATATATAATCAATTCTGGAATAAGAGTTGTAAACCTGCGAAAAATAAGAATATACCCTTTCTGATCCCTTAAATTCTCTCCAGGAATCTTTCAAACCTAGTGCAATCATCCAATTATCCAACATTTGCCCTTTAATCCCTTTTCCACTTCTTAATATGTTTGTACAATCCAGATTTGATCTTACTAAATTAAAATCACCAGCCACAATCATCCTCCTTGATTTTTCTTTTACTACTATCATACACATTTTTTCTAAAAATTCCGCTCGTTGATTTTTTGGGGCGTATATATTTACCAGCATTATTTCCTCATCATCTATTTTCCCTTTCACTATCAAAAATCTCCGTTCCACATCTGAAATACTATTTGTTATCTCAAACCCCAGTCTGTTCAAGATCAGAATTGCAACTCCTCTTGATTTCGATGTACCATACGATTTTTCATAGTGCTGCATCCAACTTAAATTTTTTTGTTAGTCTTTTTTCAAGAAACTCATCAAAAATCTCAAGAGACAATGTCCAGTTTATCCCTCTTCAGAGCTGATTCTATCCTCCTCCTCTTAATTTGAGATCCTGTACCTTTTACATTCCATGTTAATATCTTTATCGGTCTCATAATTTAAATCGTCCCACACTTTTATCTCTCCTGAGCTCTCCCTTGGGCATGCTACCAATTAACCTTTAATAATTAAAAGAAAACATAAAACATAAACATACAGTAGCACCCTCCCCACTTTCTCCTTTAAAAAAGGAAGGAAAAAAACCATGCCTTTGATTACCAGAGAAGGGAGGGGGGAACGTGTAACATAAGCATGTTAGTTAAAGCTCAAGCGCGCTCTCCACATTTTTAAAATACAAACTATTAAAAATGCCATCAGCCTTTAAAAAACCTTGTGCAAAAACCTTGATTGAAGCAAACCCAAACCTAAAAAGAAGGAAAAAATCAATAGAAATATCCAACTGAAGATTGAATCACTCCAACAGAGCTCCCAAATCATATACAAAAGCCAGGCTGCATCCGTAACTTTGTAGCAAGGGACCCTCCTGTTGCAAGGCGGAGGAGGGGAAGCACTCAGTGGGGGAAGAGAGAAGAGAGAGAGAGAGAAAGAGGGTACTTTGCAACAAGCCCGGAGGAGCTTTTTCTTTCCGTCCGGAGGAACAAGTTTAAAATGAAAGTCTGGCTAAGCTCCGTTCACAGACTTCTCTCTTAAAACTCAAACCCCATTTTGAAGTCCAACCGCGAACGGCGGCTTCACAGCATGGCTCTTTTCTCTATTCCTCTGCTCCTCCAACCCAGAGCTTCACCCAAGTACGTTCTCAAAGCAAATTTATATCACTTCTCAAACTTTCAGGCTTACTTTCTATCCACAAACTGCTTCATTTCCTCCTCCTCCAAGCCTTCTGTAGCTCCTCTCTTTCCCTTCCTCTTAGTATCGTGCTTTTGGTTGCTAAGTTTCGTTTTCATGCCTCCGCCACCATTACTTCAGCCCAGCCACCTCCTCCTCCTCCTGCTTAACTTTCTCACACTCTCAGCACTTAGTGTAACTTTCCAGGATCCTCTCCGTTCCAACTCGTGCCACATCCACCACCTCAGCCACAGTCTTTAATTATTCCAACATGAAAGGAATGAAGTCTCCACCAAAAGCAGATCTTAGAGATCCCGTCTGAACTACGAAGCGGCTTGAGTGGTACAGCTTACGCCGCACCTCTCCCCCCACCCAATCCTCAGACTCCGACCTCCAGTCTCCTAATGGTGCCAAATAATGATCTTCAGTTTCGGAGCCTCAAGCACTTCATTTTCTTTGGAAATTTTACCTCACCACTTTGGGATTAACCTCTTTAAATCGCATTACTAGCGCGAGCCAATCAAAAGTCCGTGCTACTTGCCCACCATCTTAGCCACGCCCCCGTAAATCAGGTTTGATGTACTATTTTATTATAGTGGGATTATCTCTAGTTTGTAGATCTCAAGAATATGGACAGTGCATCTAGAGTGCTGAAAGCTGCCAACTGCTTTCCATCTTGGCTGATCAAATCAACTGACTAAAAGGGATTATAATAAAAGGAAACAACAATAAGATATGTAAAGAAAAACTAATAACATCTACTGTACTGTATTGTACTGTAAAGGAAAGAAGAGTACGATTATATATATTTTAAAAAAAATTACATGACTCATCAACTTGACAATAAAATAATCTCAAATTTACTGTTCTTGATTAACCTTTGAAAAGTGTTAGTACTATGACTCTACATGTTTCCAGATAACATGTTTGATCTAGACTCATTGTAGCCAAATGTCCATTTTAGATATGGAATTAAGACTGCTCTGCTCATCTTCATAAATAATGCACACTCCAGATAAAATGTGGACTGTTCAGTCCTATTGGTTTTGCTAGAGCTTTCAGCATTTTTTTAAAAAATCAACATCTATGATATCTCTCTGGACTACTGGTGAGACTGGAGAGTAGAATGCTGGATTGCAGTGTCTCCCATAATTTTTTGTCACGTCATATACAGTAGGAGGACCATTGCTTGTCACTGTGGCTTGTGACATTTGAAGTGTCAAGACAGAGGAAATGTATGTATAGTATAAAACTTCTTCTTTTTGTTCTGCCATATCTGAATCTGAATATTGGGGATCCTCATGGTGGTTAGCCATGAAGACTGTCCTTAAATATAATGCAGTGGCCTTTCATTTGCCTTCCACATTGCAGCATGACACCCATACCACTGATTCAGTTCCAGGAGTCAGTGTATGGTCCTGAGACCTTTTGGCACACAAAGTCCTCATCAGCCCTGGGCTGATGAAGCTGCTGTTCTCCATCAAGATATTGAAGTGGGATCTAATCCACTTGGGGATCATCACCCTTCCCAGTGGAATTTAGCACCCAAACCATTAGTCCTCAGGGTTGTCATTTTAGTTAACCACTGCCTGACACTCTGCATTGAGTTACTGGCAGTATGGTCTACTCTATTACCATAGCAGGGTAACCTGGCCAGACATGGTAGATAATACAGTATACACAATTCAGTTTGAATGTCTGACACCATGATAGCACATGCTCCAACAGGTTATTGAGATGTGATGATTACACTAAAAGGTATATCACACCTCTAACCAACTGATAGCAACACTATTTAGCCTGCACCAGCTTGCTCTAAAAGGGCCTATTCAGACAAACTGAAATATTAGGGAATGGAAAAAGAGGGGTGGGAGGGAAGTATTCACCTCCTGGCTTCAAGAAATGCTAAGTTTAGATGTATCTCAGATTCCCAATATCATATTTTATATACTTAGGGACACCCATAGGAGTGTCCTGGTAGAAATCATATTTAGTAACTAAGGAAGCAAGATATTTATGGCCATTTTTAAAAAATCCCTTGTTGAATCTTAATGTACTACAAAATGAAAAATATACCAGGAGAGAGGACAGAGAATAAACGGAACAGACAATTAATTCAGAATTCTGATGTTGAATTAGATTGCTATTTTTCTATGATTTTTGCCTCCTAGAAATTATGACAAGTATGAAATCAGCCCTGTAAAAGTATCACTTTGAAAACATTAAAACAAATTTTCTAGGTCTGCAAACATACCCTGAAACTAGGTTGAAATCCACTCTTTTATTATGAATACTGTGGTGTTTTAGATTTAGTACAGTTCCATTTAGTATCCTTTTAACATAGAATGTTACCCTCCAAGTAGATATTTTCACATTAAATAGAAATACAGTAATACCTCATACAAAGTCCACTTCATACAACATTGGATTCATACAACATCGCCTAATTCCTTGAAAAAAGTTGCCTCATACAAAGTCGTGCAACTTTGTATGAGGCATTGGGGTTTTCCCAGGTTGCATTGTGCCTGGGCAGTATAAAAGGCAGGACACATGCGTGCATTGCTCTTGTGGGTTTTTCATGAGGCGACGAGTGTTTAGGAGTGGTTTTGAGCATGATTTTGGATTTTTTGAATTTTTTTCGTCAGAATTTTTAGAAGCATTCCTGGGATTTTTGCAGCATTCTTCAGGTTCTTGGAAAATCAGGGTTAGTTTTGTCGTACTTGTATCTTACTCCATGATGTTTGACATGTTTTTGTAATGTATTTAGCTTTTAGACAATGATTTCATAAAGTTCTGTCAGTTTTCTGTCTGTTTCCTTGACTTTGCCCTGAAGTCTGTGCTGTTACAGTACAATGTATCTCTATGGAAACATTGTATGAGGCATCACGGCAGGATTTGGACGTTGTATGAGGCATCGTGGCTAGGATTTTGCATGCCTCATACAAAGTCCAAACCCGTATAAAGTCCAAACTTGTGGAACCAAGTTTGGACGTTGTATGAGGTATCACTGTATTTAGCTTCAGCGACAACAGGATCAGAGCTTCTTTGTCAATGACAATTGGGATGAATTTTCTCATTTGTTTAATGACTCTAGAGAAAAGTGTTGTGTCAGCTAAAGTACTATCCGCTTCAGTAGAGAAGAGTTCTTCTCAATGAGTCTTGTACTATCATTGTCCCTTGTTGATGTTAATGGGTATTCTTATGGCTGGTCCAGAAAATTCTAGGTTGGCCTCTGGGACAAGGTTCTTTTTCATTAAAACAAGTATGATTAGGAGACATATTTATTTACCTTTAAGAAATAAATTTGTAATTGTCTATCGCTTGCATTGACTAAAAGTAATATGCTATTTACTCGAAAGAAAATTAAAAGCATGGGATATTTTATTTGCTCTAACATGGGGAGCAAACACCAAATATCTGATTAAGAGAGCACAGCAAAGGTTATACTTCTTGAGAATCCTCAGGAAGAACAATCTTTCAAAGGATTTGCTGTTGGCATTCTACCACTGTACCATAGAGAGAGTGTTAACCTATGGTCTGTGTGTATGGTTTGGGAGTTGTACAGCTAGGGAAAGAACAATGCTGTCCAGGGTCATAAAGACTGCGGAGCGGATAATCGGGCGTACTCTTCCCACTCTAGATCAAATCTATGCCACCAGGTGTTATAAGAAAGCTGTAGAGATTGTGCAAGATAGTATGCACCCTGGAAATGATCTCTTTCAGCTTTTGCCTTCTAGAAAAAGGTATAGGGTCATAAAGACCAGGACCAGCCGCTTGAGAAATAGTTTCTACCCCAAAGCGGTTCTGGCTTTGAATGCAGTGCAATGCAGTCTATGAGGGAGCTTCTGTATATAGTTTTTAGAGTTTTAGAGCTTTTTAGGGGTTAAATGTGTATATGTGGGGTGGGAGTATGTTGATTATTTTGTATAGTTGTATTTTGTTTAGGTTTTGTTGGGTTGTTAAGTGTTTTTTTTCTCCCAATCTTGTTGTTCTGTGCAGGACAATGACAATAAAGATTTATCTATCTATCTATCTATCTATTTAGCACATCATTATCATTATCATCATCATTATTATTATTTGAACCCCGCCCTCCTGGTGCAAGCACCACTCATGGCGCCTAGACAACAAGAAAAAGAAATACAATATAAACAACAATTAAAACATTAGCGACTAAAAACAGTTATCAAAAAAAACCAGCTAAAAACCAAGTTAAAACACCTGCAATTACAATTTTTACTTAAAACTACCCTCACCCTCCCTCTACCCACATTAAAACAGGACTACCAGGACAATAAGAATAAGAATCCCCCACACAGGCTAGACCAGCCAGCGTGGTTGGGGAGAGGAGCCACATGTGCTCCACACCCACTGGCATAGCCAGGTCTTCAGCATTCTTTTAAAGGGGTATAATTCAGATTGGAGATGTAGTTCGGGTGGTAAGAGGTTCCACAGGGCTCGGGCAGTCACAGAGAAGGCTCTCTTCCTGGTCCCAGTGAGATGTACTTCTTTCGCTGATGGGACCAGCGCTGACCCCCTCCTGTCTGCCCTCGTAGGATGGGCTGAGTACCTTGGGGTGAGGCGGTCTCTTAAGTACCCTGGTCCAATGCCATGAAGGGCTTTAATGGTCAAAACCAGCACCTTGAATTGCACCTGGAGGCACACCGGCAACCAGTGCAACTCCCGAAGCAGTGGCAATGCACGGGCATAACACCCGCACCCCATCACCGCCCGGGCAGCCGCATTCTGGACCAGCTGAAGCCTCTGAATGGTCATGAGGGGCAGCATCATGTAGAGCACATTACAATAATCCAATCTGGAGATATATATCAATTACAGTGGATCATCGCTTAACAAATTTAATGTGTTCTCCATGACCTTTTGTACTATGAAAAATTTGTAAATCAAATTTACCATAGGAATGCATTGAAAACCAATTAATCCATTCTGGGAAAAAATTGTTAATGGAGCTACTATTTTCTATGGATTTCCTTTTGTTATGCAAATGTTGTGTTAAGCAAGCTGCTTGTTAAGCGAAGGTCCACTGTACTTTATGTCCACAAGGCCCCTAAAAGTGAGATAAAGTGGAGTAAGATACAAGTAGGGCAAAAACAAAGCATACTTTGCAAACAGGTTATGAAAAATAAAACTAAGTAACTGAAGCCTTGAGAAAATAATAGCATTTTGACTGCTGGAGGCTCAGTAAGGATGAAAGCAGGTTGGTTTCTCCTGAGAAGGTGGTCCTAAGTCAAGGTCAATCTACAGAAAAAGTCCATGGTTTGTTAACTCACCAGCCTAAATTCTTTGGAAAGCACAACATACTACAACAGGGAAAAGTACTACATGTGACCCCTGAACACTTTCTATGTGGCCTTTAACCTGCTTGTTTACTGATATCACCCTGAAGGCATTTCCCCTCAGACCCACCATGCTCTTCCTGCCTCAGGTGGTATCATCTACTGCTGTTTATCCTGTCCCTTTCTTACAAACAGCACAATAGCAACATTGGTTATCCTGGTCTCCTTGGTTCCTTCTGTCAGCCCCCTTTTGGTCTTGTCCTTCACATGAGCATTTTGGCTATTCTGGTTGCTTTGATAGCCAGCAGAACTCAGGTACCTATAACATTAATAATTCTTAATTGACTAGAACAGTGATGGCCAACCTTGGCACTCCAGGTGTCCTGGAACTTCAATTCCAAGAAGCCCTGATCAGCAGGAGTGGTGACTTGGGCTTCTGGTAATTGAAGTCCAAAAACACCTGGAGTGCCAAGGTTTGCCATACTGGACTTGAATTTTTACTTTTATTCTAAACTGGCATATTTATAATTTTTAAAAAATATTTATTTAAAAAGGAGCTCTCTTAAGGCATTGTGCACTCTAATGCAGCCCCATGTCCGAGAAGTCTGGGGACATTGTGCTAGAGGACCTCCATGGAAGATCTCAAAATCTGGGCAGATTAACAAAAGAAGTTTGATCTATACTGCAGCTTGAAATTTTACTTAGGTAAAGGTTTCCCTTGCTCGAAAGCCAGTCGTATCCGACTCTAGGGTGCAGTGCTCATCTCTGTTTCTAAGCCAAAGAGCCAGCGCTGTCTGCTTCTGCAGAAAGATGGGAGCTCATTTCCGTCCTGCAGTACTCGGGAATCGAACTGCTGACCTTCAGCTTCCCAGTCAGCGTCTTAGCGACTTGAGCTACTGCAGTAGCAATACTTGTGTAGCAATACAATTATTTTTAGTTTTACTTAATTGGAAGTACAATATAATTAGAAATAAATAAACATATAAATATTTTTGTCTCTAGCAATCCCCCTACCCATCAATTTCAGTCTGGCCAGGTTATCCTGCTTTGGTAATAGAGTAGACCATACTGCCAGCGACTCAACACTGAGTGTCAGGCAGTGGTTAACTAACCTGATAACTCTGAGGACTAACAGTCTTGGGTGTAGAAGTCCACAGGGAAAGGTGATGGCCCCCAAGTGGATTAAATCCCACTTGAATCCATCTTGATAGAGGGCAGCACCTTCATTAATACTGGCCTGGGGCTGAGGAGGATTTTGCATGCCAGAAGGGATCAGAACCAGAAAGTGACTCCTGAAACTGGATCAGTGGTACAAGTGTCACACTGCAATGCCGAAGGCAGATGAAAGGCCACTGCATTATTTACTCAGGACATGATGACTGCCTGCATTCAGATTAAGATACAGCATAAGAAGATCAGTTTCACACAATGACTCTGGATTATAGTGCCAGGAGTATAAAAATATTCTCTCTCTGTCTCTCTCTCTCTCTCTCAGAGAGAGAGAGGTGCAGAAAAACACAGAGCACATGTTTTTTCACTGTGCACACTTTGATGCAGAATGGGAAATTTTACTCAGGCATCTTCGATGACAGTTGTCTCCAGAAGACATCATTGGCGAGATGTTGAGCAGGGAGACTACCTGGGTTGTGATGTCCAATTATGTGGCTGGGGTCATCTTGGAACCTAAACATGTGGAGAGACTGAGAAGAGGGCAGCTAGAGGCATAGAGAAGGAGGGCGAATAGTCAAATTGGAGGAGGGTTTTTAACAGCCAGTCTGCGCCCCACGAAGTAATTCCTGACCAGGGGAGGAGCTAAGATGGCGACCTGAGCAGGAGTATCTTTGTGTCACAGCTGGAATGGTGAGCCACAAAATTGGAAAAAAGTGGAGATGAGATGCTAAAAATCATGATTGTTGTTACTGGTTTATGACCACAACTACAGCCACTAAATTTTGATAAAGTAGAGAAAGCGGAAAAGCCGAAGTGAGTGACAGAGTGATAGAGCAAGAACGAGAGGGACTGAGGTGGTGCTGTTTGGAGTTTCGCACATTGTGTGTGCGTTCCAGATTGTGGAGAAAGGAGCTGATCAGAAGGGTGAGATCAAAGGGGAGAATACGAAGAGAGCAAGGTGGTTGAAGCGTGGCTGAAAGGTGGTCTGAACGTGTGGTGAAAGCGGAGCCTAGTCTTGAAGATCTAATCCCCTGAGTGGGGCTCCCTGAGCGTGTCCAGAGTTTGGAGAGAGCATTGGAGAGAAATGTCAGGCGGTTTTTCCCAGCTGAGGAGATCTAGCAGAGACATCCATTGTGGCTGTGTCTTTAAAGTGCAAAGTGGTCATCAGAGCCTGACCATGAGTAAGTGAAATGAATGGAGTGGCATGAGCGGGGAATGGGAGGTAGCAGATTTTTACCGGGGGGATTGAAAGTGATCCTTGGCTAAGTCTGGCTGCCCCTGATCTGGATCTTGCAAATCCGCAAAGAGGACTCTCGAGAATATGGAATTCCAGTGCAAAATCCTGAAGTCCTGAGGTCAGCGAGACTGTCTGGAGATCCAGTTATTTGCCTTCTTATTATTGAAGTAATGCCTGATGGAGGTTCCGCGGGGTAGCGGGGCATAATGGGAGGTGGTTTTAGTGGGTTAAAATCCCACACACTGTGAAGCAAGTGTCTTTTGAAGATTTCCACCTGCCCTAACACACACACACCCCAACATGGATCATTTCAGAACCTTTGGACTTCCCTCATATTGCTTGTCATTTTCTAAATTAAAAAGCCCCACCTATTGCAGCCTTTCATCCCCAGGGAGTTACTCCTAGTGAAAACCCAGAGCATGGTGATGATAACACAGTACAGCTATATGTTGCCCTTCTCTTTTTATCACAGTAAACTGCCATTAAAATAAACAATTGCACTGCCATTCCTCCATGTTGTCCCTGTTTCAATTTATTACTGCAAAGATTGTTTGAAGAAGTAGAAATCTGGGAGTTTTATGAGTAAACATGGCTTTCAACTTCCATCCGAATGCACTTGAAACTTCAGTCTGTAGATGGAAGAAACTGCACTAATATCTCTAGAGTCCTAAAAGTATCCTTGATAGTGGTTTAAAGCTATTGCCATTTGTACCTCAATAGCTCTCCAATAATTCTCTGAAGAGCACAAATGGGATGTTTCAGCAGTACAAGTCTCTTCTAGATGTCATTTTCCTATTACTAGGAATGGAAGGAAAGTTGTTCTTGGCTCATTTTTCTCTTTCACATTCTGAGCATAGGTTGCCTGATATTACTTTACATGGCCTTTTTCCATGCGATATTTTTCTTCCATTGATGATGATGAGGAGGACGACGACGATGGTGATGATGATGATTAAAAAGGTAGAATGAGGATAAAGCTGTTAACAATTTGTGGAACTTCATGTTCCAAACTGACAAGAATCTCAAATACAGCACTCCAGACATTACTGTGGTTGGGGAAAAATTGATTAAGCTGATCATGTGGCAATCCTAACTGTCAGTTTATTGGAAGAAAAAGAGATTGAAAAGATCATGAGATACCAGGATTTGGGAAGTTGAAGTACAACCTCTCTTGGATAAAAGAAAAACTATTACACCAGTAGTGATAGGAGCATTGGGAACAATCCCAAAATGATTGATAAAACATGAGTATGATTGACATTTATAAGATTATGAAAGAGTAGTTGCAGAAAGTAGCACTACTAGGTACCAGCTATATTATCAGTTCATGGTTAGGACCAAACAGAACAAATATCTGGTGGCCGATGTTGATGGCACTGACGGCACCAACACCAATGTTCAAACTGTTCACAGGTTTATTAGTAGTTTCTGTTAATCAGCATCTAGCTACACAGAATTTTATACCAGAAGAACAAAAAAATGAATTGTCAAGATTCACGAGGAACAAAGAACTAATTACTTATTGATGAGATTATAGTAGGGAACTGAAAATGAGGAAAACCAATCTGGATATTGTTTGGATTAATGTGCTGACCCACCTGGACAGGCACAGTCACCACACGGTGGGGCTACACAGAGAGTCTTGTTGGAGGATAGTCCAGGTATCAAAGTCCTGGAAGGAAAGCCAATGTCTGTTTACCTGTAGTCGGAGTCAGTAGTCTAATCCAAAGGGTGTCCAGGAGCATCATCAGGGTTGGCAGTGAAGTCAGGGTCATGGCAGAGAAGTCAGGGTCATGGGAGGCAGTCTGGAGTCAAGCAGGATGTTGGTCTTTGCACGAGAGTTGTACCAACGCTGGCAGGCTGCAAGAAGCTTGCTTATAAGCCTCCCAGCTAATCAGTATCAGCTGGGAGCTTTCTTTGGTGCTTCGCCTTAGCCTGCCATTGTCTCAGGTGTAGCTCTTTCCTGGACCTCTCTCTGACTGAGGGCTGATCATTGTCAGAGCCAGACTCCTGATCTGACAGGTCAACTGCTGGGGGAAACAGACTTGGACCAGGTGCAGGCTGAGATCCCTGGCTCAGGGCATCCTCAGGCTCAGGTGCAGGCAGAACCAGACTGGGCTTAAGGAATGCCTCCTGATCCAGCTCATCATTGGAGAAGGGCTGGATCACAATTGATTACACAATTTATTACACAAATTATCAAATACATTTGATAGTCTACCCCATATTTGGATAAATGAAACATTGCAGATTTGTGGAATCAACAACAACATAAGGGAATGCTTGACAAGAATAATGAAACAATAGATTTAGTGATTATCTAAAGAAATTAACCTCTCTGATCCTGATAAGAATACTCTGCATGTTACTCACAGGGAGACCTGGCTGTGTCAGATTGCCTGGAGTTACTCAGAAGTCTAGATTCTTCCTCAGCTAACAAAATTATTTTAGCAATAGCAATTACACTTATACATCATTCCATAACACCTAGTGCTCGCTGTGTGGTTTACAGGTAATTTGCATTTTGCCCCCAACATGCTGGCTACTCATTTTACTGATCTTGGAAGGATGGAAGGCCTGTTTCTTAACTGACCCTCTGAAATTCCCTACTTTCCATTTTGAACAGGCATTAATCACCCAACTGTTACTTGTATTTTAGAACTGCCTACTTTGGAAATTTTAAAGATATTGCAACACATTCTTAATATGTACACATATTATCTGCAGCTCTTTTGAACTTTTGGTTTGCTGCAACAACATTTACATATTTTGTACTTGTGACCTCATAAGAAAATGCAGTGGTTTTTTTTCTAGAGGCTTGTAGAATGAATGCTATGCTCAAGTTTATGTTAATACACACAGTAGATAGCAAGCTGAATGTTAAGGCAATACTTCAAAAATAAAATTGAATGCACATTTTTGGATGTGCAGTGGAACAGATATGGAGCATAGAGTGTAATACACAAGATTCCCTCTGTAACTGTACCAGAAAGCCATGAAAGCAGATGGTCTGCTCTGACATAAGACTTTGAGTGCACATACTAAATGTCAGCAAAAGATCCTAGCTAGTATTTGCTTCTTTACATGAGGAATGGGAAGAACTTCATTCCATCTGCTTTTTAAAGTGAATCATCATAATTCACAGAAGAATAACAGACAAATACATGGTTTTCTTTCAGATCACACAGATTTTTAAATTTGGCAGGACAGCTCTTTACTCAAAAACAGACACATTGTTCATATTTTACATCTAGTCCACAAAATGTCTGTTTTTATTCATTCATTTTTAAAAAGTCAGTTCAGTTACATGGGGCAGGGGTGGGGAGGTGGGGTGGGTGAGAAAAAGAGAACCCATTCTTAATTCCCCTGTGGGGAAATTTTAACTTCTTATTTACTCTTTTGAGTTTATGAATGTTATTTATTTTATAAAAGTTCATTTAGAAAAGCCGAATACTGATACACTGATTTTGTGAGCAAAAAAAGTAGTCACAGCCATTGACCAGAATCACCCGCTCTTAACCAATGTTTATTACATTTTATGGTCTTGATTGTGTTGTTTTATAGTTTTGATCCTTTATATTTGTTAATTGGTGTTGTGAAGTGGTTTGATGCATTTTAAAGTTGTGGTATGGAAGTACCACATGTACATTAATGGAAATTCTTACCAGAAGAACTTTCTAATATCAAGAGTCTAGTTAGCCAGTAGAACTAATATTTTGGGAAACTTCATTGCCAGTTCTTTGCACTGATTTGCGCAACACAACAGGCACATGGGAATGTACCACAGCCATTTTTATGTGATTAGCATTGGTAAGCAGAAGGCTGCCATACAGATTGGGGCTTTCCACATGCATTCATTTGGCACAAAATATAGTGTAGGTCAGAGTTCAAACAGTGATTGAGTCAAGTGAAAAAGAAAAATTACGTTAGTAGTCATCAAGTAACTTATAGCCACCATCCTATGGTTTCCTATATTAAGGGATTTAGAGGTTATTTATAAGCTTTCCATCTGGTGGCACACTTTGACCATATAATTTGCCCAAAGCCATACATGTGGCAGAACACATAACCTCATTAGCCACACATGCTCTGGGCGAATTTTGGCTGGTCCTTGTCTTAGGAGCAACACCAAGTTCTCCAGCCCATTTAATCATGACATAACATACAATGATTTATGTCTACTTTTATGAGTTTTCTGATGGAAAGTGTAAGTGTGTGCTGATACTCAAACACAAGCATGTTTGCACTTCCTCTTCATCTTTTATTAGGTGCACTATGGATACTTCAAAATAAAATAAGTCTCTACTAGATAAGTCTAAATGCAGGGATATTATTCTTAATAGCTACATTAGAAACTCTATTATGCAAAAAACCATTAATAAGCAAAATAGCTGAGATGGCTTTATGCTTTTAGGCTATCTCACTATTTTTAAAATGAATTTGTTCCTCTCTCTTTCATGATTTGAGAGGCTATATTAAACCCAACTGAGCATGCAGACAGCCAAATGATGCTGTTATGTGCAGTCATAGAGTCCCTATGAAGGAGCAATTAACAAAGTACTGCATCCTGTCCTCAACAGCTCTGCTCAGCTTCTGCAAACTCAAACCTGTGTTTACTTTACTTTAGTCAATCCACTTCATATTTCTTCTTCATTTTTTTCCTGCTGACTTCAAACTTTCCCAACATTATTGTCTTTTCCAGACAATCTTTCCTTCTCATGATGTGCCCAAAGCATGGCCATCTCACTGTTATCATTTTTGCTTCCACATATAGTTCAGGGTTCATTTGCATTAGGACCTACTTGTTTAGATTTCTGGCTCACCAGGGTACCCACAAAACACTCCTCCACTACATATTTGTTGATTCAGTGGGTTTGATGTTCTGGTAGAAATGCGAAGCAGCCAGCATAACAGGGACAAACAACTTTATTAGGCAGTCAGAACGCGGGGAGCAATGGCGCAGCACTGCTAAATATATACACTCAGAAATTGATATATTTGGGCAGGAAACGACAGGAAGGGGAGTGGGGTAACTGGGAGGTTATCGGACCGGAGTGAAGACTGTACAGGCTACAAATTCATTATTGTTCATATCAGTTGTCTTTACTGTCCAGCTTTCACAACAGTGATTGGAAATGCAAGAATGTGGATGATCTTGGTCTTGATCTCTTTATACTTGATGATCTTTTCTAATTCATTCATTGCTGCCCTTCCACATCAGTCTTCCTTTGATTTATTGGCTGGTATATCTATTTGAAATAATGATTGAACAAAGGTATGCAACATTTTTCACTATATCAATTTCTTCATTGTCAGCATTAAAGTTGTGTTGTTCTATACTCACTATATTTGTCTTCTTAATGTTCAACTGCAGTCCAGCTTTGGTACTTTGTTGCTTCAATTTCATTAAAAGTCATTACAAGTCACTCTTGCTTTTTGCTAGTAAGATGGTGTCATCTGCATATCTTAAATTACTGATGCTGCAGCCACCAGTTTTCACTCCTCCTTCATCTTAATCTAGTTCTGGTTTCCTTCTATGTCGTGTGGAACAAATAAGGGGATAAAATGTACCTTTGTGTGACACTTTTGCCTATAGGAAACCCTTCTGTCTCTCAATATTCTGTCTTAGCAGTAATCTCTTGTATACAATATAGGTTATGCATCAGAACAACCAAGGGATGAGGCACACTCATTTCTTACAGAAAGAAACATAGTTTCTCATGATCCACTGTTTTTATAGACTAAATTTCTTCTGATTTTTTTGTGTGTGCTGTAGTAGCCAGTGCTGCTTTGCCTCACGCCTCACTAATGGCCAATATGTGTGTGTGTGTGTGTGGGGGGGGGCACGTTCACTGTCAGCTTTGTATTGGCAGAAGGCTCCAATCACCAGTCTACTTGTCCAGTAGAAAATGGAGTGGTTTCTCCACTCTGACCAGTCCCTTTCACCCTCACCTTGGGAAAATGAGGCTAACTATCTAGACAACAAACTTTCACCTTAGCCTGCATCCAAATCAGGTTGCCTTCTTTGTATTCACTGTTTTTCCCAATCATAAGAAATCATTATACATGTGGAAAGGTTTCAGCTGGATCAGCGTTTCCCAACTTTTGGTTTTAGGCCTTCAATTCCCAGAAGTCTAAGTCAATTCCCCAAAACACTGATCAGCCAATGTACTGACCTAGGCTTCTGGGAATTTAAGTTGCTCTATGGGAAGTTTGCCACATGTTGGAAAACATGCATTAGGCAGTGAGGAGCAACAGATGTGGGAAACATAAAATCAGCCAAAAAACTTCCATGGATGGAAATTTTAGCAGGCCCATTCTCTTTTCTCCTCTTGCCTAATATATGTATTTGCCCCTTTGGGGTTATCCCAAAGAAGACTGCAGACCCAAGGGATCATCAGTGAATGGTGCTATTTTTCAAGAAAATTGTGCAATGTGTTATGGATAAATCGACTGTTCAAAGTGTTCAAAGTGGATTAGCATTGATTTTACTTGGCTAATCAGTTCAAAATTTTTCATTTTTACATCTTATCTACTTGCACATCAGTAGTAGTTACTGTGGCTTTCAGTTCCTTTAATTCAGTATGATTTGATGGGCATTTTGCATGAAAACATTAAAGGTGGATCATTTTTGCAACTTCTGCTATTATGAACCTATTTTTACTGACTTGCATTAGTTGTAATATAATGTCTTAAACATCTGTGAATATTGTATAAATAAAATGCAAAATACAAAACGTCTTTGATTCTTATTTTAATTGGTTGCAAACAAAACAATTTCTCTACATTAGGTTGGGATGATCACTGAAGTATTAAGCAAGTTGTTTAATTTAAAGTGTTACTTAGTGCCTAATTTACTAAACAAAATCTGAACACAGTTACATGAACATTGTAGGAAGGAAGCAAATGTACTCTATTAAACTACGAATAGTTTGAAGAGAAATCCAAGCTTAAATTATGCCCTATTTCTATGTCTTCCTTAATATGTATCATTTTCTAAATAAGGACAAATAAAATGAATGCATGCAACTAATTCATATGTACAATGGAAAAAAATATTCAGACTAGTTATGAACAAAACATATGTCTATGCAGCAATTTCCAAAAATAAATAAATAAATAGGCATGTTAGTTTATCCCAGCATGTTGCCAAAACTAAATCCACTGTGGTTTACTTTAGCTGAGAGAGCTTCAGTTATGATTAAACCCACTTATGTCAATGGAACTTTTGGAGGGAGTAACTACCGTATTTTCCGGCGTATAAGACGACTGGGCGTATAAGACGACCCCCAACATTTCCAGTTAAAATATAGAGTTTGGAATATACTTGCCATATAAGACTACCTCTCTTCCAATGCACACCAAATAAAAATTAACCCACAATCAACCCGAAGACGCACAGCCCTCCGAGTTGAATGGGCAGGTTCTGGTGGAGAGCCAATCCACACTCACGTTCCCCTCCTCGAGGTATAGGAAGATGTGTGCAGCTTGCTTCCCCTTGCTTCATACTCCCCGCACATAGCAGGGACCTGGCCGCGGCACCCCCCACCATATGCGCTGGACATATGAAGCAAGGGGAAACAAGCTGCAGTTAAATACCTGTCCTATAAGATGACCCCCGACTTTGGCACAGATTTTTCGGGTTTAAAAAGTAGTCTTATACGCCAGAAAATACAGTACATATTTGTTGATTCAGTGGGTTTGATGTTCTGGTAGAAATGCGAAGCAGCCAGGATAACAGGTCCAAACAACTTTATTAGGCAGTCAGAACATGGGGAACAATGGCGCAGCACTGCTAAATATATACACTCAGAAATGGATACATTTGGGCAGGAACCAACAGGAAGGGGAGTGGGATAACTGGGAGGTTATCCGACCAGAGTGAAGACTGTACAGGCTACATAGTTTAGGCCGGGAACGCAGTCCCGCAATATTTCAAGACCAAGAAGAAGGAGACAAAATGGAGGATCGTACTGATCCTAATTATTTCACAAACGTTACAGCAATAAATGTATTCAAACACAACAGTGGGCTACCTCTAGTGCAGGGGTTCTCAACCTATGGCCCAAGGGCAAGATGCGGACCACAACACTATTTCATGGGGACCACCAACTGGCTCCGTAACACAGAGAAGTGCCATGTGTGGCAGGCAGGCCAAAACAACTGTCTGGCCCCTGATGCTGTCTGCGGGAGCATGGCACGGCTCATAGCTTGAAAAGGTTGAGAACTCCTGCTCTAGGGCAATCTGCTGCACCAAGCAATAGAATTTTGACCAAAGTGGCAAAGTTTCTTTAAACGGTAATGGGCTTATGAACCTATTAATTAGCAGATCCTAGTCAGGGTGATAAGCTGTTTGTCAAGTACATTTGGGTCACATCTAAACATCCCTTTTAATATTCCCTGAATATGTTACCACTCCTGCTGTCTGTTTGTGCCTGGTTCTGAGGTGACTTCAGATTCTGAAATTATTTTAAGGGATGGAGAAATCTGGTCTTGGCAGTAACATGAAGGCTAAGATTGGTTTATGGCAGGGTTTCACAACCTAAGACTCACAGTCCAGACCTGGCTCATGGTGCCATTTCATGTGCTCCCTCTAAGGGCATTCAAAAACAAAATGGCCTCCCCTTTGAAGTTGTTGCGACAACTTGTAGGCAGGGCAAAATGGCCATCTGGCCCTTGAAGTTGACTGAGAATGCGTGACCGGGCCCCAGGCTTGAAAAAGTTAGGAACCTCTGTTATGGGAAGTCTGAATCTGTAAAGGGAGAGTTCTGTATTACCCCCATACTTCAGAGGACAAGGGAACAGATTGTGCTACAAACCTATAAGCCAGTTGTGTCTCCATATCTTCACTGAAAGCACCATCACAAAGGACCCTACAATGTCAGTCACAATATTAGGGACTCATTTTTCTCTCATTTTCACTGCACAAATACCCACATCTTCTCATTCTCACTCTCAGACAAGAGTCACAGAACAGTTTTTGCCTAATGGTGCATTCTCACTTCCTGGTATTCTTGTGAGCACATGTTTCCATATGTGATATTAAACTAAAAAAAGGCTAAGTTAAACCTATGGAAAACAAAAACAAAGCTGAATAGCTGAATACCAAAGAGTTTCCCACTAAGACTAGATGCTGGGTGGACCATCTGGAAGTAGAAAGATCAAAGAAAAATCATGTAAAATATACTTGGATACAAGATACATTTTCTTTGAGGGTGGATGAATTAAATCGATGCATATTTTATGTGCATGCAATTTATGCCACACCACAAGTGCAAAAGAAGGTTAGATAAATAACCAACATAATGATGTTGAAGTAGACCAATTCTGGTCAGAAGTAACCTAACTATTTCAACATTTGAATGTGATCTATATTTCATATATGTCAATAATTACCAATATTTCATGTACATCTATAGTTTTAAAATGTAACACTCTCATACAAATACAGAAAAGAAAATAAGATTTCCAACTCAACATATATAGGTTTTTATCACACAACAGTAATAAAATAAAAATAAAAAGACAATTCCTTGAGAGAAAGGGTTGCTACCCCAGTGCCTAATCAGATTCAGTGATGTGGTGTCAAATATGGTCAAATGTGGTGACAGAGATGGTGACTCTTGACTTCCAGGGGGCGACGTTACACCGTAGGGAGGTGGGACCTATTAAAATGGTCTGACCCCAGGGACTAATGGATCCAGTTGGATTCCAGAGGAAACTAGAGGATTTTCCACTGGATCAGTCTCATGATTCATTTGAGGCATTGGATGAACTATGGAATATGAAAACTACAGCCGCCCTAGACAAAATCGCACCACTATGGCCTCTCTGAGCCCATAGGGCTAGGTCATCCCCATGGTTCACGGAAGAGCTGCGGGAGCTCAAATGGGCTAATAGACGCCGAGAGTGCCGCTGGGGGAAGACCTGGAATGAGTCCGACTGGACACTGGCTAGAGCCGCTATAAAGGCTTACCTGGTGGCAATAGAGGTGGTGAAGCGGCAATACTTCACCACCCTTATTGCATCTGTGGATAGTCACCCAGCCACCCTGTTGTGAGTGACTAGGTTTCTCCTCCGTAGAGAGGGGCCGGCACCCGTTTGGCAGGGCTCGGCTGATGACATCGCTGACTACCTGACAGATAAAATCACTCGGATTCACTCGAGGCTGAACCCTGGTGTGGTTGAGGAGAGTCAGGAGGGGACCAATGCACAGTCTTGTCATGTTATCTGGGAACAGATAACATGAAACTGCTGGGTGAGATCATTCGTTCCCATGGGGTAAGGTATCATCAGTATGCTGATGATACCCAACTGTACATCTCAGCCCGTGGGGACCCGAATGATGCAGTCAAAGTCCTGACCAGGTGTCTGGAGGCTGGATGAGGACAACGGGCTTCAGCTGAATCCCGGCAAGACTGAGTGGCTGTGTGTACGGGGTCCTGTGATATCCCGGGAGCTACCACTATTGGTTCTGGATGGGGCAGTGTTGCCTCAGACAGATCCTCTGTGCAATTTGGGGATCCCCTTGGACTCATGGCTACTGCTCGAAGAGTAGGTGGCAGCCGTGTCCAGAAGGGCCTTTGCACAGATTCGAGTCATTCACCAATTGCGCACACTCCTGGATCTGGATGCCTTGTTCATGGTCACTCACGCTCTGGTCACCTCCAGATTGGATTATTGCAATGCGCTCTACATGGGGCTGCCCTTGGAGACCGTTCAGAGGCTTCAGCTGGTCCAGAATGCGGCTGCCCGGGTGGTGGTGGGGTGCGGACGGTATGGCCGTGCCTCACCTCTGCTACAGGAGCTGCACTGGTTACCGGTATGCCTCCAGGTGCAATTCAAGGTGCTGTTTTGACCTTTAAAGCCCTTCATGGCATTGGACCTGGGTATTTAAGAGACCACATCACCCCAAGGTTATCAGCCCATCTGACAAGGGTAGACAGGAGGGGTGCTTTGGTGGTCCCATCAGTAGAAGAAGCATCTCTGATGGGGACCAGAAGGAGAGCCTTCTCCGTGTCTGCCCCAACCCTCTGGAACCTCCTTTCATCAGAATTGTGCCTCCAGTCGGAGCTACTCCCCTTCAGGAAGATGTTGAAAACCTGGCTCTGCCAATGGGTGTGGGGCACATTAGGC
Organism: Bradypodion ventrale; assembly: GCA_035047345.1. NCBI lineage: Eukaryota > Metazoa > Chordata > Lepidosauria > Squamata > Chamaeleonidae > Bradypodion > Bradypodion ventrale. The sequence continues at coordinate 44,269,123 of JAWDJE010000005.1, forward strand.
ACCACATCTCAAGCCCATTGGCTTATTTAGCTTGCCTGTTGTGGGATTGAGACCCCCACCTTCTCTTGTTGTTTGGTAAACCTGTGGGTGGAGTGAGGGTTAGGGTAGCTTTTAGTGATGATGATGTTAGTTTTTATGTGTTTTAATTTTGCTTTTAGCTGAGGTTTTTATGTAATGTTTTATTGGTAATGTTTTTTATCTTTCTTGTATTTTGTGTGTGTGTGTGTGTGTGTGTGTGTGTGTGTGTGTGTGTGTGTGTGTGTGTGTATTCTGTTGTTGCCACCCTGAGTGGTGTGTTGCACTAGAAGGGCGGGGTAGAAATCAATCAATCGATCAATCAATAAATAAAATAAACAGTTTGATCCAGTTGTCCCAGGTGATGTGGACAGGCTACTTGGGGCTGTTCGTGCCACCACCTGCCCTCAAGACCCCTGTCCTGCCATGCTGGTGAAAGCCTCAAAGGCAGTGACAGGTAGCTGGGTCTGGGCAATAATTAATTCATCATTACAGAAGGGAGTGTTCCCGGCATCACTAAAACATGCCTTGGTGTGTCCCCTCCTAAAAAAGCCCTCTATTGACCCAGCAATTCCAGCTAACTACAGACCAATCTCCAACCTCTCCTTTTTAGGGAAGGTTCTGGAGAAGACAGTGATGTGCCAGTTACAGGGTGTCCTGGATGAAGCAGATTATCTGGACCCCTTTCAATCAGGGTTCAGACCCGGGTATGGTATTGAGACGGCATTGGTTGATCTGTTAGATGATCTCTGGCGGGAGCAAAATGGAGGTCACCCGACCATTCTCGCTCTCCTTGACCTCTCAGTGGCATTTGATACCATCGACCATGGTATCCTTCTGGAATGGCTCCGAAGATTGGGGATCCAGGGCACTGTATAGTCCTGGTTTTCCTCATTTCTGATGGGCTGTACCCAGTCGGTGTGGTTGGAGAGTGAGACATCCAGCCCTAGGCCACTCCAATATGGGGTGTCTCAGGGCTCAGTACTGTCTCCTCTCCTATTTAATATCTACATGAAACCGCTAGGTGAGATCATCCGTTCTCATGGAGCGTGGTACCATCAGTACACGGATGACACTCAAGTGTACATCTTGTTTCGTGGTGATCCCAGTGATGCTGTCAAAGTCCTGTCTGAGCGTTTCAAAGCTGTAGGGGTCTGGATGAGGGACAATGGATTACAAATGAACCCTGACAAGATAGAGTGGCTTTGGGTCAGGGGCCCGGTGTTATCTCAAGAGTTACCATCCTTGGATCTAAACAGGACATTTTTGTCCCAGACAGACCCAGTACGCAACTTGGGGGTCCTCCTGGATTCTTGGCTGCTGCTTGAAGACCAGGTGGAGGCCATGGCCAGGAGGGCCTTTGCCCAACTTTGGGTGATTTGTCAGTTGTGTCCGCTCCTAGACTGGGACTCCTTACTCAAGGTCACTCATGCTCTGGTCACCTCTAGGCTAGATTACTGTAATGCACTCTATATGGGGCTGCCCTTGACGACCATTCGGAGGCTGCAGTTGTTCCAGAGTGCAGCTGCCTGGGTGGTGTTGGGGTGTGGGCATTATGCTTGGACCTCACCACTGCTTCAGGAGCTGCACTGGTTGCCAATTTGCCTCCAAGTGCAATTCAAAGGTGCTGGTCATTACCTTTAAAGCCCTACATGGTAGGGGGATGGGATACCTAAGAGACCGCATTGTCCTGAGATTATCTGCCTGACCAATCAGGGCGGACTGGAGGGGCTGTCTAATTGTGCCATCAGCTAGAGGGGCCTGCCTCTCTAGCACAAGAAGGATGGCCTTCTCTGTGTCTGCCCCGGCTCTTTGGAATCTCCTGCCAGTGGAACTGAGGCAAAAGATGGAACTTCAGGAAAGAATTGAAAACCTGGCTGGCGGGGCAGGTGTGGGGGTTGGTGGAGAAATAACCTCTGCCTGCTGGCTGGTTAGATAAGAGCCATCCTCCCTTCTTTAACATGTGTGAGTGGGTTCTTAACGGGGTTTTAAGGGAGTTACTGTTTTAAATGGGGTCTATTTATTAAGGGGGGTTGTAGTGTAAGCCGCCCAGAGTCCTTGTGATTGGGGCAGCTTTAGAAATTCGAACAAACAAACAAACAAATAAATAAATAAATAGATGTTGGGAGAAATAGTGCAGCAGCTGAAAAATTGTGTGGAAACAATAAAAATGTGCCCTATGATCCACATATTGCCAAGTCCTGCATTAAATGAATATATGTTTTCTTCTTCTTTTGTGTCCAGGTCAAAATTAAGCTTCCATAATGAAGCCACCTTCTTGGCTTTGTCATTTGCCAACCTTAAATCCTCATTGGTACATATTTCCAGTAGTAATCGTCAGACCAACAAATGAGCCGGATTCTGTATCTTTCCACATTCGTGAAATGTGTTGTTGTCCACCAGCAGCCCCTACTTGAGAATGTTGGTTTAACATTTAGGGACTCCAACCTTCAGCTTATTCAGGGTCCTCCAGGTTGCATAGGGAAAGTTGAGTTTCTCAGCCATAGCCTCCTTTAATATTCCTTGTCCAGCAAGCTCTTCATCCATCTTCTAATTTGTCTGTTTTTTAATTTTAACTCTGGCTAAGCCATACCTGTTTTTTCTTCCATCTCACAAGACTTTCCATCCAATACTGTTTTCTTTTGTATCCTTCTTGGCAACATTCCTCCTTGATTTTTCTCAATGCCAATGCATTCACGGCTTATTCAAAACTTCTTTTTCTTCTCTCTCTATGTCCAGATGATTGTCATTTGCAGGTAATCAATATATTGGAATATATTCTTTTTTTTAACTTTGTTAAATGTCAGTTTATTTATCTTACTCATCCTGCATGAATTACGCATTTCCAAAGCAGTGCAGTTCTTCCTGGCATACTTCTATACAACATGAGAGGTAGGAGGAGTAGACTTATTTCACTTCCTTTTATTGCTCCTGTTTGGCAAAGGATAGGCAGATTAAGAGAATCAGAAATTTATGAAGAGAATGGTCAGTCACCAGGGAGAGTTACAGGTAGAAACAACAAGAAAAGGGAGGGGGAACTCGCTGATTATTCTTTTGGCACTGATTTTAATTTGAAGAATTTGGAGGCTTACAACTCCTTTGAAGAAACCCCAAAATTCTTCTCCAGTCTGAAGTTTGGAGAAGACTCTGGTATCTGTGCTATGCACTTTCGCGGTATGAAACCTCCACGAAAACAAAGACATTGATACAAAGATATGTATGATCATACAGTAGAACCCCGTATAGCGATCATCCCATTCAGTGATGAAATCACATAGTGATGATTCTTGGAGGGGGGGGGGGAGCCATTCCGCATAGTGATCATTCCTATGGGAAAATCCATACAATGATTTTTCCAATGGGGAAAACCACTTAGTGCCAAACATCGTTGTACAGTTTTTCCCATAGGGAAAATCGTTGTATGGATTTTCCCATAGGGAAGATGGTACAACGACGAAAATCGCATAGTGATCAGCTCCATGGAACGGATTAAAATTGCTATACAGGGTTCTACTGTATACTGTGTCCAATGGGCTTGTTCAGAGGATAAATTAAAAAATTTCACATGCTTGCCTTCTGATCTCTTAGAGCAGTGATGGAGAACCTTTTAGAGACCAAGTGGCCAAACTGCAACCTAAAATCTACTTATCACAAAGTGCCAACACGGCAACAGGGGAGGGAAGAAAATTTCCTATTGGGCTGTTGGGCAGAGGGGTGGAGCAAACTCTGTGCTGGGGCAACTGCATTGGGTGCCCACAGAGAGGGCTCCAAGTGCCACCTCTGGCACATGTGCCGTAGGTTCACGACCACTGCCTTAGAGCGATACATAAAAGATGACTGCTGGAACAGACTGTCCCTAGGGAAAGTATTTGGCTGAATGTCAAATGTCAGCTGAATTTTATGGGAGTCAAGCAGTCTCTTACTTTCACCTTCTTACCCACTTTTGTGTGCAATGCCAGCAGGTCAAGTTAGCATCTGGTAGGTAACATTTCCTGCATGATTCAGCGCCACAATGAAGACATGGCATCTGGAGGGGGGGAAAGCTGTGTTCAACTGTGGGCTGCCATTCCCTCCTCCAAAAGCTTTCCTGGGATAATTCTATGTTCTCAAGGACATTATAATTATAACTTCAATTGCTGAAGCAACTCAGAGGAAGGGGTTGAAGAGCGGTGCCATCCCCCACATCATCACAACAGACATGTGCCTGATTGCCCGTACCTGCACTGAAGATGCTTTTCTACCATCCCCTTGTAACAATGAGGATTCTTGGTGTTTATTCATGTCAAGGAGGGAATAGAAAATTCATTGCATTCAAAAGCCTGAATGACAGTCACCTTTTCAAGAATCTCAAAGATTTTTTGCAAGAAAAACAATAGCAACAAACTTGTCTTGAGAATTCACACATTTCTGAGGCTTCATGGGGAGTTTCAGAGAAGTCAATTGTACTAAAAAAATTCACACTTTGTAAAAAAAATAGTTGCTAAAATGAGCAGAATTCAGAGTGGGGATCACAAACCTGCTTTATTCAATGGAAGAATGTTACATGTTAGGTAAAATTTGCAAATAAACACACACCTTGGGGAAAATACAGTAAAACTGTTTTTAAAAATGATGAAAAAACCTCCATACAGATTCTCGCAGCATGATACAAAGCCAGGAGAGAAAGAAAATACAGTCTGATTTAAAGAATGCCAAAAAGCCTAAGATTAATACTTTTCTTATTGTAACATTCATAGTCCCCCTAGTCAGCATGTCCTGGAGGCTGAGGGATTCTGTCAGAAATATTTTGAAAAAAGTAACATTTCTTAGGCAAGAATGAAATAAAGAGATTTTCATATCCTTTAATGTAGATCCATACACACCCTCCATCTGAAAGGAAATTAGTGGACCATGGAATTATCCCCGTGTACAACAGAATGAGTAGAAGACATTTTTCTCCCAAAATTTCTCACTGAGGAGCAGTTTCTTATGTGAATATTTGTGGTCAAGGGACTAATGGTGTATGAATGAGTACTTTGAACCAGCTATGAAGAACAATTGCTAGGAGGACCTTTCAGTGATCAGAAAGACAGCAGCAGAGAAAAGGCTCATGTTCAGTGTTAACTTTACTTTTGTCATTGACTGCCTAGGTAGTTGTCTTCAGAAGTGTTGGCTTTTGAAGCAGGACAAGGGAAATATTAAAAACCTAGTGAGCCAGATGCATTACAGATTGGTTGGTCCAAAACATTCATCCTTTGTCAGAGAGTTAACTCATTTGTAACACTTCTGCTCACAGCATTATGTAAGATTTTAATTTCCTAGAATTTTACTAGGAAAACAATATAAGTAGGCAGGACCCAGATAACATTATAAAGAAGGACAACTACAACACATAACTATTGGATCTGTCCAGACTGGGGAATTTGGTACTTAAAAGGATTTTATCTTTAGTGTGATCTATTTTTAAATCTCATTTGAGTGATCCTTCTGCTCACACTGATCAATGCTTTTTCTCCTGTGAGAAGGGTCCAGATAGGTCTTTAGACTGCTCCAATTTGTTCCCCTTTGGATTTTTCCTTCCTTCCTTCTTGGTTGGGATATTTTTCTTAAAAGTCTCATCTCTTCTTTATATGCACCACAGTGACTTTGTTAGTAACAGTCATATAATTAATAAACAATTTTTGGAGCCCAGATTCAGTTTGCACACTGGTAAATCAGCATTGCTCTTTCTTCCTACAGTGTTCAATGGAAGGTCATACTACACATTATACATGCTACTCCTTTGTCACACCAGTAGTCATTTTATATTCCTGACATTTGATTGCTCATTTTTGTGAATCTGTGAGTACTATTAAAGGCAATAAAGTTACTCATCCCTTTTCTCACTTGTGCTACAGGCAAAGTATAATATTCCCAGCAACAAACATTGTTTATTACTGATTTAATATTAGTGAGGCTACTCTTATGGCTTTTTATGGCATTTTCTGGAGACTTTGTTTTAGAACAAATGAAAATTAACTCTAACTGGTAAAACACAGCTTTCAAATATTTATGAAAATTAATCTGGTTTTTATCCTTTGTCTACACTGACTTTGGTAAATAAAGCTTCTCAGAAAATACATTAAAATTGCTTATTTAGTCTCTTATTTTTATTGAAACCTGGAAACTCATTAATACATGCTGAAAATCAAACATTGTTTCTAAGAAACTGGGGCTAGAAATGAAAGAGTTTTGAGAAATCCTGTCCCCTTTTCATTCAGTTCACAAATTGTGTTTATTTTGATGTCCGAATGTCTAGTAGCATGCAGTAGAAGTAATCATAGACCAAAATAATAATAATAGACCAACAGTGTAATCTTCTGCATGTAAAGTATATTGGAAAGGAAGTCCCTTTATGTTCAATTAGATGCACTACCAGGTAAATATGAGTTAAATGGCTGCAATAAGCTACAACCCTATATCTTTTTTTTAATCTAGGAGCAAGCCCTAATAAATGCAGAGAGTTTTCCTACATATGTTTAGGTTTGTTGTGCTATTGAAGCATTTAAATTTTGAATTTGAATTTATTTTTATATACCACTTTCCTCATCTTGTGGATGGCCCAAAGCAGTTCAGAGTATTCAGAAATATACAGAAAAACAGTAATATAAGATTACAAGGCAAGAATACAATTTCACACGTACAAAATACAAAATTACATAGCAATACATCATATTACAACAATAATGTAAAAATGCAATAGTTACTGAAACATAACTGAAAAGACCCCGGCTTCTTCCCAAGCCCTCCTGGCAGGTGGGGCCAGGAGGGCGAAGTCAGTAAGGTCAGGGAAGTCAGCGGCTGCAGGTGAACTGCATCTCCCATCCCAGGCCGATGGCATGGGCCCGGGAGAGATGTGGCAGGGACCCTCCATGGTGGCAGCTCTAGTGGCTCTGGCAGCCTGGATTTTCAAGTCCTCCCAGTGGGCAGGGCCAGGAGGGGAAAGTCAGCAGCTGCAGGTGAACCACGTCTTCCATCCTGGGCCAATGACATGGGCCCGGGGGAGACACAGTGGGGACCCTCCACGGTGGCGGCTCCAGTGGCTCTGGAGGCCCTATCCTTCCTTCCTTCACTGAAATCTATAATATATGTTTACATAGAAAGTTCTACCCAAACAACATAAAACAGAATTAGCCTACAACACATTCTTTAAATGGCTCCATATACATATGTATGTATTTAGATGCTATTGGTATTGGATTTTTACATAAAACTATTTGAAAAGCAGAGCAGTCTTAGTGTTGATTTTGGTATGATGACAAATGCTACTTGCCACAAATGTGTCTGATTTATGGCACAGGGAAAGTAATCTTGCTTACTCACTGTTTTGATATGGTACTTTAAAGGAACTGTTTTATAAAGGTATTGGTTTGCAAAGCCAAGAGTGATTTTCAAACTTCTTGATGATCATCCTGTTAACTGTTATATGCCTCATATATTTGGGTCAGGGATTCAAGGTGTTTTGTGCAGAAGCTACTCCCTTTTCACAATCAGGTAGCTACAAGGTTATAGACTCACATATGGTCTTCCAGGGGAGCATTTGAAATATGTAGGCACATTATGAAATCTAATTTCATAGGACATTGAAAAAGTGAGAACAGTTTACTGAAATATCAATAAGTTGTTCCAATTTGGTCGATGGAAGCAAATTTATTCACATATCTTGTACATTCAAAACATAATTTTGAGATTAAAATACTTTTGGTCTGGAAAGATTTATGTTGCATGCATGGTAGTTTTTGGAGATTTATGAGATTCCATGCATATGAGAAAATACCTTTTCACAAATCCTGTAAACTGTCTCCAACTTCAAAATATGGTAGGGTTTGATGAAGAATTCTGAAAGACAAGAATTTTACAATGCCATATGTGGACCAAAAGATCTTCTTAGGAACTTTTATGGGGAATGAATAGATAAAGCATTTTCATATATATTTTACAAACCTATGATAACTTTAAGATTATACCTCGCTACTGGGTGAACCTCTTTATTACTGGACATTTTGTTCTCAGATGTTACACAATTGATTCTCTTTCCTCTTCTTGACAAATGGTGGCTCAGTGGTTAAGAAACTCATCTTGTTAGCTGGAAGGCGGCAAGTCGACAGTTCGAAACCTGGGTACTATATGATGGATTTGAGCACCCATCTCTGTCCCAGCTCTTGGAGACATGAAAGGAGCCTCATTTGGGTGTTCCCTGAGTGGAGTTTCTCCTGCCAAAATCCTTTCAACCCAGAATAATTTATGACACAAAATTATTATAATGTAAAAATAATGACCATTTTCCCTCCAGCATATTTGTTTGCTGGTATGGGATTTTGGTGAAGGATGCTAAAAAATGGAGACAAACTTCACTGAGGAGAAACCAAAAATACCCCAGAAAATGCTATTTGATTGAGGAGATAGGTACCTGATAGCGGGAATCAATATAGAAACATAATGACACAACCTCCTTCCTAAAAAAAAAGGATTTTTATTTTTTTTGTTTGCTGGTAGAAGGGTAGCAATCAGGGTGTGCAAGTGATGAAAACATTACATAGCCAAGAAGCAAGCTCTTGAAAAGCCCTCTCTGATTCAAAACAAGTCATGCAAAAAGCTATTGCAGGCGCACCCCCCAATAAAGGACTCAGACACTGATGAAAGTGGATAACGGCATTGGGCAACATTGATTGATTCATGCCCTAGTCCGAATTATAAATTTCTATTGGTAATTGACAAATCATAATTCTTAAGGCAAGCAGGCTGAAGTAACACTGGTAAGATACCACCCAAAATTGCCAACGGCAATTGTTACAATGTATCTATTTGTATCAATTTGTTTGTTGACAACAAACAAATTGTTGACCGTAGTCAATATCTAACTAATGACCCCAGCCTCTGACGCGTATCCGTAAAATCACGGGGTGATGCATGCTGTCTAGCTGTAGCCATCACCCCGTTGCCTAGTTCGTCGTTGACCAGACAACGTTTAACCAACTTATGCCTGTCTAGTGTTGTCCAGTCAATTGCGAACCTGCCGGATACCTGTGGGTCATAAATGTTTACCTTACCAGTGCTACCCGCCACACGGAGGGGCTTCAAAGAAGGCTCGACGCCCCCCCAGACCGTCAGCTCGGTCAACAGGCCTGCTCGCCAATCACCCAACAGGAGGTCCATACCTCCTCGAGACAGATGGACCCCATCCCCTGCATAAAGGTCATAATTTTGCAGACTAATGGCGGGGTGACGACTGACCCGCCCCCAACCCCTGTCGACAATGAACCGGGCAACAGCCCTGTTCACCATGCGTCTAGCACGGTCAAGGGCCTGGAGGTCGAACCCTCCCCTATACGAGTGCCGCGGCACCATGTCCGACCAAACGAGGGTTGTGGCGGGCCACACGTAATGCAGGTAGGCGAGGTCGCCGCAAATCGCATGCTTTAGCGATAAGCCGGTGACCTGGCCTAAATCATTGCCCCCAAGGTGTATGATCAGAATGTCAGGCGGGTCAGCATTCCGGCCTGAAAAAAGGAATGGCAACAGCTCCCGCCATAACATCCCGGGCTTACCATACCATGTGAGACTTGCGTATGCACCCAGTCCCAGTCGGGGTCCCCACTCTGTCGCTGCAGCGTAACGCGCTGCCCTGTGCACGTAGCTATGGCCCACCAGCCATACTGTCACCGGTGTAATACGACACCCAGGGTCTGTCAAGGAAAAAACGAGGGGAGAGAAAAGATGTGGTGACTAGACTGGTACTCACTGTGGAAGAGGGCGGACATAAAATTGAAAACAGTGCGATCCCCACCTCCCCATACGGCATATTTCAGCCCCGGAGTACCCAAAAGCAGCTGCAGTGGAGGCCGCCCCTATTCTGAATGAATGGGTGCCATAACGGGCCCCCGGGAGGCCAACACTGGCAAGCGCTTTGCCTGTCACCTTCCAAAATTGAAATTTAGTAAGGGGAGACCCATCTTGGTGACAGAAAAACGGGCCATGGTGCGTGCCACGCAGTGCAAGAAACTCCTGGAGGGCACCAACCGGACAGATGTCTGCCAAAGAACACCGTAGCAGTCTTACTCCACTGCCTACGCCATGCTGATCTGTCTTAGAGGAGCGTATCCTCAACTGAGCCCAGTCTTTGGCAACATAGACATCCTCGAGTTCCAGTGCCCTACGACTTGCATCCGCCTTAGACAGCATCACAAGCTCGCTGATGCGGAGCGCTCCAAAAAAGGCCACCGTTGTAGCCGCATGAAATAGGGCTGCCTCATACCTATCAAAACAGAGGTCATGCCAGCCCCGGGCCAGTTGGGTAAGAACCCCTGGGGAAATCGGGTGGCGGTCGTCCGGGCAACGCCCACGCTCCCGCACCCACCCCTCCAAAACATGTCTCACACGGAAGTCAGTGGTACTATCCGTATGACCACCTACTTTGGCCATAAAAGCCAACACTGACAGCCTAGATGCTATGGTGCGAGGTGCGAGGCCCTGGGCATGCAGGTAAACCATGAACCGAAGTATATGGGCCACTGGGATCGGCCAGGTGTCTGGCAGCCGAAATTGGGCACAGAAAGCTCTTAAAGAATTGAATGCGTGGTGATATGCCTTACGCGTGCGTGGCGCTAGCGACATGCCGATCGCCCGGTTCACCTCTCCTTGCCAATGGTCCATATCTCGTCCGGGAGTGGCGAGGGAAATTCCTCCGCATCCGGGGCCAAGGCACGGAACCGGGAGATCTGCAGGCGGGACAAAGCGTCATTGATATCATTATTGACCCCCGGGACATGCCTGGCCCTGAAAAGGACATTGAGGCGCAGGCTGCGCAATACAAACTGGTGCACAAGGTCCATGACCCTGGGTGATTTAGAAGTCTGTGAGTTGACAATGTGGACAACGGCCGCATTGTCACACCAGAAATGGACGACCGAGTTGGCCCATTCCTCGCCCCATAGCATCAAAGCCCCCAGGATAGGGAAAAATTCCAGATACGTAAGATCACGCAGGCGACCCGTGCCTGCCCAGGCTAGTGGCCACCCACCATAGGCCCACTTCCCATTGAAGTACATCCCATAACCCAGGGATCCAGAGGCATCGGACTGTATCTGAAAACGAGGGGAAGCCAGGAGGTCAGACCGCCAAAATGACACCCCATTGAACTCCCTCAGGAACTGGAGCCAGATAAGCATATCTGCCCTGATACCCCGGGTGAGTCTAACCCTATGGTGGGGCCTGGATAAGCCTGTCATGGCGTCGCACAAGCGCCGAACAAATGCCCTGCCCGGTGCGACGACCCTACAAGCGAAATTGAGGTGACCATGTAGCACCTGCAGTTCCCTCAGTGATGCCTTGTGTTTAGCAAGCAAGTCCGAGATAAGGGCCACTATCCTTGACACCTTATCCCCCGGTACCCTAGAAGCCTGCGCTACCGTGTCAATCTCCACCCCCAGGAAAACTAGCTGGGTAGATGGGCCCTCGGTCTTTTCGGGCGCTAAAGGGACACCAAGTTCCTCCATTAGCGTCTGAAATGTGTTGAGGAGACGTGTGCACGTGTCCCAGCCCTGTTCACCCCCGAATAAAAAATCATCCAGGTAATGGGCTACAGACCAGGACCCTGACCTGCGGACGAAAGCCCACTGTAGGAATGTGCTGAAACGCTCGAAGGCTGAGCATGATATGGAACAGCCAAAAGGCATGGCCTTAACAAAGTAATATTCCCCCCGGAACTTAAAACCCAGCAACTCAAAGTCACCCGGGTGCACTGGAAGGAGGCGAAAAGCAGACTTAATGTCGCACTTAGCCAACAGCGCACCCTGGCCACATGAGTGCACCATGCGTAGCGCTTGGTCAAAAGATGTATACCTGACTGAGCAAAGGTCATCAGGTATAGCATCGTTGACCGATCGGCCGGCTGGGTAGGACAAGTGATGGATCAGGCGAAACTCGCCCGGTGACTTCTTGGGCACTAAGCCCAAGGGTGACACCTTAAGGTTGGGGAACGGGGGTGCAGGGAAAGGGCCAGCGACCCTGCCCGCATCAACCTCCTTATTAATGCTGGCAGCAGCCACCTCCTCCCTCCCCCTAAGGGACAAAAGGTTGGGAGCATCCTGAGGGGACCTGTCACCCACGAAAGGAATACGGAACCCCAGTCGAAAACCCTGAAGCAGGTAAACCGCATCCTCCTCCTTTGGGTACAATGCGAGCCAACGCTCCAACATGTCCACATTAATTGGGGAGGGGGCCTTTCGGTGAACCAGCTCCCTCTGTGGCAGTCTTGCCAGCCCCTTGTCCACCCCTCCTTCTGCCCCGCATCCCTCCAGGCCTGGGACAGGCGGAGGCCGCATGGGGGCCAGCACAAGAGGGACACTCATGCCTGTACTGGCAATTCTTCCTATTGCAGGAACCATTGGACGAGAAAGTCCAGCACAGCAGGCGGGCTGGAACCCCCTGCCCTGCCACCTGGCGGGGTGTCTGTGCTGGGGCCGCTCGCTGGACCGCATGTCCACAATGGTATCTCTCCCCAGGCGCAGGGCGCGTGGGAGTCATGTACAGAAGCCACAGCTTCTGGCAGGGCTCATCCCACCTCATCTCGGGGTGCAGGGGAATCCGCATACGGAATTCCTCGTCGTAAGCCAACCACGACGGGCCCGGGAAGTCGACCATTGCCCGGTAAATGTTGTCCAAATACTGGACCATCGGAATTGCCAAATCCGGCCAGGCCCTGAGGTAGACCGCCATGTATATGAGGTAGGCCGGCAACCAGTTGGCCCACGTACGTGGCGGCTTGCGACGACGTGCCTGCTCCTTATCCTTCTCATCTTGCCCCTCCCTCTCCTCTTTGGTGGGCTCTCTGTTAAGAAGGGAGAAGATGTCCACATACTCCACACGCCAGATCTTCTCTTTGGTGGTTTGTGCCAAATGGTCCCCCAGGGGCAATGAATACCCCGCAGGCTGCTAAGGGAGCTGTCCTTAGCAGCTGGAGGAAATCTAGGGACAAGAAAGGAAATGGGTATTCCTTCACCCTGGTTTTAAGAACTACATATTCTCACATAAAGATTCATACATTTAGAATGCCGACACAGGAACGGTGGGAACTGCGGGCATCTGAAAAGGAGCCTGGACCAACCCGGTCACCCCTAAAACATTCCCGACTGCGTAATGAGTACCCCCCACAACAGGGCCCTGGGTAAGAGTTGGAGTCATCGGGTGGGCCGACGGCGACTGAACCGCCGCACCACCCGTGCGAGGCCAAGGCCATTGAAAAGCCCCCCAATGTGGCCATGTGTGTGGGTGCGCTAGATTGAACCGCATACTCACATGCTGCACCCCCATGGGCCGCCCCCACCGGGGGTTCCGGCCCACTGGGGGCGTCGGAGCTCACGACCGCAATTGAGCTCGTCGACGGGGCCTGACCAGCACCGGCCTGTTGATTGGGGAGCTGCGAGGCAGTGGCCGATGCCGGGCCACGCGCCTCAGGCAGCTCGACCCGTCCTGCCACCTGCCGCTGCCCGGCAGACGATGGATCAACCTGGACCCCAAAAGGGACCCCAGGGTGGTTAACCCTGGCCAGTGACGCCTCGAGGGCCGCAACGTGGGCCAGCAGGGCCTCCACACTAACGTAGCCCCCTAAGCCAAGAGGGGGCAAAGGGCCGGCCGGCCCACTAACTGCAGGCGCAGGTCCAGGTCCCTGGACCCCGGGGCCCATATAGGGCCATGATCCCAAGCCCGGCCCCAGCAGGGCCGGGGGAGCACCCTGCCAGGGGAGGGAACCCAACCACCCCCCATGGCTGGAACCCCCCGTAGGAAGCTGCGCACCAATGGAGGAAGGCCCCGCAGGATGGGCCACGCCAGAGGCAGTGGCCACTGCTTGCGGGCCGAGGGCCGCGGCCCTTACAGGGCCGGTACGTGGACCTCCAGCCTCCGGCCAAGGGGCAATCAACCCCATCCCACCGGTCCCGGCTGGCTCAGGCAAAGGAGGCTGCTGGGGAGGCGCAGCCGCGGTCCTCCGACCCGGCTGGCGCCTCCACGCAGAACGAGCCGCGTTCGCAGTCGCCTTCTTCTTTGAGGGCATTGCAGCTAACCGATGGGAAGCCGAAAAAAGGGTCAAGAAAATCAGCAGCCAAGAGGCTTCCCGGTGAAAGGCAAGAGCGACGGAGGTAAGAGGGGAAAAACTTCTCCGCTCCGTCGCTTCGCAAAATGGCAGCTCGGCTGCCTCGTGGCCGCCCCTTATATAAGGGTGCTGGCCACGCCCCCTAACTACCCGGATGCCTTCGTCCGATGGGGGCCCCCCGCAAAGAGTGCGGCAGCCATTTTGGCGCCGCGCTTGCATTATAACAATATTGGGCATCTGTTCAGCCTTAACCTCAGCAACTATTTGTATTTTCTGGATGTGTTTCAAAAAATTGAATAAAAGAATTTGTAAGAATTTCACAACAATACCTAGCATAGTTGTCATTCCCTACTCATAAATAAGCCACAATAGTGAGGGGTGTGTTTTTCTTTTAAAATACTAGAATTCAGGGTTACAGCATTCTGTACTTCCATTACTAGATGGACTTAGCCTGTTCTGTGTATATACTTCAGCTAACATTTTCTGGCTAAGTATGATGGGAGTACTTCAACCTGTCAGGAAAAAGACAGTCCTTCTGCAGGTTTATTATTTTACTGAGCCTTGTTATAAGTAGAAATTTGTGATAGCAGGCTGGTAAGGGAGCTGTCCTTAGCAGCTGGAGGAAATCTAGGGACAAGAAAGGAAATGGGTATTCCTTCACCCTGGTTTTAAGAACTACATATTCTCACATAAAGATTCATACATTTAGAATGCAGAACTAAAATAGCTGAGCTTTCCCACATGGCAGGGAAGAAGCTGGAAAGGATAAGTGAGAAGATGACACACAGTAATTAAGTGCAGTATATGTACAAAATGTACTTTGTAGATCACTAATTTAAATGATACAATAACAATACAATCAATTATATATTCATTTCCTGACTGATATTACCTACTTCCTTTTGTTACTGGTTCTACAATGGGAAGAAATAGTTGAAGAGGTTTCAAGAACTGTAAATCAACAACTCCAATAAATTTGTCAAATGTTTGAAGAGATTGCATGATATTTTGAAGGTGCTGCTCTTAATTAACAATGTAAAAGTATTTAGGAGTAGGCTATGAGATAATATCATTATAAGTAACAGTTTATATGTAATCAATAAATGTAACCAAAAATAATTTGGGTGTGTTCAAATACAGCCATTATGTGGTAGCTATGGAAAAGGCTTTCAAATTGTGGTGGTGATAGGGTGATTATTTTTTCTTTGTCAGAAATGACAGAACTTGTAGAGACATTGGTTGAAATCCTGTTGGTTAGTGTAGTAAGTTGCAACTAAAAACGACTCATTGAAGTTTGGTAAGTTAATTCCTCTGCATGCTTCATTGATTCAGTGTGCCAACTCTAGTTGCAACTTACTATGCTAAGCAACAAGATATCAATCACAGTAGGACAATTAGAATATTCCATATAGTCAGAAGCTCTGAAATTGTCTGTCTATCTGTCTGTCTGTAGGTTGGTAGGTTTTGGATGTCATTGGACTGCATTTTGGATGTCATTGGACTGCAACTTCCATCAGCCTGTCAACATACCTAATCACATCTGAAGTCTATATCTGAAGTCCAAAATAACATATCTAATAACATCTGAAGTCCACAGCCCCCTACTCCTGTTCTATACCATGCACATGAAACCACATTCTGACCTTCGCAAGAATATTATCCAAGTCCTGGTAACACTGTATCTGATGCTTATTTGGGATAAGAGAGACTTTATTTAGATTTGTTGGGCTCTTATCCTGCTTGAGGAATTCGATTACCTGCCAGTAATCACACATCAGAATAAATAATTATCTTAACTGAAACCCTGTTGCTTGGTAAGCAGCTTTGAAAAACGTGTTGGTACTATCTAGGCTGTTAATGATTATTGAGTCATTAGTGTCTAATGCGTCCCAACGGGCTTGTTGTGCTAGTTCATAAATAAAATACCCATTTCTGTCATTTTGTTCATTCAATTTCAGGATGCCTGACTTTCTAGAACAAATGTAATAGTGCAGAACATTGGGAATGATATATCTACCGTTACTCCTTTATATATAGTTAGATTCTATGATACTTTTATTACAATTAAAATCATGCAAATTGTTCCCAAGTATAGCAATGTATTAAACATTCTCTCTCTCACTCACTCTCTTTATATGTGTGTGATTTCAGGGCATAAGTGATGTGCAGGTGTCATCTCTGAATAAAACTAATATCTATTGCACAATGCATTAATTCTCAACTAAATAAATAAAAATCAAATCATCTTTTTAGTTTGCCTGAGGTTTTATAATATATAGGCTACAATTCCTGCATAATACAAGACACCCATACCATGTCAAATGTGTTCATATTGATTGACATGCAAACTTATTATTTCAGAAGTAAATTGCTGAGCTGCAACTTGTCGTCATTCAATATTAATCATTTGGATCAATAAATCTGCATATTGTGACAGAAATAAATCACTGTCTAGCTAATATGTTATTAACCAAATCCATGACTAAAATATAGCAAAGGTTTGTATTGAATTCATCTACTACTTTGATGCCTCTTCTGAGATTACATCATGCTTTGGGGTTGCAGTGGCTCAGAGGTTAAGAAGCTCACTTTGTTAGCTAGAAGGCTGGCAAGACAGCAGTTCAAGACTTGGGGTTACTGCATGATGGATTGAGCACCCGTCTCTGTCCCAGCTCTTGGGGACATAAAAGGAGTCTCATTTGGGTGTTTCCTGAACTGAGTTTCTTCTGCAAAAATCTTTTCAACCCTGAATAATTTCTGACATGAAATTATTATTATTATTATTATTATTATTATTATTATTATTATTATTATTATTATTATTATTATTATTATTATTATTATTATTATTATTATTATTATACATCATACTAATACATAATAATATGAAGCAGCACATAGAATTAATGTGCTTATTTGGACTTATTTATTTGGACAAACTTATTTACCAGATGGAAATGAAAACTAGTTTTCAACTCTCCACTTGGTTTTCCCCAATATTCTTCTTCTTCTTTACTTCCTTTTTTTTTACCCTTTTGGGTATCGAGGGAGATACAAGGTTCTTGCTCTGACACTTCCAGTGGCTTCCACCAGCATTATTTGATGTTGTAATATTTCTTTGACGTTATCTCTCCACTTTCCTCTGGGTCTGCCTTGTGGTATTTCTCCCTCTCTTCTTTTCACATAAGCCTTGTATGGTATGGAATTCCAAGACATTCTTTCTAAATGAGGAAATCAATTTGTTTTCTCTGTATGTAGTTTAAGATTGGTTTTATTCCAATTATTTCCCTTATAATTCATCAATTTTAAAATGTTTTAATCTTCTAATTTCCTGCATGCCATAGAAACACCTAGATGTGTGTCTGTTTGTGCGTGTGTGTGCACGTGCATGTGTGCGTGTGCGCACACACATGTCTGCTCGTGTGTGTGTATGTGCATGTTTGTGTATGTGCCTATGTTCAACTATAGTGTGCAGTCACTGACTCCAGACCCCATATTTGCAACCAGCTACATTTATTACTGACTTTCCTAGTTGTTCCTATCCATTCTGATGAATGGTAAGGAGCAATCTAGTTGGTCACACTGCTCTCCAGGTTTCTGCAAGAATAATATTTGAGAAAGCATCTCTTAGAATATGTGTGTATACTGTATGGAAGTATGCAGAGGATATATGCGACATTTTGTCAAAAGACATTTCCAGGATTTGGGACCTTTCCTGAATCTTGAGCCTCTGTGGCACAGTGGACAGAGTGACAGACTAAGAGACACCTGGATTCATATCTCCACTCTGCCAAGAAAAACTGATTTGGATGTCTATGTGGCAATATTAAATCACTCCTAGAATATTTCACATACCTTGAAAAATTGTAAGTCAAACACGACTTGATGTAGAAAACAACAAATGAAAGTGTGGTGCCAAAATGGCCGCCGCGCTCTTTGCGGGGCCCCCACCCACCCGGACTCAGACATCCAGGTGAGATAGGGGGTGTGGCCATCCCTCTATAAAAGGGGTGGCCATGAGGCAGCCGAGCTGCCATTTTAGAATTGCGACGGAGAGGAGAAGTTTTCTCCGTTGCGTTCTCTCTTTTGCCGTGGGTTCTCACAGTTCTCTAGAGGTCTGCACATTCGATTCTCGGCTGGGAAAAGACAAAGACCTCGTACCCGGAGCTGTTTTCGATTTACCTCTTGGCTACCACGGTACTTCAACGCAGGAGCTCGATCCCTGGATAGGGATCCTTTGGCGACTCATATTCTTTTAGGGAGACATGGCTCCCAAGCAAAAGGCCCCGGCACTGAAGCCGCGGCCGAGGGGAAGGGCTTGTCCCGGTCCTTCATCAGATGGGGGCCAGCCTTTGGGTCGAAGGACCAGGGCTGCGCCCCCATGGCAGGGCAGTGATAGAACCTTGCCCACTGGTACCAGTGGGGCCGGTCAGGCTACCACTGGGCAGCCGGGTGCCGGCTTCATGGCTGGGCAGGTGCAGGCTGGCCCCTCGGAGGCTTCGGCCCTGAGCGCGCCTTGGCAGGGCCTGGGACAGGCTGGCCCAGGGGGGCCTGGTGCGGGTGTCCGCCCCACAGCTCCTCTGGCCCCCCATGGCCCTGAGTTCTGGCCATGGCCCTACTCTGGCCCTGGCTCCCCTTTTGGGTTGCCTTTTCCCCAACTGCCTAGTGGCCCACCCGGCCCACCTTATACTGGGGGCTCTGAGGCAGTGGATGCTTTGATAGCACGTATAGCAGTGCTGGAAGCATCTTTGGGCATTGCCCAGCCACCTTCTGAGGGGAGCGCTACTGCTTCTTCAACAGGGGCCCCTTCGTCGACCCTGGCCAACTTGCCGGCCGTGATGCTTCAGCGGGCGGCCAACCGGGTCGAGCTGCTTGAGACTGTCCGGCCAGCACTGGCTGGTGCCTCGCAGCTCCCTGTCCGACCTGGTGTACAGGCTGGGAGCAGCCAGGGGTGGTCCCAGAGCTCGATTCCGGTCGCGAGCTCCGACTCCCACCATGGGCCGGAACCCCTGGTGGGGGTGGCTCACGGGGGTGCGACTAGTGAGTATCAGGTTCAATTTAGTGCACCACCACCACTGTCCACTTACACTGGGAGGGGGGTCAGTGGCCCTGGCCACGTCAACTTGATGTGGGTGGGCAGCAGTTATCACACTATTCCAGTTACCCCTGGTTCCAAAATGGGCCCTCATTCAGGGCGGGGGTGTCCGCCCCTGGGGCTGTGCCGAGCTTCGCAGGGGCTGTCCAGGTCCCGCTGCGTATATCCGCTATACAGAATGTGCCATCGATGGATTTACCAACGGCTGGTTATTCTTTGCCCCTGGGTGATCATTTGTCACAGGTCACGAGGGAGACAAAGAGCTGTCCCGTCGTCGTAAGCCACCGCGCACCTGGGCCAACTGGTTGCCGACATATCTTATATATATGGCGGTATACCTGAGGGCCCGGCCTGACCTGGCCATTCCGATGATCCAATACTTGGACAATATTTATAGGGCGATGGTTGATTTCCGTGGCTCATCGTGGTTGGCTTACGATGAGGAATTTAGTATGAGGGTGGCCCTACAACCTGAGATGAGGTGGGATGAGCCCTGCCAGAAATTGTGGCCTTTGTACATGACTCCCACGCGTCCGGCGCTGGGGAGAGGTACCATTGTGGCCATGCTGTGCAGCGAGCTGCTCCAACACAGGCTCCCCGCCAGCCGGCAGGGCAGGGGGTTCCAGCCCACTTGCTGTGTTGGAGCTTCTCAGCTAACGGCGTGTGCAATAAGCGACAGTGTCATTTCTGACATGAGTGTCCCTCTTGCGCTGGCCCCCACGCCGCCTCCGCATGCCCGCAGGCTGGTGGGTCATGTGGCAGAGGTAGAGGTGGACAGGGGGCAGTCAAGGCTTCCTCTGACGGAGCTAGCCACTCAAAAGGCCCCCTCCCTAGTTAATGTGTATATGCTGGAGCGATGGCTCTCAGCTTATCCAAAAAGGGAAGACGCGAGGTACCTACTGGAGGGTTTCCAGTGGGGCTTTCGTATCCCATTCAGGGGGGTTCGAGGACCCCAAGACGCCCCTAATTTAATTTCCTTGAAAGGCAATGAGGAGGTAGCTGCACTGAGCATTGCTAAAGAAGTGGAGGCTACGAGGGTAGTGGGCCCCTTCTCTGTACCACCTTTCCCTAACTTGAAGGTCTCCCCTCTGGGGTTAGTACCTAAGAAGACCCCAGGTGAATTTCATTTAACCCACCATCTGTCATACCCTGCGTTTTCTTCGGTCAATGATGCGATTCCTGATGACCTTTGTTTGGTCAGGTACACGTTTTGACCAGGCCCTACGGATGGGACGCTCATGCAGTCCCGGTGCCCTCCTGGCAAAATGTGACATTAAATCGGCATTCCGATTACTGCCAGTGCACCCGGGCGACTTCGAGCTATTGGGTTTTAGATTCCAAGGGAAGTTCTATGTAGATAAGGCCATGCCTTTCGGCTGCTCTATTTCATGTTCAGCATTCGAACGTTTTAGCACTTTTCTTCAGTGGGCCTTTGTTTGCAGGTCAGGGTCTCGGTCTGTAGCCCATTACCTCGATGACTTTTTGTTCGGGGGTGAACGGGGCTCAGACACGGGCACGCGTCTCCTCACTACATTTCAGACGCTAATGCGGGAACTGGGTGTCCCCTTAGCATCCGAAAAGACCAAGGGCCCAGCTACTAATTTCACTTTTCTAGGAATTGAAATTGACACGGTCACACAGGCATCCAGGTTACCCATGGATAAGGTCACCCGGATCTCCGTGACAATTTTGGCATTGATGGCCAAACGTAAAGTGTCCCTTCGTGAGCTGCAGGTACTTCATGGCCATCTTAACTTGGCCTGCAGGGTGGTGACACCTGGCGCCTGTGTGATGCCATGGCTGGCCTGTTGAAGCGCCACCACAGGGTCCAACTAACCAGGGGCATACGGGCGGACCTTTCGGTTTGGCTTACATTCCTACGGGATTTTAACTGGGTCTCTTTCTGGAGATCAGACCTTATGGTCTTCCCTAGATTTCAAGTACAGTCGGATGCCTCCGGCTCCCTGGGATACGGGATTTATTTTGAGGGGAGGTGGGCTTACGGCCGATGGCCTCACGCATGGTTTGGCACGGATCGCCTCTGCGATCTTACCTTCCTCAAGTTCCTTCCCATCCTGGGAGCTTTGATGCTATGGGGTGAGGAGTGGGCCAACTCAGTGGTCCATTTTTGGTGTGACAATGCGGCAGTGGTGCACATTGTCAACGCTCAGACGTCCAAATCACCTAGGGTTATGGCATTGGTTCGTCAATTCATGTTAAGGAGCTTACGCCTAAATGTGCTGTTTAAGGCCAGACATGTACCAGGCATTAATAATGATATTGCTGATGCTTTATCCCGCCTGCAGATCCCCCGGTTCCATGCCTTGGCTCCGGAAGCAGAGGAATTTCCCTTGCCACTCCCGACCGAGATTTGGACGTTTGGCGAGGAGAGGTGAACCGGGCGATCGGCATGTCATTGGCACCTCGCATGCGTAAGCTGTATCTACATGCTTTTGTACAATTTAGAACCTTTTGTGAGCAACTACAGTTACCCGAAGTGTGGCCCATACCAGTCGAACAGGTTTTACAATTTATGGTCTATCTTCACAGTCAGGGTCTGGCTCCTCGTACTATAACATCCAGGCTGTCGGCACTGGCATTTATGGCCAAAGTGAGGGGCTTCGCTGACTGCATGAATGATTTCTGCATACGTCATGTTTTGGAGGGGTGGTCACAGGAACGTGGCCGCCGCCCGGACACTCGCCACCCAATTTCACCAGAGGTCCTGACCCACCTTGCACGAGGCTGGCATAACTTGTGTTATGAAAGGTATGAGGTGGCTCTTTTTCACGTGGCTACCACAGTGGCCTTCTTTGGAGCGCTCCGCATCAGTGAGTTGGTACCACTGTCTAAGGCGGATGCGACTCATAGGGCACTGGAACTCGACGATGTCTATGTCACTCAGGAGTGGGCTCAGTTGAGGATACGGTCCTCAAAGGTTGATCAGCATGGCGTAGGCAGTGGAGTTAGATTGCTACGATGTTCCATTGATGACATCTGTCTGGTTGGTGCCCTACATGAGTTTTTGGCAGTGTGTGGTACGCACCCTGGCCCATTTTTTCTGCCACCAGGATGGGTCTCCCCTGACTAAATTCCAATTTTGGAAAGTGACCGGTATGGCACTAACCAGTGTTGGCCTCCCCGGAGCTCGTTACAGCACCCATTCATTTAGGATAGGCGCTGCATCAACTGCGGCTGCATTTGGGTACTCTGAGGCTGATATACGCCGGATGGGAATATAGGGATCCATGCGTTTTGCATTGTACGTCCGCCCACTTCAGGTATGAGTACCAGTTAAGCCATTCTTCTCTTTTCTTCTTTTACAGACCCTGTGTGTTCCCGCACACCGGTGGCAGTATGGCTGGTGGGCCACAGTTACGTGCACTGGGCAGCACAGTATGCTGCGGCGACAGAGTGGGGACCCGAGCTTGGACTACGTGCAACCGCATGTATGCTTTGGTACGGTAAGCGCGGAATGAGATGGCGGGAACTGTTGCCATTCCTGTTTTCCATCAGGGATGCTGAACCGCCTGATGTCCTTGTACTGCATCTCGGGGGCAATGACCTTGCCCAGGTCACTGGCCTTTCCTTAAAATTCACGATCTGCAGTGATCTTGCCTATTTGCATTATGTTTGGCTGTCCACACGGCTGCTATGGTCGGACATCGTGCCGTGACATAATTACAGGGGAGGTATTGACCTCCGTGCCCTTGACCGCGCTCGCCACTCGGTGAACAGGGCTGTTGCCCGCTTCTTGACAGACAAGGGTTTGGGGACGGCCATCCGGCATCCCAGGATAAGTATGCAAAATTACGATCTCTATGCAGGGGATGGGGTCCACCTGTCGGCTAGAGGTATGAACCTCTTTCTGGAAGATTTGCAAGCAGGCTTGGTGACCGAGCTGACGGTCTGGGGGGGGGGGGCAGTGAGTCATCATAGACACCTCCCCATGTGGCGGGTAGCACTGGTAAGGTAAAGATTTATGACCCATAGGTATCTGGCAGGTTCACAATTGACTGGCCAACACTTAGACAGGTACAGGGGTAATAGCTTTGGCCGGTCATCGACGAATCAGGCAAGGGGTGATGGCAGGAGCTTAACAGCATGCATCACCCTGAGATTTAACGGATACACGTCATAGGGTGGGGTCAGTAGATAGTTTATTTACTCCGGTCAACAATTTGTTTGTGTCAACAAACAAATTGATACAAATAGTTACATGTAGCCAATTGCCATTGGCATTTTGGGAGGAACCTTACCAGTGTTACTTCGGCCTGCTTGCCTTAAAGAATTACAATTGGATGAATACACCAATTGAACGTTATAATTCGGACTAGGGCATTATTCAATAAAAGTGGCCCAATGCCTTTATCCATATACCGGTGTCTGAGTCTTTCTTTGGGGGGTGCGCCTGCAAAGATATTTTTAGCCATTTAAACAATTACACCATATTATCTAGGTAGTGGGATTTAGCAGGAGAAAGATGCTTTTCTGAATAGAATGAGTACAGCATTCCTTATCCATATTGGTAAATGCAGATGACTAATTACAGTGAAGAAGACTTTCAGGAGACATTTTAATTTTCCATCCACATTTCCAACAAAAAATTACAATAAATTTGCTTATACTATGCACCGAGCATTTAAATTTTATCCCATCAGAGCACTGTTGGCACTCTGAATTATGTGACACACACACACCACCACCACCACCACCACCACACCACACATACACAGTCTACTAATGCTGCACATCATCCAAGACTGACAGAATTGTAAAAAGTTAAAATTACACAACTAAAGGGATCAACACTAATCATAATTACCCTCAATTATGATGTAAAGATGCTTTATCTTGGT
The DNA here is from genome assembly GCA_035047345.1 of Bradypodion ventrale. Lineage (NCBI taxonomy): Eukaryota > Metazoa > Chordata > Lepidosauria > Squamata > Chamaeleonidae > Bradypodion > Bradypodion ventrale. The sequence goes on from JAWDJE010000005.1 coordinate 44,293,199, forward strand.
TATTGGAAAATATATGACATCCACTACTCTACAGCAGTCTCAGACAAGAAGCAATTTATTACATGGCATGTCTATCAAACAAATGACAGATGAGAGAGAGGAATGGTGAGTTTAAGACAGTGTGTGGGGGAAATGAAGTCACATGTGACTATAAATAGAAATATGAAGGATGTCTCCAAATTTAGAACAAATATTGGAAATAGGAACCACTCTGAAACCAAACAGAGAATCGACACCAAACTCTATGGCCAAGAGAGAACTTACGTTCCAATATTATTGTACAGTACCAGCATTTCCTTGACCACCTAATGATGTTTGAGTAATTTACTCCATCATGTCGAAGCAACACTAAGAATTTTCCATCTTTAAACCTAACCTTTCTTACCCATTTGTTGGTGCAACAACTGATAGGATGGGCTGTAAATCTGTTTCTTAAAAGATGAAAGCTTGTAGAAAGTCTTTGTATTGGAAGAACAGAACAATTACATATCAGATAATTTAGTAAAGATTAGTTTTCTATTTTCAAAGTTAGAGTATTCTGATTAGTCAAAGTAGCTGTAAGATGAAATATGATCAAGCGTGTTTATATTAGAAAACCTACTGAATACACAAGGCTTTGATTTATAATGGATGCTTTACGTGCATTTCTTTTCTGCTGCTAAATATCAAGTGTCGGAGAACTGTGTTAGTTTATGCAAGGGGAGGTAGATTTGAGTAGTGAAAACTTTTCATTCTGTCAGGTGATCCATATTGTGAACTTTCATGTAGCATTTTTAAGCTCACTTCAAACTTTTACATGAAAGTTTGAGATACTTGCTTTTTAAAAGTTACATTTTGATTTTGTGCTTCTTATTCAGAGGACAAAATGCCACACATGGGATGGGCTAACAACTTGAAGCTGAATTTCTGCCCTTCTTAGTACTCCTTGTTTTTAATCAAGAAATGTATTCCATCAAGGGATTTAATAAACCCAGAAACCATGAAAATGTTGCTGGTAGATTAGAATCTTAGAACTGCAGAACTGGAAGGGACTCTGTATATCATTGAATCCAGCCCCTGTCATGGAGACAGAGTGGGGAATCAAACTCACAACTTCTGGATTTGCAGCCAGATATCTAAATCACTTGCTTCTGAGGAAATGATATATTATTATATCAGATTTGTAACATATCTAATAATGCATATCATTAGTGTCATAATCACACAACGTTGCATTTTTTATGCACATGTGATGTCTCACATACCGTCCAAAGCTGCTCAAAAAATGGACGTTATCCGAGGTATTGGTATAGGAACCTTGGATAATGTCCATTTTTGACCATTTTTTTGGACTTCATGCAAGGCATCTCCCCATAGGAACCACATAATGCCCAAAATCGCATAGCAACCAACTCCATGGAACAGATTTTGGATGTTATCTGAGGTTCTACTGTACTTCTTTGGAATAAGGATGGATGAGGGTAAATCTGTTTTTCTCCGAGATGAATTGGAAGAAAGTTTGTGTGCAATTCCTGAACCAAATCTTAGTCCCAAATCTTTCTTCCTCTTGCACCCAATCAGCTAGATCAATCAACCCCATGGCTATCCCAGTCCTCAAATATGATTTTTTGGAGAATCAAGATTGAAGGCCAGAAATTAGTAGCTCTTGTAGCACAGCAAAGAAGTGTATTCTTGTTCAAGACTACTCAAGTCTTGTTTTGAGAAGAAGAAATGTTGCTGGGAAACCTATGAACCTTCAAATGTTGATGGTTGGCTAACTTGGCTAATTGTGAAGCATGGTAAATGTTGACATTCATCATGTTGACATTCATCAACATCTGGAAGGCTGTAAGTTCTCCTGTCCTAGTTTATAGAAATATGCACACCACATAATACTTAAAAATCCATGTTCTTTTCAAAGCAGGAGATGCTTTTAAGGCTGTGCTGACAGAAGATTATTTCCAATCTGCACAAATCATAGTTTCCAAATAAAGCCACTAGTTTTAATTAGTGCAAAAGGGAGTTCACTGCAATTTCCTCTTAATCAGTGGGCTTTGCAATGTGCTATCTGCAGACAAAATGGAATGCAAGTATATGCAATTGCACTAGTATGATTGAGCCCTTTGCATAAAAAGGAAAAAAAAGCAACAACCCCTCCTCCCCCCCCCCCCCAAAAAAAACCCCACACAAATCAGTGGCTATTAGAATCCTCATTTCAAAACATTGCCTGTAGAAAAATTGGAACCTACAGGCATTTGGTATGTGAGCTGCAGTATTCTTTTCTTCGAAATATTAAATTACCTTTGCTGTTTGGCTTACAAATATATCACTGCACAATAAATATATTTGATCCACCTATATAAAGCAAATTGGTATAAATCCATTTGTTGTTCAGGGAATCACAACATAGCATGAATGAAATTCTTCCTTCTTTATGGCTGAAAAAAGCACGTTCTGAAGTGTAATCTCTCTTTCTCTCCCTCCTCTCTCTCTTTTTCTCAGATCAACCTCTTGCATCAAACTTAAACACTTTGTTCGGTCCCTTGAAATTTGAGCACTTATTACTCCTGAGGCAACAGTAGTTGAATTGAAGAGCCTTGTGAAATGGTTTTTTTTTGAAACAACACAAGAAAGCCTTGATATATTGAATTATTTTCCCTTTCACATGAAAAAACCCAAACTTCTTTATGCTTCTATCCTCCATCCATTTCATAGAGGAGTAGCCGGAAGAGATTGCCAAGAATCAGAGCTCTGAAGGAGATGGTCCAATTTCCCCTGATACTTCTGGGGAAGAAAGCATGTGGCACTACTAAATAGGTTTTCCAGGTGTTTTAATCAGAGGTAGCTCTGTTTTCAGGTATTGTCTCCCAAAGGAGATTGTCTTATATTGCCAAATAATTTCATCAGAGGACAACGTTCACCTTTCTGCTATATGCCTTCAATACTTATGCAGACTGTAGTGGTAAAAATTTTGATCAGTTTAGGCCATAGAACACATTTTGAAACAGAATGGAAGAAAAATTCCAGCCAAGAGCTACCTGGAGTGAGGTTTGAAACCCTCCTTCACCCTAAAGCAGGGATTCACAACTTACGGCCTGCAGGCTGGCCACGGCCCCCAGGACCATTCCATCCAACCCACAGTGATGACCCCAAAAGCAGACACATTTATGACAGCCGTAAACACGCCTGTGCATGTGCAAACACTCCCAGCCATGGTTCTTGGCAGTGTTTATGGCAGGGGAACCATGTGTCCAGCCCACTCAGCTGCCTGAGTAGGAGTAGTCTGGCCCATGGTGCAAAAACCTTGAGAACCCCTGCCCCAAGAGATTGCGCAATATAGTACGCACCCTGGAAATGATCTCTTTCAGCTTTTGCCTTCTAGAAGAAGGTATAGGGTCATAAAGACCAGGACCAGCCACTTGAGAAATAGTTTCTACTCAAAAGCGGTTCTGACTTTGAATACAGTGCAATGCAGTCTATGAGGGAGCTACTGTATTTCTGTAGTTTTTAGAGTTTTTAGGGTTTTAGAGTTTTTAGAGTTTTAGAGCTTTTAGGAGTTAAATGTGTATATATGGAGTGGGAGTATGTTGATTATTTTGTATATTTGTATTTTGTTTAGGTTTTGTTGGGTTGTTAAGTGTCCCCCCGCCCCAATCTCATTGTTCTGTGCAGGACAATGACAATAAATATTTATCTATCTATCCAAAAAATGCCATTTGCAGCCAGCCAACATTTCAACTTACCTTGCAGACTTGTGTGTGTGTGTGTGTTATTTTTCTTTTTTTCCCATTTTCATTTTTGGGGCATGGTCTAATAAAGGTATCTTCTGCTCTTGCATTTATACTACTTTAAGGACTGTACAACCTCTCCCCCCCCCCCTTGAAACAGGCAACACAAGTTCCACAGACTGTGGCACAGTTGTAAAATTCAAAATCTGTTTTGGGTTTATTTTTTGCAGTTCCAAAAGGGGATTGTACTTTTGAGTTTGTCTAATGAATCGGGCCATAATTAAGGAGTGTCAATAAGGGATTTGTCCCAGAATACCAAATTTTGAAAGTGTGACCACTTCTCCAGACTTGTTTTGCTTGGTGGCCTGGTCTGTTATCTGAGGGAAAAGAAAAAGATAGATCTTGCCTCCAGGGAAGACCATATTTTTAACAGACTGTCAGAGGATATAGAAGACAGGTATCTTGTCATTCAGGCCTCATTCAATTGACAGAGTCAAAGTTTCCCCCAGGCATGATCCCTTCAGTCTAAAATGGATACATGACATTCATGGAAGTAGACAAACTCCAGTTTCTGAAGAAAATAATTTCTGAAGTGTCCCTTGCCTGATGGAACCCATCAGAGCAAATTCAGCTTGAGATGTTGTGTTGCAGACACAATAAAAAAGGTTGAAGGAGCAATGCCTACTGATGAACATTAGTACTATTTCTGCATCTCCTTTCAAGTGTTTCCCCCGCAAAAAAACCATTTAATTGTTACTTACTGGGCCAGGAGTTGGGCTGTCTAGAACAGGGGTTCTCAACTTTTATCCTGCCATGAGCTGTACCATGCCCCTTCCGTCAGTAGAGAAGGTCAGACACATGTTTCCCTCCCCCTGGCATAAATGCTGCCACAAACCATGGCAGGTGTATTTGTGCAGGCGCAGGTGCATTTATAGCTGTTGTAAATGCATCCCTTCTGCTTCTCTGGGTTGCCACCATGGGCCAGATGCTTTGCTGCCATGGACCAGGTCCCTGCTCCTCAAAATAGCATTTTTCTTTGCTTCCTTAGAAACAAATGGTTCCAGAGGAACAAACTCTACACCCCACCCCCACCAATCAAATAAAGAGGCAGGACATATATCTTTGGTATAAGGCTTTGACTACATTTATTTAAAAAATTGAATCCCCTGACCTGTGGAGAGGCTGGTCGTGCAATTTGTGATACTGGAGCAGGAGACCCCTTGTTTGTCCTGACAGCTACTGCACTGGCTGACTATGTCTGGGAAGTATTCCCAGGGATGTTTCCAACTCGATTCTCATGAACGGATGCTGGACATACCGCAGAACTGGCTCATGGTGTCTAAGTGCCCAACTAATTCACCCAAATTGTGTTAGGCACCCAGGTTTCACCTGATCCAATGACAGCCTGAGAGATTCACCTCTACCACCCTAACCCAGTACTACCAGCCTAAATGTGTTCTGACATGAAATTATTATTATTAGGAAGAACGCCAATTGTAGAGATGCTGCAAAAGAGAAAAGCCTTCACCACAAACAATCAAAGCTAAGAGGAACACACTGCTATTAGCTGTATTATCCCCTTGTTTGATCTTTATTGCTGATGTGAAAACTAAAGCAGTGGATGCAATTTCTGTTTTAATAAAATGAATATTTGAGTATAACTAACTGAAATCAGTTTAATCTGGCATTTTAATTACTCATGCTAAATGGCCATAGCTGCAGTTTGTCAATGAGGAGTACCTATTGATTTGTCTTTCACTACTGAGCTATGGTGCACATTAACTTAATCAGCACTTAGAAATATATGTACATTTTAAAAGACCCTGAATTCAAACTTTAACGAAAGTTATGTTGGTTAAAGAAAATACTTTGAGAAGTAGAGCATATAACATTTTCAGTTTCTGGAGTTTGCATTCCTGTCACAAATAAAGCAGTAGAAGGGAATTTTCATATTAGAATGGAACTTTTTAAAAAGAGCTTTAATACCCAATGATCACAGTCTGTGAAACTGTTACTAGCTTTAGGAACAAAGACTGTTCTAATTATCACTGGCTGACTATGTCTGGGAAGTATTCCCAGGGATGTTTCCAACTTGATTCTCATGAACAGAGCTAGGATTTTTGTTTTATTTCCATCCCCTTTTCTTGCTGCCAGGAGTAAGATTCCAACTTTCCAAGACAGTCACTGGGAAGAGAGTGAAATGCTTTAAAAGGGCAATGGGCACACTCTTCTTTGACTCCTTCTTAAAAGAGCAATTTAAGGGAGTCTGTTTTTCTCTACACACTGTTTCTGTTTTTCTACCCCTCACTCTTATTGTTCTGTGGAATGAAAGTTACTGCCATTGCAACCATATATTTTGACTTAAGCAAGGGTAAGGAAGGTTCATATCTAGGGTTAACAGTATATTTTCCTTCATCTTTTCACCAGATCTACCTCTTAGTTCTGACTAGCCCACTATTGTTGTGCCTTGTGTCCCACCAACCGCACTGCACACTTTCCATCACTGTATTCTGCCCACTTCAGTTCTGGAGAGAGAACTTGACCAACCCACTTACCAAAGAAGCATGTAATCATATAGTACTACCCAAGAGTTTTTTTTAAAATAGGCAGATTATATTATAGAAGGGTTATTTATATATTTATTTATTCTACTTATACCCTGCCCATATGGGATACACTCCCACTTTGGGTGGCTCACAATGTTCAAAAATTGCAAGGTGAAAGCAGAGGGCAAGGTGAATGCAGAGGGCACACGTCATGGTCCACCTAGCCATTACATATAATTTAAAATCAGATATAGGTTTTGTTTGGAATTGTATGAGTTCATAATTGCTAACACAGGGGTAAACTAAAGACAGATCCTGACTTACTACCAGCAGTAGGACCTAGCCTAGGTGATGTGACCGAGGTGATGTGATATCCAAATGGCTAAAAAAAAAAAAAAACCACATGCAAATGCATTTGATTTCTCAGGTCCATTTGCAAGTGTGGAAAGTTGTTGCGGAGATGTCTACAAATGTGTGGACTCCTTGCTGCAGTAGATTGGCTGGGATTTTTGACTCTCAATTATTTAACAATAGTGTCGACAAAGTGACTGACTCCTGCTGTGCCCAACATCTGTTTTATACAGACAAACAGACATGGAATGAAATCATGTTGGGGAAGCTTCAAAAGCAAGCCTTTCATGTGAACCATTCTCCATCTGGCCCTACAGATTTATATCAAACAACCTAAGCTACCCTCCTCAAAAATGCCTATCATGTTATGATAAGTAGGCTACGTAACAATAAAACAAGTTTATCCATTCTGACTCATTTTGTGGAGTATCCTGCATTTACAAACCATTGCATAATTGCTTTCACTTAATATACTAGGCACACAACAGGAATAAAAACCAACATCTAAATATGATAGAATTAAAGAAAAAAGCATTTATCAATTCACCATGTTATATCTTCATAATTATATCTTCATAATCTCCATATATAAAATATTATTGGGACACTAGTCTATTCCTGTTGTGCCTCTTCTGAATTTTCCACATGCAAAGTATATTTGAGATTTTTTTTATTTGTCTGTTACCAATAGTTACACTTTAAACTGGACGATGTGTGGAAAAATCAGGCTCATTTTTAGTTAATTTGTTGAAAATGAAGTAGAAGAAAAAGAATGAAGGCACTAATTCTTTAGCTTCCCCAATGTGCATAAATAGATATGAAATCCCTAAAATTCACTTTTTGAAAGAGTAAATTAAAGCCATTGTCTTATTAATCAGCCATGAATACTGTACATTGGTTTCTTTCAAATCTGTATCTGGAAATCTAGTTGACATGGTTGTTTCACTGTTAATGTAAAAACATTCCACTAGCTGTGTTGACATAACACATAGCGTTTTAGGCACAATGCAGAACTTCATATATTGGTTCATAGCAATAAACCACACAAATTAATATTTTAAATGGATTTTAATTCATTTTAATTCATAAAATCAAAGCCTATGAAGTCAAAAGTCCTCTATTATCCAATATTTCTCTCTCTTGCTACTAAAATAGCCTGCATCTCTTTTTGATTGTGTGTGTGTGTGTGTGTGTGTGTGTGTGTGTGTGTGTGTTCATGTGGCAGGAATGACTAGACACTGGAGCGCACGGAATACTGACTACTGAAGTAGTCCCTATTTATCTGCTTGCAATTTCTTGCTTTCGAACTGCTAGGTTGGCAGGAGCTGGGACAAAGACGGGAGCTCATTCCATCCTGCAGTACTTGGGAATCGAACTGCTGACCTTCCACCTCCCAGTCAGCATCTTAGCCACACTTAAATAAAATAATATGCTAAACCATAACTCTGGATCACACATTATCAGTAAGGGATGGGGGACATAAAGTCCCCTCCATAAATTGAAATTATGTCCAAAGGAAGTGTGGATCTCTGTGGACTAGATACATCAACATCAACAGGAACAATAACAACACCACTAGAAAGAGCAAGAAAATAACTAACTGGCTCACCAACCAATTCCAAAAGCAATAAAGCAGTAAATTAGGGGAGGGGGAGAGAGAAAACAGCAGTGTAAGCTCCATGCCATTCACTCAGCACAACAGACCCTCTGAGTCTGGGTAGCACAACACTAAAATGGCAATAAAGCACCAATCAGCCAGTCAGGCGCTGGCTGCCTGGCACAGAGAGACACAATCTCATCAAAGAAAACAACAACAATATAAGACCAAAAGAAACAAGAAATACCCACTGCACATAGCCAAGCAGAACAACCACCCATATTTCACAGTCACAATGTCTATCCTTCAGCCCACACAGAGGGAAGATAAGCAATCCCACAAAACTTACCACGAATGCAAACCTTTAACACAATAACAATTTAGACAGCAAACTAACCTAACCTAACACAATTTTAAAAACTGGTTAAGCAGAGAAAGCACCCACCTACACATCCATGCACAGGAGGAGAAAAAATACCAAGAGAACAAGCATGGACACACATAGTCACCTCTTCCAAAACAAACAAACAAAACAATAAAAAAGCAAGCAAGCGCATAAAGCCATAAAATGCACATATCTCCCCCTAAACAAAATCTACTAGAATATGATGAGATTTCACATTCCTCAGCACTTAATGCTTTTCGCTTCTTTCAGTTCTGCAGGCAGCCACTGGCAGTGCAGGCAGCAAGAGAAGTAACCGAGGAAACGAGAGGGGAAGCAAAGATCCCAAATCAATTGGAGGTTAAAAAAAATCCAAAGTTGGCATGCTGGCTCAGACAGACTGTCTGGAACCAAGGGAGAAAACAATGCCCCCCCCAAAAAAAATAATAAATAATAATAATAATAAATAATAATAATAATAATAATAATAATAATAATAATAATAATAATAATAATAATAATAATAATAATAATAATAATAATAATAATAATAATAATAATAATAATAATAATAATAATAAAAGGGAAAGGATTCCAGTTGGCAACCCAGCAATCCAAGATGGAGGACCAGTGTTCACTATACAGTAATCCCACAAGGGATAATAATTTTATGTCAGAACTGAAGCAAAGAGCACTCCTCACTGGGTTCTAGCATCTTTTAAGGATTCAACATTCCTGTTCCACTAAATATTCTGACTGGAAGCTTATAGTCCTGTTATGTATGTTAACTGTGTTTTCTGACAGGAGCAGAATGTATTTTTTCTCATGTATCTATTCTTATGCAAATAAGTGCATCGAAAATGTGCACACTCTGTTAGCCAATGGGCTTGTTGTATTATTGTTACTGTTACTGTTTATAGTGTATATAAATCTGAGTTTTGCCCCATCCAAACTGTGTTCAAACCCCACTAATAAAGAGGTGAATTTCACTACTTCGCTCGTCTGCTTCTGCATTCCCTGAACATGAAAAGTCCTCAAACATACTATTGTCAAGAACAAAATAAATAAATAAATAGCAGGCTATTTGATAGATGATGGGCGAAAGGTGACTGTAAAGTTCCATGAAAGATGGAACACAAAACAAACATGAAACTTTCATGTACCTCTTTTCATAACAATGAATCATTTATATCAGGGGTGCCCAAACCTTTTCTGCTATGGGCCGGTCACATGGTTCCTGCCACTAGAAGCAGAAGTAAAATGAACCCATGCATGCACAAAACGCTGCCATAAATGCACCCATGGCTGTCATAAATGCATTTACGACAGCCGTAGGTCATTTACGACAGCGTTTTGTGCATGCATGAGCATGTTTTACTTCTGCTTCTAAGAGTGGTGAGGATGGCACAGGCTGGATGACTTGGCTCCGCAGGCTGGCTCCGGCCCATGGGCCATAGTTTGAGCACCCCTGATTTAAAGTTTAGAGACTGAGTCTTGGTAGTCCTGAAAAACACAAATTACACAAAACCACCTCTTCCATAGTTTTCCCCCCTTTACATATGAAAGATCCATCACTAGTGGGAGTGGAATTTATTCAAGTAATACAGAAGGAGCTAATCCATGGGACCATATAACACTCCATGCAACCCTCATATGATGGTGCATGGATATGTGTTGTGCGAACCAACCTTCTTCTTCTTCCATGTCTATGCCACACATAAAACTGGCAAAATGAAGCCACCATTTGGTGGTTCATTCTGCAGTTCTCTTCACCTGACCTAGTATGAGAAAGATTAGCTGGCAACACAAGGTTGCTGTTACCTGATACTATATCACTAGAAGCTTGAACTCCTTTGACCATGGATTGTTTCACTGACTTATCTCTAAAGATGTACATATTGCTTCTGTGAAGTGTGATTTATTCTTGCTTCAGTAATGTATGTATAAGGAAGGAACTGTACATGTAACACAAGAGACAGTGAGCTCTGAGGTATGTGAAGGCTAGAGAGATATTAGAGATTAATAGAGAACACCAGCCACCTATTAAAACTAGACACTTTGCAGGTCACAGCATCCTGCATTATTGTAGGTGTTTAAAAAAATATAAAAGGAAGGAAAAGAAAGAAGAAATTCCAGCAGGTCACTTGGGGAAGACATCTCTACATACCAATTTCCTTAGCAGAAGCCCAAGTCAGTACACCTGCTGATCAGGGCTTCTGGGAATTGAAGTCCAAGAACATCTGGAGAACCAAGTTTGCTGACCCCTGGTCTAGAATGCAAGGAGCTGTGGAATCACATGCCCTGTCTTCATTTAGAACTACACTCTCAACAGCCCAAATGCAATTAGAGACTGAGCTGGATCAAGATGTACTTCTGCTGAGAAACAGAAGGGGAGGCATTATATGAAATATTGGATAATAAATATGTTCTCCATAGTTAAAAAGAAAGAAAAGATTACAGTTCAAAATAATGTGCTATACTGCAAACCCATGCCATCCCAGTTATGTGTTACCATAGAACTTCATGGGCAGATCCAATTAGAATGCTCATTTGTTGAATATATTTGTTGAATATCCTGGTTACAATTTGTAGAATCATAGAGCCATCCTGGTCAATAGCTATGTTGGTTGGAGAATTCTGGCGTTCAGGTAATGAGGGAATTAAACGTCACTGCATTATATTCACAGGACAGTCTTCATGGCTGGTTGCCATGATGATCACCAATATTCAGAATTGGATACAGCACAAGAAGAAGAATCAAATGTAATTTTAAGGGACTGTCAATATGGCTTCATCAAACATCTGCCACTAGAGGGCTTCTCCCACTCTACTTAATAATGAAGCCTTTGCAGTCTGAACTTCATTGGTGCTAATTTATTTATTTATTTATTTATTTATAAGTCACATTTGTATATGCCGCCCACTCAGGCAAAACCCGACTCAGGGCGGCATTACAACACTTCTAAAAATACATAAAAACATTATAAAAACCTATAAAAACCCACATCCACCCCTTTTAAAAACCCATATCCCACCCACCCATCCCACCTATTATACAAGAAGAGAGAGTTCTTATAAAAGCCAGCCAGCGGGAACCATAGTCCCGTTCGGGCCCCACACCTGCCCTGCCAGCCAGGTCTTTACTCCTTTCCTGAAGGGCAGCAGTTCACTTTGAAGTCTTAGATCTGTTGGTAGGAGGTTCCAGAGGGTTGGTGCGGACACGGAGAAGGCCCTCCTTCGGGTGCTAGACAAATGTGCACCCCTCGTTGACGGCACCATTAGAGAGCCCCTCCGGTCCGCTCTGGTTGGACGGGCAGTCACTCTTGGGACGATGCGGTCTCTAAGGTATCCTGGCCCCCTGCCATATAGGGCTTTAAAGGTCAAAACCAGCACCTTAAATTGCACCCGGAGACAAACTGGTAACCAGTGCAGCTCCCGAAGCAGCGGTGAGGCATGGGCATATCGCCCACACCCCATCACCACCCAGGCCGCCGCATTCTGGACCAGCTGCAGCCTCCGAATGGTCATCAAGGGCAGCCCCATGTAGAGCGCATTACAATAATCTAGTCGGGAAGTAACCAGAGCATGAGTGACCATAAGCAAGGAGCCCCGGTCCAGGAGCGTGCGCAATTGGCAAATCACCCGAAGTTGGGCAAAAGCCCTCCTGGCCACAGCCGCCACTTGTTCTTCCAGCAGCAGCCGTGAGTCCAGAAGGACCCCCAAGTTGCGCACTGGGTCTGTCTGGGGCAAAACAGCCCCATCCAGTACCAAAGATGGTAACTCCTTGGATAACATGGGGCCCCTTATCCACAGCCACTCTGTCTTGCTGGGATTCAGTCGAAGCCCATTGGCCCCCATCCAGACCCCAATGGCCTCCAGGCATCCGGATAGGATTTCAACAGCATCACTGGGGTCCCCACGGGCCGAGATGTACAGCTGAGTGTCATCCGCGTACTGATGGTACCGCACCCCGTGGGAACGAATGATCTCACCCAGTGGCTTCATGTAGATGTTAAATAAGAGAGGAGAGAGCACAGAGCCCTGAGGTACCCCATACTTGAGGGGCCTAGGGCTGGACCTCTCACTCTCTAACCACACCGACTGGGTACGGCCCTCCAGAAAAGAGGAAAACCAGGACAACACAGTGCCCTGGATCCCCAGTCCTTCGAGCCGTTCCAGCAGGATACCGTGGTCGACGGTATCGAAAGCCGCTGAGAGATCAAGAAGAGCAAGGACGGATGGACAACCCCCGTCCCGCTCCCGCCAGAGATCATCCAACAGTGCGACCAATGCCGTCTCCGTTCCATATCCGGGCCTGAATCCTGATTGAAAGGGGTCTAGATAATCCGCTTCATCCAGGACACTCTGCAGCTGGCGCGCCACCGCCTTCTCCAAAACCTTACCCAGAAAGGGCAGGTTGGAAACCGGCCTGTAGTTGTTAAGGACAGCTGGGTCGAGGGACGTTTTCTTCAGGAGGGGGCGCACCAAAGCATGTTTTAGCTGTGCAGGAAATACCCCCTCCCGTAATGAAGCATTTATTATCCCCCCAACCCAGCCCCCTGTTACCTCCTTGGAGGCTTTCACCAACCAGGTGGGACAGGGGTCCAGAGGACATGTAGTGGCACGAACATCTGCAAGGAGCCTGTCCACTTCATCAGGGACAACAGGATCAAACTGATCCCAGATCGTACAGCAAGACTGTGCCCCGGCACCCCCCCGACCCTCCCCATCCACGCCAGGATTAAATCCTGAACGAATCCGATCGATTTTCTCCACCAGATGGTCAGCGAAGTCCTCAGCCGAACCCTGCCAACCGGGCACCGATCTCCCTCTACCGAGGAGGGACCTGGTTACCCGGAACAGGGCGGCTGGGCGATTATCAGCGGAGGCAATAAGGGCGGTGAAGTATTGTCGCCTCACCACCCCCATCACCACTAGGTAGGCCCTAATAGCGGCTCTAGCTAGTGTCCAATCGGAGTCATCCTGGGTCTTCCCCCAGCGGCGCTCTAGGCGTCTCTTTGCCCGTTTGAGTTCACGCAGTTCCTCTGTGAACCACGGAGATGACCTAGTTCCACGGGCGCGGAGAGGCCGCAGTGGCGCGATTTCATCCAAGGCAGCTATTGTCGTCCTATTCCACAGGTCGACAAGTGCCTCAGGTGAATCGTGTAGCCAATCCAGAGGAACATCCCCCAGTTCCCTCTGGAATCCATCTGGATCCATTAGTTGCTGAGGGCGGACCAATTTAATAGGCCCTGCCTCCCTACGATGAAGTGTCGCCCCCAGGAAGTCAAGAGTCACCAGGTAGTGATCCGACCATGGCACAGGTGAGATGGCTAAATCCTGTAGTCTCAGATCACTCTGCCACCGCTCCGACAAGAAAACTAAGTCTGGCATGTGACCACTGCCCCTGGTCAGACCCCGAACTACCTGAGTCAGGCCCATGGCTGCCATGGAAGCCATGAACTCCCTTGCCACCTCAGAAGCCAACCCCAGCGATGGCAAATTGAAGTCTCCCAGAACCATAAGTCTCGGGAACTCCAACGCCAGCATCGAGGTGGCCTCGAGGAGCTCAGGCACGGCATCCCTTACCCTGCAAGGGGGCAGGTACAGGAGCAAGATCCCCAACTGACTCTTGGGGCCCAGCCGTAGAAGCAGGGCCTCACAACCAGACACTTGTGGAGCAGTGGCCCTAGCAACTCCCAAAGACTCCCTGGCAACAATGGCGACACCACCGCCCCTCCCCTCACCTCTAGGCTGGTGCCAAATACCGAACCCGGCTGGACACATGTCCGAAAGAGGTACTCCATCCTCAGGAGTCAGCCAGGTTTCGGTGATGCATGCCAGGTCGGCCCGCCCATCCTGGATGGCATCTTGAATCAGGGGGGCCTTATTACAGACCGATCTTGCATTCACCAGCAGCAGCCTAAGGGCGGGGTCACTCCGGATCTGCTGCTCAGGACCCAGAGATGTACCTGCAGGGCTGGAATGAGGGACCGCACTTAAACATCGGACCCGCATTCCCCGAGTGCGGCCCGCCCCACGGTACCCGCCATACCATCCCATGCCCGTCACAACACCTATATGAATCTCCGGAACCTCCCTCGACGGAATGCTGCCCCTCCTTCCTGGCTGGTAGGGCCAACACTCTCTCTTCACTCCCCATCCGCCATCCCCCCCCAGTTCCAGCAACGAACATGGGCTCCCAGAACGCACAGAAAGCGCTGGCGAGTCCTGTCGTCCACATCTCCTTTTTCTTCTCCCCAAATAGGGAGGGCGGAGGCAAGGAGCTGGAGGGGACGTCCATGTGCGGAGACGACATTCCCAGCGGCGTCTTCGGCTCCCCACTGCCACGAGGAGCCCTCCTAAACTCCCCGCCCGATGGCAGGGGGCGGGGAGGGGTGGCCTTGCGCGGCGGCGACGGCGGCGGCAACGGCAACGGCAGCGTCTTCGGATCCCTTGTCCCGGGAGCCCTTTAAACCTCCCCGCCTGATGGCAAAGGTCGGGGAGGGACGACTTCGCACAGTGGCCGCAACGTCTTCGGCTCCCATGGCCTGGGAGACCGTCCAGCCTCCCCGCCCGATGGCAAGGGGCAGGGAGGGACGGTCTAGCCCGATGGCTACGACGTCTCTGGCTCCCCTGGCCCGAAGGGCCCTCCAACACCCCGCCCAGTGGCAGGGGGCGGGGAGGGCCAATCCTGCATGGCAGCGGCAGCGGCGGCGGCGGCGGCGGCGGCTCCAGCGCTGTCTGCTTCTACCTCCCGTTCCCATTCTCTGGCCGAATGGCGAAGGCCCCGGAAAGAGGCAACGCGGTGGTTTCCGGGCCTCCGGCGCCTCCTCCCTTTTAAGCCCCCCAACAGGCAGGGCCCAAAGGGAGGCGAGACACACCTGCCTCCCATTCCCGGGCCGAATGGCGTGGGCCCCGGGAAGAGGCAGCGCCTCTTTATCTCCCCGCCGATGGTGGGGGCGGGGAGAGCGCGGCTGTGGCTGCGGCCGCGGCGGCGTCCCCCTTCGGAGCCTCCCGGGCCACGGGAGGCTCCCTTTATCTCCCCGCCGGTGGTGGGGGCGGGGAGAGCGCTGCTGTGGCCGCGGCTGCGGCGGCGTCCCTCTTCGGAGCCTCCCGGGCCACGGGAGTCTCCCTTTATCTCCCCGCCGGTGGTGGGGGCGGGGAGAGCGCTGCTGTGGCCGCAGCTGTGGCAGCGTCCCTCTTCGGAGCCTCCCGGGCCACGGGAGGCTCCCTTTATCTCCCCGCCGGGGAGCCAGGGGACCTGGCAGAGAGTGGATCCCCCCGCAGGACACCCCATTATTAAAGAGAAGAAACCAAGCCATTTCTTCTCTTTAACAACGGAGTGTTGGAGGGGGGTGGAATCAATCACCTCTCCCGGATCCCCTGGGTTCAGGAGGGTTGGGGAGACAGACCCCTTTTGTCCTCCCCAAACCTCCCATACCCAGGGGACCAGGGAGAGGGGATTGATTCCACCCCCTCCCAAACCCTCCATTTTTAAAGAGAAGAAACCACATGGTTTCTTTCTTCCCTTTAATAACGGAGTGTCCTGCAAGGGGATCCCCTATCTGCCAGGTCTCCTGGCTCTGGAAGGGTTTGGGGACAGACCCCTTTTGTCCCTCCAAACCCCCCCCCCCCCCCAGCCCAGGGGACCAGGGAGAGGGGATCAATTCCACACACACCCAACACTCCATTTTTAAAGAGAAGAAACCGCTTGGTTTCTTCTCTTTAAAAATGGAGTGTTTGGGGGGTTGCAATCCCCCTCTCTGCTGGCTCCCCTAGGTCCAGAAGGGTTGGGGGAGGACAGACCCCTTTTGTCCCCCCAAACCTCCCAAACCCAGGGGAGTCAGCGGAGAGGGGGATTGCAACCCCCCAAACACTCCATTTTTAAAGAGAAGAATCCAAGCGGTTTCTTCTCATTAAAACGCAGTGTTGGGTGTGTGTGGAATTGATCCCCTCTCCCTGGTCCCCGATCTATTTTCATGACTCCACACAATCAAAGCACCATAAGGCAATGTTTTGGGCCAACTAACATGCAGACTGTCAGATTAGTCAGCTTCAAGTTTGTGATGTCGTCATCTCCTGTTTTTTATACCTCCATGGTAAAAACCAGAGATGAGTTTTTTTAATCATCACTATGAAAACTTATGCATTTTTACACTATCTCTCTACTTTACTGCTCAATGGCCAACATCCTGTTACTTAGCATGGTAAGTCTTACTGAATAAGTGAGGATTTTATTTTTTAACTCTTGCATATGTTTCACTGAGTCAATGGACCAACTCCAGTTGCTCCTTACTATACTAAGCAACTGGATTTCAGCCAACATGGTGCCTCTGATATCTTCTGCCATGCACCTGGCTTGGAGGAGCTAATTTTTTTATCTCCCCCAAGCTGAAGGAGGCAGGGCTGTGTAGGATTCAATTGCATCACTGCTGGGCATCTCTGTGTTGGTATTTTTCTTTTCATCAACAACAACCTATGGATCAGTCACATGAGCACACTTCAGGGAAACCAAAGTTTTATGATGAATTCTAAAATTGTGAGCCCTTCTGAGGATGCTCATATTAAGCTGCCTCTACTTTCTGGAGGGGCAGTTTGAATGTGTGCCTTGTTTCTAACTTATTTACTTAAAATATTTTCACCTATTTTTTTCTATTCAAGCCCTTGAGTTAGTTTACAGCATTACTAAAATACAGTCAAGTAGATGGATTTATTTTCTTATCATCTATAGGAGTATATGTGTGTTTGCATGAGATCTATTATTTGACTGTATCCCCTAACCAACACAGAGAAAGGTTTGGGATTACAGCAGTTGAAACTCCACCAAATTCTTCAGATGCTAAGAAGTTGATGAACTCCTTACTGTTTATTTTCAAAGCAGATTTTTCAGATTCAGATTCAGACATGATAAATTATACTGATTTGTGTGTGCACATATTTTTGTGTGGGTGTATGTACAGGGTGGCCCATAAGTTCCTAACACAAACAGGAGAGGGAGGAAGTGCTCCCATTGGACTGCTGTGCTGTGCTGACCTACCCGGTGGGCAGGGTTGCCACACAGTGGGGCTACACAGAGTCCTGGGAAAAGTCTATCCGAGGAGAGTCCAATAATCAAGTCCAAAGAGCAAGCTGATGTCAGGGTACCAGTAAGGATCAGAGCGAGTGTCAAGTTCAAAAGATATCCAGGGCCATCATCAAGGTAGGCAAGAAGTCACAAGGTACATGGAGGATATGGCAGGGTGTCAGTCTTCACACATAGAAAATTGTACCGACACTTGTCTGGTGAGACAAACTTCAGTAAGAAGACTCCCAGCTAATTGGTATCAGCTGGGAACCTCCTCTGATGAGCTCTAGCTTTCTTGTGTCTCAGCTGCAGAACCTTTCAGCACCAGTCTCTGGCTGAGTACTGAGTACTTTCAGAGTCAGACCTCTGATTGACAAGTCATCTGTCTGGGGAGTCAGAGTTGGGCCAGAAGCAGGCTGAGGTTCCTGGTTTGAGTCATCCCCTGGTTCAGATACCAGCTGGAGCTCAGGGTCAGATGTAGTCTGGGAAGTCAGAACTGGGCTGCACATAGGAATTATCTCCTGATCCAGGTCGTCTTCAGAGTCTGATGAGGGCTGGATCACAACATGGGCAGAGTGGTGGGGTGAACTCTGTGTTGGGAGTGCTGAGCATTGGACTGCTGAGCAGAGGAGAGGAGTTCACTGGGGGGACTTTTACCTGAACTCTTACCTGCACTCTTCCCTCTGCCGAGCAGTCCAATGAGAGTGCTTCCTCCCTCCTCTGCTTGGGGTAGGGTCTTATGGGCCACCATGTATGTGCCCACTGAGGCATAGTCTTCATCCCAAAGATTTAGGCCAAAATGAGCATCTTTTGCTGCAATCAAAAGGGTAATTGCCATTGGCTAACAAAATAAGAAGAGATATGGGTACAATGAATTTTAAGGGAGCCCAGGTTTTTCCCCCCTTAGCTGAATAGCTAGTGATCTCTTGAAATTGAAACAAGAAAAACTGCCCTAATTTTATCCCTCTTGCCATATTGTGCATCATAGAATTTTAATAAACATTGCTTTTCCTTTGGGGGGAAATGTGTTTATATTGTTATTATTGTTATTATTGTTATTATTGTTATTGTTGTTGTTGTTGTTGTTGTTGTTGTTGTTGTTGTTGTTGTTAAATAGATTTATATACCCATACCTGTCAGGTTTCGGGAAATTTCTGTTAAACACCCGTATTTTACACTCTTTCCCGCCGTCATCCCATATTAGTTAGACTGCAATTAGACTGGAGTTAGACTGGAGGCCAGCACAGGATAAGCATAGCTGTCCACTTTCCCATCTTGGCCGAGAAACTTCCCTTATTTGACAGAAATTTCCCGAAACTTGACAGGTATGATATACCGCCCTAATCCAGTGGACTCTGGGTGGTGTACATAGGCCAGTGAGCACCTCACTGACCATACAATAAAACAAGTTAAAACCAATATAAAAACAATTAAAAACCCTTAAGAACATTTGGCAATAATGTCCACTGTTGTGCCATTTTGCTATCTAAAAACAAATATAAAATCAGCATAACATTAACATTAAAATTGGTTACAGGAGGTGGGGGGGAGGCGGCTCAGACCAGCCAGAAAGGGAAGCTTGTTGACAATCTGTTTAAAAAAATTTGCTGCTTAAAAAAATTGCTTAGGGCTGTACTTAGCTTTTTTCTTTTCTGCTTCTTCTCTTTCATGCCTGAAGGAACTAAGGTAAACTGTCCACATTTAAGAGAAAACATTTAAAAAGCTGATATGTTTAAATGGTGCATAAAATGGTCAAGTTCCCTGTCAGCTCATAATCAATATGAGTTAAATGTAAGAAAACCTTAGGGTAATGCCAAAGGCCATCTTCTTGCTAAGATTTTCACCTCTTTCTCTTCGAATCTCTGCTCTGGGAATGAATCACTACATACAAACAACTGCTGAGTTATGCAGATTGGGAGAAAGGAAGAGAGAGTGGATTATCATTCCTTACAGAATTACATGGTATCAATAAAAGTATTCTACAGACAACTGACATAAAAGTCTTGATTGTTGGGAAAAAGTTAGATACTATCAAATATCCCCAGAATAATTAGAATTGTGTTGGTGAACCTTGGCACTCCAGCTGTTCTTGAATTTCAATTCACAGAAGCCCTGATCAGCAGGAGTGCTGACTTGGGCTTCTGGTAATTAAAGTCCAAGAACACCTGGAGTGCCAAGGTTCACCATCACTGAATTAGAATGTATGTAGAAATTCTACACAAATATGGGCTTGTTTGTAGCCTTTCTCATTGTTACTTGCTGCCATTCTTTCCACCCCAGATCTACTGACTCTACCTACCCATCTATATCAACTTAATCTTTTCACATCTACGTTTGATGGTTCAAATACTGGCCAATCTTAAATTTATGATGCCTACAGGTTCATGTAACACATGTTTCATTATCCTCTTTCTTTTTCTCCGTTCACTGTAAGACAGAAGATGTATAACTTCTGTAAATGACTTTGAGCTGAAAGAGTTGTGTCTACAATATAACAGATTGATTCCATTCAATCTGTCCAGGTTTAATTACATTAATCATCTGGAGACAGAAATAATCAGACAGTAGATGTAAAACAAAGTTGTGATCATTTCACTATTACTTCCTCCTGAACTTTAGTAGAGCTGGGATTCAGAGTAGCTAAAGGTCATGATTGTGATTTCTAATTTAGGAAAGTTTGAACAGGTGCCAGTGATACTTCTGTTATACTTGGCAACCATTACCTCCTGCCAGGACCCTTAGACAGACTGAATAGTATTTCAGTCTGAGGTAATGCAAACGTTACAATGTTTTAAAGAAACTGAATAACGACCTGTCAACTGTTGGAGGACATGTTGCTGTAAACATACAAATAGGTGTGAGAGAAGAAAAACATAACTGGCAGATGGGATAGAAGAAAGTAAAATGTGTACTGGGTAGATAGCCCAAGGAAATTGATATTTCGGATATATTCTCCAAAGTATGTTCCAGAAAAAGCTTATTGCCTTCAGTATTGCCTATGAACAGGAACTTTTTAGTAATGTATCTAGAACCTGTTCAGCTTCTTTGAATCCATGTGGAATCTCCAAAACAAGATTTAATCAAAATTGACCAAAGTATGAATGGAAGATGTCTTACTCTTATGAATAGCATTCTATTATGAACTAAGATGATCTCTTCGTCAGTTACTACTAACAATTATCTTCATGGCGTTTATAAAACGATTGGCTTAAGAGGTAGGAAAGCAACAGCCAGTCTTTATTTTCTTTATCTCTGTCAGATGCACCACCAGCATATAATAACATAGAAATCTAAAATTAACATGTTTAAAACAAAATAGAATTGAAAGGGCTATATGATATCCACCCAATATTGGGCCACATCAACAGCATTTTCTCTTGCCAGCATATGTTCCACTTCAATGCACATGAGGGGCATTGTGTGCATTTGTTCTTCACACAGGCTACCATCTACAAGGAAATCCCACTTTCTCAGATAAGCCTTCCACACAGACTATGGTTGTTCTTGGCCAGGTTGTAGAGAGTCGTGTGATTCTGTCTATTTGTCTGGCAGCTCCTTGCTTGCCTTTCATAGTTCTAGAGTGATCTGTGGGGGCTGGTAGTTCAAAGGGGGGGGGGGCAGAAGTTGTGAGGAAGCTGTGCCTTTGATTTCAATCTCTGCTTGGGTGGTTGGTTGGAGATCAAATAGCAGGTGTGTTTCCGAGGATCTTGCTTTGACCCACTCTTTCTGAGCAGCACTTTCTCGATGGCAATAGCCAGTGGGATCTGGTATATAAAGCAGTGTTTCTGTTTTAGTTTCTGTAATCAATTTCCATGCTTGCTCAAATTATTCTTACTTTTTTGTCAATTTACTATTACTAAGTAATAGTAACCTACCTTATTAGGGTTTTTCATGTGAAGGAAGCTACCATTAAGAACAACTTAAATGCTTTGCAAGTTAGATTACAATACAATTGGTATTTTCCATCTTGTATTATATAAGAAAGCTAGACAATAAATTATTTGATTGTTGCAATAATAGTTATTTTAACCAAGGGGTGTGTGGGGGAAGCCTTTCAGGAAAAGCCAGGACATCTACAGCAAAAGATATTGGTATCAAATATGGAGAAGAAACACCTGAATGTTATTTTTTTAAATTCAAATATCCAGAGTGCTACTATAGAGAAGATTATAGATAACCATTCTATGGAAGCGAAAAGGACATATATTTATATAAAGAAAGCACCTTAAAGGAGTATCAATTTTAGTTGAATACTGGGAGAAATGTAATGACTGGGATGTACTCACAAACCTGTTCTATTAATGAATAATGGACACACTTTTATTGTAAAAAAAATATTCAATGCCATTAATCCTGGAAGGAAAACATAGAGTTTATATTGCCCCACCCTAGAAACAACTTGAGGCTCTCCTATGCATCCTATAGTTACCTTGGAATAGTACATATATCACTGATTTTGTCATTTTTGTAAATTTACCTGAATAGAGTGATTTTTTTTAAAATAATACTAATCAAGCACTTTGAAAATGTAATTAGGTGTCTTGGAAAAAAAACATGCTCTCCTCTATTGGAGGTGATAAGTGTCTACTCAACCATTATTTCGATGTGGTCTTTGTCATGGGCCCCCAATCAAAGACCCCCCAATCTATAGCCACTCAAATGCACTACCCTTCTTCTCTTGGGGTGGGTGATATTGAGTACAATTCCTTGCCAAGAAACAACACATTCTCCCAACACCCCAGACAACCTTGCACTTGGCAATGCTCCAGGGAATTCAAAAATAGCAATATGCATATGACTAGGTTTTGGGAAACAATGTATCCTAAGAATCTGGTTCTGTGAGACAATATTTGACCCAAGTGAGATTCAATGTTCCCTATGTAGGATACACAGTAAACACTGATTCCGTACTTCAAAACCAAAAATAGGTTCTTTTCCCAAAACTCAATAGAGGAATGATTATATATCGTGCATATCAGCTTTTAACAAAATATAAACAAGATCATGACAAACTAGTCATGTATAAGTCCTTAATTTAATTTAATTAAAGTAAAACACAGCAATATAAATGTAAAACAAGCATTCACCAAGCCTGCATTTCTGTCTACAAAGCATAGCAAATTATTAAAAAATAGATCGTGTTACAAAAGTGACCCTTTTCTTGTGTACTGGTGGTGTGGGCAGCACGGTCGTTGGGCCATTAATCAGCTATGCAGCCAATTAACATCAAAGTTTAGCATGATCTGTCTGTCTTTTATAGGATGAGATAAACCATGTTTTCCCTATGTATTTTGTGCAAAAATGGAGTGTACCACTATGCATAGTGCATTGCACCTCTCTACTAAGTGGTTTACAGAAGAAGGGGGCGGGGAGAGAAAAGGGAAGCCATGGCCAGTAACATTTCTTTCTTTCTGGCTGAGCCATTTTAAATCCAATTCCTTTGCTTTCGAACATGGAACACTCAGGCCAGATCTAACAAAAACTAGATCCTAACAGTGCCAACCTCAAAATGGGATCACTAATACAATATCCACTAAAATGCTAAAATATCCAACAACTGATCGACATGCAATCTGGAGTCAAAAAAATCAGGACTGTTGCTTAAAAGATGACACAGTTTTAAAGAACTACAAGATGAATGGGAAGTGAGCCAGCATTCCTCCTAAGAGGTAAGCTTGGCTCATGGAAAAATTTCTCCCTTCTTCTGGGTGAGAAATAGCCAAATCATTAACTCGCTAAATCCATGATATACCTTAATGGACCATTTAATTTGACACTTTGAATATAAATAAGTTGTGTGTATAGAGGAATATCCTTTTAACCTTCTTCCTTTCTCACAGCTCTAGTATATAGTCAAATTGCATGTCTCTGGGCAAGGAAGCCATCTGACCTTTGAAGTCACAAATAAGTCACAGATAAGCTTGAGGTGCTGACCTCAGTTCTTCTTTGAAGTCTCTTTCCAACACTTTGTCAATTGAAGGTGTTAATTATTCCTTTTGTTTATGCTTACTTTTGGCTCACATCTGGTCCAGCCAAATATACCTAGTGTATGTTCCTAGTCACATGCACATGAGCTTCTAATAGAATATTTATTTGTTCTGTTTTAACCATCTTCTCAATTCCTTCACAGTCTTACTCTAGTTTCACAAATCAGAAAGAGGGATGGATTAACTGTCCTCTGGAACCTCTCCCAACTCTATTATTTCCTCCATGTAAAAGCCAAACCAGAATGTATTAAGTATCTTCCTGTCCTTATAAAGCTTGTATTGCTTTATACCCTGATCTCATCCATTCTCAAGATTTATCACCAAAAATGGCCTATACTTTGTCATTGGTCATTTTGAAACCATTGTAACAATAATGCAAGCTTAGCTTTAGTATATTTCTCTTACTGGTTTTTTCTTATTATTATTTTTCTATTGCCTTCCTTAGCTTCATATACTATTGATGAAATTGAAAACCAGTGACCTGACACAAACTAAATAACAGCATGAAACTGCCTCCATGATTTCACACTGTGTTAATGCATGGATGTCATCCTATCTTCAAAATAATAATAGCATTCTGTTGCTGAATGTGCAGCATTTGATTCAGACTTAGCCAGAAAGAGATAATGGTATTATTGAACTACAGCTCTACTTATCTGCAGATTTTGGAAGAATGTGAATATAGTTAAAGAAGGAATAGCCACTATTAAATATAGGAAAAGGAAAAAAAATGTTTCTCCACATTAAGCTGGATTAAAATAGAGAGGGACAAGAATAATTTCCAAGCTTTTCTTTGTTTTACACTTTAATTTTTTACATCTCTTTCCTTTCTAAATATCAAAAGCAAGCAGCTTATGTGAATACAGGCCAATTTTGATATTTATTTTATTTATTTACTAGCATAGGGTGCCCGGCATTGCTGGGCTGTTAAAAACTGTGTTTAGATGTTTTGGGGTTTTTTTAAGTTAAATTTTGGTTTCGATGCAGCAATGGGGAAAAGGAGGAGCCAGCAGTCAGCCCGTTCTTCCCATGGTAAGGTTCTTTAAGTAGGTCGGGGGAGAAGGAGGCAGAGAAGAGATATCTGCCTGATGATGGTTCTCTCCTCTCTTTTTCTCCTGGCTTACCTAACCGGAAATCAGCAGGCAGTGATCCATAAGGGGTGGTGCTCTTCCTTGCGGATTGCTGGCTGCTGCTTTTGTATTACCTCCACTGCTGTTTTGTGTTAGTTCTTGAAACAGTGGCATCGGAAGTACAAAGGCAGCAGCCAGTCAATCGCCAGGGAGGGTGCTTCCCCTGACGAACTGCTGCCTGCTGTTGGTTTTTTCCCCACCCTGGCTCAAGGTACCTTGAGGCCAGCTGTGGTCTCGCTGTGTCTTCGGCAGGGTAGTGTGGAAGACAGGGAATCCCTCTTCTCCCCGTTGCTCCGGGAAAGAAGGCTGGTGGTGGTCTCACCGTGGTTTTTTTGTGAGTGTTTGTTTTGTGAGGCTGTGAGGAGATGCATCCACCTGCTGCGGACTTGCACTCCTGTTGTGGGATGCCGGTGTTTTTAAATTTTATTTTTCATGCGTAGGCTTTCTCAGTGTTCTGCGTGCTCATGGTGCGTAGGATGCTGGGACCTGGAGTTTTGTGTTTTTTGTTTGCGTTTGTGCGGTGGTTTTTTCCTGTGGCTCGATTTCAATTGGCCGCATCGCGTTTCCCAACATTCTTTCTGCTCGCGCCTCTCAGCCTGATTGTGTCATGGTGCAGAGGACATTGGGAATTGAAGTTGTTTTCCTTTTTTGCACTCGTGGGGCTCTTGCCCCACTGGCGGCTTTGGCATCCCTGCAGGCCAGGTTCGGGCGAGTGCAGGAGGCTCAGTACAGGATAGTATTGAAGGGTGCAGAAACATATAGCAAGTTCCAATGGTTAACCCTTAGATTTATAAGTATAGATTCAATATATATGCAGTTGGAAAGCCAGTTTCACATATGTTGGCCCATACGTGCATTCATTCCATTCTGTTTCCACACTTCTGTGTGGTTAAATAAAAAATCTGTATGTTTAAATTTCCAATATGTTTTAAACATATTTCTAGTATAAGTATTTCTCAATGTATGAATCAAATTCAATGTTCAGTGAATCACCAGAAGCCCTTCAGTTAATCTTAATGGCAGAAGAAACCTGCATGGTTGGAACTGGACGGGGCCTTTTACATGGTTGTGTTTACTTTTTAGAGGCTCTCTTCCAAGAACAAAACATAGTCCAGGACCGTACATAATCCCTGCCATGCCCTTTTTTTTTTTTGAATGGCAATACACAGAGTTAAAACATACTGAATGCTGGTGCTTTTAAAATCCAAAATTCTAAGCTCTGTTCCCTCCTGAGAAATGGAAATCGTCCTTCATTTCTAACTAAAAGAATTTAGTATCATGGCCAATAAGGAGTTATATAGTTTCTCTGATTTGGTCCATGTCTAGATAAGGTAAAGGTTTCCCTTGCTCGGACGCCAGTTGTATCCGACTCTACGGTTCAGTGTTCATCTCTGTTTCAAAGCCGAAGAGCCAGCACTATCTGCTTCTGCAGACATTTCTGCGGTCAAATGGCAGGCATGACTACACACCAGGGCACACAGAACGCTATTACCTTCCCACCGAAGTGGTCCCTATTTATCTACTTACATTTTCTTGCTTTCAAACTGCTAGGTTGGCAGGAGCTGGGACAGAAACCAGAGCTCATTCCATCCTGCAGTACTTAGGAATCGAACTGCTGACCTACCTCCTTCCAATCAGAGTCTTAGCCACTTGAGCCACTGCAGTCCCTTTGGCTAGATAAAGGGCATAGAATTAATGATTGAAACCTCCCCCCCCCCCCCGTGTCATTTTCTTGAGACTCCAAAGCAACCTTTACTCAGTGTATGATTGTTATCCTTGATTTTGTGGTTTTCTATTAAGATTCCTGCAAAATAGTTAAGGACAAATGGCAAAGGCAGGCAATAGAATAAATGTGAAAGCAGGGCCAATGAGCTTTTGACCAGGACAATCTGCAGAGCTTCATCCTGTATAATTTTTATTTTTCCCCACCAACTATTCCAACCATCAGGAGAATGTCCTCTTTCTGGGAAAATTAATGCAGACAGCCTATTATTCTAGATAAGCATTTCCCAACCTTTGGTTTTTTGACTTCACTTCCCGAAGCCCCTTGAAGATTCTAGCTATTAACTCTTAGTAGCTCCCCATCTCCCTTAATGACTTTTCCTCTTCCAGGAACACTTAGACCAGTGTTTCCCAAACTTTGTTTTTTAGACATCATTTCCCAGAAGTCTAAATCAATTCCCCAAAGCACTGATCAGGCAATGTACTGACTTGCGCTTCTGGGAATTGAAGTCCCCCTGTGGGGCATCGGCCCTACATTAGGAACCACTGTTCTAGGCTTTCTAGCACCTCTATTCATCTCATCACTCTACTTGTTCACTGCATATGAAATTAGTGATGCTGCAGCTACAACTGATTGAGAAAGCAGGTCAAGTAAAGAAGAATAATTTCTAAGATACTGAACACACCATCTCTGTTGCTACCAGTTCTCCTTCATTCTCTGTTTTATTTCTCCTTTCCCCTCTTCTAATCTATACCTATAAAATGGTGCGTTAACCATTGGAATGTGACAAAGGATGTTGCACCAGGCCCCACTAGCCCCGTCCGAGCCTCCGTTCACTCGCCCGAACAGGGTTCGCAGGTAACTGTCGGGTTGAAATTTTCGATCCGGGGGCAGGTGCCCCCCAGTCGCAAACAAAAAAAGGGAACTTCAATTCCCAAAGTTCCTTTCACCACGCCGCACCAGAGCCAATCAGGCTGAGTGGCGCGGCAAAAGGAACGTTCGGAAACGCGCCACGGTCAATCAAAAAAAAGCCGCAAAAGAAAAACTGCTGCAGAAACCAAACACGTGCAGCCAAAACTACAAGCCCCAGCGTCCTGTGCACCATTAGCGCACAGGACGCTGAGGCAGCCAGCGCATGAAAAAAAAGCCAAAAAAAAAGCCCGCCGCCGCTGCCATTCATCCCCACGGGTGAGCCAGCATGGCCTGTGGGGAAAAAAATAACACACCCCCGTTCGAAGGGCCAGCCAGCGCGTGAAAAAAAAAGTTAAAAAAAAACACCCCACAACTGCCCTTCTTCACCATGGGCCAGCAAGTATGGCCCGTGGAGAAAATAAATACAACCCCGGCCGCCGCTGCCCTTCCATTCGAAGGGCCAGCCAGCATGCCAAAAATAAAATCAACCCCCCCTGCAACTGCCCTTCTTCCCAACGGGCCACCAAGCATGGCCCGTGGGAACGAAATGCACCCTCCCCGCAACAATGCTCCCTTCCCAAGGGCCATCCAGCATGGCCCATGGGAAGAAAAGGCACCCCCGCCACCAGTGCCCTTCCTACCCACGGGCCACCCAGCATGGCCCATGGGAAGAAAAGGCACCCCCGCCGCCAGTGCCCTTCCTACCCACGGGCCACCCAGCATGGCCCGTGGGAAGAAAAGGCACCCCCGCCGCCAGTGCCCTTCCTACCCACGGGCCACCCAGCATGGCCCATGGGAAGAAAATGCACCCCCGCCACCAGTGCCCTTCCTTCCCACGGGCCACCAAGCATGGCCCGTGAGAACAAAAGGCACTCCCCCCAAAAAAAAGAACGCACCAAAAACAAACCAAAAACACTCAAAAAGACACACAAAGAAACCCCCAACCAAAACCCAAAAACATTCAAAAAAACACACACACAACCCCCACCCAAAAACCCTAAACAAAAACAGAACGCCCCCAACCCAAAAAAAACCTTTAAAAAATGGAGAGAACTTACCAAAAGACGTCTTGCCCCGATGAAAACTGGAAATGAAATGAGGAGAAGAAGAGACTCACCGGAATAAGCAATTCCAAAAAATTGCTCAACACCACCACCCAGTGGCCAAAGGAGAAAAAACATCCAAAATATTCCCAAATATTCAATAAATCCCCAAAAATAGGGTAATCAATTCAAAAAACATTCAAAAATATCCAAAAAATCAAAAATAATTCACAGATAAAATAAAAAATAAATTTTCAATAAAAAATAAAAAAAACACTGTAAAATACATTCAATTTTAAAAAACATAAATTTACACATTTTTAAATGTTTTATCCAAAATAAAACAATTTACAAAAATTCACAAAGTAACACATTCTTTTTTAAAATACAATAATTAAAAAAACAACAACAACCTAACCTCTTTTTAAAATCCAAAAAAACAACAACATAACAACACAGTTTAAAACAGTTTAAAAATAAACATTTTCACAAACACAAATAACACACTAACCTCATTTCCAAAAACAAAAACCTTAAAAAACCACTTCAAACAGCCCGGCACTGAGGAAGCCAGCACACAAAAAAAGCCAAAAAAAGCCCCCACTGGGAGCACAAGGCCGCTGCAGGCGGACGCAGCACCTCAAAGCCAAAAAAAGCCCCCACTGGGAGCACAAGTCCGCCGCAGGCGGACGCAGCGCCTCAAAGCCAAAAAAACAAAAAACCTTACACCACCATTTAAAAAAGCACAGCACCATTGGTTCAAGAAAAAGAGGAACCCTTTACTATCCAACACAATTTTAAAAAGCCCGGCACCGCCGGGCAAAATATGCTAGTTACAATATATGAATGCCAGATTTCACGTGCAGGATCTACAGGGATCAGGGCCACAGCCAGGGGGTGGCCAATGGGTTGCCCACCCACATCTGGAATCCTGGCTATGGCCCTGAAAGGGATGCTGCTTCAACCTGTTAATATTTCTGGGCTCTTTACTCCACCTTACGGTCACCTCCAAAATGTACAACTACTCAGGCCTCAAGTCATATTTACACATTTGTTTGAAGACAGGCCATCTCTCTAATAATTAGTATCTTCTCTTCTTGCAACAGCACATTCTGATGTGAATTTAATCTTTACCTAAGAGTTACATTAATTTTACTATTTTTACAATTATTTTAGAACATGTCCAGATGAAGCTTCTAGTGTGTAATCTACTGTCACATTTAGAGATTAGTGAGACAGAGCACTTTGTTGTGGAGAAAGGGGTTTATGAGTTTATTTTCCCCATCATACCTTGTAGGTGAACAACCAGCCTGTATAGCCATAGTCAAATGCTTTCTTTCCCTGAAAGAAGGCACTGCAAACCATTAATGGATACTTGGTACATAGCAAACTCAAGAAAAGGCTGTCACGAGCCATAATCAAACCTGATGACATGTAATTTTTAGCAGATTGGATATGTCAGTGAGTTGAGTACCAGGCTGCACAGCCAAAGTTCAGTTGTGCATTATGTGAGTGGAATCAGCCTGTGTAGCTTTAGGCAAACTACACAGTATTATAGAAACATCAGAAGAATGGCATACTAATCCACTGCTGAGTATACCAAGAAAACTCTGGAAAGGATTGCTGTTAAGCCAGAAATGCCTTGACTGCATATAATTAATTATAGGAGATTGATATAACAACTTCTTCAATTTGCAGCTTGCCTTGGGTTTCCCCATTGCTACTTCCATCTTTATCTTCACTAGAAAAAAAACCCTGTAAAGTATAAAAGAAATAATGGCTGTGTAATTCAGTATAACTGTAAGCAGCATTAGCCCTCTGTCTGGAAGCACTGTTTGTATTTTATGGCTGTGTTATTTCATCTGTTGCTGTTAAATTGTTTTTAAAATTGTTTAATTATTTTATGTAGTGAGTTCCCTTAGGTTTGTAGAGGAAAGACAGGCTATGAATGTTTTAAGTAAATAAATAATCCTTCCCCTAAAAAATACACAAAATTTTATAAATAAAAGGAGCCAAGGAGGCGAGAAAACCACAGGATACTTGAGTTACATTCTGCACATTAATCTAACAACTGATCAACCTAATCTAACAATAAAGGTGAAGCCTCTTAAAGTTTTCTGATTGAAATAATGTGAAAGATAACCAAGGTACCAACTGTTTGTTTGCTTTTTATTTGTTTACATGAGAGAAGGAATTTGACAGAAGAAAAAATCCATGTGGCTCCCATCAAAGGAGATGCATAGTTATTTTTCTTTGCAATTCTTTTTGAAAACAGGTATGCTGCAAAAGTGAAATTGAGAATAATATTTTGAAAAGTATCCAGAAATGGATACAACTACAGATTTTGAACCTTCTATGACCTGAGCCCCCCCCCCCCCCAGCCTGGGGTGAACAGTGGGCTTTGGCTGTAACTGTTTGCACCCAGGCAAATCTCAGCAGGCAGGTCCTTGTCCTGGGGGGTGGGCACTGTCATTTGGTGGTGGCTAAATTCTGCTGGGGACAGAGTATGGGCAGTATATCCCTAATAGCTGAGAAGATCAGGCAGCAGCATCTGCACGGAGATGCTAAGAAGGCAGCCCCTTCACTGCACTAGGGTGCTGAGGTCCAATCACCCGCACACCCGAAATTAAACCAATTAAAAGAAATACATAAAGAAGAACCAGACAGATTTCACCAATGATGACCAGGTGAGCAACAAGGATGACGACTTATGAAACATGGAATTTAAGAAGAGAAGGGTCAGCTACACTGGTTTGACCACATCAACTGAATGGCTGAAACCAGGATCCTGCAGCAGGCATGGGAGGCCCAAGTGCAGGGTACAAGACCCCGAGGCAGGCCCTACAACAAGTGGATTGATAACATCAAGGAGGCCCTTCATGTTCGCAGTAGTGGCCTGAGGCGAGCCACAGAGCTGTCCAAGGAGAGATCCCAATGAAGATCCTTTGTGGAATCCTCTACACTGCAAGGTAGAAGAGGGAGGAGGTGATCAAGTAAGTAAGTAAGTAAGTAAGTAAGTAAGTAAGTAAGTAAGTAAATAAGTAAGTAAGTAAGTAAGTAAGTAAGAAAGACCTGAACTAGGGAGACAGTATCTTAGATTTCTGGGTTTTGCTATGCATTTTGAGTTACAAATGGTGCAAATATCACAACATCTGAAAAATAGGCACAACTAGAATGCCTAATTTTAAAAATGTGTATAGATACTTAAGGGAGAAATGGAAGTGGGCAATTAGTAATTAAAAAGGACAGAAAATGCAAACAAGGAAAGTGTGTTCTCTTCATTGCAAACAAAATTTGAAATATTTATGCTGTTTTGGGGTGACCACAGGGAAGAGCTAAGAGACCAGAGACATTGTCAGAGTAAAGCAGCACCCTCCTGGGATTCCTCAGGCAAAAATTGTCATCCACATATGTTCAAGAAATTAGCATGTTTAATTAGCATGTTGATCAGGCAAAAATGCACTCTGTAAAAAAGACAAATCATTGTAGAATGTCTCACACAGATGCCTTTCAACAGAGATGAAAATATTTGTCCCCTATAAACTGGAAAGACCAGGAAGGTATCTGTAATACTGATGGAAAGCCAGCTAGAGATCAGCTGCCTAGCATTTGATGAATTTGAGTATTATTTCTGTCTAAGTCAGTGGTTCTCAATGTGTGGTCCATGCCCCATAGGGGGACTTTAATGCCCAGAAGCCTAAATCAGTACATTGGCTGATCAGTGATTTGGGGAATTAACTTAGACTTCTGGGAAATGAAGTCCAAAAACCAAAGGTTGGGAACACACTGGTCTAAGTGTTCCTGGAAGAGGAAGAGTCATTAAGGGAGATGGGGAGTTATTGAGAGTTCATAGCTAGAACCATCAAGATGAAGGAACAATTGCTCTAGAATAGTGGGATTCCCAAGGAAGGATTATGTCTTCATTCATATCTCTGGAAAGAACAGGATAGAGGTCCTGCTGTCTTATAGGAAAACAGGACAAAAACATCTTTCTACTTTCCTAAGAATCTAAGGAGTGTAAGGGTAGATGTTAGGAGTTAGTTTTTGTATTTTGGTTTTGAGCTTGATGTGTATTTTCCTTCTATCTAGTTTTTTGTGAAAGCTACCTATGCTTTATCTACTTAGTTTTTTTCCCTTTTTATTAATAAATAAATTCTGGCATTTGGAATTAGGCATGGTTAAAGAAAATTTTGTACATAGTCTAGTCCGTGACCATTTAGGATACAATCTACCAGGAAAAATATTGACTAGTAAACTTTTTGGTCTTGATAAATACAGGAGATGGTGGTGAAATTTTACACAAAGAAAACCACTCTTAGCTGATCAGTGACTTTAGCCTGGCCATGTATTTTCTGAGGATTCTTCCAACAGGCAGTGGAATAGGCGTTGGAAAGCCAGCATGAGTGGGGAGTTTCATGTCAGCATTGAAAGTGGCAAAAGAGAGAAATGAAGGAAGATGTTGGATTGATTGCAACAATGGAAAATAATATGAACCTTGTTTCATTTTCCTGCAGTGAAGTCAGTGATTAAATTGTCAAAGCTAGTGGCACAGTGCCACTAATTTCAGATCCAGGGAACAAGAAGACTGGAGAGTGAAAGAAGAATAGAAAGCATGTAAGTGTGGACACCCTGCATTGCACTTTCATGATGTGTCAAAAGGCACTCACTTCTCTCCTATAGAACCTTTCTCCTAGAACCACCTAGGGAAAAAAGGGGGAAATATAAAGATAAAACAGAGTGAGCTCTGCAGATTGCCCTTGGTGTTTTTTTTTTTAAAAAAATCATGCCTACATTGTTCAGTTCACATTCTGGCTTGGCAATTTGTTTTTCACCTTTTGGGATTCACCCCCTCCCCCACCTTCTCTTCGACAATTAGAAATTGACAAATGCTTTCATGGACCTGGACAAGGTTTCAGTCAGAGTATTCCTTGGAGGACTGTGGTGGCTTAGTGGTTAAGACATTGAACTTAACGACCAGAAGGTTGGCAAATTGTAAGTTCAAGACATGAGTTCTGCATGTCGGAGTGAGCTTCCATCTTTGTCCCAGCTCCTGCCAACCTAGCAGTTCGAAAGCATGAAATTGCAAGTAGGAAGGTAAATTGGTGGGAAGGTAAATAACATTCCATCCACTCTGGTGTCTAGTCATGCCTGCTACATCTGCAGATGTTGAGCACTGGCTCTTTGGCTATAAACAGAGGTGAACCCTAGAGTCAGATACAACAGGCTTAAAAACAAGGGTGACCTATTCCTCAATGGTTAGAAGGCAAGCATCAATCTCTATGACTTTTATTTGGGCATGAATTGGGTCATAGGGCCAGTGTACATCCTGAAAAAGTAGCTTTTGGGAAAATTTAGAAAATATCCGCACAAATTCCCATATGGGAAGGAAAATAAAGAGTCTTGTAATGGTTCAGGACAAGCCTATTGATGAGATTTTGAGAAATGCAATGAAAACGAGCCTGCCAGATGTTCGGATCTTTTTCATGGAACAGATGATGCAAATGAGTGGAAGAAGCACAAAGTGGAAGACCCATATTAGATTTTGTGCTCTTGTTTTCCAGAGATGTCAGTGAGAAAACTGAAATCTCTGTTAGGGCTGAATTGATGTAAGCTTCTTGTGACCTGGTGTTTATTGATGTTTGTCCACTTGAGGCTCTTAATCTATTTAGGTAGATGAATGCATCTGAAGTGGCAGGCCTCTCATTAAGTGAGGTATCTGGACTCCAAATATCTCACTTAATTAAAAATAAAAGGAAAAAAATCTAAAAGGTAGGCATTTGCTAAAAGATGTGAGAGCAAAGAAGAAAACATAGCAAAATGCATGAAGACCTGTAAATGTGTGAATATTGCATCTTGTTTATATCTTTTTTTAGCTTAAATACGATACAAGATAACTCAGTTCAAGTGGTAAGTGGTAAAGACCACTAATAGATTATCAATAATATTTCTGGCATACAAGCATTAATTTCTTAGTGACTGAGTGTGGTATATTTCCTAGGCTCTGGGAGCATTATGTGTTTGGAAATCCTGAACTAACACCTTTAATTTCTTCATCTACATCTTTTTGGTCCTTTTCCTACATTTTCTACATTGTCTGATACAGTAATGGGCTCCCTTCTTGAACTGCTGTTGATTTGTCTCCACTTTAAATACTATTTGATTTTCTAGCTTCTTTTGTTTGTCCTGGAAGCTGGCCATTTCATTTCCACAGTAGCTATTTGTGCTATATTTTGGTATGAACATCCAGCTGATAGACTTCCTGCTGTTGCTACTATATTGGAAGAGATTTAGCATTAGCCTTACTAAACACTTGAGTACCGCCCATTGGTTGTACAATTGACAGGGATAGCAGGTGCTCCATCCATTCAGCTAGAATGCTTGCTCTAGTCCATTAGCTTGAAGTTTTGGTCGTTTTTTTTCTTTTTTCAGGTTTTCTCCATGTACCAGCATAATAAAATATAAAATAATCTGCTTGTCTAACTTTGAAGCCTCCTTTTCTAAGTTATACTGTTGATAAATTGCTTCGCATAGCACATTGCCCAATATCTTTCTCAACCGTACCTGTCAAGTCTCCCGTATTGGGCCGGGAAATCCCATATTTCCCCCCTCTTCCCCCCTCTTCCCTGCCATCATCCTGAATTTGGAGTGGTCGGGGGGGGGTGTTACTGTGCATGTGCACCCATCAGAGGTGGAGATGAACATGCACAAGGGGTTTCTGTGCATGCATGAAGGCATTACTGTGCATGCGTGCCCATCAGAGGCAGAGGTGTGCATGTGTGTGGGGTTTCTGCACATGCACACCCATCAGAGGCAATGGTGCTTCCCATATTTTCACAACCGCATCTTGACAGGTATGTTCTCAACAGAGTGACTATTTTATCAATTGGTTCATTCCTTAATATGTTATTGTCTTATCAGCAGATTTTGTTTCAATTTATGGGCAATTTTACCCCAATGGTACCATCATACGACAATTTATCCATTTCAAGAATCTACTTTCTCTAAAAATCTTAGGGCTGGCTTATACATGCATATTTCTAAATTGGTTTCTTATTGACAACACAGAGCCAAAGCATTGCTATACATAGCCCATTATTAGAAGAGATAATTTTTAAAGTGATGAGAATATCTCATTAGCTTCCTTTGTTCTCTGGCTGGCTATGGAAAGGATGGCACAGGCTTTGTTTAGAAGTATGATTGCTCATTCATGAGCATCTACCTTAATCCTGTCCACAGAATGTCAGTAGATTTCCTTTTGTAGTGAAATATATATTTGTAAAATAATGTTTGGTCCAAAGTCACTTCTGGTAGCTGTAGAAGTGTAAATATTTCATGGTGGTAAGTTGTGATAGTATTGACACTGATCGGCCTAGGAAAGTTTCATAATAGTGATTTTGCCCTTCAGAGATATCTAATACAATCCCTATTTTGTCAGCTATTCTTTTTTCATCAAGTCCAGTTTGTACCTTTCCAGTTTTGGTATATAGGCATGGGCCAGGCTTGCAAAGACTTTGCTGTGTTCCACACTTGGCACTCTGCCATGCCATACTTCAAATGGTGTTTTGTTGGCAATTTCTTCTGGTGATATGTAGACAAAGCATTTCCCACAATCCTAAAGCATAAGCAAAGCAATCATACTTATACACCACCCCATAGCGTGTAGTGTGCTCTCTGGGTGGTTCACAAGTTAATTAGCTTTTCCACCCCAATATGCTGAGTTCTCATTTTACTGGCCTCGGAAAGATGGAAGTCAACCTTGAACCCTGGGTGAGATCAAACTCTCAACTCTTTGGTTACAGTACAACAGTTGAACCACTGAACCACCAGGGCGATAAAGGTTTCTAAGACCTGGTGGAAAGGAATGGTGCAGACCTAAACTAAGGCAAACCTGAAGCACCTCATTGTTAATCTCCAGACTAAGCTAGGGATTCTGGTTGTCATCCATGCTCTGGGACAGAGTGTGATTAAATAATGTCAGTAACCCAGAACAGCCATTAATAAAAAAAATTGCTGATCACTATAAATTATCCACAGCAGGATGATGAGAGAAGGGGTGTGACTTTGTTGGCATGGATACTCACATTTGACCAACAGGCTGAAGGCTTTTCCTTTTAACTCAGCTTTTACAGGGTTATAGGTCTTCTAGCTCATATCCCCTGTGCCCTGAGCACCCAGTGTTTCTCCCAGTATTTTGTCCTGTTGTAGTAATAATAATAATTTCATGTCAGAAATTATTCTGGGTTAAAAGGAATTTTGCAGAAGAAACTCTGCTCAGGGAATGCCCAAATGAGGGTCTTTTCATGTCCCCAAGAGCCGGGAGAGACAGGCACACAATCTGTCATGCAGCACCCAGGTCTCAAACTGCTGACTTACCAGCCTTCCAGCTAACAAGGTGAGCTTCTTAACAACCGAGCCACCATAGCCCCTTGTTCTGCTACTGTTGCTTTTATTAAGGTATACTGACAAACCACCACCTCTTTGGGGTGCAGAATGTGCCACTTTTCCTGTAATTGCTTCAAGAACTCTACTCATACAACTGATTTTTTGTCTTTTTAGAGATGATGCAGCACTGAAGATGGTGACTGCATATATAGCAAGGACAGGACAAGTGTGGGACTCCATACTATTTTTTAGCTCCTTGAATTTCTCAGTATTGCCTATGCCAGCTGAGGTTGATAAAAGTTGTAATCTATCAATTTATGACGGTCCATGCTTTATCCACCCCAATCTATTATTTTCATGAAATATATTAGCTCTAAATTTGTTGTCAGTATAATAATGTTACTTTGTATTTTGATGTGGTAATTGCTAATCAAGTGACAGAAGCCTCAATGCGTGGATGAGGCGGTGGTGTCGAGAGGAGGGTTTCAGATTTGTCAGGAACTGGAGAACATTTTGGGACAAGCCAAATCTGTTCAGGAGGGATGGGTTGCATTTGAATCATGATGGGACCAGATTGCTGGCACTCAACATCAAAAAGGCTGCAGAGCAGCTTTTAAACTGATAACTGGGGGAAAGCCGACAGGAGCTGGGCAGCATCCGGTTCGGAAAAGTGTGTACTTGAGTAGTGAGGAGGATGCAAAATTTACTGAGCAGAGCGAGGAGCTAGTCACTAGCATTCTAGCAGAAGGATGCAAGAGGCAGTCTAACAATGCAACTGGACACAAAAGACTGTGTCAGAAAAGCATATATAAATGCTTGTATACAAATGCCAGAAGCCTCCGGAACAAAATAGGGGAGCTGGAATACTTAGCAATAGATAAGAATATTGATATTATTGGTACCACTGAAACCTGGTGGACGGATGATAAACAATGGGATACAGTTATCCCAGGCTACAAACTGTACAGGAAGGATAGGAAGGGGCAAATGGGAGGTGGTGTGGCCTTGTATGTCAAAGAAGTGATAAAATCGTATGAATTGGAATATCTAGGTGATTTGGAGTCACCATTAGAAGCTCTGTGGGTAAGAGTACCAGGCCAAAAGGATGGTCTAACAGTAGGCATATACTATCGGCCTCCGACCCAAACTCTTGAGGGAGACTGGCAGTTGGAGAATGTTGTAAAGGAGGCATCCAAGAAGGGAAGCCTGGTTATAATGGGGGACTTCAATTATCCTCACATAGACTGGGTGAACTGTTGTTCAGCACATGATAAAGAGATAAAGTTCCTAGATATGCTAAATGATTGTTCCCTGGGACAGATGGTTGAAGACCCAACTAGAGGTACAAGAATCCTTGACTTGATCCTGAGTAATACTCAGGATCTGGTGCAAGATGTTAATGTGACTGATCCAATAGGGAACAGTGACCACAACTCAATTATGTTTAACTTGATCATAGACCACAAGTCACTGATAAAATCTAACACAGAGACCTTAAATTTTCAAAAAGGAAATTTCCCAAAGTTGAGGAAACTAGTAAAAAAGAAGCTGAAAGGGAAAATTGAGAGAGTCCAAACACTCCAAGAGGCATGGAGGCTGTTTACAAAAACAATAACAGAGGCTCAATTGGAATGCATACCCAAAAGGAAAAAGGGCACTGCCAGGTCCAAGAGGACTCCAATGTGGCTTACAGGAGCTGTTCGGGAAGTGATCAAGAGCAAGAGAAGCTCATTTAGAAGATGGAAGGCTTGTCCGACTGAGGACAGCAGGCAAAAACATAAATTCTGGCAGAACAAATGC
The DNA here is from genome assembly GCA_035047345.1 of Bradypodion ventrale. NCBI lineage: Eukaryota > Metazoa > Chordata > Lepidosauria > Squamata > Chamaeleonidae > Bradypodion > Bradypodion ventrale. The sequence continues at coordinate 44,331,826 of JAWDJE010000005.1, forward strand.
AAGGCAACAATCAGGAAAGCAAAGCAAGACTTTGAGGAGCGTATAGCTAAAAATACTCAGAGAAATAACAAAGACTTCTTTAAGTACATTAGAAGTAAGAACCCAACTAGGAAGGCCATTGGACCATTAGATGACAATGGAAGGCAAGGGGTTATTAAAGAGGAAACAGAGATTGCAGAGAGACTCAATGAATTCTTTGCTTCAGTATTCACTGAAGAAGATAGAGGCCACATGCCCAAAACAGAGCCTATCTTCGTAGGGAGGGAAACCGAAGAATTAAGCCAGATAGAAATAACCAGGGAGGAGGTCCTTGCATGTCTTGTTAAACTAAACACTAACAAATCACCAGGACCAGATGGCATCCATCCACGAGTTCTCAGGGAACTTAAAGATGAAATTGCTGATCTCCTAGCCAAAATATATAATCTTTCCCTCAAATCAGGCTTTGTGCCTGATGACTGGAAGGTAGCGAATGTAACACCAATTTTCAAAAAAGGATCCAGGGGTGATCCAGGGAATTACCAACCTGTCAGTTTGACATGTGTCCCAGGTAAAGTGATGGAAACCATCCTAAAAGATAGAATTAATAGGCACATAGAAGAGAAGGCGCTGCTAAAGGAGAGCTAACATGGCTTTTGCAAGGGCAAATCATGCCTCACTAATCTGTTGGAATTTTTTGAGAGTGTCAACAAGCATGTGGATAAGGGGGATCCAGTTGACATTGTTTATCTGGACTTTCAGAAGGCTTTTGACAAGGTCCCACACCAAAGGCTCTTGAATAAACTTACCAGTCATGGAATAAAGGGACAGGTCTTGTCCTGGATCAGCAACTGGCTAAGGGACAGGAAACAGAGGATAGCACTAAATGGACACTTCTCCAAGTGGAGGGAAGTAAAGAGTGGGGTCCCCCAAGGTTCAGTACTGGGACCCCTGCTTTTCAACCTGTTCATAAATGATCTAGAGGTAGGAGTAAAAAGCAAGGTAGCCAAATTTGCTGACGACACTAAATTATACAGGGTAGTGAAAACTGTGAGAGATTGTGAGGAGCTCCAGAGGGATCTCTCGACACTGGGGGAGTGGGCAAAACAGTGGCAAATGAGTTTCAACATTAGTAAGTGCAGAGTGATGCATGTTGGGGCAAAGAACCCCAATTACATTTATAAACTGATGGGGTTTGAACTCTCTGCGACAAACCAGGAAAGGGACCTTGGTGTCCTGGTGGACAACTCAATGAAGGTGTCAACCCAGTGTGCCTCAGCAGTGAAAAAAGCAAACTCAATGCTAGGGATCATTAGGAAGGGTATAGAAAATAAGTCAGCAAGTGTCATTTTGCCTCTTTATAAATCTATGGTGAGGCCCCATCTGGAATACTGTGTACAGTTCTGGTCGCCATACCTCCAGAAGGATATTATGGAGCTGGAAAAAGTGCAGAGGAGGGCAACCAGAATGATTAGGGGACTAGAACACCTTCCTTACCATCTGAGGCTGCAATGGTTGGGCCTCTTCACTCTTGAACGACGACGTCTAAGAGGTGACCTGATTGAAGTTTATAAAATCATGCATGGTGTGGACAAAGTAGATAAGGAAAAACTGTTTTCCCTATCGCATAACACTAGAACTAGGGGACACTCCATGAAACTTTTGGGTACTAGTTCTCAAACAAATAAGAGAAAGTACTTTTTCACCCAGAGGATTACTGGTCTATGGAACTCCCTGCCAGAAGAAGTGGTGACAGCTGTCAATCTTGACAGCTTTAAGAAAGGATTAGACAAGTTCATGGAGGACAAGGGTATCAATGGCTATAATTATGGATACTTAAGGACAACCTCCGGGTTGGAGAGATAGGCAGGATATCTCTCAATATCATTTCCAGGCATCATTTCCAGGCATCTGCTTGGGAATACCCTGAAGGAAATGGTGAGCCACTGTGTGAGACAGAATGCTGGACTGGATGGGCTGTGGCCTGTTCCAGCAAGGCTGTTCTTATGTTCTTATGACACATTGTTTGACTGGTTCTCTTCCACTAATTTATCTTGCTACTGGATCAGAACTTGACAATAGCAAAAGACAGATATCCATGATATCTCAGTGATCAGTGGTGATTTACAGTGAAGACTCATTATCTCATGTCTTTATCTACTGCATGTGAGTAGTAGCATTGCCATATCGGTTAAGTAAAGAATTAGATTGCATAAAGAACACCATGGGCTGAGGATTAGGAATCATGCCTCAACTTGATAAACAGCAAAGCAAAGCATACCGAAACAGTTTTCCTGGAAGTTGCTAAATAAAGGGCTTGTTTGTTGTCTTATCATGTGGCAATATACCACCAGCCACACCACATGATATTATTGTTTTATTTAGCCACCAAAAATGCTGTATTTTTCATATTTCATTTTGATCATTAAAAATATTAAGCCTCTTTCCATTTAATTATGTTGCAGAAAAGACTATAATCTTTTAATCTCCATAAAGCTTCTTTTTAGCCTACTAACTTGAATTCACTTGTGAGGAAACTAAAACACATAAATTTATGTTAGAAACTAGAGATAGCATGATACTTAGACCTGTACATAAGTGACACTAAATAGTTTCTCATGTAAGGAAAATTTTAAGGATGAGTGTTTTCTGGGGTGAAAGAGCTGTTTGGATATGTCATAAATGAATGTTACCTCAATGTAACCTTTTACGAATGGGGCGTTTATTCAGGTTGAATAAGGGTAACTCATTGCATCATCAATATGGTTCAATTCAGAAGGCATGATGCTTCTAAACAGCAGCATTGTGCAATAATATCTTGATATCTGTTACGCCCAGTTTATTTTTTCCCCTCTGCAAACACCATGATGAGAATGAAAGTGCGGCGCCAAAATGGCCACCGCGCTCTTTGCGGGCCCCCCCACCCGGACTCAGACATCCGGGTGAGTTAGGGGGCATGGCCACCCCTCTATAAAAGGGGTGGCCACGAGGCAGCCGAACTTCCATTTTAGAATTGCGACGGAGAGGAGAAGTTTTTCTCCGTCACATTCTCTCTTCAGTCGGCTATAGAGCCTTGCAGAGCTCTGCGCGTTCGATTCCCGGCTGGGAAAAGAGAACTCCGAGTACCCGGTGCCTTTTTTAGGATTGCCTCTTGGCTACCGCGGTACTTACACGCAGGAGCTCGATCCCTGGATAGGGATCCTTCAGCAATTCTTATTCTTTTAGGGAGACATGCCTCCCAAGCGAAAGGCCCCGGCACTGAAGCCACGGCCGAGGGGAAGGGCTTTTCCTGGCCCTGCATTGGATGGGGGCCAGCCTTTGGGTCGGAGGACGAGGGCTGCACCCCCATGGCAGGGAAGTGATAGACCCTTGCCCACTGGTACCAGTGGGCCGGTGAGGCTACCTCTTGGCAGCCGGGTGCCAGCTTCGTAGCTGGTCAGGTGCAGGCTGGCCCCTCTGGGGCTTCGGCCCTGAGCGCGCCTTTGCAGGGCCTGGGACACGCTGGCCCAGGGGGGCCTGGTGTGGGTGTCCGCCCCACAGCTCCTCCGGCCCCCCCATGGGCCTGAGTTCTGGGCATGGCCCTACTCTGGCCCTGCCTCCCCTTTTTGGGTTGCCTTTTCCTCAACTGACTAGTGGGCCATCCGGCCTACCCGGCCTGCTTTTTACTGGGGGCTCTGGGGCAGTGGATGCTCTGTTAGCACAGATGGCAGTGCTGGAAGCATCCTTGGGCATTGCACAGCCTCCTTCGGAGGGGGTGCTACTCTTTCTTCAACAGGGGCCCCTTCGTCGGCCCCGGCTACCTTGCCGGCTGCAACGGTTCAGTGGGCGGCCAACTGGGTCGAGCTGCTTGAGACGGTCCAGCCGGCCCCAGCTGGTGTCTCGCAGCTCCCCGTTCGACCTGGTGTCCAGGCTGGGAGTGGTCAGGGTTGGTCCCAGAGCTTGATTACAGTCGCGAGCTCCGATGCCCGCCATGGGCCGGAACCCCCGGTGGGGGCGGCTCATGGGGGTGCACCTAGTGAGTATCAGGTTCAATTTAGTGCACCAACACAACAGCCCACGTACAGTGGTGGGGTTCAATGGCCCTGGCCTCGTCAAGTTGATGCGAGCGGGCATCAGTTACCATCCTATCCCAGTATCCCATGGTTTCTAAATGGTCCCTCGTTAAGGGCGGGGGTGTCCACCCCTGGAGCAGTGCCGAGCATCGCAGGGGCTGTCCAGGTCCTGCTGCGTATGCCCTCTATACAGAATGTGCCGACGATGGCTTTGCCGACGGCTGGTTATTCCTTGCCCCTGGGTGATCATTTGTCACAGGTCACGAGGGATGAGATCTGGTGAGGGGAGTACGTGGATATATTCTCCCTATTGAACCGTGAGCCCACTGAGGAAGAGAGAGAGGGACAGGACGACAGAGACAAGGAGCTGTCCCATCATCGTAAGCCACCGCGCACCTGGGCCAACTGGTTGCCGGCGTACCTTATATATATGGTTGTATGCCTCAGGGCCCGGCCTGATTGGGCCATCCCGATGGTTCAATCCCTTGATAATATTTACAGGGCGATGGTTGATTTCATGGGCCCATCGTAGTTGGCTTACGATGAGGAATTTGGATGAGGGTGGCCCTACATCCTGAGATGAGGTGGGATGAGCCCTGTCAGCAATTGTTGCTCTTGTACATGACTCCCACATGACTGGCACCTGGTGATAGGTACCATTGTGGTTATGCTGTGCAGCGGGCTGCTGCAACACAGGCTCCACGCTAACTGGTGGGGCAGGGGGTTCCGGCCCGCCTGCTGTGTTGGACCTGCTCAGCTAGCAACGTGTGTACTAAGCGCCAGTGTCGTTACTGACACGAGTGTCCCCTTTTGCGCTGGCCCCTACGCCGCCTCCGCATGCCCACGGGTTGGTGGGTTATGGGGCAGAGGTAGGGGTGCACAGGGGGCGATCAGAGCTCCGTGACAGTGGTGCAGTGGTGCACATTGTCAACACCCAGACGTGCAAATCCCCCAGGGTCATGGCATTGGTTTGTCAATTCTTTTAGAGAAGCCTATGCCTAAATGTGCTGTTCAGGGCCAAACATGTTCCAGGTATTAATAACGATATTGCTGATGCTTTATCCCGCCTGCAGATCCCCCGGTTCCGTGCCTTGCTCCAGAAGCAGAGGAATTCCACTCGCCACTTCCGGCCGATATTTGGACGTTTGGCGAGGAGAGGTGAACCGGGCATGTCATTGGCACCTCGCACGCGTAAGGCGTATCAACATGCTTTCATGCGATTTAGAACTTTTTGCGAGTAACTACAGTTACCTCAAGTGTGGTCAATATCAGTGGACCAGGTTATACAATGCATGTTTATCTTCGCAGTCAGGGTTTGGGCCCCCGTACTATAGCCTTCAGGCTTTCGGCACTGGCATTTATGGCCAACGTGGGGAGGGGGGGGTTCAATGACTGTGTGAGTTACTTCCGCATGCGGCGTGTTTTGGAGGGGTGGACACGTGAACGTGTCCGCCGCCCGGACACGCGTCACCCCAGTTCGCCAGAGTTTCTGACCCACCTTGCACGAGGCTGGCATGACTTATGTTCGGATAGGTGTGAAGTGGCTCTTGGTCACACAGCTACCACGGTAGCCTTTTTGGAGCGCTCCGCATCAGTGAGTGGGTGCCAGAGTTGGTACCACCTGTGTAAGGCGGATGTGTCTCATAGGGCACTGGAACTCGACAATGTCTATGTCACACATGAGTGGGCTCAATTGGGGATACGGTCCTCAAAGGTTGTTCAGCATGGCGTAGGCAGTGGAGTTAGACTGCTACGAAGTTTCATTGGAGACATCTGTCCGGTTGGTGCCCTACATGAATTTTCGGCAGTGCCTGCTGCGCACCCCAGCCTGTTTTTCTGCCACCAGGATGGGTCTACCCTTATCAAAGTAAAGTTACTGAGGGTGACCGGTGCCGCGCTTCGCGGTGTGGGGCCCATTTTTGCACCCATTTATTTAGGATAGGCATCACGTTGATCGCGGCTACGTTTGGGGTACTCGGAGGCGGATATATGTGTACACGTAATATCTTATATGTAAGTCCCCTCACTGTATGAGTACCTAGTTATGTCCTTTACCTCTTCTCCTCTTTTACAGATCCTGTGTGTCTGTGCACACCGGTGGCAGTGGGGCTGGTGGGCCGCAGCTATGTACACTGGGCAGCAGTATATGCTGCGGTGACAGAGAGTGGACCCCGACTTGGGCTGTGTGCATCCGCACGTATGCGATGGTATGGTATGCACGGCACAAGGGGGCGGGAACTGTGGCCATTCCTGATGTCTGTCAGGGATGCTGGACCGCCCGATGTTCTTATTAGGCACCTCAGCGGCAATGATCTTTTACGGATCACTGCAATTCCTAAACTGTTGAGGGGCAGTGACCTAGCGTTTTATATCATGTATGGCTTACACACGGTCGCTATGGTCTAACATCGTGTCGAGACACCAATTTAGGGGAGACGTGGATCTCCGTGGTTTGGACTGTTCCGGCAGTCAGTGGACAGGGCTGTTGCTCGGTCCCTTGCTGAGCATGGCTGGATACCATTGGAAACCTGCGGATAGGCTTACAAAAATTTTGGCTGGTAGGCAGGAGATGGGGTCCACCTGTCGGCTGGAGGTATGTACCTCTTTCTGGGCGTGGTGCAAGCAGGCCTGGCGACCGAGCTGACGGTCTCGGGGGGGGGCGGTGAATCATCATGGACACCTCCCCGTGTTGCGGGTAGCACTGGTAAGGTAAAGATTTATGACCCAGAGGTATCCGGCAGGTTCGCAATTGACTGGCCAACACTTAGACAGGAACAGGTGTAATAGCTTTGGCCGGTCAATGACGAACCAGGCAAGGGGTGATGGCAGGAGCTTAACAGCCTGCATCACCTTGAGATTTAACGGATACACGTCATAGGGTGGGGTCAGTAGATAGTTTATTGACTCCAGTCAACAATTTGTTTGTGTCAACAAACAAATTGATACAAATAGTTACATGTAGCCAATTGCCATTGGCATTTTGGGTGGAACCTTACCAGTGTTACTGCGGCCTGCTTGCCTTAAAGAATTACAATTGGATGATTACACCAATTGAAAGTTATAATTCGGACTAGGGCATTATTCAATAAAAGTGGCCCGATGCCTTTATCCATATACCGGTGTCTGAGTCTTTCTTTGGGGGGTGTGCCTGCAAAGAATCCTGTTGACCTAAACAGTTGCATAAGGTTTATCATATAAGTAATTTCCCTTCTCCTCAGAGGCTCACCTTTGTTTACTTTATCTTGCACTGGCTGCAAAGCTGGCACATAGCTATTTACATAGCCATTCATGTCAAGGGAAGCTGGAGAGACCAGGAAGAAACACTGGATAATTACCTTCATTAAATGTTAACTTTTTTGAAATCCAATTAAATTTTTGACCTTAGCAAGCAGAAAACATCTTATATAGAGGAACATTCAGGGCACATAATAATGGGATGAAACTAAAGGAAGCCAGGATATATCAGGAAAAGCATCTTAACTGTTAAAGTAGTATGACCATTACATTTGGAGGTGGTAAGTGCTATAGCGCTGGAGACATTCGTGAGAAAATTGGACAGCCGTCTGTCAAATCAGCTTTGATTTAGATTCCTGCTTTGAGAAGGAGTTTGATTCAATGGCCTCATAAACTGTTTCCAACTCAGATATCCTATGATCCTAATTTGACTATTGAGGAAATTGGAATGAAATCAAAGTAAAGCTGTTGATATGGTTTATGGCAAGTTACTAATTTCAGTTTCTCTTGGATTCTGTGCCATTCATCAAACTGGTTAGTTGACATGTACATGAAAATCCAGGGAGGAACATGTACATGCAAATCCAGGCAGGGACTTATTAATTTCTAATGAGGAGCTATGTCTTTGGCCTATACAAGATGCTTTCAACCATAGGTGTGTAGTTTGCATGCAAACTGATATTGGTGAAATCAAAACAACTGTACATTTCCACATATTTTAGGAAAATGCATTCATATTGTACAAGTGACACAACCATGGATATTAGCAGTTCTCAATCAACACCAATTACCATAAGAGAAGTAATCACTTGTTAAGCCATATAATTACAAGTAACTAAATATTTGTAGTCTTTTCCAGGTTCTGGGATACATATTCATCTCTAATTTACCAAACAGCTGAGATATTCAAAGTGTTGCTTAGAAAAAAATGATATTTTAAGATCTGAATGATCATGTGGGTACACTAATATTGTGGCAGCTCTGTAAATGTGGGAGTCCAGAATACTATTGTTACCACCCACTTCTTCATTTATATCAATCTTGCCTTCTGTCTTCTAATTCCTCTGGAACATGGAGTCTGCTTTGTTTATTTAGTGCACCATCTGAAACCCCCAGAATGCCAAGTTTGCCAACTTGTTGTCAATTATTTCTATGAATGACAAATGTCTGATTGTTTCTTTTCTCAGACAAAGATAAAATTAAATTCAGTAGAAAAGCATTCTACAAGGATGCCAATAGTTGGAATGCATGGAAAGTTATTTGGAAAATGGTGTTAGCATTAACTACAAGAAACCTATCAACTGGTAGCAGTTTAAATTAATGTTTGTCTGCTTGTCAGTCGGTCAGTCTCAGTCTGTCTTTCTGCCTGTCTTCCTTAGTACAGTATTAAGCAAATGGCAAGGGTTTTTTGATGTCAAATTATTAGTAAATAAATGAATATCACATCTATCTTTTAAACCCAGTATTATGGCTCTATGGTATCCCTTAACTCTTCTTTGATGAAATGAGTTTATTTATTGGGTTAAGTGAAGGCATTTATTTTTGGCATTTTTTTCTTAATCTAAATTAAAATAATTTATGGTACAAATTCTGTACTAGTGTCACCATATCTGGAATGCCTCTTCAAGAAAATTAATAATAGTTCTTATCCTCTCGGGTATTTTATAATATTTTAATGCTAAAAAATAATAATTTAAAATTGACGAAAGACATTTTAACTTCCTACTCTATTAAAGTAAAAATGAATGATAAACATTATAATCTTATAGTGTATATGAGCTATCACAAGCTTTATAAAATATTTTATATTATATATTATTTTATAATCAAAGGCTATATTTTGAAAATTTCATAGTGTATGGGGCTTTGTTGCATTGTGTATGAGTTTTGCTACAGGATTCCAACCATTAGCTTGTAAAACTAAACTAAACATCACTAAGGAAACTTAAATAATCAATAAAGAGAGCATCACAAGATACTAGGAATAATTCATAATGTATTTATCATAACAGAAGAATGCCAATTTGAAAGGACTTCTATGTATGTGCAAACAGAAATATGGAGATGTTAATACTCTAAAAAGTCATATTTTAGGCATAAAAAGAAATTTAAAAAGAGAATTGATTAAAAGGAAGATCCTACCTTACTTCCTAAAAATGTGTAGATTGATACTAAAGTGAGATCCTCTAGCCCACAGAGTAAAGATTTACGGGTTGTTGGTGGGAAGGTTATATTACTCCCCTTATTTTACTTCTCTGATAAAAAAGATAGTAGCCAAGTCACCACTAGATCATAAGTGGCATGACAACTCCTACACATAGAGGTGTCCCATTGGGCATGCTAAATCAAAGCTCTGTACATCTTTATATCCTCTTGTGGGAGGGTGCAGCAATTGGCTTCTGTTTATAGTCCATGTAGGGAGGAAATGTTATATCAAAGGGCAGAACAAGTCCTAATCATGCTTCTTTGCTGGGTGGTTAGCTTCTGTGCTTCACAATTTCAATAAAATAATCCAATATATGAGCTCTGTTGAGGAAAAGATAGATAAAATGTGATAGCAATGGCTGCAATTCTGTAGACAGAAAGGACAGTTAAATCACGCTATATGTTACTGCTGATACTACAGCTGCCAATTGTACCACAACAGCCAAGCTAAACGACAGATTCAGACATTTTCTGAAGAGAATAATATTGTAAGTAAAATACCTATTTGTGGTATATGTGGTACAATTATTTCCTTCTCATTATATCAGAGCATTGCACAATTTAAAAAAATGGACATATATTAACTTTATATAAAATAAAAATAAAATAAAATATCAAATTAATGCTACTGTGAAATTGAGAAATGCCACTCCAGGTACTTTATGTGTTTGAAAACAATCTTCCACATACTGGCTTAGATTTAATATTGAGTTGTAAACTTTTTGCCAGAACTAAAGCCTGCCTATTCTAGAATTAAAAGAGGTTACATTTTTGAAGATAGACAATATAATATTATTCATGATGGAATGGTGTCAATGCACAACAACAACAACAACAACAACAACAACAAAAACAACAACAACAACAACAACAACAACTAATAATAATAATAATAATAATAATAATAATAATAATAATAATAATAATAATAATAATAATAATAATAATAATAATAATAATAATAATAATAATAATAATAATAATAATAATAATAATAGCTCCTTAACTTGTAGAACTTATGTCCAACAGCCTCTAACATCAGCTTAGAGTTTCCATTTAAGGGTTGTTAAGATTGGCCAACTTGTCATAGACACATGAAATGAGAAGAGTTAATGAGCAGTATGATTTGCTTTAGATATGCACCAGAAAAGAAATTTTGGATGACATTCTTTAGATCATTCTTCAGATTTCAGGCAGATATGCTGTACAAACAAGGACTGTTGAAATAAATAACCACATGTTTATATGTTATCACACATGTTGCAGTCGTGTGAGTAGCTTAGAACCATGGGTTGTACCAAACTGAGTTTATTATGTAAAGTATATCAACACTTATAGCACCTTAACTAACCCCTTCATGACATGCATTCTAAAGAACAATGCTCAATTCACGAGATGCTGTCCACATGTATCCAATGAAGTTGACGGTTAGTGAGAAGCCACAATAAACTTGTTAGGCTAGTAGCATATTCAATATCTACACACTGAGAACTCTAGTGGTAGAAACAGCTGCATTGATTTGATGAAACACTGTTTGATGTGCCAGACTGCATGCTAACAATGACTCTTCAGATCCTCACAGCAACTTCTACAGTTAGATCTGTGCTCACATGTAAATATTGAACAGAATGTTGGCTTTAATCTTTAACACGACAAAATATTTCATTGCCTTTCCTGCACTAGACCAGTGTGGGTAAAGCATTCTGTGCCCAGAAATGTGTTATGAACTAATGGGGGGAGGAGCACTTGCACACAAAAATCCACGTACAGCTGTCCAGAGACAGTATAAAGGGTGTGTGTTTTGTTTTATTGCTGCTGTCGAGAGCTTTAAAAAGGTACTTTTCCAATGCTTTATCTTTAGCTTAATAATTGTGAACGGGGGTTTGGCTAAGATGGCCGCTGTGTAACATCTAGTTTCGGACGCTCGCGCTCAACAAAGTGGTGAACGATGTGAAGGAGCGGAATAGAAAAATTTTCAAGTGGTAAAGCTTAAAGTTAAGATCCTTGCCTGTCTCCTTGGAAAGTTTGCTGAGCTTTTGAAGCTGGATGATCGAAGTTCGGGAGGTTTTTCTGGGCGGTTGAGCTGTGACGGCAGTCGCGGCTTTTCCGCTGGAGAGCCGAGGAACGAGATCAGCGAGTGTGTGGAGAAGGCTTTGGAACTGGTTTTGGAAGTGGCAAGAAGTGGCTGGAGTGAAGGCAATTTGTGTGTAAGTGCCTGAAGGGAGCTACATTTCTAGCTATAAGCCATAAAACCGGCTGAGTTTTTTAGAAGAAAAAAAAAGGGGGGGGGAAGAGGCGGAGGCATTGTAATGGCGACGGTCAGGGAAAACGAAAGTGATCGTGCATAGACTGTGGTTTTTTTGTTTTTTTTTTTTTACATTCCAGAGGACCGCGCCACATTTTGTGATCAATAAGGTGGATTAATTTTCCTTGTTCTTTTTTTCTATCTCCTTTCTGGACTGGAAAAGAGGAGAAGCTGTGGGAGTTTTTTTTTTTTCTTCTCTTCTGCTCAAGCTGCCTGCTCATTTAGGGAAGAGGGGGAAGAGGGGGGGCCTCTTCTCACTTCAAAGTTAAGGCACTCGCTGGAAAAGGGTGCTTTGATTATCCACTTCAAAGGAAGGATTATGTGGCTTTGATTGTAGGGTTCCATCACCGTGTGGATTACAAATAGCTGCTCAACTTCTCACCTTAACCCCTTGGTGGCTGGATTTTTCTTTCCTTCTGAGCTCCCCCCCCCCCTTCAGCAACCTGATTAACTGTTTCTCTGAAGCCTTTTTGCTGTGGTTGGAAGACGTCATTTGACTGCTGGCTATGTGGGAAAGGATTATTTGTGGTTAACAATTTTTACTTTTAAATTGCCTGTTTGGAGAGCTGTTTTCTTTTGTTTTCCTTTGTTACATCGTTGTGGATTACAGTAAATTTTGGATCTTCTGCTGACATAAGAACTTGCCGGTTGTATCGGTGGAACCTATGGCTGCAGTGTAGTAAGCCTTATTGTATTGGCATTGTTACAGCGATCTGCAACATTGGGTTTGAAATATATTACATCACTATGGATAAAGGTACGAGAGCGAAAGCAAAAGAAGAAGAACAAGTTGTAAAATCTAAGAAGATTGAAAAAGCACCAATGGAAGAATCTGCTCAGTCAACATCCCTGCCAACAGTGCCATTGGACCAGACTCAAATTATGGTGGAAATTGGCAAGTTGTCGCAAAAAATGGAGAAAAATGAGGCTTCAAGGGTGAAAGATAAAAATGAAATGTTTAAAAGGCAAGAAAAGATGATGTCAACACTGACAGATTATACCAAAAAGGTGGACTTAAGTTTGAATAAATTTGAGGGAATGCTGAAAGTGGTTCAAATCGAGGTGGATGCGGTAAAGAAGGAAGTAAAAGGGACTCAGGAGGTGGTGCGGGGCAGTAAGTTAAAATTGGAGGAACAAGAAATGAGGATAGATGCTGTTGAAGATATGATGAGAAAGCAGAACATTCTGATCCGTCAGGTACCGGAACGCACTCCGGATATGTTAAGAGAGAGGGTGGTTCAGTGGTTAAATGGTTTAAAAATGGGGAAGGAATTTGTTCAGGAGGATTTAGGAAGTGTATTCCGGGTGGGTCCAAGAAGAGGGAGAGTGGTTCAAAGAAATGTGTTGGTTAAATTTGCAAATTGGGCAGATAAATTAAAAGTAATGGCTCATCTGAAAAGTGTTGGTTCAGACGCGTTGAAATTTGATGGCTCAGATGTAGAAGTCTACAATGATATTTCACTAAAAGAAAGAACATGGAGATATAAGATGAGGCCTGTTACTAAATTATTGAGGGGTAAAAATATAAGGTATAATTGGAGATTTCCACAACAATTGCGCTTTTTCTATGATAAAAGAATGCAAGTTATTGATGAAGGTACTAATCCATTGGAATACCTGGGTTTGTTGGGGTTGGTACAAGTAGATTCGGAAGAATGGAAAAATCTTAAGAAGGAAATGATGGATTCTGGAGCTTTGGGGAGGGAATATGGGAGGGAGGAGCCCGGTGGGGCAACAGGTGGAACACCACAACGAGGGGAGGAGGAGGAGGAGCTGTCCTTGATTATGGTGGAGGAGGAGATAGGTAAGGAAGGATGAGCATTAGATAGTAGTAATCTTAATTATCTAATAGAGGTAGAATGGGTAAATAGCGCATAGCGCCGGCAGTAGGGCGCATCTTGCAGGTCCCCCCTCTCCCCTCTTTGGTTGACAGAGGCGACTTTTCGTTGGAAGGTGGGGAGAGTGAAAATGTGTGTTTTATGTAATGGGTATGGTGAAGGGTTTTTGGTGGCACGCCCGATGGAGAGTTTAAAGTTGGGAGAAGAATTTGGTTATGGATAGTATTAAAATAATATCGTGGAATGTGAAAGGTACAGGTTCTGTTCTTAAGAGACGGAGGTTGGAATCGGCGTTGAAAAAAGATAGACCAGATATTTTATTTTTACAGGAAACACATCAGAAATCAAAAGATACGAATAAACTTTATCTTGGTTGGATGCAACACTATGAGATGGCGTTTGGAACATCTAAAGCAAGAGGGGTGGCAATTATGATTTCTAGAAAGTTAGGATTTGAAATTACAAAAAAGATTGCTGATCAAGAGGGTAGGTATTTGTTGTTAAGAGGAAAATTGGAGGATGAGGAAATATTGTTGGTAAATATTTATGCTCCGAATGACCACCAAGTAGTGTTTCTTGAAAAAATCCGGAAAATAGTGGAGTTGGAAAATGTTGCAAAAATTATTGTGGCTGGTGATTTTAATTTGATCAGGTCAGGAATAGATTGCACAAATATAGCTAGAAGTGGAATGGGTGTGAAAGGGAAGGCGATGGACAAATGGATGAAAGTTATGGGTTTGAAGGATTCGTGGAGAGAGTTTAAAGGCTTGGAAAGGGCATATTCCTTTTTTTCGCATGTACATGGGACCTACTCGAGAATAGATTATGTTTTTCTGTCGGAAAACTTAATTGGGGATATAGAAAGTACGGAAATTGGGATTATTAAGGAATCGGACCATGCTAAAGTATATTTGGAATTGAAAATATCAAAAAATATTCAAAGAGTTAGAAATTGGAGGTACGATCCTAATTTGTTCAAAGATCAGAAAAGCAAAGAGGCAATTATGGAAAGTTGGAAAGAAAGTTGGCAATGGAATGATAATAATGAGGTTGATTTTAACATTGTATGGGATACCATGAAGTCAGTTTTTAGGGGGGAAAGCATAAAAGTGGCAAGCCTCAAATATAAAAGGTATAAAGCAGAATACATAGAAAAAGAAAGAGAAATAAAACAATTACAGGAAGAACATGCAAAAAGTAAAGATAAAAAAATTTTCTTGAAACTACAAGGACTTAAGGCAGAAGTAACGGGTAAAGATATTGATAAAGTTAAACGAGATTTGATCTATTTAAACAGAGAATATTTTGAATTTAGTAATAAGAATTCAAAACTATTAGCAAGAGCAGCTAAGGTTAAAAGGGAAAAAAGAGAGATTGGGGTGTTAGTTGACAGGCAAGGTTCAAGGTGTAATAAGAATAGCGATAAATGTAAAATAGTTAGGGAATTTTACGAGGGGTTATATGCAAAAAAAGAAATAGATATGGAAAAGCTTAAAAGGATATTGGAGAGGCAGTTAGGGAATGGGATAAAGCAAGAGCATAGGGAGAAAATGGAGGAAAAGATAACTGATAAAGAGGTTAAGGGGGTAATAAGCGGATTGAAGATAGGGAAAGCCCCGGGGGATGATGGATTATCAACAGAGTTTTATAAAGAATTTAAAGAGGTGGTGGTCCCGAAATTGGTGAAGTTATATAATTATATACTAGATGGAGGATCAATTCCGACTTCATGGTATAACACTACAATTGTTCTTTTGCCAAAGCCTGGTAAGAATTTGGAAAGAGTGGATTCGTACAGACCAATTTCGCTTATAAATCAAGATGCAAAGATCTTCACGGCAATATTGGCTAACCGTTTAAATAGTTTTATGGGGGAATATATAAATGTTGATCAAGTTGGGTTTCTAAAAGGACGACACATGGCGGATTTGACTAGAAGGGTATTAGATTTAATAGACAGTGTTAATCAAACAAAGGAAAAAGTGGGATTACTATCATTGGATATTTTTAAGGCATTTGATTCATTGCAGTGGTCTTCAATTAAGGAAATAGTTAGAAAATATGGGTTTGGAGATAAATTTAATAGGGTTATAGATTTACTATATCAAAAAGGAAATGCCAGGGTTAGAGTAAACGGGGAGCTCACGGATGTGGTAAAGCTAGAGGCAGGCACTAGGCAGGGTTGCCCATTATCTCCTATTTTGTTTATAATGGCAATGGAGATTTTAGCTAAAAGTATAAGGGAGGATTCAAATATAGAAGGGATTATGGGCAATAAAGTGAGCATGTACGCTGATGATACATTGCTTATGGTGAAGCACCCGGAACAGGTAATGGATAGGATTAAAGATCATCTACAAGTATTTCAAGCTATAACAGGATTAAAGATAAATTGGGATAAATCTGAATTGATGTTGTGTAATTTGAAATTGAGCGAGATGGGTAGGACGGTGTCGACACTTAATATACAAATCAAAGATAAGTTGAAGTATTTAGGGATAATTATTTCCAACAAATTAGAAGAACTTAAACGATTGAATTATGACAGCTTGAGAATTGAATTTAGGAATAAAATACGAGAACTTCAGAAGTTAAAGCTGTCATGGTTCGGAAGGATTGCTATGTGTAAAATGATACTGTTACCAAAGATTAACTTTTTATTTGATACGCTCGCGATCCATTTAAAAGAGAAAGAAATCAATGAGTTTCAAAAAATGTTTAATGATTTTTGTAATGGAGGAAAAAAATCTAGGCTTCCAAAGAAACTATGGTATTTGTCACAGAAAAAAGGGGGGTTGGGTATGCCAAATCTGTTAGTATATTACCGAGCATTTCAAGTCAAGAATGTTGTGAAGATCTTGGCAAGAGAAAAGGTAATTTGGGAACAATTGGAAATGAAAGAATACAGAAATATTGGAAACTTGAATTTTCTGGGAATGAAGGATAAGGTGAAAAGGTCAAATAATACTATGATGAAAGGTCTCATGGAGGTGTGGAAGAAGGTAAAAAAAGATATGGTCCCGAATCTCTCCCCAATCTTGGAATTGACCGATATGATGTGTTTCCCAATAAAATTAGACAAAGAAAAAATAGAAATATTGGATAAAAATGGAACGTTGTTATTGAAGGATTGGTTAAAAGCATGTGATGTTGATGCCGAGCGGAAAAAAATGTTCGAGATATTAAATTTGAATTGGTTTCAGAAGTTAAAGGTGGACAATTGGAATAAAAAATATAAAAGAGAACTTGGGTCAGACAGAGTACTCACGGAATTTGAGGAATTGGTAAGGAAGATTAGAAAAGGGGAAAGTAGTATTAAGGGTCTTGTAAGTAAGCTTTATAATATATTGAATAGAGGTGCAGATCCACAGGAGGATTTGAGACGGAAGTGGGAACAAAATTTGAATATAAAAATTGGGGAGATTGAATGGAAAAATAAATGGAAAAAGAGAATTATGAGAACAATGTCTGTAAGAATTAAAGAACATAATTTCAAGATGTTGTGGCAATGGTACCTGACACCATTAAGACTTTACCAGATGGATAATAAAAGAGATAAGTTATGTTGGAGATGTAAAGAATTTGATGGAACATATGAACATATGTGGTGGAGTTGTAAAAAAATAAGGGATTTTTGGGGAAGATTAGAAAATGAATTTGGTGAAATATTGGGTAAAGGTGTTAAGTTGGTGTCGGGTACTATTCTTTTAACGAATGTGGAAGATCTGGGTTTAAACAAGGAGGAAAAAGAATTACTGGAAATTGTATTGACAACGGGTAGACAATGTATAGCCAGAAATTGGAAAAACGACGTAGATATTCAGGTTGGAGAATGGTATAAAGAAATGTGGAGTTTAGCATTGAATGATAAATTGACATGGGAGATTAAAGTCAAAAGAGATAATTTAAAAGAGAATAGATTCTGGAACATATGGAAACCGTTCGTGGATCACTCTATTATGGCAGGTGATAGTTCAGGACCAGTACCATCCCAAAGAAGTTTCTGGACTTGAGTAGAAAATAAACTCTCCGGGCATTGTATATATTCACAGGGTGTTTTTTTTTTTTTACTGGTTAAAAAGATTAGTGGTAGTACAGAAAGTTTTTCTCTATTATTTTGGACTTTGAAATAAAGGTTCTTAATATTTGGTGGTTAAAGAGTAGTTAATGAATATAGATATTGTTATGTGCTAGTATATAGTAATGTTTGTTAGTATGATATTACGGACTTGTTAGTGTAATGTATTGTTAATGTACTGTTAATGTTTTCTTTTCTTTTTCTGTATGTTTATTAAAAACTTAATAAAAAAAATTATATATAAAAAAAATAATAATTGTGAACCAGATAGACATGGCAAAGTCCCTCTAACATCCAGAATTAACCTTTTCTACCCATTGCTATCTGTATATGTCTACTCAGCAAAGAGATTGTAGGTCTCTCTCTCCCACTTCATATTTTGCAGCTTTCCAGTTTGATCTTTCCTGTTTGCATTTTTTCTTAAGAAACTGTGTTTAATTATGTTCTATTGCTCTGCAAAGAAATATATTCAGATGTCACAAACCGAGTATAATGCAAGCGCAGCACCAAAATGGCCACCGCGCTCTTTGTGGCCCCCCCCCCCCACGGACTTGGACATCCGGGTAGTTAGGGGGGCATGGCCAGCACCCTTTAAAAGGGGTGGCCACGAGGCAGCCACGCTGCCATTTTGCGAAGCGACGGAGAGGAGAAGTTTTTCCCCAATCGCTCCGTCGCTCTTCCTCTAGCTGGGAAGCCTCTTTTGGGCAGCGGTTTCTTCTTCGCTTCTTTTCTTCGGCTTCCCAACGATTTCTGGCAATGCCTTCCAAAAAGAAGGCGATGGCGAACGCGGTTCGCACTTCAAGGAGGCGCCAGCCGGGTCGGAGGACCGCGACTGTGCCCCCTCAGAAGGCCCCCTTTCCAGGGGTGCCCACCGGGACCGGCGGGATGGGGTCGGTTGCTCCCTGGCCCGAGGCTGGGCAGCCTCAAACTGGCCCTGCAGGGGATGCGGCCCCCAGCCCGCAATTGGCGGCCACCGGCCTGGGCCTGGCACATAGCCAAGCTGGGCCTTTGGGCTTTGGCATGCAGCTTCCAGCGGTGGGCTTTAACCAAGGGGGTTGGCTGGGTTCCCTTCCCTGGCAGGGCATGCCCCCGGCCCCTCCGGGGCGGGTGGTTGGGGCATGGCCATATTCGGGCCCCGGGGTCCAGAGACCTGGCCCGGCGCCAGCGACCGGTGGGCCGGCCGGCCCTCTGCCCCCCATCAGCGTTGGGGGCTATGTAAACGTTGATGCCCTACTGGCCCGCGTAGTGGCCCTGGAGGCATCTTTAGGGATAGTTAATCCATCCGGGGCACCTTTGGGTTTACAGGTCAACTCAGCGTCTGCCGGTCCTCGGCAGGTGGCCGAACGGGTTGAGCTGCCTGAGGCACGTAGGTCGGCGCCAGCTGCGGCCTCGCAGCTCCCCACGCAGCAGATGCCGCCAGCAGGTAGTGGTCAGGCCCCATCTACGAGCTCGGTTGCGGTCGCAAGCTCCGACGCCCGCAGTGGGCCGGAACCCCTGGTGGGGGCGGCCCATGGGGGTGCAACTTGTGAGTATACGGTCCAAGCTAGTGCACCCACACCACAACCCACAACGGGGGGAGGTTTACAGTGGCCGTGGCCTCGCCTGGCTGGGGCGGTGGGTCAGCCGCCGCCGGCCCATCCGGGAACGGCTCCAACACTCCAAGGCCCCTCTTGGGGCGGGGCACCCTGTCCTGCAGGGAACTTACTGGGGGTGGCAGGGCTGGTCCAGGCTCGTTTCATGGTGCCCAGCACTGTCAATGTGCCGGTGTCGGCCTTGCCGACAGCAGGTTATTCGTTACCCCTCGGGGATCACCTGGCCCAGGCCACCAAGGAAAAGATCTGGCGGGGGGAGTATGTGGACATTTTCTCCCTCTTGAATAGAGAACCCACCAAGGAGGAGCAGGAGGAGCAGGACGAGAAGGATAAGGAACAGTCTCGTCGACGTAAGCCACCACGCACGTGGGCCAACTGGTTACCCGCGTAGCTTATATACATGGCGGTGTACCTCAGGGCCCGGCCTGACCTGGTGATTCCGATGGTCCAGTATTTGGACAACATATACCGGGCTATGGTTGATTTCCCTGGCCCGTCATGGTTGGCTTACGACGAAGAATTCCGTATGAGAGTGCCCCTACACCCAGAGATGAGGTGGGATGAGCCCTGCCAGAAGCTGTGGCTTCTGTACATGACCCCCACGCGCCCTGCGCCAGGGGAGAGGTACCATTGTGGACATGCGGTCCAGCGAGCTGCTCCAGCCCAGGCACCCCGCCAGGTGGCGGGGCAGGGGGTTCCAGCCCGCCTGCTGTGTTGGAGCTTCTCGGCCAATGGTGCGTGCAACAGGAAGCAGTGCCGATACAGGCACGAGTGTCCCTCTTGTGCTGGCCCCCATGCCGCCTCCGCGTGTCCTAGGGCAGGCGGACTGCGGGGCAGAGGTAGAGGTGGACAGGGAGCGGGCAGAACTGCCATGGAGGGAGCTGGTCAAGCAAAAGGCCCCCTCCCCAATTAATGTGGATATGTTGGAGCGTTGGCTCATGATGTACCGGAGGATCGCAGATGCAGCTTACCTGCTTGAGGGTTTCCAGCAGGGGTTTCACATTCCTTTCACAGGGGACAGGTCCCCTCAAGATGCCCCCAACCTGTTATCACTCAGGGGAAGGGAGGAGGTGGCTGCCATGAGCATTGCTAAGGAGGTTGCTGCTGGCAGAGTCGCTGGCCCTTTCCCTGTCCCACCATTTCCCAATCTCAAGGTTTCCCCGTTGGGGTTAGTGCCCAAGAAGTCTCCGGGGGAGTTCCGTTTGATACACCACTTGTCTTACCCGGCTGGCCGTTCGGTCAACGATGCTATCCCTGACGACCTTTGTTCGGTCAGGTATACATCTGGCCCTGCGCATGGTGCGCTCATGTGGCCCGGGTGCACTACTGGCTAAGTGCGACATTAAGTACGCGTTCCGTTTCCTGCCAGTGCACCCGGGCGACTTTGAGTTGCTGGGTTTCAAGTTCCGGGGTGAATTTTATTTCGACAAGGCCATGCCTTTTGGCTGCTCCATTTCATGCTCGGCATTTGAGCGCTTCAGCACCTTCCTGCAATGGGCCTTTGTTCGCAGGTCCGGGTCCCGGTCTGTAGCCCACTACCTCGACGATTTCTTATTCGGGGGTGAACAGGGCTGGGACACGTGCACGCGTCTCCTAAATACATTTCAGATGCTAATGAAGGAACTCGGTGTCCCTTTAGCGCCCGAAAAGACCGAGGGCCCTTCAACCAAGCTCACGTTCCTGGGGGTGGAGATTGACACGGTTGTGCAAGCATCCAGGTTACCTGTTGATAAGGTTTCATGGATCGTTGCACTCATTTTGGACTTGCTGGCAAAACGCAAGGTGTCCCTTCGGGAGCTCCAGGTGTTACATGGTCACCTTAATTTCGCTTGCAGGGTCGTCACACCTGGCAGAGCATTTGCTCGACGCTTGTGCGACGCCATGACTGGCTTGGCCAGGCCCCACCACAGGGTCCGACTGAACAAGGGCATGAGGGCTGATATGCTCATCTGGCTTCAGTTCCTGAGGGAATTCAACGGGGTGTCATTTTGGAGGTCCGACCTTTTGGTTTCCCCTTGTTTTCAGGTTCAGTCGGATGCATCAGGGTCCCTGGGTTATGGGATTTACTTCGAAGGGAAGTGGGCCTACGGCAGATGGCCGCCAGTCTGGTGGGGCACGGATCGTTTGCGCGATCTCACGTACCTGGAATTTTTCCCCATTCTGGGAGCTTTGATGCTATGGGGCGAGGAGTGGGCCAATTCGGTCATCCATTTCTGGTGTGACAATGCGGCAGTTGTCCACATTGTCAACTCACAGACGTCCTAATCTCCCAGGGTTATGGAACTGGTTCGCCAGTTTGTGTTGCGCAGCCTACGCCTCAATGTGCTTTTTAGGGCCAGACATGTTCCAGGTATTAATAATGATATTGCTGACGCTTTGTCCCGCCTGCAGATCCCCCGGTTCCGTGCCTTGGCCCCGGACGCAGAGGAATTTCCCTCGCCGCTCCCGGACGAGATATGGACACTTGGCAAGGAGAGGTGAACCGGGCGATCGGCATGTCGCTCGCCCCCCGCACGCGTAAAGCGTATAACCATGCATTCAGTTCATTCAGGGCCTTTTGTGCCCAATCACGGCTGCCTGAAAGTTGTCCCATCCCAGTGGCTCACGTCCTCCAATTTATGGTTTACTTACATGCCCAGGGCTTAGCCCCCCGCACCATAGCATCCAGGCTGTCAGCGCTGGCATTCATGGCCAAGGTGGGTGGTTTTGCTGACAGCACAAATGATTTTCGCATACGACATGTTTTGGAAGGGTGGGTGCGGGAACGTGGGCGCAGCCCGGACGACCGCCACCCTATTTCTCCAGGGGTACTTACCAACCTTGCACGGGGTTGGCATGACCTGTGTTTCGACAGGTATGAGGCAACCCTGTTTCACGCGGCTACTACGGTGGCCTTTTTTGGGGCGCTCCGCATCAGTGAGCTGGTGCTACTGTCTAAGGCGGATGCGAGTCGTAGGGCACTGGAACTCGAAGATGACTATGTTTCCAATGATTGGGCTCAGCTGAGGATACGCTCCTCTAAGGTTGATCAGCACGGTGTAGGCAGTGGTGTAAGACTGCTACGATGTTCCATGGCAGACATCTGTCCGGTTGGTGCCCTACAGGAGTTCCTTGCACTACGTGGTACGCACCCTGGCCCATTTTTCTGTCACCAAGATGGGTCTCCCCTTACTATATTTCAATTTTGGAAGGTGACCGGTAAGGCACTAGCCAGTGTTGGCCTCCCTGGGGCTCGTTACGGCACCCATTCATTTAGAATAGGGGCGGCTTCCATCGCAGTGGCGTTTGGGTACTCTGGGGCTGAAATACGCAACATGGGAAGTTGGGGATCATGATGTTTTCAGTTGTATGTTTGCCCTCTTCAACAGTGAGTACCAGTTAAGTCACTGCCCTGTTTCCTTTTTTCCTTGACAGACCCTGGGTGTCATCTTACACCGGTGACAGTATGGCTGGTGGGCCACAGCTATGTGCACAGGGCAGCGCAGTTTGCTGCGGCGACAGAGTGGGGACCCCGACTGGGACTGGGTGCATCCGCAAGTCTCAGGTGGTACGGTAAGCGCGGAATGTTATGGCGGGAACTGTTGCCATTCCTTTTCTCCATCAGGGATGCTGACCCGCCTGATGTCCTGATTATACACCTCGGGGGTAATGATTTGGGACAGGTCACGGGCCTATCGCTGAAGCATGCAATTTGCGGTGACCTGGCCTACTTGCATTATGTGTGGCCTGCCACAACCCTACTTTGGTCAGACATGATACCGCGGCACGCTTACAGGGGAGGGTTAAACCTCCAGGCCCTTGATCGTTCTCGGCGCTCGGTGAACAGGGCTATTGCCCGGTTCTTTATGGACAAGGGTTGGGGGTGCGTCATACGACACCCCACCATCAGTCTCCAAAATTATGAGCTTTACACAGGGGATGGGGTCCATCTGTCGCCGGGAGGTATGGACCTCTTGTTGGGAGATTGGCGAGCAGGCCTGTTGACCGAGCTGACGGTCTGGGTGGGGGGCGGTGAGCCTTTGTTGAAGCCTCCCCGTGTGGCGGGTAGCACTGGTAAGGTAAACATTTATGACCCACAGGTATCCGGCAGGTTCGCAATTGACTGGACAACACTAGACAGGCACAAGTTGGTTAACGTTGTCCGGTCAACGATGAACCAGGCAATGGGGTGATGGCACGAGCTAGGCAGCATGCATCACCCCGTTATTTTACGGATACGCGTCAGAGGGTGGGGTCAATAGTTAGATTATTGACTACGGTCAACAATTTGTTTGTTGTCAACAAACAAATTGATACAAATGGATACATTGTAACCAATTGCCGTTGGCAATTTTGGGTGGAACCTTACCAGTGTTACTTCGGCCTGCTTGCCTTAAGAATTATAATTGGTTGAATACCAATAGAAATTTATAATTCGGACTAGGGCATGAATCAATAAATGTGGCCCAATGCCGTTATCCACTTTTACCAGTGTCTGAGTCCTTTATTGGGGGGTGCGCCTGCAATGGTCTTCTGGGACAGATAGTTGAAGACTCAACTAGAGGTACAAGAATCCTTGACTTGATCCTTTGTAATACTCAGGATCTGGTGCAAGGTTGTTAATGTGACTGATCCAATAGGGAACAGTGACCACAACTCAATTATGTTTAACTTGATCACAGACTGCAAGTCACTGATAAAATCTAACACAGAGACCTTAAATTTTCAAAAAGGAAATTTCCCAAAGATGAGGAAACTAGTAAAAAAGAAGCTGAAAGGGAAAATTGAGAGAGTCCAAATACTCCAAGAAGCATGGAGGCTGTTTACAAAAACAATAACAGAGGCCCAATTGGAATGCATACCCAAAAGGAAAAAGGGCACTGCCAGGTCCAAGAGGACTCCAATGTGACTTACAGGAGCTGTTCGGGAAGTGATCAAGAGCAAGAAAAGCTCATTTAGAAGATGGAAGGCTTGTCCGAATGAGGACACAGGCAGAAACATAAATTCTGGCAGAACAAATGCAAGGCAACAATCAGGAAAGGAAAGCAAGACTTTGAGGAGCGTATAGCTAAAAATACTCAGAGAAATAACAAAGACTTCTTTAAGTACATTAGAAGTAAGAACCCAACTAGGAAGGCCATTGGACCATTAGATGACAATGGAAGGCAAGGGGTTATTAAAGAGGAAACAGAGATTGCAGAGAGACTCAATGAATTCTTTGCTTCAGTATTCACTGAAGAAGATAGAGACCACATGCCCAAAACAGAGCTTATCTTCGTAGGGAGGGAAACCGAAGAATTAAGCCAGATAGAAATAACCAGTGAGGAAGTCCTTGCATGTCTTGTTAAACTAAACACTAACAAATCACCAGGACCAGATGGCATCCATCCACGAGTTCACAGGGAACTTAAAGATGAAATTGCTGATCTCCTAGCCAAAATATATAATCTTTCCCTCAAATCAGGCTTTGTGCCTGATGACTGGAATGTAGCGAAGGTAACACCAATTTTCAAAAAAGGATCCAGGGGTGATCCAGGAAATTACCGACCTGTCAGTTTGACATGTGTCTCAGGTAAAGTGATGGAAACCATCCTAAAAGATAGAATTAATAGACACATAGAAGAGAAGGCGCTGCTAAAGGAGAGCCAACATGGTTTTTACAAGGGCAAATCATGCCTCACTAATCTGTTGGAATTTTTTGAGAGTGTCAACAAGCATGTGGATAAGGGGGATCCAGTAGACATTGTTTATCGGGACTTTCAGAAGGCTTTTGACAAGGTCCCACACCAAAGGCTCTTGAATAAACCTACCAGTCATGGAATAAAGGGACAGGTCTTATCCTGGATCAGCAACTGGCTAAGGGACAGGAAACAGAGGGTAGCACTCAATGGACACTTCTCCAAGTGGAGGGAAGTAAAGAGTGGGGTCCCCCAAGGTTCAGTACTGGGACCCCTGCTTTTCAACCTGTTCATAAATGATCTAGAGGTAGGAGTAAAAAGCAAGGTAGCCAAATTTGCTGATGACACTAAATTATACAGGGTAGTGAAAACTGTGAGAGATTGTGAGGAGCTCCAGAGGGATGTCTTGACACTGGGGGAGTGGGCAAAACAGTGGCAAATGAGCTTCAACATTAGTAAGTGCAGAGTGATGCATGTTGGGGCAAAAAACCCCAATTACATTTATAAACTGATGGGGTCTGAACTCTCTGCGACAAACCAGGAAAGGGACCTTGGTGTCCTGGTGGACAACTCAATGAAGGTGTCAACCCAGTGTGCCTCAGCAGTGAAAAAAGCAAACTCAATGCTAGGGATCATTAGGAAGGGTATAGAAAATAAGTCAGCAAGTGTCATTTTGCCTCTTTATAAATCTATGGTGAGGCCCCATCTGGAATACTGTGTACAGTTCTGGTCACCATACCTCCAGAAGGATATTATGGAGCTGGAGAAAGTTCAGAGGAGGACAACCAGAATGATTAGGGGACTGGAACACCTTCCTTACCATCTGAGGCTGCAACAGTTGAGCCTTTTCACTCTTGAACGACGGCGTCTAAAAGGTGACCTGATTGAAGTTTATAAAATCATGCACGGTGTGGACAAAGTAGATAAGGAAAAACTGTTTTTCCTATCGCACAACACTAGAACTAGGGGACACTTGATGAAACTTTTGGGTACTAGTTCTCAAACAAATAAGAGAAAGTACTTTTTCACCCAGAGGATTACTGGTCTATGGAACTCCCTGCCAGAAGAAGTGGTGACAGCTGTCAATCTTGACAGCTTTAAGAAAGGATTAGACAAGTTCATGGAGGACAAGGGTATCAATGGGTATAATTATGGATACTTAAGGACAACCTCCGGGTTGGAGAGATAGGCAGGATATCTCTCAATGCCATTTCCAGGGAATCCTAAGCAGGTGAAGGCATCTCCTTGGGAATACCCTGAAGGAAATGGTGAGCCACTGTGTGAGACAGAATGCTGGACTGGATGGGCTGTGGCCTGTTCCAGCAAAGCTGTTCTTATGTTCTTACTACCAGTGATTTTTAGCATGGGAAGGCTATCAAATTATATTTCAGACATGATATAAGAGCAAACCTATCATTCTGAAAAGTGTATGATATGTTTAAAAGAGAGGTATTTGAGGAAAATAAGGGCTAGAAGGTAAGGTCATAGTGTTTTAATGCTAGCCTAGATTTCAGTCATGGAGGAGAAAAGAGGTAAAAGCACATTCAAGTTGGATGTTCAGATTTCACACCAAAAATCATTATAACAAAGGTGGCAAAATGTAATGCAGCAAAGAGGCAGAGAGAAACTAGAAATGACAATTGAGTTAACACCAACAGGTGTTCATAATGGCACTTAGGTTTGCCTTTCCAGACAATGTTGAATAAAATCCTTTGTATACCTTGACAGGCTGTTGGACAATCTCCATCAAGGATCTCCTCCTCTTCTGAGGATAACATGAAGCCATAGTTTGAAGCTATTCTAGCTCATCTCTGTGCATTGGAGAGGATCAGAGAAGCCATAAGGAAAGAACAGAGGATGTAGCATCATAAGTCACAATTTGAGACCAAGAGAACAGAATTGGCAAGATTGTGAGCTGTTACTGACAAGCTTTTGACTCATTTAGCTGTTTTAGAGTTGGGGCACAGTCCTTTAAAGGTAGTGGGATAGGGACAGGCAGTGATAATGTCACACAGGCAGAAGAAGTTGAGCCAGTGTTTTTGGGAGCAGAAGGGTCAGCATAGGAGTGGCAACATCTCATGTTACAGCTGAACAAATAAGGACCTCAACTGCTGAGGTTGTTCCGCCTTAAGTCAGAGATGAGATACCAGACATACCAGACACTCTACTCAATTGAGTGGTTGGGCCCTGGGGCTTTTATGACCCTCTGCCCTCCCTCCCACTGCATTCCAGATGCTGCAGCTGAGAGGCCATGTTGGTTTGCATTTTTCAACCTGTTTGCCAATAGACAGCTACTCTCAGTGGCAGATACGGCTATAGTTGTGATGGCAGATGGGCCAGCCTTGAGGGGGTCCTGAACCTTCCTGCCTCCTGGTATTCCCACTAGTTCTGGAGATAAGGGAAGGATCACATTTGATTTAGGCTAGGGACCATAGAAATAACTTCTTACCAACCACAAGGGAGAAGATCCATAAGGACAAATATGTAGATATCTTCAATGATCTCTTTGAATAGAGTGGTGGAGAAAGAGGACAAGGAGCTTTTGAACAGCAAGAGTTAGGAAAACCAGTGGGGAAATGGATAGATAGGACATGCTCAAACTGGCTCCCTGGTTTCTTTATGCAGCACACACACCTCAAGGATTGTTGTTTTGCCATGGTGAGGGTTTGTTTGTGGTTCATCAAGGCACTGAGGTATGCCATGTAGGTCCACCCAAGACAGACAGGTTGTAGCGGACAACTCAGACTACATGCAATCCACTGGAGAAGGAAATGACAACCTACTCTAGTATATTTGCACCCCCCAAAAAAAATGTACAAAAGGCTAAAAGATATGACACCAGAAAATGAGCCCCTCAAATTGGAAGGTGTCCAATATGCTACTGGAGAAGAGTAGAGGACAAGTACAAGTAGTCCCATAAAGAGTGAAACACTTAAACCAAAGCTGAAAGATGCTCAACTGTGAATGTGTCTGATAGTGAAAGGAAAGTCCAGTGCTGTGAAGAAGAATATTGCATAGGAACATGAAATGCAAGATCTATGAATCAAGGTAAGTTGGATGGAATCAAACATGAGATGGCAGGACTGAACATATCCTGGGAATCAGTGAATTAAAGTGGACTGGAGGGTGAATTTAATTCAATTGCCCATTATATCTACTACTGTGGGCAAGAATACCTTAGAAGAAATGGAGTAGATAGATAAATCTTTATTGTCATTGTCCTGCACAGAACAACAAGGTTGGGGGGAAAAACACTTATCAACCCAACAAAACCTAAACAAAATACAAATATACAAAATTATCAACATACTCCCACCCCACATATACACATTTAACCCTTAAAATGCTCTAAAACTCTAAAAACTCTAAAAACTATATACAGAAGCTCCCTCATAGACTGCATTGCACTGCATTCAAAGCCAGAACCGCTTTTGGGTAGAAACTATTTCTCAAGCAGCTGGTCCTGGTCCTTATGACCCTATACCTTCTTCCAGAAGGCAGAAGCTGAAAGAGATCATTTACGGGGTGCGTACTATCTTGTGCAATCTCTACAGCTTTCTTATAACACCTGGTGGCATAGATTTGATCAAGAGTGGGAAGAGTACGTCCGATTATCCCCTCCGCAGTCTTTACGACCCTGGACAGCATTGTTATTTCCCTAGCTGTACAACTCCCAAACCATACACACAGACCATAGGTTAACACACTCTCTATGGTACAGTGGTAGAATGCCAACAGCAGGTCCTTTGAAAGATTGTTCTTCCTGAGGATTCTCAAGAAGTATAACCTCTGCTGTGCTCTCTTGATCAGATCTTTGGTGTTTGCTCCCCATGTTAGATCATCCCTCAGCTCCATTCCCAGAAATCGAAACACTGAGACCTGTTCCACACAATTCCCTTCAATAATAAGTGGCTGGATGTTCAATTTACATTTTCTAAAGTCCACAATGATCTCTTTTGTCTTTTTTACATTGAGGAACAAATTGTTTCCCCTATACCACTGTACTCAATAAAAGAGTGAGGAAAGCAGTAATGGGATACAATTTCATAAACATCAGAATGATTTCAATCTGAATCCAAGGCAAACATTGCAACATCACAGTAATCCAAGCCTATGTCCCAACTACTGATGCAGAATAGGCCAAAGTCAACTGGTTTTATGAAGACCTACAACATCTTCTAGAACTGACACACAAAAAAAGATGTTCTTATCATCATAGGGGACTGGAATGCCAAATTAGGAAGTCAAAAGGTAATTGGAATAATGGGCATGATTGGCCATAGAGTACCATAGCAGGGGAAAGTCTAATAGTGTTTTGTCAAGACAACGTGATGGTCATAGTAAACACCCTCTTCTAACAACCTAATGGCCAACACAGAAATCAAATTGATTATGTAGTCTGTAATCAAAGATGGAGAAGCTCTATACAGTCAATATATTGAGACATGAATCTGAATGTGGCTCAGATCATGTATTTATAGAAAAATTAAGGCTTAAAATGAAGAAAGTAGGGGAAACCATTAGGTCATTTAGGTAAGACGTAGATCACATCCCTTATGAATATACAGAATAGATTTAAGGGATTAGAATTGACCATACCTGTCAACCCATGGCTCCGGAAAAACGGGACCTGCGCACATCGTTTTACCCCTTCCACACATGCGTGGAAGTGCTACGCCGCTTGCACAGCCCTTATGCAAGCGATGTAGCGCTTCTGCACATGCGTGGTAAAACCCTTCCGTGCATGCACAGAAAGTATTTCCCCCGCTGACAAATTACGGGATTTTGGCAGTGGGGGCCGGATTATAACGTCAATCAACGTCAATTTACGGGGTAATCCCGGCCAAATCGGGAAGGTTGACAGGTATGGAATTGACAAGTATAGTGCATGAAGAACTGTGGACTGAGATTCATAACATTGTACATGAGGCAGCATTTGGAGCCTTCCCAAAGTTAATGAAATGCAAGAAAGTGAAGTCATCTGATGAGGCTTTATAAATAGCTGAAGAAAAAAGGCATTCAAAAGGTAAAGGTGAGAGAGAAAAAAATCATCCAACTGATGGCAGATTTCCAGAGAACAGCAAATTAATAGAGGGAAAAAAACATAAGGGGAAGGACTAGAGATCACTTTAAGAAAATTAGAGAAAGCAAGAGAATATTTTAAACAAAGATAGCCACGATAAAGGATGAATGTGGTAGAGACCTAACAGAAGCAGATTACAAAAAGGTGGCAAGAATACACAGAAAAAAACTATACAAGGACCTTAATATCCCTGACTGAGGCATTGAACAAAGGGGCCTGGATGAGTTTTGCCTATCTCATTTTGATTCTCATGGAGCTAGGGTGGTGTCATGCATAAATAGGTCACAATTTCATGAGTACTTCAAGGAGAGAGGTACTAGCAATGAGATCCATGGGGTGCCATTGGGTGAATGATTCTTTCGATCTCTATTCATGGGAGTTGGGATGGAGACAGACATGAGAATATCTCTCCAGTTGAGATGACTAAGGGAAACCTGCCACATATAGAACTTGCCCAGTCTTGACTGGAGTGGGGACTCATTGGCACACCTGTTCCTGTTCACATGAATTATGCACTGCCTTAGGACACGCCTCAAGTTAGCAAATGAAATAATTAATACAGTTCTGGCACAAGTTTGAATCTGTTTTCTATGCCTCAGTTCTTTATTTGCTGGCTGGGATAATATTCTATCAGGAATCTCATAGAGAAAACTGTGATAGACATTTGTAACTGGTGATACAGTGAGAAATGGAAAATATATCTGAACTATGTTTAGGTGGAAATATTTTTGTAAAAAAGCAGATTAATATAATGATGGCAGCATGATGATACCTCCTTTATTAGTCTGTGACTCTGTCTCTTTTGCATTCTGAGCAGCAGGTTACATACCAGTACTGTAGATATAACTGAGAAAA
Organism: Bradypodion ventrale; assembly: GCA_035047345.1. Lineage (NCBI taxonomy): Eukaryota > Metazoa > Chordata > Lepidosauria > Squamata > Chamaeleonidae > Bradypodion > Bradypodion ventrale. The sequence goes on from JAWDJE010000005.1 coordinate 44,362,704, forward strand.
GGTTATTCATAATCTTTCAAGTATTGCAGAACAGCTGGGTAGACAGAAATACAAAGACCACAATTTTAATTCTACCTCTCAGATAGCATCCTAGAAATGTTCAAGATCATACTGCATGACTCACCCACTTTTTACATAAACCTCAGGAAAAGTGCTACAAATTATTAAAAAGAAGCTGCTGGATCTATTCTGTCAATGTGTCCTTCTCTCACTTACCCCCATAATTCATATGGTGAATGTGACAAAATGAAAAGAAAACCCCATTCTTCATTTCCCCACTTCAATGTAGGGTGATCCAAGACTTGGGCTCTGGCTGGCACAGGTAGATTGGTCCCTGTCAAACTAATGCTGAATAGGTAATTAATTCTAAGGATGTGTACTCAACCCCAATCCAAATTTTGTGCGATCCAAGCTATACCTTTGAAAGATACTCCAGACTGATCTTTCTCAGTATCTGTTTTAGTTTGTTCACAAGTATTTGTAAAAGCTCCCATTCTGCAAATGGGGAAACACAGACATGTCATGAAGGGTTACACTGCATCATCAGAATTACTTCTGGATTACTTGCCTATCTTGCCCCTCCGAGAATGCAAGAAAAAGAAAAACAGGAGAAAGCTCCTACAAGTTATGGCAGGGACATCACTACACGAACACAAAAAAAAAAGGAAACTGAAGTATTGTAGCATGTGTATGGGGGGGGGGGGGGGGAGGGAGATAGTCCCTTATGCACTAAAAAGAAATTATGACCTAAGCAAAATGCCGGCATATATTTACACAACCATGCTTTGTAGGGAACTACTGCTAGTATTATTCAGATATTTAAGATTCATGATGGGAAGGTCGGCAGTTCGAGACATGAGTGATGGAGGGAGCACCCATCATCTGTCCTAGTTTCTGCCAACCTAGCAGTTGAAAAATAAGAAATTACAAGTAGATAAATAGGTACCGCTTCAGTGGGAATGGTAACAGCATTCAAAGCACTCTAGTCATGCCTGCCACATGATCACAGAACATCAGCAGACATAGACAGAGTTGGCTCTTTTGCTGTAATCAGAAATGAGCACCGCCCCTGAGAGTTGTACACAATTGGCTTTTGAGCAAGGGAGACCTTTACCTTTACCTCATCATTTACCTTTCAAAGGCTCCCGCAGGACCAAAATGTAATGAGGAGAGATTTTTAATTACTACAATACAGCCTTGGGGTACAACGTTATAAGATTTGCAAAAAATAACTTGAGTTTGCTAGATTTCAGGTAATATATATTTTACAGGGAACTTCATGAAATCTTAATCATATGAGCCAAATCTAAACATTTCCCTAAAGACAAAATCCAACACAAAATTACAAAACATATATTGCCAAATATATGAAGGTAATGACGAATATTAAAACAAATATCATCTTTCAAACTCTTAGGTGCTTTTTGCCTGCTTTGAAGATTCCATTTGAAAGGTTTTTTGGTCACAGTTAATAACTTTTTATTTGAATGATTTAAAACATTGCATGCAATTCTCGGTATTTCTCTTTCATGTTCTAGCACCATTTGTGGCATTTTAATTCATTATGTTGTCAAATGCTTAAAACTGCTTAAATCAAATAAATAATAGAAACATGAGAAGAATGAGAGTGGCATTACGCAAAAGAATTACCAATTTTAATGTTTTAGAATTGGTAAATTATACAAATATACACCCAATGTTATAGTAATATGTGTATTGTGTACATTGTTTTTGTTGTTCAGTCACACAGTCAATTCCGACCCTTTGCGACATTATGGACCATTGTTCTCCAGGCGCCTCTGTCCTCCACCATTCCCCTCAGCACTCCCAGTTCTGTGCCCACTGTGTCTACAATACCATCCAGCCATCTCATCTTTGGCCTCCCCCTTCTTCTTTTGCCCTCCACCTTTCCCAACATCAAGGCCTTCTCAAGTGAATCCTCCCTTCTCATTTGATGTCCAAAGTAGTTTGCCTTCATCTTTACTATTTGACCTTCCAATGAGCAGTCAGGGTTGATTTCTTCTAAGATTGACCAATTTGTTCTCCTCGCTGTCCAGGGTACCCTCAAAACTCTCCACCAACACCACATTTCAAAGGCATCTATTCTTCTGCGTTCAGCTTTCCTAATTGTCCAGCTCTCGCATCCGTACATTACCACTGGGAATACCATTGCTTTGACTATTCTAATTTTTGTTTGCAATGTGATGTCTCTGATTTTCACTATGTTCCCCAGGTTTCTCATGGTTTGTCTCCCAAGAATCAGTCGCCTTTTTATTTCATGGCTGCAATCCCCATCTACAGTGATGTTCGATCCCAAGAATGTAAAATCTGTCACTGCTTCTACTTCTTCCCCATCTATTTTCCAGGGACTGATCGGACCTGTATCCATTATCCTGGTTTTCTTGATATTAAGTCTCAAGCCAGCTTTGCAGGCGCACCCCCCAAAGAAAGACTCAGACACCGGTATATGGATAAAGGCATTGGGCCACTTTTATTGAATAATGCCCTAGTCCGAATTATAACTTTCAATTGGTATTCATCCAATTATAATTCTTAAGGCAAGCAGGCCGCAGTAACACTGGTAAGGTTCCTCCCAAAATTGCCAATGACAATTGGCTACAATGTATCCATTTGTATCAATTTGTTTGTTGACACAAACAAATTGTTGACCGGAGTCAATAAACTATCTACTGACCCCACCCTCTGACATGTATCCGTCAAATCATGGGGTGATGCATGCTGAAAAGCTCCTGCCATCACCCCTTGCCTGGTTCGTCGTTGACCGGTCAACGTTATTACACCTGTACCTGTCTAAGTGTTGGCCAGTCAATTGTGAACCTGCCGGATACCTATGGGTCATAAATATTTACCTTACCAGTGCTACCCGCCACATGGGGAGGCTTCAATGAAGACTCACCGCCCCCCCCAGACCGTCAGCTCGGTCAACAGGCCTGCTTGCAAATCTTCCAAAAAGAGGTTCATACCTCTAGCCACCTGGTGAGTACACAGAGGAACTTTACAAAAAGGACCTCAACACTCCTGATAATCACAATGATGAAGAAATTGAACTTGAGCCAGACATCCTGGAGAGTGAAGTCATAAAGGCGCTAAAGAGCACTGCAAACAACAAAGCTAGTGGAGATGATGGTATCCCAGTTGAATTTTTCAAAGCGCTAAAAGATGATGGCGTCAAATTACTGCATTCAATATGCCAGCAGATTTGGAAAACAAAACAGTGGCCACAGGATTGTAAAAGATCAGTATACGTCCCAATCCCAAAAAAGGGCAATGCCAAAGAATGTTCAAATTATCGAACAATCGCGCTCATCCCACATGCCAGCAAGGTGATGCTCAAGATAATACAGGACAGACTTCAGCAGCTTGTGGAGAGAGAATTACCAGAGGTGCAGGCTGGTTTCAGAAGAGGCAGGGGGACTAGAGACCACATCGCCAACATACGCTGGATCATGGAGAAAACAAAGGAATACCAGAAACAAGTTTACTTTTGTTTTATTGACTACACTAAGGCATTTGACTGTGTGGGCCACAACAAGATGTGGCAAGTAATTAAAGAGATGGGAATACCAGAGCACCTCATATGCCTCCTGAGAAATCTGTACATGAACCAAGAAGGAACAGTTAGGACAGAACATGGAATAACAGAGTGGTTTGGAATAGGAAAAGGAGTAAGACAAGGCTGCATTTTGTCACCATGCTTATTCAACCTATACACAGAGCACATAATGCGCAGTGCAGGGATGGAGGAATCACAATATGGGATTAAAATCCCTGGGAGAAACATCAATAATCTGAGATATGCAGACAATACCACCCTAATGGCAGAAAGTGAGGAAGACCTAAAGAATCTCTTGATTGGGCTGAAGGAGGAGAGTGTAAAAGCTGGCTTGAGACTCAATATCAAGAAAACCAAGATAATGGCAACAGGCCCCATCAGTTCCTGGAAAATAGACGGGGAAGAAGTAGAAGCAGTGACAGATTTTACTTTCTTAGGATCAAAGATCACTGCAGATGGGGATTGCAGCCATGAAATAAAAAGGCGACTGAATCTTGGGAGACAAGCGATGAGAAAACCGGGGAACATAGTGAAAAGCAGAGTCATTACATTGCAAACAAAAATTAGAATAGTCAAAGCAATGGTTTTCCCAGTAGTAATGTATGGATGTGAGAGCTGGACAATTAGGAAGGCTGAACGCAGAAGAATAGATGCCTTTGAAATGTGGTGTTGGAGGAGGGTTTTGAGAGTCCCCTGGACAGCGAGGAGAACAAATAGGTCAATCTTAGAAGAAATTAACTCTGACTGCTCATTGGAAGGTCAAATAGTAAAGATGAAGCTAAAATACTTTGGACATCAAATGAGAAGGGAGGATTCACTTGAGAAGGCCTTGATGTTGGGAAAGGTGGAGGGCAAAAGAAGAAGGGGAGGCCAAGGATGAGATGGCTAGATGGTATTATAGACACAATGGGCACAGAGCTGGGAGGGCTGAGGGGGATGGTAGAGGACAGAGGCGGCTGGAGGAAAATGGTCCATGGGGTCGCAAATGGTCGGAGTCGACTGTGCGACTGAACAACAACAACCTCTAGCCAACAGGTGGACCCCATCCCCTGCATAAAAATCATAATTTTGTAAACTAATGGTGGGGTGCCGGATGACCATCCCCAAACCCTTGTCTGCCAAGAACCGGGCAACCTCCCTGTTCACCGAGCGGCGAGCGCGGTCAAGGGCACGGAGGTCAATACTTCCCCTGTAAGAATGAAGCGGTATGATGTCCGACCATAGCAGCCTTGTGGACGGCCACACATAATGCAAATAAGCTAGGTCACTGCAAATTGTGAATTTTAAAGAAAGGCCAGTGACCTGGGCGAGGTCATTGCCCCCGAGGTGCAGTACAAGGACATCAGGCGGTTCAGCATCCCTGATGGAAAACAGGAATGGCAACAGTTCCCGCCATCTCATTCCGATCTTACCGTACCAACGTATGCATGCGGATGCACGCAGTCCAAGCTGGGGTCCCCACTCTGTCGCCTTAGCATACTGCGCTGCCCAGTGCACGTAACTGTGGCCCACCAGCCATACTGCCACCGGTGTGCGCGGACATACAGGGTCTGTAAAAGAAAAAAGGAGAACAGTGACTTAACTGGTACTCGTACCTGAAGAGGGCGAACATATAATGCAAAACACATAGATCCTTATCTTCTCATACGGCGTATATCAGCCTCAGAGTACCCAAATGCAGCCGCAGTTGATTCAGCACCTATCCTAAAAGAATGGGTGCTGTAACGAGCCCCGGGGAGGCCAACACTGGATAGTGCCATACCGGTCACCTTCCAAAATTGAAATTTAGTAAGGGCAGACCCATCCTGGTGGCAGAAAAACGGGCCAGGGTGCATGCCACGCACTGCCAAGAACTCCTGTAGGGCACCAACCGGTCAGATGTCTGCAATGGAACATCGTAGCAGTCTAACTCCACTGCCTACGCTGTGCTGATCAACTTTTGAGGACCGTATCCTCAACTGAGCCCACTCATTAGAAACATAGACATCGTCGAGTTCCAGTGCCCTACGAATCGCATCCGCCTTAGACAGTAGTACCAACTCACTGATGCGGAGCGCTCCAAAGAAGGCCACCGTGATAGCCGCGTGAAAAAGAGCCGCCTCATACTTATCAAAACACAGGTTATGCCAGCCTCGTGCAAGGTGGGTAAGCACCCCTGGAGAAATTGGGTGGCGAGTGTCCGGCCGGTGGCCACATTCCCGTGTCCACCCCTCCAAAACATGACGTATGCGGAAATCATTCACGCAGTCAGCAAAACCCCTCACTTTGGCCATAAATGCCAGTGCTGACAGCCTGGATGCTACAGTGCGGGGAGCTAGGCCCTGAGTGTGTAAATAAACCATAAATTGTAAAACTTGTTCCACTGGAATGGGCCACACTTCGGGCAACTGAAGTTGCACATATAAAGTTCTGAATTGAACGAAAGCATGGTGATACGCCTTACGTGTGCGGGGCGCCAAAGACATGCTGATCGCATGGTTCACCTCTCCTTGCCAAATGTCCAAATCTCAGCTGGGAGTGGCAAGGGGAATTCCTCTGCGTCCGGAGCCAAGGCACGGAACCGGGGGATCTGCAGGCGGGATAAAGCATCAGCAATATCATTATTAATACCTGGTACATGTCTGGCCTTAAAAAGCACATTAAGGCGTAGGCTACGTAACACAAACTGGCGGACCAACGCCATCACCCTGGATGATTTAGACGTCTGAGCGTTAACAACGTGCACTACCGCAGCATTGTCGCACCAAAAATGGACCCCTGAGTCGGCCCACTCCTCGCCCCATAGCATCAAAGCTCCCAGGATTGGAAAGAACTCAAGGAATGTAAGATCGCGGAGGCGATCCATGCCCCACCATGCTGGAGGCCATTGGCCATAAGCCCACCTCCCCTCAAAGTAAATCCCATATCCCAGGGAGCCGGAGGCATCCGACTGTACTTGGAACCTAGGGGAAACTAAAAGGTCGGATCTCCAAAAGGAGACCCCATTGAATTCCCATAGGAATTTGAGCCAAACCAAAAGGTCAGCCCTCATGCCCCTGGTCAGTCAGACCCTATGATGGCGCCTTGACAGGCCAGACATGGCATCCCATAGGCGCCGCGCAAATGCTCTGCCAGGCGTGACCACCCTGCAGGCAAAGTTAAGATGGCCATGTAGTTCCTGAAGCTCACGAAGTGACACTTTACGTTTGGCCAGCAAGGCCAAAATCATCGCGGAGATCCGGGTGACCTTGTCAATGGGTAACCGGGATGCCTGTACGACCATGTCAATTTCAATACCCAGAAATGTGAACGTAGTGGATGGGCCCTCGGTCTTTTCGGGCGCTAAAGGGACACCCAGTTCCCGCATTAGCATCTGAAATGTAGTGAGGAGAACGCGTGCACGTGTCTGAGCCCCGTACACCCCCGAACAAAAAGTCATCGAGGTAATGGGCTACAGACCGAGACCCGGACCTGCGAACAAAGGCCCACTGAAGGAAAGTGCTAAAACGTTCGAATGCTGAACATGAAATAGAGCAGCCAAAAGGCATGGCCTTATCTACATAAAACTTCCCTTGGAATCTAAAACCCAATAGCTCAAAGTCCCCCGGGTGAACTGGCAACAATCGGAATGCCGATTTAATGTCACATTTTGCCAGGAGGGCACCAGGACCACAAGAGCGCACCATCCGTAGGGCTTGGTCAAAAGACGTATACCTGACCAAACAAAGGGCATCAGGAATAGCATCATTGACAGAGTAACCCGCCGGGACGATAGATGGTGGATTAAACAAAATTCCCCCGGGGCCTTTTTGGGGACCAACCCCAGAGGGGAGACCTTCAGGTTGGGGAAGGGTGGAACAGAAAAGGGGCCCGCTACCCTCCTGGCCTCTACCTCTTTGGCAATACTCAGGACAGCCACCTCCTCCCTACCCTTCAGAAAAAGTAAATTGGGGGCATCTTGGGGTCCCCGCACTCCTTTGAATGGGATACGGAAGCCCCACTGGAAACCCTCCAGGAGGTACCTCGCGTCCTCCCTCCTTGGATAAGTTGCGAGCCATCGCTCCAACATATACACATTAACTGGGGAGGGGGCCTTTTGACTGGCTAGCTCCATCAGCAGAAGCTCTGCCACTCCCTGTCCACCTCAACCTCTGCCCCGTGACCCACCGGCTCGTGGGCACGCGGCGGCGGCGTGGGGGCCAGCGCAAGAGGGACACTCGTGTTTATATCGGCACTGCCGCTTATTGCACATGCCATTAGCCGAGAAGCTCCAACACAGCAAGTGGGCTGGAACCCCCTGCCCCGCCGGCTGGCGGGGAGCCTGTGTTGGAGCAGCTCGCTGCACGGCATGGCCACAATGGTACCTATCCCCAGGCGCCGGACGCGTGGGGGTCATGTACAAGAGCCACAATTTCTGACAGGGCTCATCCCATCTCATCTCCGGGTGCAAGGGCACCCTCATTCTAAATTCCTCATCGTAAGCCAACCACGATGGGCCAGGGAAATCCACCATCGCCCTGTAAATATTGTCCAAATATTGGACCATAGGAATGGCCAGATGAGGCCGGGCCCTAAGGTACACCGCCATATAAATAAGATATGCCAGCAACCAGGTGGCCCATGTGCTCGGTGGCTTACAACGGCGGGACAGCTCTTTGTCTCTGTCATCCTGTCCCTCTTTCTCCTCCTTAGTGGGCTCACAGTTCAATAGGGAAAATATATCCACGTACTCCCCCGCCAAATCTTTTCCCTCGTGACCTGGGACAAATGATCACCAAGGGGCAAGGAATAACCAGCCGTCGGCAAAGCCGTCACCGGAACATTAGGTACATGGGGCATACGCAGCGGGACCTGGACAGCCCCTGCGATGCTTGGCACTGCCCCGGGGGCGGAAACCCCCACCCTCAATGAGGTGCCATTGTGAAACCAAGGGGCACTGGGATAGGCTGGTAACTGATGCCCACTCGCCTAGACTTGACGAGGCCAGGGCCACTGAACCCCACCACTGGAAGTGGGCTGTGATGTGGGTGCATTAATTTGAACCTGATACTCACTAGGTGCACCCCCGTGAGCCGCTCCCACTGGGGGTTCCGGCCCACGGCGGGTGTCGGAGCTCGCGACCGGAATCGAGCTCTGGGGCCACACCTGACTGCTCCCCGGCTGCAGCTCTGGACGAACAGGGAGCTGCGAGACACCGGCCGGTGCGGGCCGGAGCGTCTCAAGCAGCTCAACCCAGCTGGCCGCCTGTTGCAGTGTGGCAGCCGTCGAGGTAGCCGGTGGACACGAAGGGCCCCCAGCAGAGAGAGAAGGGCCCCCTCCCATAGGGTTGTGTGCAATCCCCAAGGATGCCTCTAGCACAGCTAAACATGTTAGTAACGCATCCACTGCCACAGATCCCCCAGTATAAGGTGGGCCGGGTGGGCCGGAAGGCCCACTAGGCATTTGACAAGGAACACCAAAGTGAGTGCCTGGGCCGGAATAGGGCCATGCCCAAAACTCTGGCCCATGAGGGGCCGGAGGAGGAACGGGTTGCGCACCCGCACCAGGCCCTCCCCCGCTGTCCTGACCCATGGCTGGCAACTGCGGGCTGAGGGCCGAAGCCCCTGAGGGGCCGGCCGGAGGCTGGCCAGCCAAGGTCGGCTGCCAAGCACCAGCCTGCATCACCCCACCGGTATCGATGGGTAGAGCTGGGGTAGTGCCCTGCCCCGGGGGGTGCAGCCCTGGTCCTCCGACCTGAGGCCTGCCCCCCGCCCTGCGCAGGGCCATAAAAGTCCTCCCCTTTGGCTGCGGTTTCGTCGCCGGGGCCTTCCGTTTGGGAGGCATATCTTGAAGAAAGAGCAGGATCCCTTTCCAGGGATCGAAAACCTAGCGCAAAAAGCATAGAGCAGCCAGCAAGCTAAAGGCTCCATGCGAATCCTTCCTTCCCAGCTGGGAAGGACCAAGGGCTAAACAGCCGAAGACTCGAACAAACAGCGACGGAGAAAACTTCTCCTCTCCATCGCTATTTCTAAAATGGCAGCTCGGCTGCCTCGTGGCCACCCCTTTTATAGAGGGGTGGCCACACCCCCTAACTCACCCGGATGTCTGAGTCCAGGTGGGGGGGGGCCTGCAAAGAGCGTGGCGGCCATTTTGGCGCCGCACTTTCATTTGCACACTCCTCCTTCAGCCCAATCAAGAGATTCTTTAGGTCTTCCTCACTTTCTGCCATTAAGGTGGTATCGTCTGCATATCTCAGATTGTTGATGTTTCTCCCAGCAATTTTAATCCCATATTTTGATTCCTCCATCCCTGCATTGTGCATTATGTGCTCTGTGTATAAGTTGAATAAGCAGGGTGACAAAATGCAGCATTGTTTTACTCCTTTTCCTATTCCAAACCATTATGTCATTCCGTGTTCTGGCCTAACTGTTGCTTCTTGGTTGATGTACAGATTTCTCAGGAGGCATATGAGGTGCTCTGGTATTCCCATCTCTTTAATTACTTGCCACATCTTGTTGTGGTCCACACAGTCAAATGCCTTAGTGTAGTCAATAAAACAGAAGTAAACTTGTTTCTGGTATTCCTTTGTTTTCTCCATGATCCAACGTATGTTGGCAATGTGGTCTCTAGTCCCCCTGCTTTGTCTGAAACCAGCATGTACCTCTGGTAATTCTCTCTCCACATGCTGCTGAAGTCTATCCTGTATTATCTTGAGCATCACCTTGCTGGCGTGTGGGATGAGTGCAATTGTTGGGTAATTTGAACATTCTTTGGCATTGCCCTTTTTTGGGATTGGGACGTATACTGATCTTTTCCAAAACCTGTGGCCACTGTTTTGTTTTCCAAATCTGCTAGCATATTGAATGCAGTAATTTGACGCCATCATCTTTTAAAGCTTTGAAAAGTTCCACTGGGATACTAGCATGTCCACTAGCTTTGTTGTTTGCAGTGATCTTTAGGGCCTTTATGACTTCGCTCTCCAGGATGTCTGGCTCAAGTTCAATTTTTTCATCCTTGTGATTATCAGGAGTGTTGAGGTCCTTTTTGTAGAGTTCCTCTGTGTACTCTTTCCATCTTTTCTTAATCTCTTCTGCATCAGCTAGCTCTTCTCCATCTTTGTCCCTTATCATGGTCATTTTTGCTTTAAATGTTCCCTTGATTTCCCCGATTTTATTGAAAAGATCTCTAGTTCTGCCTCTTTTGTTGTTTTCCTCCATTTCTTTGCACTGTTCTTTTAGGTAGTTTTCCTTATCTCTCCTTGCTTTTCTTTGAAATTCTGTGTTAAAATGATTGTATTTTTTCCTTTCTCTTTTGACTTTTGCATTCCTTCTTTCCTCTGCTATTTTAAGAGCCTCATCAGACAACCACTTTGCTTTCTTACGCTTCTTTTCTTTTGGTATGGTTTTCTTTGCTGCTTCCTGCATGATGTCCCTCATCTCTGTCCATAATTCTTCTGGCACTCTGTCTATTGAGTCTAGGCCATTATATCTGTTCATCACCTCCACCGTGTATTCTTTTGGGATGCTGTCTAGGTGATATCTGTCTTGTCTCCTTGTTTTCCCTATTTTTGTTAGTCTAAGCCTAAATTTTGCAATCAGTAGGTTGTGATCTGAGCCACAGTCTGCTCCAGGTCTTGTTTTTGCTGACTCTATGGAGGTTCTCCATCTTTGGCTGCAGAGAATGTAGTCAATTTGGTTTCGGTGTTGGCCATCTGGTGATGTCCATGTGTAAAGTCGCCTCTTGTGTTGCTGGAAGAGAGTGTTTGCTATGACCAGTGCGTTCTCTTGGCAGAACTCTATCAATCTTTGCCCTGCTTCATTCTGTACTCCAAGGCCAAACTTGCCTGTTATTCCCTCCACTTTTTGATTTCCTACTTTGGCATTCCAGTCTCCTAATATAATTTGGACATCATTTCTTGGTGTCTGTTCTATGAGGTGTTCTAGGTCCTCATAGAACTGATCCACTGTGGCTTCATCTGCACCAGTGGTTGGTGCATATATTTGGATCACAGTGACATTGAAAGGTTTGCCTTGAATTCTGACTGACATCATTCTGTCATTTTTGAGATTGTATCCCATTATTGCTTTTCTCACTCTTTTATTGACAATTATGGCTACTCCATTTCTTCTAAGGTTTTCTTGTCCACAATAGTAAATATGATGGTTTCCAGAGCTGAATTCACCCATCCCTGTCCATTTTACCTCACTGATGCCCAAGATGTCAATGCTTATTCTTTCCATCTCATTTTTTACCCCTTCCAGTTTACCTTGGTTCATTGATCTCACATTCCATGTCCCTATGCATTATTGTTCCTTGGAACACTGTATTTCTCCCCCCCTTTCCTGTCCCTCCCCTTCCTCCACTCTGTGGTGCTAAGCATCCTGTATCATCTAGCCAGCTCCTTTGTTTTGCCTTTTGTTTTTGGTCAATAGGGTTCTCTTGGCAAGCTTTATGGTGTGGTTTGCCGGTTTCTACGCCATTTTTCTCCCCTCATTATCACAGTTTTAAAAGTTTAGAACATTTTAAACAACATATTATCATGCATGTTATTACACTTTAAAACACAGTCTCTATGTCAGTTGCTATATTAAGTCAGTATAAAGTCTTTTTGTAAGTTACTATATTAAGTCATCTATATCAGCTACTTATCCTTTGCATGGGGCTCTGAGTCTCACCCCCTGGTTTTCCTCCTCTGCCTTCTTCCCTTCTGCCAATTGGTCCTCTCCTTCGGTGCTCGCTTGGTGCCTGGAGGCTGGGGATGGTGGTGTCCGGGGCTTGGGAAGGCTTGCGGCAGAACAACTACAATACTATAGAACTGTTGGTATATGTGTACAGTTTAAAAATCCTACAGAGAAAGAGATCTAGATCTATCTGTCTGTCTTTCTATATAGCTAGAAATAGGTCTGTGGTTATTGTTCTCCCCCAACTCTCTCTCTCTCTCTCTCTGTGCAGTATTTTAAAATTATACATACAGTATATACACAGATGTTATTTTGTGTGTACATCTATTCTCTCTTGTGTGTGTCTTACACATAAAATTGCAAAAAATGAAAGTGCGGCGCCAAAATGGCCGCCACGCTCTTTGCGGGGGCCCCCCACCCGGACTCAGACATCCGGGTGAGTTAGGGGGCATGGCCACCCCTCTATAAAAGGGGTGGCCACGAGGCAGACGAGCTGCCATTTTTAAAAGTGCGACGGAGAGGAGAAGTTTTCTCCATCGCTGTTCCTTCGACTCTTCGGCTCTTTAGCCCTTGGTCTTTCCCGGCTGGGAAGGAAGGATTTGCACAGAGCCTTTGGCTTGCTGGCTGCTCTGTGTTTTTTGGCGTCAGGTTGATCCCTGGAAAGGGATCCTGCTCTTCCTAACAGATATGCCTCCCAAACGGAAGGCCCCGGCGACGAAACCGCGACCAAAGGGGAGGACTTTTGGGGGCCCTGCACAGGGCGGGGGGCAGCCCTCAGGTCGGAGGACCAGGGCTGCGCCCCCGTGGCAGGGCACTACCCCAGCTTTACCCACCGATACCGGTGGGGCGATGCAGGCTGGTGCTTGGCCTGGCCGGCCTCCGGCCGGCCCTTCAGGGGCTTCGGCCCTCAGCCCGCAGTTGCCGGCCATGGGTCAGGACAGCGGGGGAGGGCCTGGTGTGGGTGCACAGCACGTTTCCCCTCCAGCCCCTCATGGGCCGGAGTTTTGGGCATGGCTCTATTCGGGCCCAGGCTCTCACTTTGGGGTTCCTGGTCAAATGCCTAGTGGGCCGTCCAGCCCACCCGGCCAACTTTATACTGGGGGAATCTGTGGCAGTGGATGCGTTGCTAACGCATTTAGCTGTGCTTGAGGCATCCTTGGGGATTGCACACAACCCCATGGGAGGGGGCCCTTCTCTCTCTGCTGGGGGCCCTTCGTGTCCACCGGCTACCTCGACGGCTGCCACACTGCAACAGGCGGCCACCCGGGTTGAGCTGCTTGAGACGCTCCGGCCTGTACCTGCCGGTGTCTCGCAGCTCCCTGTTCATCCAGAGCTACAGCCGGGGAGTGGTCAGGTGTGGCCCCAGAGCTCGATTCTGGTCGCGAGCTCTGATGCCTGCTATGGGCCGGAACCCCCAGTGGGAGCGGCTCACGGGGGTGCACCTTGTGAGTATCAGGTTCAAGTTAATGCACCCACATCACAGTCCACTTCCGGTGGTGGGGTTCAGTGGCCATTGCCTCGTCAAGTCGAGGCGAGTGGGCATCAATTGCCAGCCTATCCCAGTGCCCCTTGGTTCCATACTGGCACAACATTGGGGGTGGGGGTTTCCGCCCCCGGGGCAGTGCCGGGCATCGCAGGGGCTGTCCAGGTTCCGCTGCGTATGCCCCGTCTACCTAAGGTGCCGGTGACGGCCTTGCAGACAGCTGGTTATTCATTGCCCCTTGGTGATCATTTGTCCCAGGTCACGAAGGGCGGCTCACGGGGGTGCACCTAGTGAGTATCAGGTTCAATTTAAGTGCACCAACACCACAGCCCCTTACGGTGGTGGGGATTAGTGGCCCTGGCCTCGTCAAGTTGATGCGAGCGGGCATCAGTTACCATCTTATCTCAGTATCCCATGGTGCTAAATGGTCCCTCGTTAAGGGCGGGGTTGTCTGCCCCCGGGGCAATGCCGAGCATCGCAGGGGCTGTCCGGGTCCTGCTGCCTATGCCCTTTATACAGAACATGCCGTCGATGGCTTTGCCGACGGCTGGTTATTCCTTGCCCCTGGGTGATCATTTGCCGCAGGTCACGAGGGGTAAGGTCTGGAGGGGGATATGTGGATATTCCCCCTATTGAACTGTGAGCCCACTGAGGAGGAGAGAGAGGGACAGGACGACAGAGACAAAGAGCTGTCCCATCGTCGTAAGCCACCGCGCACCTGGGCCAACTGGTTGTCGGCATACCTTATATATATGGTGGTATGCCGCAGGGCCCGGCCTGATTGGGCCATCCCGATGGTTCCATCCATTGCTAATAATTACAGGGTGATGGTTGATTTGATGGGCCCATCGCAGTTGGCTTACGATGAGGAATGTGGATGAGGGTGGCCCAAACCCTGCGAGGAGGTGGGATGAGCCCTATCAGCAATTGTGCTCGTGTACATGACTCCCACGTGACTGGTGCCTGGTGATAGGTACCATGGTGGTCATGCTGGGCAGCGGGCTGCTCAGACACAGGCTCCACGCTAACTGGTCGAGCAGGGGGTTCAGCCCGCCTGCTGTGTTCGACCTGCTCAGCTGGCGACGTGTGTACTAAGCGCCAGTGTCATTACCGACTTGGTGTCCCCTTTTGCGCTGCCCTTACACTGCCTCCATGTGCCCTCGGGTTGGGGGGTTACGGGGCAGAGGTAGGGGTGCACAGGGGGCGATCAGAGCTCCGTCTGAAAGAACTAGCCTTGTCAAAGCCCCCCCTCCCCAATTAGTGTACTCAGGCTGGAGCGATGGCGCTCAGCTCATCCAAGAAGGGATGATGCGGGGTACCTGCTGGAGGGTTTTCAATGGGGCTTTTGTATTCCATTCGGGGGTGTTAGGGGTCCCAGGATGCTACTAATATGGTTCCCTTGAAAGGTAACGAAGAGGTGGCTCCACTGCACAGCTACGGGAGTTGGGGTTATGAGAGTAGCGGGTCCCTTCTTGGACCCACCTTTCCTAAATCGAACATCTCCCCTATGAGGCTAGTACCGAGGTAGAACCAGGGTGAATGTCATTTAATCCTCCATTTAGCTCACCCTGTGGGTTATCCGGTCAGGGATGCCATTCCTGATGACCTTGTTCAGTCAGGTACTCATAGTTGGTTCAGCCCCTATGGGTGGCACGCTCATGCAGTCCCGGTGCTTTCCTGGCACAGTGTGATATGCACTCGGCTTTCAGATTACTGCCAGTGCACCCAATGGATTTAGAGCTATTGGGTTTTTAGGTTCCAAGTGGAATTTTACTTAGATAAGGCCAACCCCTTCTGACTGAGTTAATTCATGTTCAGCATTCAAACGATTCGAGATTTTCATTCAGTGGGCCTTTGCTCGCAGGTCAGGGTCTCGGTCTCTAGCCCATTACCTTGACGACTTTTGGTTTGGGGGTGAACGGGGCTCGGACACGTGCACGCGTCTCCTCACTACATTTCAGACACTCAAGTAGGAACTGGGTGTCCCCTTGGCGCCTGAAAAGACCGAGGGCCCAGCTACTAAGCTCACATTTCTAGATTGACTCTGTCGCACGGGCATCCGGGTTAACCATGAATCAGGTGACTCGGATCTCCGCGGCGATTTTGGCATTGATTGCCAAACATAAATTGTTCCCTTGTGAGCTGCAGTTACTTCATGGCCACCTTAATTTTGCCTGCAGGGTGGTTCCACCCGGCAGAGCATTGGCCAGGCGCCTGTGTGACGCCATGGCTGGCCTGTTAAAATGTCAACACAGGGTCCGGCTGATCAGGGGCATACGGGTGGACCTTCCGGTCTGGCTCAAATTGCTCCTGGGTTTTAACGGGGTCTCTTCCTGGAGATCAGACCTGATGGTCTGCCCTAGATTTCAAGTACGGTCGGATGCCTCTGGCTCCCTGACTTATGGAGGTTTACTCTGAGGGTAGGTGGACTTACGGCCAATGGCAGCATGCATGGCTTGGCATGGATCGCCTCCGCGATCTTACCTTCCTTGAGTTCCTACCCATTTTGGGGAGCACTGGTGCTATGGGGCGATGAGTGGGCCTACTCAGTGGTCCATTTTCGGTGTGATAATGCGGCAGTGGTGCACATTGTCAACACCCAGACATGCAAATCCCCCAGGGTCATGACATTAGTTTGTCTATTCTTTTTGAGAAGCCTACGCCTAAATGTGCTGTTCTGGGCCAGACATGTTCCAGGTATTAATAACGACATTGCTGCTGCTTTATCCCGCCTGCAGATCCCCTGGTTCCGTGCCTTACTCCGGAAGCAGAGGAATTACACTCGCCACTACCGGCCGATATTTGGACGTTTGGTGAGGAGAGGTGAACCGGGCTTGTCATTGGCACCTTGCACGCGTAAGGCGTATCAACATGCTTTCATGCGTTGTGTTTTGGAGGGGTGGACACGGGAACGTGTCCGCTGCCCGGACACACGTCACCCCAGTTCCCAGAGTTTCTGACCCACCTTGCACGAGGCTGGCATTACTTATGTTCGGATAGGTGTGAAGTGGCTCTGGGTCACGCAGCTACCACGGTGGCCCAATGCCTTTGCAGGCGCACCCCCCAAAGAAAGACTCAGACTCCGGTATATGGGTAAAGGCATTGGGCCACATTTATTGAATAATGCCCTTGTCCGAATTATAACTTTCAATTGGTACTCAGCCAATTATAATTCTTAAGGCAAGCAGGCTGCAGTAACACTGGTAAGGTTCCTCCCAAAATTGCCAATGGCAATTGGCTACAATGTATCCATTTGTATTCATTTGTTTGTTGAGACAAACTAATTGTTGACTGTAGTCAATAAACTATCTACTGACCCCACCCTCTGACGTGTGTCCGTCAAATCATGGGGTGATGCATGCTGAAGAGCTCCTGCCATCACCCCCTTGCCTGGTTCGTCGTTGACCGGTCAACGTTATGACACCTGTACCTGTCTAAGTGTTGGCCAGTCAATTGCGAACCTGCCGGATACCTGTGGGTCATAAATATTTACCTTCCCAGTGCTAAACGCCACACAGGGAGGCATCCATGATGACTCACGCCCCCCCCCCCAAGACCGTCAGCTTGGTCGCCAGGCCTGCTTGCATCACACCCAGAACGAGGTACATACCTCCAGCCAACAGGTGGACCCCTTCTCCTGCCTACCAGCAAAATTTTTGTGTAAGCCTATCATCCGGTATCCAATGGCCGTCTCACAGCCATGCTCAGGACGGGATGGAGCCACAGCCCCGTCCACTGACTGCCGGAACAGTCCGAACTAGGGAGATCCGCATCTCACCTAAATTGGTGTCTTGGCACGATGTTAGACCATAGCAACCGTATGTAAGCCATATGTGACATAAAATGCCAGGTCACAGCCCCTCGACGGTTTAGTAACAGCAGTGATCCGTATAAGATCAATGCCGCCGAGGTGCCTGTAAAACATTGGGCGTTCCAGCATCCCCGACAGACAGCAGGAATGGCCACAGTTCCCGCCCCCATGTGCCGCGCATACCATACCATCGCAGACGTGTGGATGCACACAGCCCAGTTGGGGTCCACTCTTTTCGCTGCAGCATAAACTGCTGCCCAGTGTACATAGCTGCGGCCCACTAGCCCCCTGCCACCGGTGTGTTGAGACCCCTAGGATCTGTAAAAGAGGAGAAAAAGGTTAAGGACATAACAAGGTACTCGTACAGTGAGGGGACGTACATATCTGAAATTGCGCGTACACGCATATCCACCTCCGAGTACCCTAAACGTAGCCGCGATCAACGCGACGCCTATCTTAAGTAAATGGGTGCCAAAACGGGCCCCACACCGCGAAACGCGGCACCGGTCACCCTCAGGGACTTTACTATGGTAAGGGTAGACCCATCCCGGTGGCAGAAAACAGGCTGGGGTGCGCAGCAGGCACTGTCAAAAATTATGTAGGGCACCAACCGGACAGATGTCTCAAAAACTTCGTAGCAGTATACACCACTGCCTACACCATGCTGAATAACCCGTGAGGACCGTATCCCCACTCGAGCCCACTCATGTGTGACAGAGACATCTTCGAGTTCCAGTGCCCTACGAGACACATCCGCCTTACACAGGTGGCAGCAACTCTGGCACCCACTCACTGATGCGGAGTGCTCCAAAAAGGCTACCGTGGTAGCTGCGTGGCCAAGAGCCACCTCACACCCATCTGTACATAAGTAATGGCAGCCTCATGGAAGGTGGGTCAGAAACTCTGGGAACAGGGGTGACGCGTGTACGGGCGGCGGACACGTTCCCGTGTCCACCCCTCCCGAACACAACGCATGAACGCTGTAGTGATACGCCTTACGCGTGCGAGGTGCCAGTAACATGCCCGGTTCACCTCTCCTCACCAAATGCCCAGCTATCGGCCAAAAGTGGCGAGTGGAATTCCTCTGCTTCCGGAGTAAGGCACGGAACCGGGGGATCTGCAAGTGGGGGAAAGGAGCAGTAATGTCATTATTAATACCTAGAACATGTCTGGCCTAGAACAGCACATTTAGGCGTAGGCTTCTCAAAAGAATAGACAAACTAATGTCATGACCCTGGTGGATTTGCATGTCTGGGTGTTGACAATGTGCACCACTGCCGCATTGTCACACCGAAATTGGACCACTGAGTAGGCCCACTCATTGCACCATAGCTTCAGTGCTCTCCAAAATGGAAAAAAACACAAGGAAGGTAAGATCGCGGAGGCGATCCGTGCACCTACCCTCAGAGTAAACCCCCATAAGTCCGGGAGCCGGAGGTATCCGACCGTACTTGAAATCTAGGGCAGACCATCAGGTCTGATCTCCAGGAAGAGACCCCGTTAAACCCAGGAGTAATTTGAGCCAGACCAGACAAAATTAAGGTGGCCATGAATTAACTGCAGCTCACGAGGGCACACTTTATGTTTGGCAATCAATGCCAAAATCGCCGCAGAGATCCAAGCCACTGAAGTCATGGTTAACCCGGATGCCCGCGCGACAGAGTCGATTCAGAAATGTGAGCTTAGTAGATGGGACCTCGGTCTATTCAGGCGCCAAGGGGACACCCAGTTCCCACCTGAGTGTCTGAATTGTAATGAGGAGACGCGTGCACGTGTCCAAGCCCCGTTCACCCCCGAACCAAAAGTCGTCGAGGTAATGGGCTAGAGACCGAGACCCCGACCTGTGAGCAAATGGCCACTGAATGAAAGTCCCCAATCGTTCGAGTGCTGAACATGAATTAACTCAGTCAGAAGGGGGTTGGCCTTACCTAAGTAAAATTCCCTTTGGAACCTAAAGAAGCCCACTAGGTCTAAATCATTGGGTGCACTGGCAATAATCTGAAAGCCGAGTGCATATCACACTGTGCCAGAACAGCACCAGGATTGCGTGAGCGTGCCACCCATAGTAGCCGAACCAACTACGAGTACCTGACCGAACAAGGTCATCAGAAATGGCATCCCTGAATGGGGAAGCCACAGGGTAAGCTGAATGGAGTATGAAATGACATTCACCCTAGCTCTAGCTCAGGACGACCTTCATGGGGGAGACATTCGACTAGGAAAGGTGGTTCAAAGAATGCCCCCCACTACTCTCATAGCCCCAACTCCCTTAGCTGTGCACAGTAGAGCCCCCTCTTCGTTACTCTTCAAGGGAACCAGATTAGTAGCATCCTGGGACCCCCCAACACCCCCGAATGGATACAAAAGCCCCCATTGAAAACCCTCCAGCAGGTATCCCGCCCCATCCCTTCTTGGATGAACTGAGTGCCATCTCTCCAGGCTGACTATACTAATTGGGGCGGGGGGGGGGCTTATGACAAGGTTAGTTGCTTCCGATGGAGCTCTGATCGCCCCTGTGCACCCCTACCTCTGCCCCGAAACCCACCAACCCGCGGGCACGCAGAGGCGGCGTGAGGGCCAGCGCAAAAGGGGACACGAAGTCGGTAACGACCGTGGCGCTTAGTACACGCATCGTCAGCTGAGCAGGCCGAACACAGCAGGCGGGCAGGAACCCCCTGCCCGACCAGTAGCGTGGAGCCTGAGTCTGAGCAGCCCGCTGCTCAGCATGACCACCATGGTACCGATCACCAGGCACCAGTCACGTGGGAGTGATGTACATGAGCACACTTGCTGACAGGGCTCATCCCACCTCCCCTCAGAGTATAGGGCCACCCTCATCCACATTCCTCACCTTAAGCCAACTGCCACGGGCCCATCTAATCAACCATCGCCCTGCAAATATTAGCGATGGACGGAAGCATCAGGATGGCCCAAGCAGGTAAGCCCTGCGGCACACCACCATACGTACAAGGTATGCTGACAACCAGTTGGCCCAAGGTGCGCGGTGGCTCACGACGATGGGACATCTCTTCGTCTCAGTCGCCCTGTCCCCCTCTCTCCTCCTAGTGGGCTCGCAGTTCAATAGGGAGAATATCCACATGTCCCCCTCCAGCCCTTACCCCTCATGGCCTACGGCCAATAATCACCCAGGGGTAAGCAATAGCCGGCCGTCGGCAAAGCCCTCGACGGCACATTGTGTATAAAGGGCATGCGCAACAGGACCCGGACAGCCCCTGCGATGCTCAGCACTGTCCCGGGGGCGGACACCCCAGTGCGTGGTGGCTTACTATGGCGGGACCGCACAATGTCTCTGTCCTCCTGTCCGTACCTCCAATCCTTATTGGGCTCTCGGTTCATAGGGAGAATATATCCACGTACTCCCCCCACCAAATCTCTTCCCTCATGACCTGGGACACATGATCACCAGGGGGCAATGAATAATCAGTCGTCGGCAAGGCCGTCACCGGCACATGATGTACACGGGGCATACGCAGCAGGACCTGTACAGCCCCTGTGATGCCATGTACTGCCCCGGGGCGGAAACCCCCACCCCCAACGTCGTGCCAGAATGCAACCAAGGGGCACTGGGATAGGCTGGCAACTGGTGCCCACTAGCCTCAAATTGGCGAGGCCATGACCACTGAATCCCACTGCTGGAAGTGGACTGTGATGTGGGTGCGTTCAACTTGAACCTAATACTCACCAGTTGCACCCCTGTGAGCCGCCCCCACTGGGGGTTCCAGCCCACGGCGGGCGTCGGAGCCCGCGACCGAAATCGAGCTCTGGGGCCACACCCGACCACTCCCCAGTTGCAGTCCTGGACAAACAGGGAGCTGCGAGACGGCGGCAGGCACAAGCTGGAGTGTCTCAAGCAGCTCAACCCGGCTGGCCGCCTGTTGTAGTGTGGCAGCAGTCGAAGTAGCCGGCATACACGAAGGGCCCCGGTAGATAGGGAAGGACCCCCCCCCCCCACTGAATTGCCAAGGATGCCTCCAGCACAGCTAAACGTGCTAACCAGGCATCCCCTGCCACTGAAACCCGCAGTATAAGGTGGGCCAGATGGGCTGGACGGCCCACTAGGTATTGGGCCAGGGGCCCCAATTTGAGATTCTGGGCCAGAATAGGGCAATGCCCAAAACTCCAGCCCCTGAGGGGGTAAAACATGGTGTGTGCCAGCACCAGGCCCTCCCCCAATCGTTCCGGCCCATGGCCGGCAACTGCGGGCCGAGGGCCGGAACCCCTGAAGGGCCGGCCTGAGGCTGGAGAGCCGATGGCAATATCCCAATCTGCCCCATCCCACCGGTAACGGTGGTAAAGGTGTTGTCATGCTCCGTTGCAGGGGCGCAGCCACGGTTCTCTGACGGCTGTCCCCTGCCCATCGCAGGGAAATTCCTCCCCCTTGGCCGCAGCTCAGTCGCCGCAGCCCTCCACTTGGGAGGCATCCAGGGAAAAAGCAGGATCCCTACACGGGGATCACAACCGCGCCAAGCGCCCAGAGCCAGCGGCGCGACGGGGAAGGAAACAAACAGCGACGGAGAAAACTTCTCCTCTCCGTCACTATTTCTAAAATGGCAGCTCGGCTGCCTCATGGCCACCCCTTTTATAGAGTGGTGGCCACGCCCCCTAACTCACCCGGATGTCTGAGTCCGGGGGGGGGGGCAGCAAAGAGCGTGGCGGCCATTTTGGTGCCGCGTTTTCATTATCCATATACCGGTGTCTGAGTCTTTCTTTGGGGTGTGTGCCTGCAAAGGTGAACGTTGAAATGTTTGTTCAAATATTTCCATGTGTAAATCACACACACACACACACACACACACACACACACACACACACACACACACCACAGCATCAGCACTAGGTTTCTACAAAAATAGTGCTGTTATATCTCAAGAACAGTCATGGAAAATGATTGAAATATAAGCCTTTGATCAAGGGACAGAAAAAAAGTTGCTAAGGATATGGTTAGTATTAAGAATTTTGAAACTGGCTCATATTTCTTGAAATTCAAGTAGGCAATTTCTAAGTTTGATGAGACCCTTCAATTCAAGATTATATGAAATTAAGATATGCATATTATGCATAATATAATTTGGCACTTAATTATTCAAGACAATATTATGTCTATATGGAGTTCCATATAGGAGCAATTTAATCAGCCAATTTACTAGCCTTTAGGCTTTGCCCTGCACAGCTGCTGGGTTTTTCACCAACCTACAGGCATCACTTGATGCTAGAAATGGTCATGAACAATTACATTTTCAGTTAGAGGAACCCTGAAAAATTCAACTTTAGTAAACCTCAGAAAACGTTTTGGAAACAGCATTGATAAGGCAGCAAGAAGTTTACAAATGAGAATGTGAAATGTAGATGTAAAGCTGATGTGTGGTTGGTTTCTTGTTATCAAAAAAATAAAAATAAAAATATCCACCCTGATCCTGAAATTTCTTAATTTCTTCTCTTTAAGAAGGTTCGTTAAAATGTCATTGGGGCTATCTTATTAATTATACCCAAAACAAATTGATAACTTTTGGAAGCCACCTTGAAAGATGATATTTGTTTTAATATTTGCCATTAGCTTCATATATTTGGCAATATAGGTTTTGTAATTTTGTGTCCCCTATGAAGAAAAGGCGGCTTTTAAACCAACCAAGCAACCAAGCAATTAGGTCCATAAAATTATACATTAATATTCCATATATGTTCCTTCCAACTTTCCCAGTGTCATAGATCAATATGAAATTGGGGGTGGGGGTAGAAAACAGTTATCTTCATTGCAACATTACATTACTTAACTTGATTCCAAACCAGACAAGGGAGCATATGTAGCAAACATTTACAATTTTGGACAAGTGACTTAGAAATATTTCAAGATATGAAGTTTGCATTCTAGAATGGCTAAACTACTTGCTGGACTGGACTCACTATGACGAGGCAAATTGTCTATAGTTTCATTTTTTGGGGGGATTTTTTGAACTTATTTTTTAGGAGCAACTTTGAAGTCGTATCACAAATATATAGTGGATCTGATCCACGATATTAAAATACAGCAGTTAGTCTTTAAAGAGCCACAACATTTTTGTCTTTTTGTTTTGTTTTGTTTACTCTCTGATATGCTTGAAACACAGATTAACACAGCTACTATCTCAGAAATTTCAAATATATTGTACAAATCATAAACCAATGCAATGTTTGTGTACAAAAAATGTATGCAAAAAGGAATAATAGAAACATAATTATAACGATTTCTTTTTAAAAAATTAAAAGTATAATAACTGTTGAGTTTACAGCATGCAATCTTATTCTTTGTGTTTGTTTTGTACACTATCATGGAAATGGTATGGGCCAACATTTAACAGACATACTCAAAATAGCCAGTCAGCAGGCTAAATACTGTACTTCTCTTCAAATGTAACTGTCCATCCACTCTAAACTGCTACTGTTAGTTTAGTTTAGTCTGTATTACTGGCTGCTTAAATTGTCTTTCCAACCACAAAATGTAAGTTTCAGAAAACGGGTAACTTAGTAACTTTTTGCAACCATAATTTGCTTGCGAGATTGTTCTTCCTTTTGTTGCAACCAAGATGAAGCAAATTGCTGTATTATATTTTTCCCCCATCTACCAGACAATTTTGTATCTGAGGTTGGAAGTTAAGAAAATTCAGAATTCCAAAACAGTGAGGCTGACAGATTAGCTCTACTCAGTTCTTCAGATGATAGTGAAAACAGATTGCTGGATCTGACAGGAGCAGGAGTTAAATAATTACAAAATCTAAGAACCCATTGTGATTTCTAGGTTCCATTGTGCATTTATTTATCCCAAAATCAGTATCTTTCTCTTCCATTTTCTGCTTCGTGTGTAATACAATTACAGACAAACAATAGGCCACAAATATCTGCTATTGATGACCTGCAAGTGAAGGCTAATCTCACACAGCACAGACTTGATGCTTGCTCATGGCTTTGTTTATTGACATGAAATCATCTTACATTTTCATTCAATAGTTTCTGATAGTTTCAGGGCCAGAAGAGACAGATTTTTAATCTCTCACGGAAACAACTGTCAATGTTAATCATATGTTCTGTTTTCCTGAATGATTTCTAGGCCTCCACAAAAGTTCATTGATTTAAATGGGCCTATTCTAGTTGTAATTTACTGTGCTAAAGTATTGTAGTGAGGAATGACAAAAATGCAAAGGTTTTGGTTTGTGCTCAGGGAGACATAGAAGGTGCTCTTTGAAGAGTGTGAGGTCTGGGAAGACATTTTTGCACCCCCTGGGAGATGTCAGTAGCAAATGACAGGTTTGATCAGTCAGGGTAAGTGCTCAATTTTCCAGTATCCTGAAGGGACTAATCAGCACTTTGCAGTCCCAAGATTACATTGGAAGCAGCTTTTAAAACTGCAAAGTTCTCTTTTATCTTTTCCCCAGAATCTACATGTACTACAAGAGAGTGCTCTGAAAAAGTAGAATCCCCTGATGGCATCTCAAAAGACATGGACCAATCCAGATACCATCACATGTGAGTGTCATAAAAATAAGAGTGGACCAACCTCCCCTACCTTCCCCCCCAAAAAAAAAATCCCCACCCACACACACACACACACAGAGCAATCCTAATCCCCACCTGGCTGGGATTTGTTTTACCATAGTCCAGGGATGACCAACCTTGTACTTCAGGTGTTCTTGGATTTTAATCCCCAGAAGTCCTGATCTGCAGGTGTACTGATTTGGGATTCTGGTAATTGAAGTCCAAGAACACTTGAGGCACCAAGGTTGGCCACCACCCCCTAGTCAAAAAGCCAAAGCATAAAATTATACCAATAGCATTTCTAATAAGTGGCATGCTGTCCTCTCAATTCTAAACATGTGTCCACTTTGAAGTGTCATTTAGTTTTATATCAGGATGTCTAGTTTTGCAGGCGCACCCCCCCAATAACGGACACAGACAACATTGAAAGTGGATAACAGCATAGGGCCACATTTATTGATTCAATGCCCTAGTCCGAATTATAAATTTGTATTGGTAAAACGACCAATCATAATTCCTAAGGCAAGCAGGCCGAAGTAACACTGGTAAGGTACCACCCCAAAATTGCCAACGGCAATTGGTTACAATGTATCAATTTGTATCAATTTGTTTGTTGACAACAAACAAATTGTTGACCGTAGTCAATAACTAACTTATGACCCCACCCTCTGACGCGTATCCGTGAAATCACAGGGGTGATGCATGCTGGTTAGCAATCGTCATCACCCCATCGCCTGGTTCGTCGTTGACCGGACAACGTTTAACTAATTTATTCCTGTCTAGTGTTGTCCAGTCAATTGCGAACCTGCCGGATACTTGTGGGTCATACTGTTTACCTTACCAGTGCTACCCGCCAATGTGACCAAAGTCAACAGTAGGAACACAGAAAGACCCCTATATCAAACCATAGCAACAGTGTGGGATGGGCAAAAAAGCCAGGACCCGGAGCCAATATGGGTCCCAACCAAAAATTCCCACCCGGCCCCGAAGCGACCATAATATCACACTGTTAACTAGGGAGGGGGTGGAGGGGAAAAAACTTCTCCGCTCCGTCGCTGAGGTAAAATGGCAGCTCGGCTGCCTCGTGGCCACCCCTTTTATAAGGGAGCTGGCCACGCCCCTAACTACCCGGATTCTCTGTCCTGTGGGGGGGGGGCCCGCAAAGGGCGCGGCGGCCATTTTGGCGCCGCGCTTGCATTGCAGGCGCACCCCCCCAATAACGGACACAGACAACATTGAAAGTGGATAACAGCATAGGGCCACATTTATTGATTCAATGCCCTAGTCCGAATTATAAATTTGTATTGGTAAAACGACCAATCATAATTCCTAAGGCAAGCAGGCCGAAGTAACACTGGTAAGGTACCACCCCAAAATTGCCAACGGCAATTGGTTACAATGTATCAATTTGTATCAATTTGTTTGTTGACAACAAACAAATTGTTGACCGTAGTCAATAACTAACTTATGACCCCACCCTCTGACGCGTATCTGTGAAATCACAGGGGTGATGCATGCTGGTTAGCAATCGTCATCACCCCATCGCCTGGTTCGTCGTTGACCGGACAACGTTTAACTAATTTATTCCTGTCTAGTGTTGTCCAGTCAATTGCGAACCTGCCGGATACTTGTGGGTCATACTGTTTACCTTACCAGTGCTACCCGCCACACGGAGGGGCTTCGAAGAAGACCTGACGCCCCCCCCCAGACCGTCAGCTCGGTCAACAGGCCTGCTCGCCAATCACCCAACAGGAGGTCCATACCTCCTCGCGACAGATGGACCCCATCCCCTGCGTACAAGTCATAATTTTGTAGACTAATATCGGGGTGATGACTAACCCGTCCCCAAGCCCTGGTGGCAAGAAACCGCGCCACTGTCTTATTGACCGCGCGCCTAGCGCGGTCAAGGGCCAGGAGGTTAACGCCCCCTCTGTAAGAATGGCGCGGAACAATGTCCGACCAAACCAGGGTTGTGGCAGGCCAGACATAATGCAAGTAGGCGAGTTCCTCGCAAATCGCATGCTTGAGCGATAAGCCGGTGACCTGGCCCAAAACATTGCCCCCCAGGTGGATGATGAGAATGTCAGGCGGGTCAGCACCCAGGCCAGAAAAAAGGAAAGGCCGCAGCTCCCGCCATAACATTCCGCACTTACCGTACCACCTGAGACTTGCGGATGCACCCAGTCCCAGTCGGGGTCCCCACTCTGTCGCTGCAGCAAACTGCGCTGCCCTGTGCACATAGCTGTGGCCCACCAGCCATACTGTCACCGGTGTAATACGACACCCAGGGTCTGTAAGAAAATTGAGAAAAAAGGCGGTAAGGTGACTGGATTGGTACTCATGGCGGGAGTGGGCGCACATAAAACTGAAAACATTGCGAGCCCCACCTCCCCATGCTGCGTATGTCAGCCCCAGAGTACCCCAAAAGCAGCTGCTGTAGAGGCTGCACCAATACGGAATGAATGTGTGCCATAACGGGCACCTGGTAGGCCCACCCTGGTGAGGGCTCTGGCTGTCACCTTCCAAAACTGAAATTTAGTAAGGGGAGACCCATCTTGGTGACAGAAAAACGGGCCGTGGTGCATGCCACGCAGTGCCAGGAATTCCTGTAGGGCACCAACCGGACAGATGTCTGCCAAAGAACACCGTAGCAGTCTTACACCACTGCCTACGCCATGCTGATCTGTCTTAGAGGAGCGTATCCTCAACTGGGCCCAGTCCTTGGCAACATAGACATCCTCGAGTTCCAGTGCCCTACACTTGCATCCGCCTTATACAGCATCTCAAGCTCGCTGTCGCGGAGGGCTCCAAAAAGGCCACCGTTGTAGCCGCATAAAGTGGGGTGCCTCATTTATCAAAACTGAGGCCAGGCCAGCCCCGGGCCAATTGGGTAAAAACCCTGGGAAACTCTTGCATCCGCCTTACTCAGCATCTCAAGCTCGCCGACGCGGAGGGCTCCAAAAAGGCCACCGTTGTAGCCGCATGAAGTGGGCTGCCTCATCTATCAAAACAGAGGCCAGGCCAGCCCCGGGCCAACTGGGTCAAAAAACCCCTGGGTAAATGGGGTGGCAGTCGCCCGGGAAACGCCCGGGCACGCGCACCCACCCCTCCCAACATGTCTCACCCGGAAGTCATTGGCGCTGTCCACACGACCTCACACTTTGGCCATAAAAGCCAACCCGACAGCTGAGATGCTATGGTGCGTGGTGCAAGGCCCTGGGGATACAGGTAAATCGTGAACCGCAGAACATGGGCTACTGGAAAAGGCCAGGTTCCTGGCAGTCGGAATCGTGTACATAATACTCTAATGGAACTAAATGCGTGGTGATACGCCTTACTCATGCATGGCACTAGTGACAGGCCAATCGCCCGGTTCACCTCTCCTTGCCAACGGTCCATCTCACATCCGGGAGTGGCGAGGGAAATTCCTCCGCATCCGGGGGCCGAGGCACGGAACCGGGAGATCTGCAGGCGGGACAAAGCAGCAGCAATATCATTAACAACCCCTGGGACATGCCTGGCCCTGAAGGGAACATTGAGGCACAGGTTGCATAACACAAACCAACTAACTAGCTCCATAACCCCGGGCGATTTGGAGTTCTGTGCAGTGACGATGCGGAAAACAGCCGCGTTGCCATGCCAAAGTTGCACAACCGAGTTGGCCCACCCCTTGCCCCATAGCATCAAAGCACCCAGGATATGGAAACATTCCAGATACGTGAGACGATGCAGGCAACCCTTGCCTGCCCAGGATGGTGGCCACCCACCATAGGCCCACTTGCAATTGAAGTACATCCCAGAAACCCAGGAATCGTGAGGCATCGGACCGCATCTGCAAGCAAGGGGGAGCCAGGAAATCAGACCCCAAAATGACACCCCGTTGAACTACCTCTGGATCTATGGCCAGACAAGCACGTCTGCCCCGATACCCCGGGTAAATCTGAGCCTGTGATGGGGCCGGGATAATCCCGCCATGGCGTCGCACCAGCGCAGAGCAAATGCCCTGCCCGGTGCGACGACCCTGCCAGCGAAACTGGGGTGACCATGTAGCACCAGAAGTTCCCTCAGTGATGCCATGCGCCCGGCCAGCAAGACCGAGACAAGGGCCACTAGCCTTGACACCTTATCCTGCTGCAACCTAGAATCCTGCGCTATCGTGCTACTCTCCACCCCAGGAATACTAGCTGTGGAGATGGGCCCTCGGTCTTTTCGGGCGCTAAAGGGACACCAAGTTCCTCCATTAGCGTCTGAAATGTGTTGAGGAGACGTGTGTACGTGTCCCAGCCCCGTTCAGCCCCGAATAAAACCATCCAGGGAATGGGCTAGAGACCGGGACCCTGACCTGCGGACAAAAGCGCAATCTAGGAAAAAGGTGAAACGCTCGAATACCGAGCCCCAACGGAATAGCCAAAAGGCATGGCATCATTGAATAATATGCTCCCCAGGACGGGGGTGCGGGACAATGCCAACGACCCTGCCCGCATAGACCCTTTTGTCAAAGCTGGCAGCAGCCACCTCCTCCCTCCCCTTAAGGGATAAAAGACTGGGGGCATCCTGAGGGGACCTATTACCCATGAAAGGGATCCAGAACCCCTGCCTAGAACCCTGAAGGAGATACCCGCATCCTCACCCTTCAGGCACCATGTGAGCCAACGCTCCCACACGTCCACCTTAAATGGGGAGGGAGCCCTTTGGTGAACCAGATCCATCTGCGGCAGTCTTGCAAGCCCCCTGTCTGCCTCACCCTCTGCCCCGCCTCCGTCTAGGCCTGGGACAGGCAGAGGCCGCATGGGGGCCAACACAGGTGGGACACTCCTGTCTGTATTTGCAAGTCTTCCCATTAGAGGAGCCATTGGACAAAAAAGTCCAGCACAGCAGGCGGGCTGGAACCCCCCGCCCCGCCCCCTGGCAGGTGACCTGTGCTGGGGCCGCCCGCTGAACCGCATGCCCACAATGGTATATCTCCCCGGGTGCAGGGCGCGTGGGCGTCACGTACAAAAGCCCAGCCTCTGGCCTGGCTCATCCCGCCTAATCTCGGGGTGCGGGGAAATCCGCCTACGGCATCCCTCGTCACAAGCCAACCACGCTGAGCCCGGAAAGTAAATCATCGCCCGGTAGGCGTTGTCCAAATACTGGACCATCGGAATTGCCAAATCCGGCCATGCCCTAAGGTACACCGCCATGCATACGATGCAGGCCGGCAACCATTTGGCCCACATACTTGGTGGCTTGCGACAACGTGCCTGCCACTATCCTTCTCATTCTGCCCCTCCCTCTCTCCTTGGTGGGCACACTGTTTAGGAATGAGAAGATATCCACGTACTCCCCCCGCCAAATTTACTCTCTGGCGGCCTGTGCCAAGTGGTCACTCATCGGTAAGGAATAGGGGCTTGGACCAACCCGGCCACCCAAAACATTCCCCTAAGGGTAGGGAACACCCCCCACCACGGGGCCCTGGGTGTTGGCTGTCATCGCCGGGTGAGGCGTCAGCGGGCGCACCGCCGCACCACCCTCGCGAGGCCAAGGCGATTGGAAAGCCCCCCCCCATATTGGGAATGTGTGTGGATGTACTCGCTTACACCGTATACTCACATGCTGCACCCCCGCGGGCCGCCCCCACCGGGGGTTCCGGCCCACTGGGGGCGTCGGAGCTCACGACCGACGTAGAGCTCATCACCGGGGAACCTGCACCTGGCTGCTGGCTGGGGAGCTGCGAGGCAGTGGCCGAAACCGCGCCACGCGCCTGCAGCAGCTCAACCCTCCCTGTCGGCTGTTGTCCTCCTGCCGACAGCGCCTTAAAAGGAACCCCAAAGGAGGGGGGGGCCCCGCCTGACTTCCACGTTAACCCGGGGCGAAGGGCCGGCTGGCCCGCCTGGTCCAGGCGTGGGTACAGGCCCCTGTACCCCAGGACCCGAATATGGCCATTGGCCAGCACCAAAACCCGGCAGGGTCGGTGAAGAAACCTGCCAAGGCAGGGGGGGCGACCCAAGAGGAGCAGGCCGAACAGGGTGGGCAGGTGGAGGAGCGGTGTCCACCGCTCGCGGGCCGCGGGCCGGAACCCCTTCCGTGCCCGCACTCTGGTTGCCCACTCCGGGCGAAGGGGCAATAGACCCCATTCCGCCGGCCCCGGCAGGGGCGGGCAAAGGCGGCTGCTGAGGAGGCGGCACCGCGGTCCTCCGACCTGGGTCGCGCCTCCTAACCGCGCGAGCTGCACTCGAAGCTGCCTTCTTCTTCAAAGGCATCTCCACCGAAGCAAAGGGAAGCCAGCAAGGCAGAATCGCTACCAAAAGGCTTCCCGGTAAGCTAACGAGCGACGGAGACACAGGGAAAAAACTTCTCCGTTCCGTCGCTGAGGTAAAATGGCAGCTCGGCTGCCTCGTGGCCACCCCTTTTATAAGGGAGCTGGCCACGCCCCTAACTACCCGGATTCTCTGTCCTGTGGGGGGGGGGGCCGCAAAGGGCGCGGCGGCCATTTTGGCGCCGCGCTTGCATTATCTCACCCTCCAAACTTATTTCTATATACGTCATTTTTCTAACATTCTGAGAAGTTTCTGGGAGGATAGGAACCAGTTTCATTACAAGACAGTTAAAATATAGTAAATGTCAATGGCAACACATCTGCTCAGCTAAATATTTATCCCTTCTATTTTATAGGTAAAATGTTCTCTGCTTTAGGGATGATGAAAGGAATGACTCTCATGAAATGATTGTTCATGTGTACGTAATTGTAATATTGATAATTTTCAACCTCTAAATAAAAGCATAATAATGAGCTGACATTGACACAGGCCATAGACAAGGTTACTGGTGCAGCAGCATATCTGAATTTCACATTTTCAATAGGTCAGGTCTCCAAAGGTGAATCTGCTTACAAAATTCATCAAGTTTCAAATACAGTACTTGATCTGCTATGTTAATTTTGTCTTCCTGGAGTTTTCTAGTTCTTTCTTGTTTGAAATCTCTTTATTGCTTACAACATGGGTGAAACACATTGTGGTAAAAACTCATACAAAAATTCACCAAACATTTAGAAATGAAGCCTATCTTTCTATTATAATCACATTTAACCATTGCAACCAACTACAATAGATTTATCTTTGAAGAAAACTTATGAGACAATACAACTGAGAGCTAAATTTTACCCTATTGTTTCTCTTGGCAGCTCATCTAGCGCTATTTGGTTGTCATTGGAACTGATACAGGATGAAATCAAAGAGACGCTTGCACTGACAACATGTGGAATCCTGCTGATTCTTTAGATCTTGTACAGTGTTTGTGAACTGCAATGAATTCATCACAGTGTGATATTTTATTAATAGGGATAATGACAAAAAAGAAATGAGTTATTTGTGCCTGTAGAAATCTGCTCACATCTCTCAGACAGTACAAGCCATGCTCAAAGTTTACCCTATATCACACTGAAGGAGGAAATACAAATAATATTTTTCATTCCTCCCCCCCATTTCTCATTAAAGTGTGCATGTTTCTGTGAGTAGCTCTATGTATGTTGGAGTGCAGTCCATTTTTAAATGGGCTCAATAGAGAAATGTTTCTTAATTATAACAGAACTGTAGCGTGCCAAGATAATTTGCAGAGTCCATGGAGGAAAAAGAATATAAACACTTTACTGCATGAGCTCAAATATGGATTTAAATATTATATTGACTGACTCACAGAGGCAGAATATCTGGTGCTAGGATGTGAATTAATGATTGAACATATGGTTGAATTAGTAAACATTTCATGATTAAAATACAGCAGTTTAAGATCAGAACTTTTTGAGGTGGACTCAAGCTTTACAGAGCCAGGAAATTGGAAGCTAAGACTAATGTAAGGCTAATGTAAATTTTTCCCTGTTATTAGGAACGTCATTTTGTT
Source organism: Bradypodion ventrale (assembly GCA_035047345.1). Lineage (NCBI taxonomy): Eukaryota > Metazoa > Chordata > Lepidosauria > Squamata > Chamaeleonidae > Bradypodion > Bradypodion ventrale. The sequence continues at coordinate 44,395,616 of JAWDJE010000005.1, forward strand.
GTTGTTTTCCTCTCGTTTAAAGAGAGGAATACTCTAGGCTGAATAAGGCTGCTTGAGAGACATGATATGGTTTCCTGCCTTTGAATCCTTGTGTGTGGTTGGTATGCTACAACTCAACCCAACTCTCCTTAGTCTGATCCAACCCAGGACAATTTAGCTGTGTAGTTGTACCCTCAGATAATATCTACCAGAGTGTTCTTGGAATGTTACACCTCCCCCCCCCCCAATTTTTGAAAACACAAAGGAGGCAACAGCACAGAGATCTGCCTTTTCTTATACTGTCAGACAATTTGGAAAGATAGAAGAAAGCAGTAGAAACAGCTCTTAAAGATGTATTTCTAGAGCAGAAAATGCAAGCGTGGCGCCAAAATGGCCGCCGTGCTCTTTGCGGGGCCCCACCCACCCAGAATCAGACATCCGGGTGAGTTAGGGGGGCATGGCCATCCTCTTTAAAAGGGGTGGCCACAAGGCAGCTGCGCTGCCATTTTGGAAGCGACGGAGCGGAGAAGTTTGCTCCGCCGCTTTCTCCCCAACTTTTGCCCCTGCTCTCTTTTAAAAGGGAATTTTTCCCCTCTGCTGTTTTAATTCTGCTTGGGAGGCATGGCTCCCAAGCGCAAGGCAATGGCTACCAAGCCGCGGCCAAGGGGGAGGGCTCTGCCCACCCCCTCCACATCAAGGGGGCCACCTCCTGGCCAGAGGGCTCAGGCGGTGCCCCCGCAACATACCCGCCCGGTGTGGGGATTCCGGCAGGGGTGGCACAGGCTGGCCCCTCTGGGGTTCCTACCCTTGTAGGGTCTTTGCCCGGCTCGGGGCAGGGCAGCCCACTTGGGCCTGGTGCGGGTTTCCGCCCCACCATTCTCCCAGCCCCACATGGGCCGGATTACTGGACATGGCCCTATTCGGGCCCGGGATCCCCATTCAGGTTTGTCCCACCGCAATTGCCCGGTGGGCCATCTGGCCAATCCGGCCCACCTTATCCAGGTGGGTCGGAGGCCGTTGATGCCCTCCTCGCACGCATTTCGGTGCTGGAGGCATCAATGGGCATTGCCCCACCACCTTCTGATGGTGGGCTTGCAAATCCTGCAATTCCAGCCCACACGTCAGCCACCACTGTCCAGCGGGCTACTACCAGGGTCGAGCTGCTTAAGGACATCAGGCCAGCCCAAGCTGGCGCCTCGCAGCTCCCCGCCAGACCATCGCAATGGGGCTTGCCACTGGGGACCAGTCCTGTGTGGCAGGGGTGCAGTGGCACACAGAGCTCAATATCCATCGCAAGCTCCGACACCTGCCGTGGGCTGGAACCCCCAGTGGGGGCGGCCCACGGGGGTGCACCGGGTGAGTATCCTGGTCAATTAAGTACACCAGTGACACTACCTAGCAACACTGGGGGGGGGGGTACAGTGGCGATGGCCACAACAGGTTACTATGGGAGGACAGTTGTATCCACACTATCCCGTTAATTCTTGGTTCTCCAATTACCCCCCAGTTATGACAGGGGTGACCGCCCCTATGGGCATGCCTAATGTTTCAGGGGTTGTTCAGGGCCCACTGTGCACACCCTCAATTCAATCTGTGCCAACGGCGGCCCTGCCGACGGCCGGTTATTCCTTACCCCTGGGCGACCATCTCTCCCAGGCCACAAGGGAGAAGATTTGGCGGGGGGAATATGTGGATATTTTCTCCCTCCTAAATCGTGAGCCCACCAAGGAACAGAGGGAAGGGCAGGACGATAGGGACAAGGAGTTGTCCCGTCGTCGTAAGCCACTGTGCACCTGGGCCAATTGGTTACCGGCCTATCTCATTTATATGGCGGTATACCTGAGGGCCCGTCCTGACTTGGCCATTCCGATGGTACAATACCTGGATAATATTTACCGGGTGGTGGTGGATTTCCCTGGCCTATGACGGTTGGCCTATGATGAGGAGTTTAGGATGAGAGTTGCCCTCCATCCTGAGATGAGGTGGGATGAGCCCTGCCAGCAATTGTGGCTCTTGTACATGACCCCCACGCGGCTGGCGCCTGGTGACCGGTACCATTGCGGCCACGCCGTGCAGCGGGCTGCTGCTACACAGGCTCCCCGCCAGATGGCGGGGCAGGGGGTTCCAGCCCGCCTGCTGTGTTGGAGCTTCTCCGCCAGTGGAGTGTGCAACAAGTGTCAGTGTCGGTTCCATCACGAGTGCCGCTCTTGTTCGGGCCCTCACGCCGCCTCCGCGTGCCCGCAGGCTGGTGGGTCACGAGGCAGAGGAAGGGGTGGGCAGGGGGCGGTCAGAGCTCCCTCTGACAGTGCTACCCATCAAAAAGGCCCCCTCCCCAATTAATGTCCAGGTGCTGGAACATTGGCTTGCCGCTTATCCTAGACAGGATGATGCGAAGTACCTACTTGAGGGTTTTCAGTTTGGCTTCCGCATACCATTTCAGGGTGTACGCAGGCCTCAGGATGCCCCGAACTTACTTTCTCTCAGGGGTAATGAGGATATTGCCGCCCAATCTATAGCTAAGGAGGTCACCGCACTGAGGGTGGCTGGGCCATTTGCTGACCCACCATTCCCGAACTTGAAGGTGTCACCTTTGGGTTTAGTCCCTAAGAAGTCCCCGGGTGAATTTCGACTAATTCACCACCTTTCTTACCCTGCGGGATCTTCGGTCAATGATGCAATACCTGATGACCTTTGCTCGGTCAGGTATATGTCCTTTGACCAGGCCTTACAGATGGTACGCTCATGTAGCCCAGGGGCGCTACTGGCAAAGTGTGATATCAAATCGGCATTCCGATTGTTGCCAGTGCACCCGGACGACTTTGAGCTGTTAGGTTTTAGTTTTCGGGGCAGTTGTTATGTAGATGAGGCCATGCCTTTTGGATGTTCTATCTCATGTTCGGCTTTCGAACGATTTAGCACCTTACTTCACTGGGCTTTTGTTTGTAGATCAGATTCCCGGTTTGTAGCCCACTACCTCGATGATTTTTTGTTCGGAGGGGAACACGGCACGGACACGTGTGCTCATCTCCTCACCACTTTTCAGGTGCTTATGCGGGAACTGGGTGTTCCCCTAGCACCTGAAAAGACTGAGGGACCAGCCACCACTCTCACCTTTTTAGGTATTGAGATTGACACAATTGCTCAGACATCCAGGTTGCCCATGGAAAAGGTGACTCAGATTTCTGATGCGATTCTGGCAATGCTTGCCAGGCGTAAGGTGTCTCTCCGAGAGTTGCAGGTGCTTCACGGCCACCTCAACTTTGCCTGTAGGGTAGTAACACCAGGCAGGGCCTTTGCCAGGCATCTGTGTGACGCCATGGCAGGCCTTTTTTAAATGCCACCACAGGGTTCGGCTGACCAGAGGTTTACAGGCGGACCTTACAGTCTGGCTCACATTCCTACAGGATTTTAATGGCATCTCCTTCTGGAGATTGGAACTAATGCTCAGCCCGCATTTCCAAGTACAGTCGGATGCCTCCGGCTCCCTGGGTTATGGGATTTACTTTGAAAGAAGGTGGTCCTATGGTCAATGGCCTCAGACATGGCAAGGCACGGATCGTTTACGCAATCTTACTTTCCTGGAGTTTTTTCCCATCTTGGGGGCCCTGATACTCTGGGGGGATAGGTGGGCTAATTCAGTAGTTCACTTTTGGTGTGACAATGCTGCAGTGGTGCACATTGGCAATGCCCAGACATCCCAATCCCCCGAGTTATGGCCTGAGTTCGCCAATTTGTCTTGAGATCCTTACGCCTTAATATGCTTTTCAGGGCCAGACATGTGCCAGGCATTGACAATGATATTGCTGATGCTTTATCCCGCCTGCAGATCCCCCGGTTCCGTGCCTTGGCACCAGAAGCAGAGGAACTTCCCTCTCCACTCCCGGCTGAGATCTGGACATTTGGCAAGGAGAGGTGAACCGGGCGATCGGCATGTCTTTGGCACCTCGCACGCGTAAGGCGTATCTACATGCACTCCTACAGTTTAGGAACTTTTGTGGGCAAAGGCAGTTGCCCGAAGTGTGGCTGATCCCGGTCAACCAGATTCTGCAGTTCATGGTTTACCTTCATGGTCTAGGGTTAGCCCCTCGCACCATTGCCACTAGGCTTTCAGCATTGGCATTTATGGCTAAGGCGAGGGGTTTCACTGACTGCGTGAATGACTTCTGCATATGCCATGTATTAGAAGGGTGGACACGTGAACATGGCCGCCGCCCAGACACACATCACCCTGTTTCACCAGAGGTTCTGACGCACCTTGCACAAGGTTGGCATAGCTTGTGTTACGATAGCTATGAGGAGGCTCTATTGCTGCTACCACTGTAGCTTTCTTTGGAGTGCTCCGTATCAGTGAGCTGGTTCCATTGTCAAAGAGGGACATGTCTCGTAGGGCACTGGAACTCGACGATGTCTTTCTCAACCAGGAGTGTGCCCAGTTAAGGATTTGTTCCTCAAAGGCCGATCAGCACAGAGTAGGCAGTGGTGTCAGACTGCTACGGTGTACGATTGCTGACATCTGTCTGGTTGGTGCCCTACATGAGTTTTTCGCAGTGCATGGCACGCACCCTGGCCCGTTTTTCTGCCACCAGGATGGGTCTCCCCTTACCAAATTCCAGTTTAGGAAGGTGACCGGTATTCATTTAGGATAGGCGCTGCTTCAACTGCGGCTGCATTTGGGAACTCTGATGCTGATATACGTCGCATGGGCAGGTGGGGGTCCGCGCGCTTTTCTTTATATGTACGCCCCCTTACTGCATGAGTGCCAGTTATGTCATTAATTCCTTTTCCTTCTTTTACACACCCTGTGTGTTCATGCACACCGGTGGCAGTATGGCTGGTGGGCCACAGTTTTGTGCACTGGGCAGCGCAGTATGCTGCGGCGACAGACTGGGGACCCCATCTCGGGCTACGTACAGCCGCATGTATGCGATGGTACAGTAAGCGTGGCATGAGATGGCGGGAACTGTTGCCATTCCTGATGTCCATCAGGGATGCTGGACCACCTGATGTTGCACCTCGGCGGCAATGATCTTGCACAGATCACTGGCCTTTCTTTAAAAATGTCAGTGTGCAGTGACCTGGCCTTTTTACATCACTTATGGCTGTACACGCGGCTGCTATGGTCTGACATCATGCCGAGACACCGTTATAGGGGAGTCATTGACCTCCGTGGTTTGGACCGTGCTCGACGGTCAGTGAACAGGGCTGTTGCCCGGTTCCTTTTTGACAATGGCTTTGGCACAGCCATTCAACATCCTAGGATAGGCTTGCAGGATTCTGATATATATGCAGGAGATGGGGTCCATCTGACAGCCAGAGGTATGAACCTCTTTCTTGAGGATGTGTGGCGGGTACCCCGTGTGGCGGGTAGCACTGGTTAGGTAAAGATTTATGACCCATAGGTATCCAGCAGGTTCGCAATTGACTGGCCAACACGTAGACAGGTACAGGGGAAATAGGTTTGGCCGGTCAAGGGCGAACCAGGCAAGGGGTGATGGCAGGAGCTGCAAAGCCTGCATCACCCTGATATTGAACGGATACATGTCAAATTGATACAAATAGATACATGTAGCCAATTTCCATTGGCATTATGGGAGGAACCTTACCAGTGTTACTGCGGCCTGCTTGCCTTAAAGAATTACAATTGAATGATACACCAATTAAAAGTGATAATTCGGACTAGGGCATTATTCAATAAAAGTGGTCCGATGCCTTTAATCCAATACCGGTGTCTGAGTCTTTCTTTGGGGGGTGTGCCTGCAAAGAGAATAGATAGTCAATAAATCTGTTACCCATGTTGCTCTGTCTATTGCTATACAGTGTTGAACTAATATTTCCAAATATTATACTCTTCCCCATGACAGATTCACAAAATTGAGTGAGGGGGTCTTTGCAGGCGCACCCCCCAAAGAAAGACTCAGACACCGGTATATGGATAAAGGCATTGGGCCACTTTTATTGAATAATGCCCTAGTCCGAATTATAACTTTCAATTGGTACTCATCCAATTATAATTCTTAAGGCAAGCAGGCCGCAGTAACACTGGTAAGGTTCCTCCCAAAATTGCCAACGGCAATTGGCTACAATGTATCCATTTGTATCAATTTGTTTGTTGACACAAACAAATTGTTGACCGTAGTCAATAAACTATCTACTGACCCCACCCTCTGACGTGTATCCGTCAAATCACGGGGTGATGCGTGCTGAAAAGCTCCTGCCATCACCCCTTGCCTGGTTCGTCGTTGACCGGTCAACGTTATTACACCTGTACCTGTCTAAGAGTTGGCCAGTCAATTGCGAACCTGCCGGACACCTATGGGTCATAAATTTTTACCTTACCAGTGCTACCCGCCACATGGGGAGGCTTCAATGAAGACTCACCGCCCCCCCCCCCCAAGACCGTCAGCTCGGTCAACAGGCCTGCTTGCAAATCTTCCAAAAAGAGGTTCATACCTCTATCCGACAGGTGGACTCCATCCCCTGCATACAGATCATAATTTTGTAAACTAATGGTGGAGTGTCGGATGACCATCCCCAAACCCTTGTCTGCCACAAACCGGGCAACTGCCCTGTTCACCGAGCAACGAGCGCGGTCAAGGGCACGGAGGTCAATACCTCCCCTGTAAGCGTGACGTGGTATGATGTCCGACCATAGCAGCCTTGTGAACGGCCACACATAATGCAAATAAGCTAGGTCTCTGCAAATCGCGAATTTTAAAGAAAGGCCAGTGACCTGGGCGAGGTCATTGCCCCCGAGGTGCAGTACAAGGACATCAGGCGGTTCAGCATCCCTGATGGAAAACAGGAATGGCAACAGTTCCCGCCATCTCATTCCGAGCTTACCGTACCAACGTATGCATGCGGATGCACGCAGTCCAAGCTGGGGTCCCCACTCTGTCGCCTTAGCATACTGCGCTGCCCAGTGCACGTAACTGTGGCCCACCAGCCATACTGCCACCGGTGTGCGCGGACATACAGGGTCTGTAAAAGAAAAAAGGAGAACAGTGACTTAACTGGTACTCGTACCTGAAGAGGGCGAACATATAATGCAAAACACATAGATCCTTATCTTCTCATACGGCGTATATCAGCCTCAGAGTACCCAAATGCAGCCGCAGTTGATTCAGCACCTATCCTAAAAGAATGGGTGCTGTAACGAGCCCCGGGGAGGCCAACACTGGATAGTGCCATACCGGTCACCTTCCAAAATTGAAATTTAGTAAGGGCAGACCCATCCTGGTGGCAGAAAAACGGGCCAGGGTGCATGCCACGCACTGCCAAGAACTCCTGTAGGGCACCAACCGGTCAGATGTCTGCAATGGAACATCGTAGCAGTCTAACTCCACTGCCTACGCTGTGCTGATCAACTTTTGAGGACCGTATCCTCAACTGAGCCCACTCATTAGAAACATAGACATCGTCGAGTTCCAGTGCCCTACGAGTCGCATCCGCCTTAGACAGTAGTACCAACTCACTGATGCGGAGCGCTCCAAAGAAGGCCACCGTGGTAGCCGCATGAAAAAGAGCTGCCTCATACCTGTCAAAACATAGGTTAGGCCAGCCTCGTGCAAGGTGTGTGAGCACCCCTAGGGAAATTGGATGACGAGTGTCCGGGCGGCAGCCACGTTCCCATGTCCACCCCTCCAAAACATGCCGTATGCGAAAATCGTTCATGCTATCAGCAAAACCCCTCACCTTTGCAATAAATGCCAATGCTGACAGCCTGGATGCTATAGTGCGGGGAGCGAGGCCCTGACTGTGTAAATAAACCATGAATTGTAAAACCTGTTCCACTGGAATGGGCCATACCTCGGGCAACTGAAGCTGCACACAAAAGCTTTTAAATTGAACGAAAGCATGATGATACGTCTTACGCGTGCAGGGCGCCAAGGACATGCCAATTGCCCGGTTCACCTCTCCTTGCCAAATGTCCAAATCTCAGCTGGGAGTGGCGAGGGGAACTCCTCTGCGTCCGGAGCCAAGGCGTGGAACCGGGGGATCTGCAGGTGGGATAAAGCATCAGCAATATCATTATTAATGCCTGGTACATGTCTGGCCCTAAAAAGCACGTTGAGGCGTAGGCTACGTAGCACGAATTGGTGAACTAAAGCCATCACCCTGGGTGATTTAGAGGTCTGAGCATTGACAATGTGCACTACTGCAGCATTGTCACACCAAAAGTGAACCACAGAGTCGGCCCACTCCTTGCCCCATAGCATCAAAGCTCCCAGGATTGGAAAAAACTCAAGGAATGTAAGATCACGGAGGCGATCCATGCCCCGCCATGCTGGAGGCCATTGGCCATAAGCCCACCTCCCCTGAAAGTAAATCCCATATCCCAGGGAGCCGGAGGCATCCGACTGTACTTGAAACCTAGGGGAAACTAAAAGGTCAGACCTCCAAAAGGATACCCCGTTGAAGTCCCGCAGGAATGAGAGCCAAACCAAAAGGTCAGCCTGCATGCCCCTGGTTAGTCGGACCCTATAATGGCGCCTTGTCAGGCCAGACATGGCGTCGCATAGGCGCCGAGCAAATGCCCTGCCAGGCGTAACCACCCTGCAGGCAAAATTAAGATGGCCATGCAGTACCTGAAGCTCACGAAGTGACACTTTATGTTAGGCCAGCAAGGCCAAAATCATCGCGGAGATCCGGGTGACCTTGTCAATGGGTAACCGGGATGCCTGTGTGACCGTGTCAATTTCAATACCCAGAAATGTGAGGGTAGTGGATGGGCCCTCGGTCTTTTCGGGCGCTAAAGGGACACCCAGTTCCTGCATTAGCGTCTGAAATGTGGTGAGGAGACGCGTGCACGTGTCCAAGCCCCGTTCTCCCCCGAACAAAAAGTCATCAAGGTAATGGGCTACAGACCGAGACTCGGACCTGCGAACAAAGGCCCACTGGAGGAAGGTGCTAAAACGTTCAAATGCTGAACAGGATATAGAGCAGCCAAAAGGCATGGCCTTATCTACATAGAACTTCCCTTGGAATCTAAAACCCAATAGCTCAAAGTCCTCGGGGTGCACTGGTAACAATCGGAATGCCAATTTAATGTCGCATTTCGCCAGGAGGGCACCAGGACCACAAAAGCGCACCATTCGCAGGGCTTGGTCAAAGGACGTATACCTGACCGAACAAAGGTCGTCAGGGATAGCATCATTGACAGAATAACCCGCCTGGTACGATAAGTGGTGGATTAAATGAAATTCCCCCGGGGCCTTTTTGGGTACCAACCCCAGAGGGGAGACCTTCAGGTTGGGAAAGGGTGGTACAGAAAAGGGGCCGGCCACCCTCTTGGCCTCAACCTCCTTAGCGATACTCAGGGCAGCCACCTCTTCCCTACTCTTCAGGGACAGTAAATTGGGTGCATCTTGGGGTCCCCGCACTCCTTTGAATGGGATTCGGAAGCCCCACTGGAAACCCTCAAGGAGGTACTTCGCGTCCTCTCTCCTTGGATAAGTTGAGAGCCATCGCTCCAACATATACACATTAACTGGAGAGGGGGCCATTTGTCTGGCTAGCTCCCTCAGCAGCAGCTCTGCCTGCTCCCTGTCCACCTCTACTTCCGTCCCGCGACCCGCCGGCCCGCAGACACGCGGCGGCGGCATGGGGGCCAGCGCAAGAGGGACACCCATGTTTGTATCGGCACTGCCGCTTATTGCACACACCGCTAGCTGAGAAGCTCCAACACAGCAAGCGGGCTCGAACCCCCTGCCCCGCCAGCTGGCGGGAAGCCTGCGTTGGAGCAGCTCGCTTAACGGCATGGCCACAATGGTACCTCTCCCCAGGCGCCGGATGCGTGGGGGTCATGTACAATAGCCACAATTTCTGACAGGGCTCATCCCATCTCATCTCCGGGTGCAAGGGCACCCTCATTCTAAATTCCTCATCGTAAGCCAACCACGATGGGCCAGGAAAATCTACCATTGCCCTGTAAATATTGTCCAAATATTGGACCATAGGAATGGCCAGGTCAGGCCGGGCCCTGAGGTACACCGCCATATAAATAAGATATGCGGGCACCCAGTTGGCCCAGGTGCGTGGTGGCTTACGACGGCAGGACAGCTCTTTGTCTTTGTCATCCTGTCCCTCTCTCTCCTCCTTAGTTGGCTCATGGTTCAATAGGGAGAATATATCCACGTACTCCCCCCGCCAAATCTTTTCCCTCGTGACCTGGGACAAATGATCACCAAGGGGCAACGAATAACCAGCCGTCGGCAAGGCCGTCACCGGCACATTAGTTACCCGGGGCATACGCAGCGGAAACTGGACAGTCCCTGCGATGCACAGCACTGCCCCGAGGGCGGAAACTCCCACCCCCAATGCTGCACCAGTATGGAACCAAGGGGCACTGGGATTGGCTGGCAACTGATGCCCCTCGCCTCGACATGATGAGGCCATGGCCACTGAACCCCCCATTGGAAGTGGGCTGTGATGTGGGTGCATTAACTTGAACCTGATACTCACTAGGTGCACCCCTGTGAGCCGCCCGCACTGGGGGTTCCGGCCCACGGCGGGCGGACAGGAGAACAGCGACGGAGAAAACTTCTACTCTCCGTCGCTATTTTAAAATGGCAGCTCGGCTGCCTCGTGGCCACCCCTTTTATAGAGGGGTGGCCACGCCCCCTAACTCACCCGGATGTCTGAGTCCAGGGGGGCCCCGCAAAGAGCGCGGCGGCCATTTTGGCGCCGCGCTTTCATTTTCTCTGCTTTGTAGTAAGCTCTAGCTGGATTGGTTCTATCTAGTCTATAGTGACAGGTTTATATGTGAACTTTCTTAAAGATTATGACTGGTAGGTACCCTCAGGGACCAACTTGGGAATGACTAGGGAAGGTCTTTCTTTACTGAAAACTGTCAGTGCTATGAGTGATCTAAAATTATCACTCAACTAGGGTGAGGAAGTGTTCCAGGCAGTTTCAATAAATCTGACCTTTTGGATTCATTTCATGGGTCTAGCCTCTTTATTGCCTCTTTTGAAATGACAGGTTATTCCTTTTATTCCAAATGAAACTTCAGATGGAAATTGTGTCTCAAATCTAGTATTGATCCTAGGAGGTAATCTGATATTAGACAAATTTCTTCAAGAAAATATTTACTTTGGTTCTTGACATGGATTGAAAACATGAAAGTGCCTCCTATACACCATGGTTCCAGTTCTGATATACATACATTCCCAACAGTGTGCTAGTTTTAAAATAAATAGTCTAACAAGTTACTTAGATTAAATATACTATCTGCTTTGATTCTTGTGCATAAAAAAGGGCATCTTTGCTAAACCTGCAAAGGAAACTGATATGGTGAGTAGGTTTCCATTCATGTAACCAACAGAGGTTTCATGCACATCTGGAGACATATATGCTTCAAATCAAGCTGCTAATTCAGACTCCATTGAATTGTCTGGATGTTTTTTTTCCCAAAGCAAATAGAGGTAGCAATAGCAATTATACTTATATATCGCCCCATATCACTTAGTTCACTCTCTGGGCAGTTCACAATTTAATTAGCATTTTGCCCCCAACATGCTGGGTACTCATTTTACCGACCTCAGAATGATGGAAGGCTGAGTCAACCTTCTGCCCCATAAAGATCGAACTCACAACAGTGTAACCATTGCATCACCAGGGCACCAGGATATACATTCCTATACAGGACTAGCAGAAGTACAGGACTCTTCCATGGAAATGAAGTTGGGATCCAAATAATTCTCTATGTGTTGCAAAAGAGTTACAATTTAAAATACATAAATTGAGATAACTCAATTAGTACATCAATGCTTTCTTTTAAATCAGTGGATGGAACATATCCTGTTTTCCTAGGGAGGGCAATTATGATTTCATAACTTATTGAAGTAAACTAAGTGTAAATAATTGTCCTTGAATAAAGTTTTTATTATCTTCAAAGGACTACTGTAGTTCAGTATGTTTCCCCCTGTTTTTCCTCAGAGCATGGTCAAAAATACATCATGTAAGAAAGGATTTAGTTTGAAATAGGATTAAGTATATTTAGGAATATTTATCAGCCATATTGCTCCTTCTAATCCTAAGTAAAACTATGTGAAATTGGCAGAATCATAAAGGTGTAGGGGATAGGTAACAACAGAGCATTAAGTTACTTACCATTTTGTGATTGTTAATCCTGGTGCTGTTCATTCAACTAAATGTCGCATTATGATTTGCCAGCTGATATTCATCATGTAATACAAATATACTTTTGCTCCAAATATATTATTTTAACTGTCTTCATTGCCACAGTATGTAGCATTATGGAACAGATTAACACTACCACTACCACTATCTCCTCTTCTTCTTCCTCTTCTTCTTCCTTGTCTAGTCCAGACACAAAACTGTCAAAATGAGTTGGTAAATTCATTCTGCAGTTCCCTTCACTTGACCTAGTGTGAGAAAGATTAGCTGGCAACACAATGTTGCCATTACCAAGGTCTGTCCAATTGTGGTTCAAGAATACCACAATCTTCAAGGAGGATTGTTCTGTGTACTTCACTAACACTGAGGTACGCGTGGCGGTGCGCATCCACTACCGCGCGCTTTGCCGGCCCCGCCCCATCACGAGATGGCACGGAGCTGGAAGAGGGTGGGGGCTGGGCCTTCCCTTGAAAGGGAGAGGCCTACACTGCCCTCCAGCATTATTCGACTGGGCCAGGCAGCGTTTGCCCACCACCCCCACCCTAGGTGACAGTGTGACTTTCATGGTCGCTTCGGGGCCGGATGGGAATTTTTGCTTGAACCTCAATTGGCCTCTTGGTTCTTGTTGTTTTCGCCCGTCCCACACTGTCACTGGTGATCAAGTTTTGGGGTGCCTTTTTGTCACTTGGCGGCTAGCACTGGTAAGGAGGTACTGGATGACCCCTATGAGTCTGGCAGGTACGCACTTGGTTGGCCACAAGAAGGAGGAGATAGAGGGAAACTCGGATGGTCAACCAGGTGCGGACCGGGAACAAGGCGATGACATGCTAGACACAGAGTGCAAAACCTTATAGTTCACCACACATACATCAGAAGCAGAGGTTTGGTCATTTGCGCTTCTGTGGGGTCAGTTATGATTGGTTATGACCATTCCTCCTTACCAGTGCTATGGTGGCCCGCTTGCATTATTGAATTATCAATTAATAAAGTGGCCCAGTTTCAATGCCAGCGCAGTGTCCGCCTTTTTATTGGGGAGTGGGTCTGGCAATGAAAATTCTGGTTGTAGGGAAGGTTGGAGAACCATTAAATTGAAAGTGAAAAATTCATTATTTCCTGAACCATGATGTATTTAAATATCAACCTTCTGTAGTCTCAAGAGGCTTTTGATGCAGATCTGCAAACTAAGAAACCAAAAATGTCTATAGTGAGCATTATGTTTACAAAAATATGTATATATTCAGATGTGTACATAAGAACACTTCTTATAGGACAAAAATATATTTTTAGAAGTTCACACAAGCAAATGTTTGGAAAGCAAGTATTAAACATTTATATTTTGGAAAGAGCATATGAAAAACAAATCCATTTTCATGGAGATCAGAAGATCACAATTAAATGTGGAAGGAAGATATAATAAACTCGATGAAGACTGGAGAGTCTGGCAGAATGACATTCAACAGATTTATCTACCCTCTTTTTCTGAATTCTCCAAACTCAATCATACTTTAAAATGTTAGTTGGGGCTGACAGAAGACCTAATGAAGAATATTTTTATGTAGTTGAGGTCATATGCTGCCAACAAATGAGTGAGCTCCAAAATATTCTACTATTAAGTCTTGCTGATCTCTTGCAAACTTAATGCTATGGCTTCTTTTATAAGTTAATCCATATGATATTTATTATTTATTTCCTTGTGCTACCTTCAACTTTCCCCAGATTGTTGATTGTTATCCAGTGAATCTTGTATTCCCACAATATATCAATGTTCATCAGTTTTATCAGGTTTGCTTCTAGAGAGATTTTATCTGGGACAACTTGAATGTTTTCTGGAAGTCCATGAAATTTGTAAAGAATCCTCTCACACTGTATTTTTGAATTAATCATTTTTTCCCTTCTCACTTTCTTCTATAACAGCATTCACATACATAGTCAATGAAATTATAATAGTGCGTATGAACTTCACTATAGGATAATAATTATTAACTGACTAACTTAAGTCCTAGCGATTTCAGATGAAGAGATCAGAGCAGGAACCTGAAAATTACAAGCACTACACCAGTTATCTGGAATACTTTGTTGCTTAAACTGGTCTTACGTAAAGCAAAATATCTGTTCTGTTTAGGTAGCATGACCAGTCAGTAGGGATGCAAAGAACTCTCTCTAATTTCTTCGTTATTTTTTATTCCAGGCTATAGCAACACAAGGGACTGTGGTGGCTTTAGTGGTTAAGACTGGAAGGTTGGCAGGTCAGCAGTTCGAGACCTGAGTGCTGAATGATGGAGTGAGCTTCCATTTCTGTCCCACCTCCTGCAAACCTAGAATTTTGAAAGCAAGTAATTGCAAGTAGATAAATAGGTACCATTTTGATGGGAAGGTAAACAGCATTCTGTGCACTCTGCTGTGTAGTCATGCCTGCCACATGTCCACAGAAACACCTGCAGACACAGACAACACTGTCTCTTTGGCTACAAACTGAGAGGAGCACTGAACCCTAGAATTGGATTTGAATGGATTTTGAGCAAATGTGGCCTTTACCTTTCTTATAGCAACTCAAAAAGACACCTTGCTGAAGAATTTCCAGGTGTCTGAGTTCCCCTTTTCTAGATTTTCTATTTTTAATTGTGATGTAACATGTTTAATTGTCTCTGTGAAGAGCTCATGTTCTCTACCTTTGAGAAACAGAGCATGCAGATACACCAAGCACGGATGCACTGGCTGATTGTTTAACAAAGGCGGAAGAAGCTCCTGTAACACTTCTAAACTTTGATGTGTACACAACAAAGATATATAGTGTAATCTTCATATCTCACAGCCTTCTTGTCTTCAGTACTTTGAGCAGATTAGCAGGGTTGGTCATAATAAACCTTATGAGCAGCAGTCATTGAAAATAATCAACCATCATAATGCGAGCGTGGCGCCAAAATGGCCGCCGCGGCCTTTGCGGGGGCCCCCATCGGACGAAGGCATCCGGGTAGTTAGGGGGCGTGGCCAGCACCCTTATATAAGGGGTGGCCATGAGGCAGCCGAGCTGCCATTTTGCGAAGCGACGGAGCAGAGAAGTTTTTCCCTCTTACCTCCGTCGCTTTTACCCTCACCGGGAAGCCTCTTGGCTGCTAATTTCTCCTTTTTCGGCTTCCCATCGGCTGGCTGCAATGCCCTCAAAGAAGAAGGCGACTGCGAACGCGGCTCGTTCTGCGCGGAGGCGCAATCCGGGTCGGAGGACCGCGGCTGCGCCTCCCCAGCAGCCTCCTATGCCCGAGCCCACTGGGACCGGTGGGATGGGGTTAATTCCCCCTTGGCCGGAGGCTGGGGGTCCGCGTGCGGGCCCAGTAGGGGCCGCAGCCCTCGGCCCGCAAGCGGTGGCCACCGCTCCTGGCGTGGCCCATTCCGCTGGGCCTTCCTCCATTGGGGCGCAGCTTACTGCGGGGGCTTCCAGCCTTGGGGGGTGGTGTGGCCCCCTTCCATGGCAGGGTACTTCCCCGGCCCTACCGGGCCCGGGCTTAGGATCGTGGCCCTATTCAGGCCCTGGGGTACAGGGATCTGTACCGACGCCTCTAGTTAGTAGGCCGGCTGGCCCTTTGCCCCCCCCCCCCCGGTTTAGGTGGCTATGTCAGCGTGGAGGCCCTCCTGGCCCGCGTTGCAGCCCTTGAGGCAGCCCTGGCCCGGGTTAGTCACCCTGGGGCCCCTTTTGGGGTGCAGGTCGATCCATCGTCTGCTGGGCAGCAGCAGGCGGCGAGACGGGTTGAGCTGCCTGAGGCGCATGGCCCGGCTTCGGCCACTGCCTCGCAGCTCCCCAATCAACAGGCTGGTGCTGGTCAAGCCCCGTCGACGAGCCCTATGGCGGTCGTGAGCTACGACGCCCCCAGTGGGCCGGAACCCCCGGTGGGGGCGGCCCATGGGGGTGCAGCATGTGAGTATGCGGTCCAAACTAGTGCACCTACACACATGGCCACGTTGGGGGGGGGCTTTCCAATGGCAATGGCCTCGCACGGGTGGCGCGGCGGTCCTGGCGCCTACGCCCCTCCCGGTGACTTCAACCATCACCCAGGGCCCCGTGGTGGGGTGTGCTCCTTACCCAGTCGGGAATCTTCCTGGGGTGACCGGGTTAGTCCAGGCTCCTTTACAGATGCCCGCAGTTTCCACCGTGCCTGTGTCGGCTTTGCCGACAGCGGGGTATTCCTTGCCACTGGGGGACCATTTGGCCCAGACCACCAAAGAGAAGATCTGGCGGGGGGAGTATGTGGACATCTTCTCCCTCCTTAACAGAGAGCCCACCAAGGAGGAGAGGGAGGGGCAAGATGAGAAGGATAAGGAGCAGGCACGTCGTCGCAAGCCACCACGTACTTGGGCCAACTGGTTGCCGGCCTACCTCATATACATGGCGGTATACCTCAGGGCCCGGCTGGATTTGGCAATTCCGATGGTCCAGTATTTGGACAACATTTACCGGGCGATTGTTGACTTCCCGGGCCCGTCGTGGTTGGCTTATGACGAGGAATTCCGTATGCGGATTCCCCTGCACCACGAGATGAGGTGGGATGAGCCCTGCCAGAGGCTGTGGCTTCTGTACATGACTCCCACGCGCCCTGCGCCCGGGGAGAGATACCATTGTGGACATGCGGTCCAGCGAGCGGCCCCAGCACAGGCTCCCCGCCAGGTGGCGGGGCAGGGGGTTCCAGCGCGCCTGCTGTGCTGGACTTTCTCGTCCAATGGTTCCTGCAAGAGGAAGAATTGCAAGTACAGGCATGAGTGTCCCTCCTGCGCTGGCCCCCATGCGGCCTCCGCCTGTCCCAGGCCTGGAGGGATGCGGGGCAGAGGAAGGGGCAGACAGGGGACCGGCAAAACTGCCGCGGAGGGAGCTGGTTCACCGAAAGGCCCCCTCCCCAATTAATGTGGACATGTTGGAGCGTTGGCTCGCATTGTACCCGAGGGAGGAGGATGCGGTTTACCTACTTCAGGGTTTTAAACAGGGGTTCCGTATTCCTTTCGTGGGTGATAGGTCCCCCCAGGATGCCCCCAACCTTTTGTCCCTTAGGGGGAGGGAGGAGGTAGCTGCTGCCAGCATTACTAAGGAGGTCGATGCGGGCAGGGTCGCTGGCCTTTTCCCAACACCCCCGTTTCCCAATCTTAAGGTATCACCCTTGGGCTTAGTGCCCAAAAAGTCACTGGGCGAGTTTCGCCTGATTCATCACTTGTCCTACCCAGTCGGCCGATCGGTCAATGATGCTATCCCTGATGATCTTTGCTCAGTCAGGTATACATCGTTTGACCAAGCCCTGCGCATGGTGCGCTCATGTGGCCCGGGTGCGCTATTGGCTAAGTGCGACATCAAGTCGGCGTTTCGCCTCCTGCCTGTGCACCCGGGCGACTTTGAGTTGCTGGGTTTTAAGTTCCGGGGTGAATATTACTTTGATAAGGCCATGCCTTTTGGCTGTTCCATATCATGCTCGGCCTTCGAGCGTTTCAGTACATTCCTACAGTGGGCTTTCGTCCGCAGGTCAGGGTCCCGGTCTGTAGCCCATTACCTGGATGATTTTTTATTTGGGGGTGAACGGGGCTGGGACACGTGCACACGTCTCCTCAACACATTTCAGACGCTAATGGAGGAACTCGGTGTCCCTTTAGCGCCCGAAAAGACCGAGGGCCCATCTACTAAGCTAGTATTCCTGGGGGTGGAGATTGACACGGTAGCGCAGGCTTCTAGGTTACCGGGGGATAAGGTGTCAAGGATAGTGGCACTTATCTTGGACTTGCTTGATAAATGCAAGGCATCGCTGAGGGAACTGCAGGTGCTGCATGGTCACCTCAATTTTGCTTGCAGGGTCGTCGCGCCGGGCAGAGCATTTGCTCGACGCTTGTGCAACGCCATGGCAGGCTTATCCAGGCCCCACCATAGGGTTAGACTCACTCGGGGTATCAGGGCAGATATGCTTATCTGGCTCCAGTTCCTGAGGGAGTTCAATGGAGTATCATTTTGGAGGTCTGACCTCCTGGCTTCCCCTCGCTTTCAGATACAGTCTGATGCTTCGGGATCCCTGGGTTATGGGATGTACTTCAATGGGAAGTGGACCTATGTTGGGTGGCCACCAGCCTGGGCAGGCACGGGTCGCCTGCGTGATCTCACGTATCTGGAATTTTTCCCTATCCTGGGGGCTTTGATGCTATGGGGCGAGGAGTGGGCCAATTCGGTTGTCCATTTCTGGTGTGACAATGCGGCCGTTGTGCACATTGTCAACTCACAGACTTCCAAATCGCCCAGGGTTATAGACCTAGTGCGCCAGTTTGTGTTGCGCAGCCTGCACCTCAATGTCCTCTTCAGGGCCAGGCATGTCCCGGGGGTCAATAATGATATTGCTGACGCTTTGTCCCGCCTACAGATCTCCCGGTTCCGTGCCTTGGCCCCGGATGCGGAGGAATTTCCCTCGCCACTCCCGGACGAGATATGGACCATTGGCAAGGAGAGGTGAACCGGGCGATTGGCTTGTCCCTAGCGCCACGCACGCATAAGGCGTATCACCACGCATTCAATTCTTTCAGAGATTTCTGTACCCAATTCCGGCTGCCAGAAACCTGGCCGATCCCAGTGACCCATGTACTTCGGTTCATGGTTTACCTGCATGCCCAGGGTCTTGCACCTCGCACCATAGCATCTAGGCTGTCAGCATTGGCTTTTATGGCCAAGGTGGGCGGTCATGTGGATAGTACCGCTGACTTCCGTGTGAGACATGTTTTGGAGGGGTGGGTGCGGGAGCGTGGGCGTTGCCCGGACGACCGCCACCCAATTTCCCCAGGGGTTCTTACCCAATTGGCCCGGGGCTGGCCTGGCCTCTGTTTTGATAGATATGAGGCAGCCCTATTTCATGCAGCCACGACGGAGGCATTTTTTGGAGCGCTCCGCATCAGCGAGTTTGTGATTCTGTCTAAGGCGGATGCAAGTCGTAGGGCACTGGAACTCGAAAATGTATATGTTGCCAAAGACTGGGCTCAGTTGAGGATACGCTCCTCTAAGACAGATCAGCATGGCGTAGGCAGTGGTGTAAGACTGCTACGGTGTTCTTTGGCAGACATCTGTCCGGTTGGTGCCCTACAGGAGTTCCTTGCACTGCGTGGCACGCACCATGGCCCGTTTTTCTGTCACCAAGATGGGTCTCCCCTTACTAAATTTCAATTTTGGAAGGTGACTGGCAAAGCGCTGGCCAGTGTTGGCCTCCCTGGGGCCCGTTACGGCACCCATTCCTTCAGGATAGGGGCGGCTTCCACGGCAGCTGCTTTTGGGTACTCCGGGGCTGACATACGCAGCATGGGAAGGTGGGGTTCGCAATGTTTTCAGTTTTATGTTCGCCCTCTTCCACCGTGAGTACCGGTTTTGTCACCGCACCTTTCTCTTCCTCGTTTTTTCCTTACAGACCCTGGGTGTCGTATTACACCGGTGACAGTATGGCTGGTGGGCCACAGCTATGTGCACAGGGCAGCGCGTTACGCTGCGGCGACAGAGTGGGGACCCCGACTGGGACTGGGTGCATACGCAAGTCTCACATGGCATGGTCACCCCGCCATTAGCCTACAAAATTACGGCCTTTATGCAGGGGATGGGGCCCATCTGTCGCGAGGAGGTATGGACCTCCTGTTGGGTGATTGGCGAGCAGGCCTGTTGACCGAGCTGACGGTCTGGGGGGGGCGTCGAGCCTTCTTTGAAGCCCCTCCGTGTGGCGGGTAGCACTGGTAAGGTAAACATTTATGACCCACAGGTATCCGGCAGGTTCGCAATTGACTGGACAACACTAGACAGGCATAAGTTGGTTAAACGTTGTCCGGTCAACGACGAACTAGGCGATGGGGTGATGGATATAGCTAGACAGCATGCATCACCCCGTGATTTTACGGATATGCCTCAGAGGGTGGGGTCATTAGTTAGATATTGACTACGGTCAACAATTTGTTTGTTGTCAACAAACAAATTGATACAAATAGATACATTGTAACAATTGCCGTTGGCAATTTTGGGTGGTACCTTACCAGTGTTACTTCGGCCTGCTTGCCTTAAGAATTATGATTGGTCAATTACCAATAGAAATTTATAATTCGGACTAGGGCATGAATCAATAAATGTGGCCCGATGCCGTTATCCACTTTCATCAGTGTCTGAGTCCTTTATTGGGGGGTGCGCTTGCAAAGGTTCCTTAGCATTCCCACCTTGACTTACCTGCACATATCCTGCCATCAAACTGTGAGAAAATTTACCTAAAAGATTAAACCATTCAAAATTCCATAACTCCAAACTGCACTTACGCATTCATTATGTTTTACGCAAATAAATGGTCTGATAATTCTAATTCCAGCTCAAAAACTGCTTATGGGGGAAATGCAGAGAGCAGGACCTAGCCACTAAGCCCAGGCTAAGACACAGCTGCAAGAACGTGTAGGGTATTCCTGACAAAAGAAGATAACATCCCCATTGTCCTTGTCATTGATAACAAACTATTATCACCCACCCACATATGCTCAGATGTTGTGCCAGCTCAGTGTCCTTGGCTGATGATGAGCTGGTAAGGAGCATGATGTAACTCATATCTGCAAAGACATTATGCCAATTAGTCCATCCCAGGTGCCATTTCTTTTGGTTTGGAGATATCTAAACATCTCTGAAGTGAGGAGCATAGATCCAAGGGGGATGAGAAAGTACTTTGGCAAAGGGTATAAAAGGCAGACTCTAATATTAGAATTGGAGCTCTACATGGACCAGAAGGTGTCAGGACCAGAAAGACAGAGGCCTCCCTGCTACCACCGGGCTTCCGGTAGCAGAAGATGGAGAGGGAACTCTTGCAAGGTATTTATTTGCTTGCTTTTACTCTTGTTTATGGGAATGCAGTGGCTCAAGTGGTTAAGACGCTGACTAGGAGGTGGGAGGTCAGCAGTTCAAAACCCAAGTACTGCATGATGGAATGAGCACCCATCTCTGTCCCAGGTCCTGCCAGCCTAGCAGTTCAAAAGCAGGAAATTGCAAGTAGATAAATAGGGACCACTTCGGTGGGAAGATAAACAGAATTCTGTGCACTTCAGTGTCTAGGCATGCCTGTCACATATCCATGGAAATCTCTGCAAACACAGACAGCTCTGGCTCTTCAGCTATAACAGAGATGAGCACTGAACCCTAGAGTCAGATATGACTGGCTTTTGAGCAAGGGTGACCTTACCTTACTCTTGTTTATGTTCTGAACTCTGATTCCCAATGGTCATGGAGGCGAAAGAGGCCATGCCAATTGGACTGGCTTTGAAGGCACACCTTGTCCATATCCTCAAAGCTGCAGCAGTGCATTGCAATCCCATTGTTAAATTCTGCATATCTCATTTCATATGTGCCACAGAAGATGGCTCCGAGATCATAGTGGTTAAGTCACATCATAGCAAGCTGAGATCCACCTTAAGCAAATTCATGGCAATGGCATTTTTCTTGATTACCTTGGAGGGCGAAGATGGCCTCCTGGTGCCCTTGGGAAAGAAAAAAATGTGTACTCAGATCAAGTTGTGGCCAACAACGATGTTCTATCTCAGTTGCATCTCTGTTCTGTTTCAAATAAGATCTGTCCAATAAAACTTTGCTTGTGAACCATTGACTGTTCATTGTCTCCAATTCCTAAAAGAACATGAGCATAGCAGGCCTGAGCTGGTTGATTGTAGCCAAGGAAATTATGTCTTACAGTATCTGTCTTTTAATTTGCAAAAGAAAGTCTGTCTCATAAAAATTTGAAGTGGATGGAATGATCACTCTATTTCTGGCCTATAGCAGTTTCAATATATATTTAAGTGTTCATTTGTTATTACCCAGTTCTGCTATTTTGGTTAATTCACAAAACACTTAATTAAAATTATTTATTACCCCCCCCCCAATAAATAGTAAAACAAATTTTTAAGCGCAAGACTGCATTGCAAAATTGGAAGGAACAGTACATTGTGAAAGTATATTCTACCTAATTTATAAGAAAAATGTGAATTAGGTCAGCTAGCTTGAAAACATGAGTTGAACAAAATACTTGAGCTTCTCTAATTGAAGCCAACCCTAGAACCAGAAGTGTAGAGATTCAACAAAGAACGAATTGTATTGGTTGGTGTTTTTTTCCTAGGATACTGTTCAGTTTGCTCAATTAGTTTATCACAAGTATCTCTCTGTGGACTATTTCTATTTAAAGGAACTTAATGGTAAAACAATGAGCAATTCCAGAGGGAAAGAACAGACAAAATACCCCTATAAGAGCTACTCAGGCAGCTGAGTGATTTCCAATTTCAGTCAGAGATTTGCAGCTCATGAATATTCACCCACTGACTCCTGACTGCTTGATGGCCTCTCCTACTTTGCATAGCAAAGGTTTATTTCCATGAAAACTCCACACAAATCTTGCCCAAGTGAAATATCCCTCTGGCATATCTGTAGGAACAGTAGTTGGATTGGATCAGTACAGTATCAGTAAAAACCACACCTAACCAACTTCACTTACATGCAGTACAAATCCAGCATTCACAATGACTAATCAGAAATAGTGAAGATGAAGCTAAAGTATTTTAGACATCAAATGAGAATAGAGGATTCACTTGAGAAGGTATTGATGTTGGGAAAGGTTGAGGGCAAAAGAAGAAGTGGCGGCAGAAAATGAGATGGCTAGATGCCATTGTTGATGCAATGAGCACAGAGTTGGGTGGGTGGAGAAGGATGGTGAGGATAGAGGTGCCTTGCGTGCAATGGTCCATGGGGTTGCAAAGTGTCAGAATCGACTGTGCAACTGAACAACAACAACAAACAAGTCAGAAAGCTGGAAAGATCACTTTTGATCTTAGATATCCAATAACCAATATCTAGTTGTCTGATGGCTGAAGATTTTTATTTTAGCAAGACAACAGTGGAAATCCTGGATAGATCACAGAGATTCTTTAAATTTGTGGCTTTTCTGGTTACATGAAGAACCTTTACAAAACATTTATACAATTTGCGCAAAGCAAGAGTAATAAAATGACAGCTTGCATCTATCTCAGACTTTTAGTTTTAAATTGATTACTGGTGGAGAAGCTTATATACAGGCATTTCATAAGTCAGAACTTTCACTTTACGGCATAATTATACAAATGGATGAGTAAAAGTAAAAGCAATGTAAAGTTGCTGGTATCCTTGCAAATAGAACCCTACTTGTCAAAACCTTGTTGGTCAGCATAGTAAATTGCTCTGCAGTAGGCCTGTTGAATTAATAGTGATTTTATTATTCACCTCTTCCCTAAGTTCCACTGATCTACTGACTCTAGTTGTGACTCATTTTAGATAGTCAGTTGCTGTAGAAGTTACTATGGTTAATTAGTAAAAGCAAAGGTCAAAAACCAGTTGTAACCAACTCTAGGATTTGGTGCTCTTCTCCATTTATAGCCAAAGAGCCAGTTTTGTCTTTGTCTGCAGACGTTTCTGTGGACATGTGGCAGGCCTGACTACACACTGAAGTGCATGAAACGCTGTTTACCTTCCCACCGAAGTGGTCCCTGTGATGTATTTTAGCATAGCAAGACCCATTAGAATCAATGGAACTTAGAGAAAGGTTAACTCTCCAAACCCCATTGCTTTAATGGTGTACTCCAGTATAGTTTACTACACTTAGCAACAGGATTTTGGCAGAGGCAAAATAAGCTGGACTGTAAAGAAATCTGATAGTAGAAAAATGATCCATTTGAAATGTGTTGCTGGAGGAGAGCTCTGTGGATATCTTGGGTTAACAAAAAGAAACACAAGACAATCCTGGAGCAAATCAGGCCTGAGCTATCTTGAGAGCCAAAAATAATGAAACTGAAACTGTCCTACATTGGGCACATGACATCATGAGAAGGCAAGACTCTCTGGAAAGGACAATAGTGTTGGAAAAGGTGGAAGGAAGCAGGAAACAAGGAAGTCCAAAAGATAGATGGATGAATTCTTTAAGGGAAGCCACAGACTATAACTTGTAGAAGTTGAGGATAGAACAACTTACCATAAATTAGAGACAATTTGACAGCACACAACAACACACAAGGTTTGTGCAACATGCCATGGCTAATAGAGATTAAGTCCCAGAATTCAGCTCAGGATTCCGGCCATTTGTCAATTTAATAGATGTGGATTTCCCGTGCCCGGTGGGCATGGAACGGCCCTGGCAGAGGCCACTACGGTAGAGAAAACTCCTGGCTCGTGGTATCTGCGGGCAGAGAAATTAAGGGGGTGGATAAATGATAGGGTTTGATTCACCCAATTCCTTGACCTGACCAGCGGCTCTGCTGAGAGAGCAAATCTCTAACCTCTGTTACGTGTTAGGCAATTACTCACTCTGAGTTAAGCTTAATCTCTGGTGCAAATAGAAGCCATGTTTACTCTGGTTTAAGCCTCAGACAATAGTCTTCCTCTGTCAGTGTTTGTCCAAGTTAATTAACTTCCCCAAGAGAGGTTCTCAATTAACCCGGGTAAATAGGTGATGTGACTTTCTGTCAGGTGACCATTCTACCATGCGCAGCCTTCTGCATAATATATACTGATGATTTTCCCTCAATAAATCACTGGTCTTCACTCCATCTTGCCTCATGTCGTTCCTTTGACCAGTCTCCTCCGGGACCTCAAGGGCCGCTTTACGGCCCCAATCCTACATCTGGTGACCCCGACGTGATCTGCTCGAGAGTAAGCGACCCCCGAGCGGTCTACTCGTGAGTAAGCGATCAGCACAACCAGGTTCTGCGCCAGAACCTTGTCCCATCATCCCGGAGGACAGCGCGGCAGCCCGGTTGGTAAGCCAGCCGATCGGGAAGACGGCCCAAGCGGCGAGGCATTACAGAAGAGGCATCCTACAACTTGCTCCCGACTTTCGAGGCGGCTTGCGCCAAAGGGAAAAACTTGTTCCGCTCAGGGCAGCTGTGAGCCCCTGATAGCGCAGTGGCCACCGAGGGCCCGTGGCCGCAGTCCACGCTCCGAGCTCTACCCAGAAGCATCGTCGCCAGAACCTATTGCCTGCCACAGATGCGTCGACTCGTCCCGAGGAGGAATCTTCCGAGGACCCAATTGCAGGTAATATGGGGACCTGTCCTCAGCGACAGCGTCCATCCGCTAGCCAAAGAACTCGTGAGGGAGAGTTCAGAATCCTGGCCAGGGTAAATAAGTTGCGTTTTCACAGCGGAGAGCTAGCGAGACTTTTGGTGTACCTAGGGGAACACTGCCTGCTTTACCCAGAAGTAGGTACATTAACCCTTGAGCTCTGGGATCAGATAGGAGACTGCATTCAGCAACCCCCAAAAGCTCCAGAGGGCATAATTCGCACATGGAGCAAATGTAGGAAGCTCTCAGCAGAGGTAGACCCAGTCCGGATAGAGACCCAGAAACCCCCAGCACAGTCAGAACCATCAGCCCCAAGGAGTCTCTATCCGTCATTTCAGCTTAAGCAGGGCAGTGTAGGGAGCATTCCCTCAGTGACAGCTGCAGACGTCACTGAAGGAATTCATGGCATGAGAGGCCTTGGCGCTTCTCTGACAGTTAAAAGTCCCCTGCCAATTAAGGATATTCAGCGCAGGGGTGAGGAAGATCCATTCACGGGGAAATTGCCAGTGGCACAATTAGCTAGCGCCCAACTGCTGTGCTCAGCCTATCTGAAGGCAGACACACGTTCAGGCAGGGCTGCTCAGCGCCCACTGCTCACGGAAATCTGCACGGCCCCTGGCCACGCAGGGCTCCAGAGCAGACCCATTACCACACTCAGGCGCAGAGCAGTGCCAAAACCCCAAGGCGCCTGCTTCCAGTGTGGTAAAATGAGACACCTTAGAAGAGAAAGCCAATCTAGACCAGGCAGATCTTCAAAAGGTTGTCTTAATGCCAAATGGCCACGCTGGCGCTGGAAAAGAGGCAGCCATCGCCCTGGCTATGCCAGAGGAACCATCCCAGCAAAAGTACCCCAAGTTCCCCCAGGGCACAGGCAGAACCTACTTGTCTCACCTTGGGAGTAGCTCAGAGAAACTCACCCCTAAGTAGAAGCACCCAGGTGGCTGTAAATAGCCAGCTGTGTATTAGCCATCTCCTCATGTGTAGTATAGAACGCTGCAGATCAGGGGAGGAATGTGCGAATGTGTAAATAGATGTGTGTATGTGTGGTGCACCACTGAATGTATGACTGCAAGAACTGTGTATGATTGCAAAAGCCTTGTCTCTATGACCACAGTATGATTGAAAAAGTGTTCCTTGTGTGTAACTGCGTGGTAATGTCACTGTGAAATATGTGTTAAACAGTTTGCACTCTGCTCATGGGCAGGAACTATTTAAAGTTTGAGAAAGCAGGATGTACAAAACCCTTACAAAACCCTCTGCCTTGCCTGCTTAGCAGCTTAGGCAGGAGAGGAGGGGGGAAATCCTAACCTGCAATAGGGTAGGGTGATTCCCCCTTCCTCCCTTGAGACTTTTTCTTTGTCAAAGGATTAAGCCACTCTTGGAAACCGGTTTTGCCACTCAGGAAAACAGATTTTTCTTTTCAGAAGCGCGATCTGAAAACAAAAATCACTTGTATGAGTTTTCCTCTCTAGATCATAAGCTATGCCCCCCCCCCACGTCTGTGTTCCTCAAACCCCCATCTCTGTGTTTTAAGGTTTTTTGAATGTCTCTTAGCATCTGTCACGTATCTCACTAGGAATGAGAAAATTGCATTGTCTTCATGTGTGTACTGTGTTATCATCTTGTAAACTCGGTTCTCAACCTTTTAAAGTCAGGGGCCAAAGTTCCGGGGCCGCAGGCAGCTCTGGGCGTCCGGACAGTCATCCTGCCCTTCCTTCGCCGCGCAGCCCCTCTTGGCTCGGTGGAGGTAGGGGCAGAGCAACATGGGCCACATCTGGCCCACTTGCCCACATCTGGCCGCAGGTTGAGAATCGTCCTAACTCTCCTTCATTCTCTTAGGAAAGATACTGTTCTAGTATTTTGACTTTAATCTGTGCAAAGTAACTCACTCATTGTACCCCTTTCACAGGAAAAAGCACGCAAACATTATTGCGCTACAGGAACAAAATTCCTCTCCAGGCCTTAATTGTAACCAATTCATTTCTTCCTACAGCCTTAACTTGCTTCCTTTCACAGGCTCCAGAGTTAATCATTTCTTAACAGGAGGACCCGGTTGTCTTAGTTACCTGACCTAATCTGATTTCGTTATGATAAGAGTTGTTGCATTCTCATTGTGCTAACTTCTGACTTGTCTTTCCTCCTTTCCTCCTTTCGCCAGTGGAACTCCCTGCTGGAAATGTTTAACTTGTGTGTCTTTTCATCTTTTTGTGTATTATTTCCTTACAGCTGGCACGTCGTAGTTGGCTTGTTTTTAATAAGTCTTAGTCGGTCATTTTAAGTATGACACCTGGCCCACAGCACCCTCTCTAGTGTGCAGACACATTTCGCAAACTCCAGAGCACAGAGGAAGGATTAGTCCCTGAGCTCCCGAGCATGTGCAGAGTGCCACCCATTAGCCAGGACTGCCTGGGACCATGTTAAGAGTGCAGTCAGGTCACACCTTCAATCAGACACAGGCATCGTTGGGCCACCCCTTCCCTTTTTGCTGCTAGTCTAAGCACAGGCAAAAGGCTAAGCCACCATCTGGCACTCTTCTAAATGTGTGCACGCACACCATGACTGGATGTGCGCAGGGGAGCCTTCTTGAGAAATTTACCCAAGGGAAGCCTGGCGCTTCATGTGCCAAGGTTTGCCATAAGACCCCAGACTCATCTCGCTTCAAACGCAGACAGTCACCTTGTGTGAATTAATGTCACTGGTTCCTCTTCAGGGGGCTAGGACAGTTTTCACTTATGGGGGTCGCACATATTAGGTTCTTCCTTGGCAAGAGGACCAAGCTTGGTGCACGCTCCTGACTCTTCCGCAAGCGGGCAGAGTTAGCAGCCGTGAACCTCGCTTTGCGCACCTTTGCCAAAGAACGCTTCAACATAATTGCTGACAGCCAGTTTCCTAAGAATTTGCTTCACAGTCTACCGGGAGCATACATCACTCCCGCGTTAGACAAAAATTTGCTAAGTTTGTTCCTCACAACTCCAATTCAGAGTCATGCATTCCCAATTCAGAATGCCAAAGCGCTCGCGAGGCAGTTCAACCTGCCACTTTCCCAAGCCCAAGGCATAGTTCGCTCCTGCCAGCATCATGCAGGGGCACCGGGGGGGGGGGCCTCGTGGGGGGTCAACCCACGAGGGACAGAGGCCATCCAGGTGTGGCAAATGGACGTCACACATCCCCACATTTTGGCAAATGGCAGTACATGCACGTTTGCATTAATACCTTCCCACAGTTTGTTTGGGTAACAGCACAGAAGGGAGAAACGGCTCCCCATGTGGAGCAGCATCTCCTTTCCCATGGCCGAGGGCAAACCTCGGCACACGAAGCCCGATGACGCCCCAGCTTATAACTCCAGGCAGCTGGCCACCTTCAGGGCTACCTGGGATATTAAGCTCACTTTTGGCGTTCCTTACAATCCGCAGGGGCAAGCGATTGTGGAACGGGTCTATCGGACGCTTAGGTCCTACATTGATAAATAAAACAGAAAGTCCCATAGTTGCACAGCAATGGCTATCCTATAAGGGCAAAAACTAACTAACTCTTTCAGAATTTTTATCTCCCAAACAAGTCTCTTCCCCATGCAGGTCCTAGAGGCCAGAATCAGACCCGGATGATTGCAAAGAGCGGCACCAGTCACTGTCCTGGATATCATCAGCTGTCCGTCTTCCTTTATGACTTACATCTCCAAAGACATTTCTATGAACATTTTGCATACTCAGTGCTCCCCAAAACAAGACTTCTCCAAACTCAAGTTACACAGGAAACCCCTCCAAGAAGGGAAGCCTCACCTCCGGAAAAGCTGCTGAATGTCTTTTATTGCTATTATTATCTGTAGTTGCTCTTTATTCATTCATGCCTTGTACAATGCTCCAGTTGGGATTTGCAAGGGACACTTGAATTTCTGTATATTGTTAATAACGGCCAGCTTCCACCAAAGGAAGCCAGACCGGCCCATGTTTGCACCGGCCCATTGCTTGGAAAGATTGAGCACCCGGTAGCCGGCTATCTCCAGCCATTGTTAGTTTCACACCTCCCCATAGGTGCTAGAAAGACATTTGCACAACACCAGAGGTTGCAGAGATAGCTTAGAGTCACCCCAGGTCACAGTATCAATGACACATCTCATTATCTTACCTTGCTACAGTAAGCAGTCTGGATTCAGACCCACAGCTCTGAAAAACCAGGCTGCAGTCAGCGTGCCCGGCTTAGCCATAGGCAACGCTCGGAGAATTGGTCAATTAGCTTGCAGATTAGCAAAGGCCATTGACCATACCTCCTCAGCAATAGCGCTGCTCAACCAGGAGCAGGCAGAGCTTCGCCATGCCATACTGGATAATCAAGCAGCCATCGATTACCCCCTGTGGTTACATCATTTGGGCTGCGAATCTGTCCACAGCATGTGTTGCTTCAATCTCACAGACAATACCCACAAGATACAGAGCCAGCTCACGGACCTCCACACCCTAGTTAAGAACATCAAGGAGGATTCTTCATGGGGGTGCTAGGACTCCTTGTGGTCGTGGTTCCCATGGGGATGGATTCAGACGACACTCAAAGTGATTGTTGGGGTGGTAATACTGGGCACAACAGTGTGTTGTTTCGTGCAATGTATTCCCTCACTGCTATCGTGATGTCCCCCATGGAGGGAACCCTGAAGCGTCATTCCCGCTCATCAGCTGGTACCTCTCTTGCGCAGAATTGCCGGTCAGGCTCTTAGATTAAACAGAAAGGGGAGATGTGGATTTCCCGTGCCTGGTGGGCATGGAACGGCCCTGGCAGAGGCCACTACGGTAGAGAAAACTCCTGGTTCGTGGTATCTGCGGGCAGAGAACTTAAGTGGGTGGATAAATGATAGGGTTTGATTCACCCAATTCCTTGACCTGACTAGCGGCTCTGCTGAGAGAGCAAATCTCTAACCTCTGTTACGTGTTAGGCAATTACTCACTCTGAGTTAAGCTTAATCTCTGGTGCAAATAGAAGCCATGTTTACTCTGGCTTAAGCCTCAGACAATAGTCTTCCTCTGTCAGTGTTTGTCCAAGTTAATTAACTTCCCCAAGAGAGGTTCTCCATTAACCCGGGTAAATAGGTGATGTGACTTTCTGTCAGGTGACCATTCTACCATGCGCAGCCTTCTGCATAATATATACTGATGATTTTCCCTCAATAAATCACTGGTCTTCACTCCATCTTGCCTCGTGTCGTTCCTTTGACCAGTCTCCTCCGGGACCTCAAGGGCCGCTTTACGGCCCCAATCCTACAAATAGAATTGCTATTTATTATGCCTTCATAAACGTTTTGTTCATTATTATTTTTTGCTTTTTCAAGAGACATGAGATCTCTTTAGAAATAATAAGTATTTTGCTTCTACAATTTCAACCATTTTTAAATTTGTTGTAGCTACTGTATTTTTAACTGAAACCATTGTTTAACATGAGGCCTTTTCATTAATGTTGGTGAAGTGACACTTTAGTAAGAATGGTGACAGGTATGCCTTCCTACGGATATCAACAGTAATGATACAATAAGGAATCAGAGTTCAGCAGGGAATAAAAGACTCCAGATATCAGCCAGAGACAAATGATTTATGAGTAATGATGTCTTTCCTTCTTAAATGTTCAGCAGCTTGGTCTCCTGGGACATCTCTAGCCTTAAGCACCATGAGCTGGTGAGTAGTCATCCACATATTATTTGTTCTCAAAATCCATAACCTGAGATTTTAGCCTAGAGAGACATTGTAGGAAGTTTTGAGGCTACATAGATACATATAGTGGTAAACATCCTATTAATTATGTCCAGAAGCACAATGCAAATGAAGTAACTTTTGGAGATGAATTAGAACAAGTTAAGACATCAGTTCACACATTATCTGTATCATGTGAGGTTGTACAACAGATATCGTCTGCACTGACTTCTCAACTTGAAGCGGCTCACCACCTGAAGTCGCTCTGTTTGAATTGTACTTGTGGGCTTAACACCCATTGGGCATGCACACACACAGACAGACATACACATTATTGGGACTGGGATGCAAACAGTACATATGGTTGAGAGTAGAATATAGATTGTGATATTTGGCACTAGGTGGTATGACAAAAACTTGTAACTGATGCTAATATTCCACAGATTCCCTTCTGAAAGGAAGGCATGTAACACCATTAGGAAGTCCTCAAATATTAAACAGCTAAAATAGCGTCAGCCTAGTTCCCTCCCCAAATGCTTTGGACATGTGAAAGTATCTGTTTCTTTGAGTTCTTCCTCCAGGTGCTGATAAGGGATCAAGGACAAAGCTGGCAAGGAGTCTTCAGAGTCATTAGAGAACAAATGTTTTTTTTCTCTTAATTTCTGTCATAAACAAACATTGTGTATGAGAACAAAGTTTGGGGATCAAGAGAGAGCAGAAGGGAAGTGATGGATGCTATGAAATATACTCTGATTAGTTAGATTTGGAAAGCGAGGCATGATGGATTGAAGACAGAGGGAAATGTCTTACTTGTTATTTGTCTTTATCCTCTAACTTCTGTTAGTATCCCCCCCCCCCCCCACTATGGAACCAGTAATGTTGAGATAGCAAAAGCTTTTGAAATAACAGTGCAGATTTCCAGCTAATGCCTCTAGTAATAGGTTATCTGGGGATTAATCTACAGGTTCTCTTGAAAGCCGCTAACTCTTGAGATTATAATGTTCTGTTCCTTAATCAAAAGGCACTGAGGACAAATGTAATCCACTTTCCTCCCTTTCCTCTTAAGTTTTAGAATCAGAGATTGACGGCTTTAAGTGTCAAACACAGACAGACACACTCAGATGAAAGTAGCTGAAGGTACAGCTTCTCAGCTGAACAGCAGTGATAGTTACTTGCATCATTTCATGCAGCATTATTCACTGTACACATTCTTTTTATTTATACCGTCTCTGTAGCAATGCTTCAAATGTGAGTGATGCAGACCTGTTGATCATATCTCACTTGCCTGTGGCCTTCACAATGGCATAATTGAGAGCATTCCATCCTGTACTCCCAAAAACTAAATTCATTTCAGACAGAGAAGAAATTAAATACTCCAAAAAGAAATATACTCACTAAATTTGCTGTATTTTCAATACGAACAGGCTCATATATTTTATCCTCTGTATGGGTCTCCAGCTCTGATGAACAAAAGGAGTAGAAATTGTACACCTTGAAATGATGGATTATTTATGCCATGTGTAAGAGACCAAGAAGTCCTTAATGGCTTTCCTTGAACATTCTCACCCAACTCTGTCATGTCATATGCTCTGAAATATTTCATTCATCTTCTACAAAGGTAAATGCATATACACAGTGGCTTAGGGATTTCTTATTAGAGGAAACCATGATTGTATGTTGCATTTTTCTTTATATTTCATTAGTATAATTTGAAGTTCCTTAACAGCAAGTTCCATAGACTTAAGTAAAGACATTTTTTCAATCTACATGACTGGAGGAATTATAGCCTGAAAGTTCCCCCCCCCCCCCTATTACCTGTTAAATTCTATTCCTGCTGGACATAACAACTTGCCAATGTTGATTTCAAGTATGTCTTCATTCCTGACATCTCCTGTAGTAGTTCTTCTTTTGCTAGACATCTATCAAATGGCCTTTTCCATCAAGTAACTGAAAACTATGAACAAGACCTGTAATGTTTTCAGCAGGGAACTGCAGAGACAATTGGCCTTTATTGTCAATGCAAAACCTAAACTGAATCACAGAAGCAACATTTTACAATAGCTTCAAAATAATTTCTAATAAGGCTATATTATTAGGTGGAGGTCATTGCCATCCTTTTTCATTTAACAGTTTATATATCAAAGGGAATCGAGCATGTTATTATTCTACCATATCTCTTCTTTCCAGACCTGTGTATTGTTATGGCATTTGGAGATGCAGTTTCTAAACAAATTAATGGCTGAAATTTTGTTGGTTAGCACAAGAAAATGTGTAACTTTCAATTTGTTCCTAAACAGCATGTAAGAAGTGTCAGGTCATGCACATACACTCAGTAAACCAGCCTGCATACATGTCCCAGAATTATACTAGAGCAGGGGTGCCCAAACTACAGCCTGGGGGCTGGATCTGGCCCACAACACCAATTCATCTGGCCCACAAAGCTTCATTGCTCCTGGAAGTGCTCCGTACAGGCACATTTTACTTCTGCTTCCAGGAGTGACAAGGGTTTCACAGGCCAGATGAATTGGCATCACGTGCCAGATCCAGCCCCCAGCCCATAGTAACCAGCTCCCTGAACCATGTGACTGGCCCTGTAATAGAGATTCTTTATCTGCCAGCTTGGAATTCTCTGAAAGTTACATATTTTCTTATGCTAAGCACCAGGATTTCAGCCAGTAATTTCACAGCAGTGATGGTGAACCTTGGCACTTGAGATGTTCTTGGACTTCAATTACCAGAAGCCCAAATCATCACTCCTGCTGATCAGGGCTTCTGAGTTTTGAAGTTCATGAACATCTGGAGTGCCAAGGTTTGCCATAACTTTTATAGAGCTTTCAGACACATTCTTCCCCACTTCCTTTTTCTGTCCATTTCTCCATTTGTTTTACTTCTTGCAGCTTGTTTCTTTTTCCTGGAATTGCTCAATGGTCATGAACTCATCAGCCCTTTAGCCTCTTCTTTGATCCAGGTAGGACAGAACTGGCTGATGTGTAAGTTACTGTCACGGCCCAGCACTGGTGGAGCTCTACAACTGGATAGAGCTGCAGTGGAAGAAGGGAAGATTCCTCTTACTTCACACCTTGGAGCAGATTTGTCATCACCAGTCCGGGGTCAGTAGCCAGTTGGATCTTGTCTGTGTTACCAGGGTCTTCCAGGAAACATAGTCATGGTCAGTCAGAGCTCTGGAGTCCAATACACCAAGTCAGGAAGCTAAGAGCACAGTGTCAGGTCCACAAGGTTGACAGGTTGATCCAACAAAGGGCCTACCGGCACTCCTCTCTTTTAAAAGGAGTCAGACCCCACAGCTGAAGGTCTGTCTGTTCAGGAGGCAGGCCTGGGCCCTCCTTCTTCTCCGCTGCATCTGATGCCTTAGTGAATTCCTGTAAAGAGTAGGTATGCTCCTGAGTAGCCTGCCTGCTGGCACCTGGCCCATCTGTCAAGCCCTGGCCCTCAAGCCCAGCTTGACCCTGCTGGGCTGGTTCCGGAGTAACAGTTGGCTGCGAGGCCAGTTCCATGTCCATCAGTGATATGCTGCAAAAAAAATACTACCCCCACCATGGACATGGCTAACTCTGTGGGTGTGGCTAACTCTGTGGGCCATGCCCACTTGGCCTCCCTACACCATGGCCTGGGGTAGGGAGGTGGGTGTGGCTGGCCAAGTAGGCATGGCCTGGGGGAATTTCCGCTACCCATACGAGGGCACCTGTGGACACCTGTAGAAGCGTAACACTGATGTTCATGCCCTCTGACTTGGCCTCCTGTTCTGAGCCGGCCATGATCTGAGGTCCTCCTTGGGCTCAGATTCCAAGTCGGAGCTGGCAGCAGACAGCTGGACTGGCTGAAAGTCCTCCTCCTCCTCGCACTCAGGACCCCAGGTCACAACAGTAACATGTTAAGTTCTGCTTACAAATGGCCTTGCATTCCTCGTATTCTTTCATGAGATAGATTTGGTATGTTTGTGTGAAGAGGGCAATAATGGGCAACCACCAAAATGTGTCATTAACTCTAACTAACTACTGCATTCCTGAATGTACCTGTAGGTGATAAGAACTGAACAATTGACTAGTTTTGAAGAAGAACTTTATTGTGTTTATGTTTGGGGTGCTGCTCACTTTTAGAGACAGGACTGCTCATTGTACACAATGAACCAATAATTGATTAGATATTAAGCCATTAATTTATATATGCCTAACTATCATTTCATGTATTAAAATACCAAATGCAAACACAAACACTGAAAAATTATATTTTGAGAGGGTTCATTAAATTGCACTCTCTTGTCATTGAACACAGAAGGGCTCTGTGAATAAATCAGTGCCCAGGGGCTGTGAAGTCTCTTCCTATCTTGCACACCATTTTTAAAAATATAAATCAGAACACTCTAATTTCTATTTTCTGTTTCATAAAAAAAAGCTTTAAAAAGTCTTCTGGTTTGATGAAAATAACTTTCGATGGTGTTCCAGTGACTGCTGTAGCCTTATGCTTTCTCAATTATATTCCCAGTCCAAGTGTTCTTTAGTACTTCATTGTTATGCTGGCATAGGTAATTGCTAATAACAGTATTCAAAAGCAGAGCTGGAGTTTTATTAAAAGTTCCAGCATAAAATGGAATTCTCATGGAAATATGGGAAGGCACACTAAATAAGTAATTGAAATTTGCATGTTATTGGGAAGTGGGTGTCATGAAAGGGTAGGTTATAATGAGATTTATTTCATACGGAAAACATTTTTTTGTATCCTAATTCAATTAGTTTTGAAAACTTGCAGTACTGTGCCAGAGGTGCTTATGTACTGCAATTTGCTTCCTAGCTGGTAAATGCACTGTGTGCGCCCAGCCGAAAGTTATACTGCTAAAATGAAAACATGATGTGGGTGGATGCTTCTAAAGAGATAATGGAGATTCAAGTTGGCCTTTTATATTTGCTGTGGTACAACATCATAATGTTATCCTTATTTCAGGTAAACTTAACTCTTCACTGTGATGTGTGAAGCTCATGGTATAGGCATTAATATCTAGTATCTCAGTGTTCTCTGTGCACATACATTACAAAACGAGCTGACATTTCCCAGGGTTCTGAAACTGGAAAAGATTTCTAATTTCCAGATTCAATGTGGACTCTGAAATTTTGTTGCAGAAACTGACATTCTACATAGATTGTATGCCATTGAGCTGGGACTACCTTGTGATCACAACCTTATCATCATCAGTGTGAATCAGAATACTTTTGCAAAGAATTACAAACAGCAGATGCCGGTATTTAGATGCTGAAATTTAGTTGCAGAAACTGACATTCTACCCAGATTGTATGCCATTGAGCTGGGACTACCTTGTGATTCACAGCCTTATCATCATCAGTATGAATCAGAATACCTTTGCAAAGAATTACAAACAGCAGATGCGGGTATTGATTTGAAGCTGGCATAACTTTACTTGAGCTAGAAATGCCTTAGTAATCCATCATGGTCAATCACTAATAGCTTTTCAGCTGAAGACAGATTTTCTTTATTTCTTTATTTCCATGTTATTTAATCCACACAAGAAGACAAACATACGTATGTCTAACTATCAGCATAGGTTAAATGTAATCATATAAATATGTCCATCTGGATGTCCATTTAGGGCAGAGATGCAATCAACTGTACAGCATCTTCCAAAATCTTGAAGGATATGTGCAAAGAATAGTGGGAAAACTCTTGCTTGCTCCCTACCCTGGAACAAATGAAGACAAAATAAGAGTCCTGCTGGTCAAACCTGCTACAGAGAATAGTAATTCAATTGCCTTTTTAAAAAAGACATAGGGGTGAATGACCTCTGCTAGTATTGTTCCCCATCATTGTTACTGGGTAATCCTTTACTATAAAAGTAAATTTCAATAATGAGTAGCATTCAGTGTAATTCCTGAACTGACTCCCCATGGATTGGACTCAATTATAAAAAGCAGAAATGGGATTTTTAGATGTTTTTTGGACTAGAGCACCCATAATTATCTACTCTGGAAATTCTATCTGATAGCAGAAACTCTACAGAAATTAAATGTGGATAACCTGGGAGAAGGGTCTAAAATAGAAGGGGTAAGGAATATGTAGACTTTTTGTTGTTTCTTAGTCGCACCCTTCACAACTCAATGGACCACCACATGCCAGTCACCCCATCCTCCACCTTTTAGATATTATTAAATTAATGTTTCCATCATTCCACACCAGTTGGGCTGAGGAAATGATTCTTCCTGAAAGCTTTTTGTCCCATAAAGTTAGGGATAGACAGATCAGCTGACTGTTCTGATCAACATCAGTTTTACATAATTGTTTTCATTACATGCCGATTTAACTCTGAGCTCAAGGCCCACTGATCCTTATGCTTAGCTTTCATCCTTGCCTAATTTTACCTCCAGTACAACCTTCTAAGTTATTCCTGTCCAAGAGACTGTGACTGCCCCAGAGTCACTGAGCGGGTTTCATGAATGAGTAGGGATTTACAAGCAGTTAATACAACTTTAATACAACCCTTTAATCCCAACCACACTGGTTTATGAACCATTATATCCTGTTTGTACATCTTTTTGTAACTAAAGATTCCTGAAAATTATATGATTCTCCCCCACCCTCCAGAAAATGACAGTATGTATGCATTTCCCCTAAGGTAGATATTTCCATACATATTTATTTTTGAGCTGAAAAAAGTCTTATACAACCTGGAGAAGTGCAAAAACTGAAGACTGCTTGCATTTTGATCTGCATATTAGTCTAAATTGTAGTATAGGTTTGTTCAGTGTCAAATGTAGACTGGGAAAAATATTCAACTAAGGCTACAACAAACCTGCTTCATAATGGGATAAGAAGCCCTCACTAGAATTAGGTACAGATATCTAAAGGCTTTAAAAACATACAAAAATGAGTGGCAATTGAGGATGACAGAAAGCTCTAATGTTTCTGAGGATGTAACTAGCAACACTCATAGACAAAGATATGAATATTATTAAAATCTAAATTCATTTCCATACAGGTGAAACTTGGAAAATTAGAATATCGTACAAATGTTCATTCACTTCAGTAATGCAACTTAAAAGGTGAAACAAATATATGAGATAGACACATTATATGCAAAGCGAGATAGTTCAAGCCTTACTTTGTTATAATATTGATGCGTATGCCTTACAATTTATGAAGACTCCAACCCCCCAATCTCATGTACCCCATAATCATCACATAATCTCATATGCCTTGATCATCACAATTATAACGAATTAAGGTATGATATATCTCACTTTGCATGTAGTGAGTCTATCTCATATATTTGTTTCACCTTTTAAGTGAAATGAATGAACATTTGCATGCTATTCTAATTTCCCGAGTTTCACCTGTATATAATTCTTCCTCTCTCAAAATTACAATATAAGCCTACAAAAAACCTAATAATAATAGCAATCAATATCCATCAGTGCGAAAAGCCTGTTAGTATCATTTGGCAATGATACTGGCATATGTTTACAGTGCTACACTGTAGATCTTGTTCTAAAGAGTTAGCATTTAAACAAGGCTGTAGCCAGGATTCTAGATGTGGGTGGGCAAATATTTTTTTTCAGGATGGGCAACAATGTGATATATATATATCACATTGGCAATGTGATATATATTGCCCTGCATTTAAACCATGGCTTCCCAACCTTTTCAAGCTTGGGGGCTGGGTCACGCTCTTTCATTCAGCTTCAAGGGCCGAAAGGCCATATTGCCCTGCCTGCACGATGGTGGCCATTTTGTCCCAACAGCTTCAAAGGGGTGGACATTTTGTTTCTCAAATGCCCTTGGAGGGGAGGGGGACATGAAATGCCACCACAGGCTGAATCCTGCCTGTGGGCCTTAGGTTGGAACCCCTGATTTAAACTAAGGCTTTTGAAGTGATAGAATCTCTTCTAGATTGCAAGAAGGTCACTAGGTAACTAGTATTTTGATTCTAGCAAGCACTAGGTAGAAACTGTCTACCCAGACAGCTGATTATCACCCCCTTTATTGTAAAAGTTCATCAAGATACCTGAAAACACTTTTTACCCTCACATTTTAACTTACATATTGTTCTAGAAACCTGGAAAGTACTCCATTTTGCCTACAACCCTGTCATCCCTTCCTGCTCTGACTAACATCCTGTTTTAAATAGAGTGATATTGCACTCCCAAGCTGAGGTCAAGGGCCAATAACTTTTTCCTCACTGCAAGTTTTCAACTCAAGTCTAGCACGATCCTTATTTATGCTGTAAACTTTACAGCATAACTCCTGTTTCATCTCTGAAGCCCTTACAAAAGTGAAAGAGGTTATTTAAATCTTTAATTACTTTAGCCTAGTTATTTGTTGAACACCTTTCCCATATGCCATATTTCAGTTGACTTTGATCCATGATTTTATGATAAAAACTGATTACAGGTGTTACAGGTAAACAGCAGAGAACTATAATAGGGTTCTGATATGGGAGAAGCCTGTCAAAAATAATAATAACCTAGTTGTTTTATTAAACATGTTTTCTTATGCCATATAGAAAATAGATTTTAATAACAGATCAGTCTTGTGCTCAAATAGGTCAACACTCCGTTCCCCTTAACTCTTTGTGAAACTCATACTGTAGCATTCGTTTTACCTGATTATGAATACTCTAGCGAGACAGCTGATGTTATAAGACAAAGACTTGGCACCGTGAACATGCAGGTCTTTCTGACAGGTGCTTTGCATCTGAAGAGTTGTGTGGAAACCTTTAATGTTCAAATGCATGGTGCTTTCAACATTTTCAAAACCTGTATTACCCCAGTGGCAGCATCCTA
Organism: Bradypodion ventrale; assembly: GCA_035047345.1. Taxonomy (NCBI): domain Eukaryota; kingdom Metazoa; phylum Chordata; class Lepidosauria; order Squamata; family Chamaeleonidae; genus Bradypodion; species Bradypodion ventrale. The sequence continues at coordinate 44,435,299 of JAWDJE010000005.1, forward strand.
GACAATTTAAAAGTAGCATGGCTTGACAGGAGCAAGCTGCTTTTCGATTAAGTGACAAGACTGCTGAAGCCTTTTGGAAGAGAAAGGAACCCTAAGAAAATCCTTAAAGTTTCCTTTTCCTTTTCTTTTTTTCCTTTTCTTTTGGACAAGCCTCAAGCTTGCAATCGCTATAAAACCTGGGAAAGGACATGTCAGATGAAGATGAGTAATATCAGTGATCTGAAAACCTTCTACTTTGTCAGGGCAGGTAAGGACATCTTCCTTAATGCTATGCTTTTGTATTTCCCAAATTGGCAGTTCTGTACCCCTGACCTTGTACAAGGTTAGTTTGTAGCTAATATTTCTGTGGTGCTTCTTGGGAACTGTCAGAGCTCATCTGATGACCTGATGGCCTCTCCCATTCAAGCCTTCTGACACTACCACTCCAGTCAGTGAAAATATGACATACAAGTTAGCAATTTTATTTTACTTTCTCAAACTGGGAAAGAATCACATTGCCAGAGTAAAGGGTTGCTGGTGTCAATGTCAGCCCTAGTTTAGGGAGCATCAAAAGACCTTGACAAGTAATGCATTTCAGACCATTGTGAGGAACCAGTGTTGAGAGTTTTTCCTTCCAAAATGTACTAGACTCATGACGACAAACCTTGGCACTTCAAGTGTTCTTGAACTTCAATTACCAGAAGACCAAGTTAGCACTCCTGATGATCAGGGCTTCTGGAGATTGAAGTTCAAGAACACATGGAGTGCCAAGGTTCACCATCACAATCCTAGACCATAACATGTAAGAAGCAAGACGGTAGCTTTTGCCAGATATCCATATTTCTTTCTCATGCTAAGCATCTTAGAAAGATCCCACAGTTATCTTCTATAATACCCAATTATTGTGGCCATCAGACTCCATGGATTAATGTGTGTTATCATGGTCACAATATACATACTATGGACATGACAACTATTTTGTCAGTATGGTGGGAAACAGACCGATTTTTCAGATTTGCAGTTGCTTGTCTCTTAGATCTCTTCTTGTTTTCTGTTGTTGAAGATCTCCTGCTTAATTTCTGATCCCTGATCCTGAAGACTTTTGCCCAGTTCTAGGTTCCTCTGGTTTGCCAGGATCTTCACTCTTTGGACTCCATCCTTGCCTTGCTCAAGCCCTTGAAGTACTCTGCCTCAGCAATAGAGATCAGCAGACTTGCAGTTGCTTGGCCTGTTGCCTAGTTTTTGGTGTCTGCTGTGAAGATCTCTATCTTGTTCCTGTTTCTGAAGACTTCTACTCAGTTCTTGGTCCCTGTGGACTGTTGTTATGCCTAGTCTGGATCATTGCTCCTGGAGTTCTGCCCTCTCCTTTCTCCAACCACAGAAGGTGCTCTGCTGTATCTGTTCTACTGGTTATCTGAAATCTTGCTTTTTTTTGAACTCCACCTTTGTTCTCTGGACTAATCCTGTATCTCTGTTTTCACTTGGACTTTGGACCTGACTGTCCTGGGTCCTGGGATTTGTGTCACCTGCCAAACACCCACTCCCTGGATGTTGTCAGAAGTGATAAAAGACCTCTGGCAGACTAACACAATCATATATTATTATGAGATGAACAATGATATTTCAGGCAAATGTTCATGGAGATTAAATGCTGTGGTAATATATGATCACTCAAGCAAGTGAGAGTTTGTCTCTAAAATAGAAGTACTCCTTGAGGGGAAAATTGTCTATTATTATCAGATTGGGGTCTCCTCTTCCAACATGACAAAAGAGAGGAGTTTCAGACCTCACTCAATATTTGGTGTACTTGTCTATTTCAAGGGATATGGCTTCAGAATTTCTAAGGGTATAATGAAAATAAAGATCATAATGATCCCATAATACCATCTTTTCAACTCTTCAAGAGGTTGCAGTAAGTACTTTATAATAGGAAAATTAATTATGTTTGCATGGTAACATGGTTTATTATTATTTAAAAGCAATTCATTGCTGATACAGTGATACCTCATACAACGTCCAAACTTGGTTCCACAAGTTTGGATTTTATACGAATTTGGACTTTGTATGAGGCATGCAAAATCCTAGCTGCGATGCCTGATACAATGTCCAAACCCTTGCTGCGATGCCTCATACAATGTCATTTCCATAGAGATACATTGTACTGTAACAGCAGAGACTTCAGGGCAAAATCAAGGAAACAGACAGGAAACTGACAGAACTTTAAGAAATCATTGTCTAAAGGCCAAATACATTACAAAAAACATGTCAAACAACCCTGATTTTAGGGGACAAACCATACAACAAGTTTTTAACTTTTGAAATCTTTATGAAGTGCAGGTTTAAAAGTTAACATGTCTCATCATGCAGCACTGTGTTAATCTGCAGCCATGTGGCCGATCATCCATTTTGTACAAGCTACTGTAAACAATTACTGGATGGAAGCAAGGACAAAATGGATGCCAACATGTCCCACCATGCAGCACAATGTTAACCATCCAAACAGCAGCAATCACCAAACAATTGCCCACCCCACCAAACAGTGCTGCCCCCAAAAAGCCCAACATAACAAAAATTATGGAGCATTCAATCTGTTTTTAAAAACCACAGCAGCAAACACCAAACAATTGTCCACCCCACCAAAAAAATTGCCCTCTCCCATCCACCTCCCCACCCCAAGCCAATCGGAAACAGAAAACCTCATTTACCTTTCTACTGTGCCAAAGAATGGTACAAGAACGTGAAGAATGCTGCAAAAATCCCAGGACTGCTTCCAAAAATTCTGACAAAAAAATCCAGTTTTTCTCTCCCAAAATCGCGCTCAAAACCACGCCTAAACACTCTTCACCTCATGCAAAACCCATAAGAACAATGCACACATGTTTCCTGCCTTTTATACTGCCCAGGCACAATGCAACCTGGGAAAACCCCAATGCCTCATACAAAGTCACAGCGACTTTGTATGAGACAACTTTTTTCAAGGAATTAGGCGATGTATGAATTTGATGTTGTACAAAGTGGACTTTCTATGAGGTATTACTCTACTCACAAATATTCTCCATCTAGAAAACTCTGAAAAGAATCTACATGAGTTAGAATGTACTTGGTAGCTACTGATTATTATTATATCTGTTAGTAAAGGCTTGCTTCATCATTAATTTACATTTTTAATATATTAAAACTGCATTTTAAATAGAAAAAATGGTACAAAATCCTTTTGAATGACCCCCACATGTAACAATTTAGGAGCATGGAGTGTTATTTTAATGATACCAAGAGAGATAATGTTTATTTTAAAAAGAAACAACCTTAGTAATATTGTTATACCACATTTTTACTTAAAATACTTTACCTGACAGTAAAAGGCAAGCTCTACCTCCAGCACTTCTCAGCACTTTCACTCTGCCTACACCAGCTGATGAGCAATAATCTGATCCTCAGTGTGATTTATTTACTACATTTTGGGCTTGGAGAAAAGGTAGGTTGCACTCTTAGTATAGGAAAATGTTTTAGAACAGTTGAGCTGTCACCAAACTGGAGAAAACAGTTATGTGTATTTAGATGCAAAATTAAACTAAAACCCATTATCCTCTGTGCTGCAATAAACCCACATGCTACAGAGAACCTCTGACCTGCATATACCTGTAGTGTTTTTAAATATACCTTAAAATAAATGCATGTGAGTGACTAATTTATGACAGCAAATGTGAGCAGAACACAAAAGATGCAGAAAGACTGGTCTTAGTAAGTATTAGAGATAGGCAACATATGTCAACATAGGTTGAAAGAAGAGATTACAAGAGATGGTTTGAGACTCAACATCAAGAAAACCAAGAAAATGACAACAGGCCCAATCAGGCCCTGGAAAATAAATGGGGAAACAGTAGAAGCAGTGACAGATTTTACTTTCTTAGGATCAAAGATCACTGCAGATGGAGATAGCAGCCATGAAATAAAAAGGTGACTGATTCTTGGGAGACAAGCTATGAGAAACCTGGGGAACATAGTCAAAAGTAGAGACATCACCTTGCAAACAAAAATTCGCATAGTCAAAGCAATGGTATTCCCAGTGGTAATGCATGGTTGTGAGAGCTGGACCATTAGGAAAGCTGAGCACAGTAGAATAGAAGCCTTTGAAATGTGGTGTTGGAGGAGGGTTTTGAGAGTCCCCTGGACAGTGAGGAGAATAAATAGGTCAATCTTAGAAGAAATCAACTCTTACTGCTCTTTAGAAGGTCAAATAGTAAAGATGAAGCTAAATTATTTTGGACACCATATGAGAAGAGAGGATTCACTTGAGAAAGCCTTGATGCTGGGAAAGGTGGAGGGCAAGAGAAGAAGGGGGCATCCAAAGATGGGATGACTATATGGTATTGTGGATGAAATTGGCACAGAGATGGGTGGATTGATGAGGATGGTGGAGGATAGAGGTGCCTGGAGGGCAATGGTCCATGGGGCCACAAATGGTCGGAATCGACTGCGCAAATGAACAACAACAAAACATATATCCAGAGGGGCACATGCATACTTTTAAGGATCTCAAGGTGGACAATAGTAAATTCATATGTCTTTAAAAGTTATTTTATGTGTTTAAATTGCACATTTCTACCCCTCCAAGTCTTCTGTGGTCCAGTTTGCTGTTTTAGGGTGTAGAGCTCGTGATGTTGAGGGCAACCCCTGATGTCTAAGGATGGTAAAACAGATCCCCAGAAATTTGAAACTTTTCCATCACTGAACATTGGCTAGAAAATGAGAACACATCTGCACAAATTACATATATTTTGGAGGATTCTAAATTTTGAAAAGTGAACCTAGTCTGCAGATGATTCCACAGAACATTTTTTTAAAAAATCAAGCCTCAAGGACTATTTAATGCATTTCTACTCTGTATGCATATTTTCTCCATTTGGAAATTCACAGAGTGAGCTATTTAAATTAAAACTGGCATTGTCCAACACACCTCAGAGAGCAAACATAATAATACACACACTTTCGTATGTATCATCCAACCTTGTATGCATACTCTGTGATGTCAAGAGACTGCACAATAGTCATTGTTTTCCCTGCTCATTTTTCATTTGACTCATATTAACCCCAGCATATATACAGATTCTTTTTGGAACAAGGTCTTTGAACTGTTTCTCTGAAATCCTATCTGGATCAAGCAGCAAATGACCATCATTATATAACAGCAATGGAGGTGTGACAATGCCCTAGGCAAACCACCAAATGTGTGCAAAGGTCAGCTAACGGATGAAAAAGGGAGTGCGGGAATTAAATGAAAAGAGGAAAATGCCAGGGTTATGCTGACGTTTTCATTAAGAAAATCACTGGATACTTGTAACAAGGCTGACATTTACTTATACAGTAGTCGAAATCACAGTTCTGTGTGTACTCTACTTTTTCTGTTTAGTCAGCATCTTGTGGAAATGGCTCAATTTTACCACAATCTTTTGGAAAATGGAATAAAAGTGTAGAAGCACAAAGTATCAAATTAACTCTTTCGCTTTCCTCAGAAAGTGAAACTGAGATGAACACTTTCTATAAATGTTTAGGTAAAAGGAAAAGGTTTCCCTTGCTCGAAAGCCAGTCGTATCCGACTCTAGGGTGCAGTGCTCATCTCTGTTTCTAAGCCGAAGAGCCAGCGCTGTCTGCTTCTGCAGACGTTTCCGTGGTCATGTGGCAGGCATGACTAGACACAGGAGCGCACGGAACGCTGTTACCTTCCCACCAAAGTGGTCCCTATTTATCTACTTGCAATTTCTAGCTTTCGAACTGCTAGGTTGGCAGGAGCTGGGATGAAGACGGGAGCTCATTTCCGTCCTGCAGTACTCGGGAATCGAACTGCTGACCTTCCGCTTCCCAGTCAGCGTCTTAGCAACTTGAGCCACTGCAGTACTAAATATATTTAGTATCATATAAATGTTTATATGATACTAAATATATTTTACATGTGTATATGTTACTAGACCTCTGGGTCTAGGTCAGTAGTTTTCAACCCACGGTTTGCTACCACTGGTGTAACACAGAAGCACTCTAAGAGAAATGCTGGAGGGAACTGCATCAAAGTCTTGCAACTAGAGATGCTTCTGGTAAAGCTGGAAAATAGCCTTGGGACTGTTTACATATCCTCCAGCGGGGAAAGTGACACACAAGGCAGGCTACGATGGCATGGAAATCCTCATCTGCAGGCTTACAGCTTCTACCCCAAGGAGATCGAAACCACCTTGAGGAAGGGTGGAGAGGTCTTGGAACACCTCACTTTCCATAGGAACGTTGCCCCTTATCCGGATGGGACCTACCATGCCTGGCTGAGTATCGAGATTGACCCCGAGAAGTGAGAGCAGTACGAGTGCCATGTGGATCATGCTGGGCTGGATGAGCCTCTGGTCTTGGCTTGGGAGGAACCTGCTTCCAACTTAGGGCTCATTATTGGGTGTGTTTGCATCATATTGGTTCTTACCGTGGCTGGTGCCATTTCTTGGTTCTCTGTGCATATATACATCATTGCTGGGTTCCCTTTAGTATAAAATATAATAGCCTGGATCCATTTATCAAGGGTGAGGCAGAAGATTACCCAGTAATGACACATTAGACTGGAAATTTATTTTGATTGACAGGATTTGCACTTTGCTACTTGAACAGTACTCCTGTTTAATAATGTACTTGGTCTTCCAGCCACAATATGCCAATATGTATCTGTGGATGAAATTAAGAAACAACATCATCCGTAATTTGGATTATTTGTAATGCACAAGGAAATGGCAGGAAACATCAGAATTCTGCATCAGCTAAAAAAAGATTTTCAGAAATGATTTCCTAATAGAAACAACTCATCACTCCATATTGGTTCAGCATAAATGTTACATCCTATAACATGTCATGAACATTTGGAATATAGAATTATACAATCCTGATGTTCTGAAGGAGAAAAGAGCAGAATACTCAGAGATTCAAGGATTTGTCTATTGACCCAATTCCAGCACTCAACAAAAAAAATTCTACCTGGCTTCTTGATATATCATCCAATCTCCCATTTGGCCTGGAGGAGATCTTAATTGAAACAGAATAGATATCAAAGGTCATATTTTCAGTTGATATATGGAAAATTGCTACAAAAAGATAGAAATGGAGAAGATCTCTTCATTTCCCACTTTTCCATCTGAGGCTTTCCAAATACTAATCACTTTTGTACAATAATGTTCAGTAACTGTTCAGCTATATTTGTACCAAGCAGACAGATTTTCTTGAGTTCAAGGAGACAGGCTTCTAGCTGAAACCAAGTCATTTATGGACATTACATGCCATACACTCTGTGATTTATCTCCATTCTCTTTGAGATGGACCCTTCTGGTACATGTCTAACAGCTAAATTTCATTACTATTCCATGAGGTCCTCCTGGTGTTGAAAGTAAAATATTGGATTGACAGGCATTCATTATGGAGCCTGGCCTTATTGATGATGGAAAGACTGATTCAATCTCTAATTCTGAAGAATGACCTGACACCTAGAGTGATAGTATACAGATGGGTGCAATCTAATTTCTCTTTCTGCCTCAAGTTGCATTTGGCTGTAGATTAGCAATGGGTTTACATATAATGAAGATGTGTGTTTGTGCCATAACAATTTTCCATCACTAAAATATAATGTCAACAGTTCTGATATACTTATAAGGAAAGTGTTTAAATGTGCTACATATGGCTGGGACCCGTGCCAGAATATTAATAACCCCATTAAAATTACCTGTGGTGAACCATCTTTGAAGATAGGAATACTGTATTTTCTGGCGTATAAGACTACTTTTTAACCCCGGAAAATCTGTGCCAAAGTCGGGGGTTGTCTTATAGGACAGGTACTTAACTGCAGCTTGTTTCCCCTTGCTTCATATGTCCGGCGCATATGGTGGGGGGTGCCACGGCCGAGTCCCTGCTCTGTGCGGGGAGTATGAAGCAAGGGGAAGCAAGCTGCACACATCTTCCTGTACCTCGAGGAGAAGAACGTGAGCGTGGATTGGCTCTCCACCAGAACCTGCCCATTTGACTCGGAGGGCTGCGCGTCTTCGGGTTGAATGTGGGTTAATTTTTATTTGGTGTGCATTGGAAGAGAGGTAGTCTTATACGGCAAGTATATTCCAAACTCTATATTTTAACTGGAAAAGTTGGGGGTCGTCTTATACGCTCAGTCGTCTTATACGCCGGAAAATACGGTACATTGTTTTTTCCTTATGATTCTCCACTCAGATGTAACAGTTCAGGGAGAACGTGTCATTACAATATTGCTGTCAATGCTGCTCCTTATTTATTCCTGTCAAGAGGTTTTACCTTCTTTACCATGACATTTCAGCATAATTATTCGTAAAATGTATTATCTTTAATAGAATATATGTAGTATTGAATGCTGAAGTTGTAGAAGAAAGACTACAAAAACAGGTGGATCAATAATCGACTTCTTTTTTAATAGAAACCACATTTATCCTTTTGATCCTATAGGTTGGTGGTTGTGGCAGCTATTAACAGTATAAACCAGTGATGGCAAACCTTGGCACTTCATGAGTTTTTGAACTTCAATTACCAGAAGCCCAAGTCATCACACCTGCTGATAAGGGATTCTGGGAATTGAAGTTCAAGAACTTCTGGAGTGCCAAGGTTTGCTATCACTGGTATAAACATTTCTGAATTTTAATTTCTACAGATCTGATTCTGTCAGACTTAGTATCATCTGAAAAAATGGGGTATTTTGACCCACTTGTGCTGTCAGAAACTGTTGGGAAAAAAGAAAATAACTGTGCAGTTATGAGAACATCCAAAATCAGGGGATGCAAATTCTCCTTGGCCTGGTATTATACATAATGTAAACTTTTTGGAACTTCATAATAACAAACTCTTTCTGTTTTCACAGCTAACAAGGAAAGATTTTAGAAGAAAAATTAAAACTATGTTCTTTGCACATTGTAGTAAACAGGGATACAAAAGGAGCAGGGGGACTGAAAATTATATATAAGCATGAGCTTGCCTGATAGAACTGGTATGATTGTGGCATATGACCAACCCAATGAAATATCAATATTTTACAGCATAAGGACCTGGGGAAATGCTTGCTATTGACTAGCCAGACCATTTAAGATGAGACAGTACTCATTTCCTCCTCAGTGATGTTTCTATGCATGGACATTTTCACAAGATCACTTTTTATATGAATGTGAGTGGGAAGCTAAAACTATAACTGTTCCATCTCAACAACTATTGTGGGAGAATGTGGAGGAAAGGTAGTTGATAAGCAGATGATAAAGTGTGAACACTGTGTGAAAGGTAAAGTGGGATTTCTTGTCTAACTTTTTCACCTTAGAACCAAACAAACAATATATGAATTTTTGAACATACTTTTCCAAAAGTCAATCAAACCTCTCACCCTTTCTAACTTAAACATAAAAAAGGAAGTAGCAAACAGTATTGTTGTCATTATTTTAATGGAAGATAGTCTAGTATTCTTGTCTCATAAGACTAAAATACAGCATTTCTGTGCTACTTTTTTAGATGTTGAAAATAGTTATTCAGGTAATACAACTAGACATCAATAAGAGTTCTATGCTGCTAAGGTACAGTATAGAATAAATGTATTTCTAAATTGTCCTGAAAGTTTGTTTACATTGTGTAATTTGGAGGCTGAGTGTGCAATCAGTACACCACAGGTAAGAAATGAGAAATTTTGAGGGCTATTGAGCACAGGAATTCTAACTGAACATACAGAGTTTCTTAGGACACAATATTCTTTAATTTCAGAACTTTATCTCAAAAGCAGATCACATTGTTCAGGATTCAGACAAACCTTCTTTCTTGCTGCTACGTTAGTCAAATTGAATCTTGGCTGGACCGTGCCTTGTCTCATGACCCATGAGCTTCTTTTATCTTTGTGGTACTTAATAGGTTGCATGCTTTGTGCATATATACATCATTCTATTGAATTTAAGCTGATACTCTGAATATGCAGCATTTATTATGATTGCATGCACAAAACATTTTCCAAGGGCAGAATGATGATTCTCATATGAGATGAATTAAGAAATCTAATAATAATTTTAAATTGTCCAGAAAGTCCTTGTGCTTCAATAATGATGAGTTAAGGCCATGTCCATGTTGCTTCAGAAAGGGATGTCAGGACTTTGAAAAACTATCTATTTTTAACTGTTTCTCATAAAATACCTTCACTGGCATGGGCTATACTGATATAGGAACTATGGAAGTTGCAGTAACAATAACCTGGCAAAACTCTGAATTTGATTTCAAGATATTTCAACTTTCATTTTGAAAGAACTCTCCAATTGGATATTGATGGTAACCAAACCTATCCTTCTGCTGATACAGCTATGAGAACAAGAGCTAATTCACTGTTTGAAACCATTATTTACTCTGATATCTGTTAACATTTTTACTGTTAGTGGGAATAAATGCTCGTGGAATGCTTGTACTTGGAGGGTGTGTAGCTGTGGCAGGCATCAATTGTTGGTCTGCTTTAGTCAATTCCTGGTCCTACAACACCCAGTGGGCAACCAAGTGTTTCTAGGAAACCCACTGAGAAATTATGAGGAAAAAGACCTGTTCTCTCATTATTAATTCAGTCGCTGGGAATTCAGAGGCATATTGTCTGGAATATACTGTATAAAATATAGTTACATTTAAGGATGCTAAGGCTCAAAGAACTGCTATACTTCCCTTGGTCTCCAAGTGGGGTGATAAATTTCAGCCTCAATTAGTGCTATAAGAGGAGAAAATCCATTTGTATTTAATGTAGTAGCTTTAATGCCTGTCAGCCCATCTCATTTTCACTCCCACAGCTATCAACCGCATGAAGTGCTTGCATGTGTGTATGCAATGCATATGTACATATACATATCTTTATTTGACCATCAGTCAGCACAAAAAAACATACAGATTTAAACTAACATTTAAGCCTAACAATCTTTACCTTCAGGATATACATACTCTATGTTAATAGGCCCAAGTCAATAGTGTCAATTTTAATCTTGCGATGTTTGAGTGCCAAAAAATAGGAATTTAGAAACTCGTATGGCTGACAAAGCAATTAAAGAGAAATCGAACCTGATTTTCTATAAGCAAAAATTTGATTAGGCAAAGAAGAGGAGCTATGAGTATTTGTCTAATGTCAGCATAGAAAGGACAATTCAGAAGGATATGCTCAGTTGACTCAACTGATTTCTGGGGACAGAGACAGGCTCTTTGGGCATATGGTATACCTTTGTATTTTCCCAATAGAACAGCTTTATTGAGGGCATATAATCTAATGTCCGTATAAAGCCTGCAATATTCCACATAAATTTCGGCCAAAAATGGAGCTGGAGTGCTCTGCCAAATCTGGTCCCCCAAATACATCTCCGGTTTCAAAAAAAGCAATATCCTCTTGCTTGATGATATCGCTCAGCCTTTGGGCTATTATGGCTCTAGTTTGGGTATAAGTCATGGATTCTAGGTGCAGATGTGACAACCCACAAACCTGAACTCTATCAATAATGTCCCTTTCCCAGGATGATTGGAAATTATCTCTTAATATTAAAGGGGCTAGGCCCACAGGTTTAAAACACAGCTTGAGCCACAGCTTTGCTTTCCAGGCTACATGCCGAAAAGCTTGCCAGCCAACTTCTAATCGCACAACTGCTCCTGCTATTGATGGTGGAATCCTAAGTACAGATCTAAGGAACTGCGATTGAATTGACTCCAGTTTCAAATAATCTGATTGGGAACCCAGGGGGCTACCCACCAACATAAGGGGAAGGACTTTCATCTGGAACAATCTCAGGACAACCTTCACAGATTGAGCTTGTTTCTTAGCATACAGGGATCTAATTGATAGGGCAGCTTTAGATGCGTTTGTAGATACATAGTCTCTATGGGCCAGAAAGGACCTATTAGATCAAATTACTTGACTGAGGTATTTAAAGCAATTGACTTGCTCCAATGTAATTCCATTCATAGCCCAGGTATAAAGTTTCAGCAGGGGAGAGCAATGCATACATACTATTTGCTTTAATCCGTGGGATGGACCACACCTCCTCAGACAGCTGAGTGGGCCTGACTAGTGGTTTCCCCCTGCCATAAATGCTGCCGTAAAACACTTCTGTGGCTGTCATAAATGTGTCCACTTCTGGTGGCAGCAGTGACATGGGCCACATAAAATGGTGTCATGGGCTGAGTCTGGCCTCCGGGATGTAGGTTGAGAACCACTGGCTTAGGAGATAGTCCTTCATGTAGTCTCTCCCTCATCCTCCTTCTCCTCCTTCTCTCTTTTTCTCTATCTTTAACTCTCCATCTATCACATACAGTTCAGTCACCCTTCCTTCCCGTGTTCCCTTGTTATGTCACAGAGGAGGTCAATGCTTCTTAGCTATTCGTTCTTTTAAGGAAGAGATTTGGAACCCTACCAAGACCTCAGAGTTGGTTGTAAGGCTTTTACAGTATTTTCTAGTTCCTTCATCTGGTATTGCAAACCAGTGCTTCCTCTAGAGCTTCCATTCTTGCTGCAGGGTCCACAACTCCTCCCCTGCTTTTTTATGCCAGAAATGTTGCATGTGGGCTCTTTCTCTCCAATAAGACGTCTTAGGAATGCAAGAAGTACTTGCCATGGGGTGTGCCACTCTGGAAGGGACTCAAAACCACACAAAATTCTAATCCAACAGCCTTATTTAGTAATTTCCACCCCCATTTTCCTCACCAGGGGTTTCTTCTGGTCCTATACTTATTGGCTCTACCCAAGTGCTAACAAGGTCACTGAGATCCAAAAAGTTAATGGTGAGATGTTGTGCTAGTCTTTGTTTCTTAGAGGTAAGGAGAGAAAAACAGTAACTGGATATGATATCTCTCTCATTCTACAAACCCAGGAAACCACATATATCCGTAGTGATCCCCTACAGATAGTTTTCTTTTGAAACTGAAAGTTTCTTTTTTTGGACAGAGAAAGGGCAATGCAAAGAATGAGAGATCTCCATCAGTGAATTTAGATTAAAATTTGATTTACTAACTGTGCACCAACTGTAGACAAATCAAAGTCAGTTAGGAATATTGTCTAATGGTTGGAAGAAGATGTTTATTTCAGTTTGTAGTCTTGCTGTGCTTATGCTAAAAGTCCATGTAGAGTTCTTGGGGATGTTATAGGGCAAGGGTCCCAAAGCTTTTTTGTACCATGGGCTGGTTCCATTCTAAACAATTTTTCCATGGACCGATAAGTGGGGGGAAGAACCCTGCTGAAGCTCAAAACCAAGCAGGAGGGGCACAGCTGCCTGCCAGCCACACTGTTAGACTTGGGCAGTGAGGTATCTGTTGTGTATGCATGTCACTATACTGATAGAATGTAACCACTCCATTTACAAGGTATCTCAGCTGTAAAGGAACGCGAGCAAGCAGCCCATAGAGGGCAGCTGCGAGCGTTCAGTCTCACATGGTTCACATTGCTCAATCACGGACAGCCGCGGGAAATCCTTCCCCGCATTCAGCAGCAGGAAAGAAGAACTACTGAAGAGAGGCGTGCCTGGGCGAGGCCACGCCGGTAGCGGCCAATGAGCTACCGTGCTACAAGATTCAAATGTTAAACCCTACTGTATATATAGAGATGTATCACCGCCATTACCTCATGCTTCACCCGGTCCTCATGCAATAAACCTGAGTTAAGCCAACCCTTCGGCTGTCCTGTTGTCTTTGGTCCCATACAGTAAATTGGCGACGAAGGTGGGATATGGCTGCCCACGGGACCAAGACATGCGCCGGCTATGAGATCAGGAAGCCGGGAGATTTGGAGCTGTTTGAGATAGACTTCAATGGAGCGCTGGTGGAGCTCGAAGTCTCAGATGAGGACAAGAAGAGGGCCATCTTCGTCCGCATGCTCGGACACGAGACAAAGAGGACCCTGGTCGACCTGATCGCGCCGAGGAGGGTGAGCGACTTCAAAGCCAAAGAGCTTCTGGCTGTGTTGCGCACCCACCTCCGGCCTGCGATAGCGATGTTCCCCGCTCGGAGCGCGTTCTGGAGGCGAGTCCAAGCGCCCGGGGAATCGGTCACCGAGTTCGCCGCGGCCCTGCGGCTGGCCGCCGGCCCCTGCAAGTGGGAGACCCCAGAAGTCACCCTCCGCGACTGCCTGCTCTGCGGCCTGAGGGACACCGAGACCCAGCGCGCGCTGATGAAACAGGAGCCGCCTCCCACGTGGCAACAGGTCCTCGACACGGCGCAGGCCGCGGAAGCCACGACGGCCGGCGTGCAAGAGCTCCAGGACTGGCGACCAAAAACCGCCAAGGCAGAGAGCTCGGTGCGCGCGGCCCGGCGGGTTTCGAACTCGTCCACGGAGAGCGGCGACGACGAGGACGTCCGGAGGGTCCAGAAGGAGGGCCGGCGCTGCGACGGCTGCGGCGCCGCCCACGCCCGCGCCAAATGCCCGTTCCGCAAGGCCGAGTGCCACAACTGCGGCCGCCGCGGGCACATCGCCAAGGTCTGCCGGAAGCGGCGCGAGGCCAAGAGGAGTTCCCCAGACCGCTCGGCGAGGCAGGACCGCACCACGAGGCCCAAGGACCACGGCACCCGGACCACGAGGAAGCGGGACGGCGTCGGACGCATCTCCGACGACAGCGAGGACGACGCTCCGGTTTTCAGCGTATCCACGGAGCACCCCCGATACTTCGTTGAGGTAGTGATACAAGGGGCCCCTGTTAGGATGGAGGTGGACTCGGGTTCTTCTTACTCTATCATCTCCCAGGGAGAGTTCCTAAAGATAGCCCCCCACATGCGGCCCAAGCTCAAAGCGTTGAGGGCCACGCTGAAGGACGTGCAAGGGAACCGCATCCCGGTGTTGGGGGTTGGGAAATTCCAGGTCCAGTTCAAAAAACGCACCGCAACGCTTCCCCTAGTCGTCCTCAAAGGAGGTAAATGCAGCCTCCTCGGGACTCAATGGTTCCAGCCCCTGGGGTTGTTCATTGGGGGGGGGTGCACGCCGTGGGAGTACACACCGCCGGGACTGACCCAATTCAGAGCGTGTGCGATGCGCACCCCGAGGTTTTCAAAAAGGGACTCGGAAAATTCAAGGGCCCCCCAGTGACTTTCGACCTGGACCCTGGAGTACGTCCAATCAGACTTAAACCGCGCAGAGTGCCTTTCGCACTAAAGGACAAAATAGAGGCGGAGTTGGACAAATTGGTGGGCCAGGGGATTCTTGTTCCTGTTGATTCTGCGGAGTGGGAAACTCCAATTGTAACGGCTCTCAAGGCCAACGGGGAGGTCCGCATATGCGCTGATTACAAGTGCACCATCAATAAGGCGATCCGCCCCAATGCGTATCCGGTGCCGGTAGTCAGCCACTTGTTGGCCAGATTGCACGGGGGGAGGTGTTTTGCTAAACTCGACCTGGCCCATGCCTACCAGCAACTCCCGGTCACCCCCGCCGCAGCTGCTGCGCAGACCATAGTCACCCACAAAGGGGCGTTCCAGGTATCGCGCCTCCAATTCGGCGTGAATTCGGCGCCCGGGATTTTCCAGTCACTCGTGGAACGCCTCCTGAAGGGGCTAGAGGGGGTGTTACCCTACTTTGATGACGTATTGATTACAGGTGGGAGCCGGGCCGAATTGGCAGAAAGGTTGGGAAAGGTCCTGGAAAAATTCGAAAAGGCGGGGTTGCGGTTGCGAAAGGACAAATGCGTCTTCTTCGCAACCGAGGTCGAGTTCCTGGGGTTCCGCATTACTCCCGAGGGAATAAGGCCTTCCCAATCCAAGGTGGCCGCCATCAAAAAGGCCCCTCGCCCCACCTCCAAGCCCGAGCTCCAGTCGTTCCTCGGGCTGCTCAACTTCTACCACTCCTTCCTTCCCCGGAAGGCAGCCGTGGCAGAACCGCTACACAAATTGTTAAAAAAGGACGAGGCATGGAAGTGGGGCGACGACCATGAGAAGGCTTTCAATGACCTGAAGCGACTCCTGGCATCAGATGCTGTACTGACCCACTTCAATCCCAAACGCCCAGTGGTCCTGATATGCGATGCATCCCCGGTGGGGGTGGGGGCGGTGTTATGCCACGTGCTGGAGAACGGGAGGGAGGCCCCGATAGCGTTCTACTCTAGGTCCTTGTCCCAAGCGGAGAGAAACTACGCCCAGACAGACAGGGAAGCACTAGCGATAATTGCGGGGACCAAGAAGTTTCATGATTTTGTGTATGGCCGCCCCTTCACCATAGTGACTGACCATAAGCCCCTGCTAGGCATTTTCACCGCAGATCAGCCCACACCCCAAATCCTGTCCCCGAGAATGCTCAGGTGGGCCATTTTTCTCAACGCGTATCAGCACGCGTTGGTGTACCGGCCCGGGAAGGAGATCAGCCATGCGGATGCCCTCTCGAGGTCCCCCATTCCCCGGGATTGCTGCCACGTGGGCGAGGAAGAGAGGGACCACCAGGTCTTAATGATAGAGGTCCTAGACTCCCCTCCAGTAGTACCGGCCGACATCGCCAAAGCGACCGGTAAGGACAAAACGTTAGCTACAGTTTGCTCCTGGGTACAGAAAGGGTGGCCCGTGTCTTCCCCAGCAGCGGAATTCGACACATTTTTCAAAAAGAAATTAGAATTGTCCCTAGAGAGGGGTTGCCTTTTGTGGGGACAGCGGGTAGTGATCCCCACGTCCCTCCGGCCGAGGGTGCTTAAACTGCTGCACGTCAGCCACCCCGGGATCGTCCGCTCTAAGGCACTAGCCCGCAGTTACTTTTGGTGGCCCCAGCTAGACGCCGACATCGAGCACATGGTCGGCACTTGCGAAGCATGCCAAAGCTCCAGGCCAGAAGAGGCTCGCTTGCCACATAGGGAGTGGGACACAGCAAGGGGGCCCTGGTCCCGGGTACACGTAGATTTTGCAGGACCGTTCAGGGGAACACTTTTCCTCCTTGTGGTGGACGCGTTCTCCAAGTGGCTGGAGGTCATTCCAGTCTCGAGCACCTCCTCGGCCACAACAATTAAACAGTTACGGAGGGTCTTTTCCACGTTCGGTTTACCCGACACCCTCGTCAGCGATAACGCTAGCTGTTTCACGTCCGCCGAGTTCAGGGCATTCATGGATCTCAACGCCATTCGGCACATCACCTCCGCCCCTTTCCACCCGGCCACCAACGGCCAAGTAGAGCGCCTCGTGCGTACCACTAAGGACGCGCTGCGGCGCATGGGCCCCGGAGATCTTGACTTACAACTATGCCAATTCCTGCTACGGTACAGGGTCACCCCACTAGTGTCAGGGTACTCCCCCGCGGAGTTGCTAATGCGCAGGAAGCTGGCCACGGTAATCTCCAGACTAGACCCCACCAGAGTAGAAGACAAAGGGCGAAATGTAGAGATGGATTCCTCAAAGAGTTTCAGCGTAGGCGCCCCCGTGCATTGCAGGAACTACGCCAGCGCGGGACCAGCCTGGGTGCCCGGCATTGTGATAGAACAAACCGGCCCCGTCTCATACCGCGTAGAGACCAATACAGGCCTCCTGTGGAGGCGGCACGTGGATCAACTCAGGCGTAGGGTCCCCAGAAAGCAGGACGAAGACGAGAGTAGCAACGAATCAGCGTTAGGGTACTCCCCCACCCGCTTAACCCAAGGGGGAGAAAAAGGGGGACATGGGTCCCCACCAAGGGGGGAGGAAAGGGAATCGATCCTCAGAGATCTTTTGCGGGAGTTTGCGGCGGAAAGGAAGAGCCCCGATCTCGCACATAATCCTCGGAAGTTTCCCCAAAACACAGATTCCCCAAGAAGTTTAGACCTTGATTTACAGTACCAGGGGGAGTTAGCGGAGTGGTCCCCCACCCGTCCTAGCGAAAAGAGGGGTTTCAGTTCAGCCCCTGGTACTTCCAGTCCCAGTAGCCCCTGTGAGTTAGAGTGCAACATAGCACCAATGTCCCGGAGACCGACACCCCCAAGACAGGAGGCGATGGCGAGTCCATCCGCCACAGTCTCAAGGTTCCCCCAGCGGGGGACAGAAGGTAGCAGAACCACAAGGGCATCCTCATCGGTCCCGCGGTTCACGATAGGAGGGTCCCCGGGGTCCGAGGGAAACAGGCAGGGGTTCACTTCTCAGCTGTTCATTCCATTCCCATCCCCCAGCGCAAGGCAGGCACAGACGCCCCACAGAGCCACTAATGAATCCCCGTTTTCCGTTGCAGGACAAGCACCCACGGAGTCAGGGATCACAGGCTCTCCTGTACTAGGGCAGGCGCAAGCACGCCCCAAGCGCATGTGCGGCAAGCCACATTGGTTGCGGGACTTCGTCCCATCCTAGGGGGGAGGGATGTTGTGTATGCATGTCACTGTACTGATAGAATGCAAGCGCGGCGCCAAAATGGCCGCCCCGCTCTTTGCGGGCCCCCCCCCACAGGACAGAGAATCCGGGTAGTTAGGGGCGTGGCCAGCTCCCTTATAAAAGGGGTGGCCACGAGGCAGCCGAGCTGCCATTTTACCTCAGCGACGGAGCGGAGAAGTCTTTTCCCCTGTGTCTCCGTCGCTCTTTAACTTACCGGGAAGCCTTTTGGCGGCGATTTTTCCTTTTTGGCTTCCCTTCACCGGTGGAGATGCCTTCGAAGAAGAAGGCAGCTTCGAGTGCGGCTCGCGCTGTTAGGAGGCGCAACCCGGGTCGGAGAACCGCGGTGCCGCCTCCCCAGCAGCCGCCTTTGCAGGCCCCTGCCGGGACCGGCGGAATGGGGTCTATCGCCCCTTGGCCCGGAGCGGGCGAACAGATTGCGGGCGCGGTAGGGGCTCCGGCCCGCGGCCCGCGAGCGGTGGACACCGCTCCTGCATCTGCCCACCAGGTTGGGCCTGCTGCTCTAGGGTCGCAGCCTCCCCCGGGGCCCTCTAGCCTTGGGGGGTGGTGCGGCCCCCTGCCTTGGCAGGTTTCTCCACCGGCCCTGCCGGGCTTCGGTGTTGGCCAATGGCCATATTCGGGTCCTGGGGTACAGGGACCTGTACCCACGCCTGGACCGTGCGGGCCGGCCGGCCCTTGGCCCCAGGTCAACGTGGAAGCCTTACTGGCCCGCCTTGCGGCCCTTGAAGCGTCGTTGGCTCGGGCCAGTCAGGCGGGGGCCCCCCTTTGGGGTTCCTTTTGAGGCGCTGCCGGCAGGAGGACAACAGCCGACAGGGAGGGTTGAGCTGCTGCAGGCGCGTGGCGCGGTTTCGGCCACTGCCTCGCAGCTCCCCAGCCAGCAGCCAGGTGCAGGTCAGGCCCCGGTGATGAGCTCTACGTCAGTCGTGAGCTCCGACGCCCCCAGTGGGCCGGAACCCCCGGTGGGGGCGGCCCGCGGGGGTGCAGCATGTGAGTATACGGTGTAAGCGAGTACATCCACACACATTCCCAATATGGGGGGGGGGCTTCTCAATGGCCTTGCCCTCGCGCGGGTGGTGCGGCGGTGCACCCGCTGACGCCTCACCCGGCAATGACAGCTAACACCCAGGGCCCCGTGGTGGGGGGTGTTCCCTACCCTGAGGGGAATGTTTTGGGTGGCCGGGTTGGTCCAAGCCCCTATTCCTTACCGCTGAGTGACCATTTGGCACAGGCCGCCAGAGAGTAAATTTGGCGGGGGGAGTGCGTGGATATCTTCGCGCTCCTAAACAGGGTGCCCACCAAGGAGAGAGGGAGGGGCAGAATGAGAAGGATAGTGGCAGGCACGTTGTCGCAAGCCACCAAGTATGTGGGCCAAATGTTTGCCGGCCTGCATCATATGCATGGCGGTGTACCTTAGGGCCCGGCCGGATCCGGCAATTCTGATGGTCCAGTATTTGGACAACGTCTACTGGGCGATGGTTTACTTTCCGGGCCCAGCGTGGTTGGCTTGTGACGAGGAATGCCGTAGGCGGATTTCCCCGCACCCCGAGATTAGGCGGGATGAGCCAGGCCAGAGGCTGCGGCTTTTGTATGTGACGCCCACGCGCCCTGCGCCCGGGGAGATATACCATTGTGGGCATGCGGTTCAGTAGGCGGCCCCAGCATAGGTCACCTGCCAGGGGGCGGGGCGGGGGGTTCCAGCCCGCCTGCTGTGCTGGACTTTCTTGTCCAATGGCTCCTCTAATGGGAAGACTTGCAAATACAGACAGGAGTGTCCCACCTGTGTTGGCCCCCATGCGGCCTCTGCCTGTCCCAGGCCTAGAAGGATGCGGGGCAGAGGGTGGGGCAGACAGGGGGCTGGCAAGACTGCCGCAGATGGATCTAGTTCACCGAAGGGCTCCCTCCCCATTTAAGGTGGACATGTTGGAGGGTTGGCTCACGTGGTACCCGAAGGGAGAGGATGCGGGTTCTCTCCTTCAGGGTTCTAGGCAGGGGTTCCGGATCCCTTTCATGGGTAATAGGTCCCCTCAGGATGCCCCCAACCTTTTATCCCTTAAGGGGAGGGAGGAGGTGGCTGCTGCTAGCTTTGACAATAGGGTCTATGCGGGCAGGGTCGTTGGCCCTGTCCCTGCACCCCCGTCCCGGGGAGCATATTATTTCAATGATGTCATGCCTTTTGGCTATTCCATTGGGGCTCGGTATTCGAGCGTTTCACCACTTTCCTAGATTGCGCTTTTGTCCGCAGGTCAGGGTCCCGGTCTGTAGCCCATTCCCTGGATGGTTTTATTCGGGGCTGAACGGGGCTGGGACACGTACACACGTCTCCTCAACACATTTCAGACGCTAATGGAGGAACTGGGTGTCCCTTTAGCGCCCGAAAAGACCGAGGGCCCATCTCCACAGCTAGTATTCCTGGGGTGGAGAGTAACACGGTAGCGCAGGATTCTAGGTTGCAGCTGGATAAGGTGTCAAGGCTAGTGGCCCTTGTCTCGGTCTTGCTGGCCGAGCGCATGGCATCACTGAGGGAACTTTTGGTGCTACATGGTCACCCCAGTTTCGCTGGCAGGGTCGTCGCACCGGGCAGGGCATTTGCTCTGCGCTGGTGCGATGCCATGGCGGGATTCTCCAGGCCCCACCACAGGCTCAGATTTACCCGGGGTATCGGGGCAGACGTGCTTGTCTGGCCATAGATCCAGAGGTAGTTCAACGGGGTGTCATTTTGGGGTCTGATCTCCTGGCTCCCCCTTGCTTTCAGATGCAGTCCGATGCCTCAGGATTCCTGGGTTTACGGGATGTACTTCAATTGGAAGTGGGCCTATGGTGGGTGGCCACCATCCTGGGCAGGCAAGGGTCGCCTGCATGGTCTCACGTATCTGGAATGTTTCCCTATCCTGGGTGCTTTGATGCTATGGGGCAAGGAGTGGGCCAACTCGGTTGTGCAATTTTGGCATGGCAACGCGGCTGTTGTCCGCATCGTCACTGCACAGATTTCCAAATCGCCCGGGGTTATGGAGCTAGTGCGTTGGTTTGTGTTATGCAACCTGTGCCTCAACGTTCCCTTCAGGGCCAGGCATGCCCCAAGGGTTGATAATGATATTGCTGCTGCTTTGTCCCGCCTGCAGATCTCCCGGTTCCGTGCCTCGGCCCCCGGATGCGGAGGAATTTCCCTCGCCACTCCCGGATGAGAGATGGAACGTTGGCAAGGAGAGGTGAACCGGGCGATTGGCCTGTCACTAGCGCCATGCATGAGTAAGGCGTATCACCACGCATTTAGTTCCTTCAGAGTATTATGTACCCGATTCCGACTGCCAGGAACCTGGCCGATCCCAGTAGCCCATGTTCTGCGGTTCATGGTTTACCCGTATGCCCAGGGCCTTGCACCACGCACCATAGCATCTCAGCTGTCGGGTTGGCTTTTATGGCCAAAGTGGGAGGTCGTGTGGACAGCACCAATGAATTCCGGGTGAGACATGTTTGGGAGGGGTGGGTGCGCGTGCCCGGGCGTTTCCTGGGCGTCCGCCACCCCATTTACCCAGGGGTTTTTTACCCAGTTGGCCCGGGGCTGGCCTGGCCTCTGTTTTGATAGATGAGGCAGCCCACTTCATGCGGCTACAACGGTGGCCTTTTTGGAGCCCTCCGCATCGGCGAGCTTGAGATGCTGAGTAAGGCGGATGCAAGATTTTCCCAGGGTTTTTACCCAATTGGCCCGGGGCTGGCCTGGCCTCAGTTTTGATAAATGAGGCAGCCCACTTCATGCGGCTACAACGGTGGCCTTTTTGGAGCCCTCCGCATCGGCGAGCTTGAGATGCTGAGTAAGGCGGATGCAAGATTTCCCCAGGGTTTTTCCCAATTGGCCCGGGGCTGGCCTGGCCTCTGTTTT
The DNA here is from genome assembly GCA_035047345.1 of Bradypodion ventrale. Lineage (NCBI taxonomy): Eukaryota > Metazoa > Chordata > Lepidosauria > Squamata > Chamaeleonidae > Bradypodion > Bradypodion ventrale. The sequence continues at coordinate 44,457,479 of JAWDJE010000005.1, forward strand.
TGAAATGAGGCAGCCCACTTCATGCGGCTACAACGGTGGCCTTTTTGGAGCGCTCCGCACCAGCGAGCTTGAGATGCTGTATAAGGCGGATGCAAGTTGTAGGGCACTGGAACTCGAGGATGTCTATGTTGCCAAAGACTGGGCCCAGTTGAGGATTCGTTCCTCTAAGACATATCAGCATGGCGTAGGCAGTGGTGTAAGACTGCTACGGTGTTCTTTGGCAGACATCTGTCCGGTTGGTGCCCTACAGGAGTTCCTGGCACTGCGTGGCATGCACCACGGCCCGTTTTTCTGTCACCAAGATGGGTCTCCCCTTACTAAATTTCAGTTTTGGAAGGTGACAGGCAGTGCCCTCACCATGGTGGGGCCTACCAGGTGCCCGTTATGGCACATTCATTCCGTACTGGTGCAGCCTCTACAGCAGCTGCTTTTGGGTACTCTGGGGCTGACATACGCAGCATGGGGAGGTGGGGCTCACAATGTTTTCAGTTTTATGTGCGCCCACTTCCGCCATGAGTACCAATCCAGTCACCTTACCGTCTTTTTCTCAATTTTTCTCAATTTTCTTACAGACCCTGGGTGTCGTATTACACCGGTGACAGTATGGCTGGTGGGCCACAGCTATGTGCACAGGGCAGCGCGTTACGCTGCGGCGACAGAGTGGGGACCCCGACTGGGACTGGGTGAACACTCCAGTCTCACATGGCATGGTAAGCCTGGGATGTTATGGCGGGAGCTGCGGCCTTTCCTTTTTTCTGGCCTGAGTGCTGACCCGCCTGACATTCTCATCATCCACCTGGGGGGCAATGATTTGGGCCAGGTCACCGGCTTATCGCTCAAGCAGGCGATTTGCGAGGACCTCGCCTACTTGCATTATGTCTGGCCTGCTACAACCCTGGTTTGGTCGGACATTATCCCGCGCCTTTCTTATAGAGGGGGCGTTCACCTCCTGGCCCTTGACCGCGCTAGGCGCACGGTCAACAGGGCGGTGGCGCGGTTTCTTGCCGACAGGGCTTGGGGACGGGTCAGTCATCACCCCGATATTAGCCTACAAAATTACGACTTGTACGCAGGGGATGGGGTCCATCTGTCGCGAGGAGGTATGGACCTCCTGTTGGGTGATTGGCGAGCAGGCCTGTTGACCGAGCTGACGGTCTGGGGGGGGGGCGTCAGGCCTTCTTTGAAGCCCCTCCGTGTGGCGGGTAGCACTGGTAAGGTAAACAGTATGACCCACAGGTATCCGGCAGGTTCGCAATTGACTGGACAACACTAGACAGGAATAAATTAGTTAAACGTTGTCCGGTCAACGACGAACCAGGCGACGGGGTGATGGCGATAGCTAACCAGCATGCATCACCCCGTGATTTCACGGATACGTGTCAGAGGGTGGGGTCATGAGTTAGATATTGACTACGGTCAACAATTTGTTTGTTGTCAACAAACAAATTGATACAAATTGATACATTGTAACCAATTGCCGTTGGCAATTTTGGGGTGGTACCTTACCAGTGTTACTTCGGCCTGCTTGCCTTAAGAATTATGATTGGTCGTTTTACCAATACAAATTTATAATTCGGACTAGGGCATTGAATCAATAAATGTGGCCCGATGCTGTTATCCACTTTCAATGTTGTCTGTGTCCGTTATTGGGGGGTGCGCCTGCAATGCAAGCGCGGCGCCAAAATGGCCGCCGCGCTCTTTGCGGGCCCCCCCCCACAGGACAGAGAATCCGGGTAGTTAGGGGCGTGGCCAGCTCCCTTATAAAAGGGGTGGCCACGAGGCAGCCGAGCTGCCATTTTACCTCAGCGACGGAGCGGAGAAGTCTTTTCCCCTCCACCCCCTCCCTAGTTAACAGTGTGATATTTTGGTCGCTTCGGGGCCGGGTGGGAATTTTTGGCTGGGACCCACATTGGCTTTCGGGTCCTGGCTTTTTTGCCGATCCCACACTGTGGCTATGGTTTGATATAGGGGTTTATTCTTACGTTCCTACTGTTGACTTTGGTCACATTGGCGGGTAGCACTGGTAAGGTAAACAGTATGACCCACAGGTATCCGGCAGGTTCGCAATTGACTGGACAACACTAGACAGGAATAAATTAGTTAAACGTTGTCCGGTCAACGACGAACCAGGCGACGGGGTGATGGCGATAGCTAACCAGCATGCATCACCCCGTGATTTCACGGATACGCGTCAGAGGGTGGGGTCATGAGTTAGATATTGACTACGGTCAACAATTTGTTTGTTGTCAACAAACAAATTGATACAAATTGATACATTGTAACCAATTGCCGTTGGCAATTTTGGGGTGGTACCTTACCAGTGTTACTTCGGCCTGCTTGCCTTAAGAATTATGATTGGTCGTTTTACCAATACAAATTTATAATTCGGACTAGGGCATTGAATCAATAAATGTGGCCCGATGCTGTTATCCACTTTCAATGTTGTCTGTGTCCGTTATTGGGGGGTGCGCCTGCAATGTAACCACTCCATTTACAAGGTATCTTAGCTGTAAAGGAACGCGAGCAAGCAGCCCATAGAGGGCAGCTGCGAGCGTTCAGTCTCACATGGTTCACATTGCTCAATCACGGACAGCCGCGGGAAATCCTTCCCCGCATTCAGCAGCAGGAAAGAAGAACTACTGAAGAGAGGCATGCCTGGGCGAGGCCACGCCGGTAGCGGCCAATGAGCTACCGTGTTACAAGATTCAAATGTTAAACCCTACTGTATATATAGAGATGTATCACCGCCATTACCTCATGCTTCACCCGGTCCTCATGCAATAAACCTGAGTTAAGCCAACCCTTCGGCTGTCCTGTTGTCTTTGGTCCCATACAGTAAAGTATCACACTGCACACAGGAGTCTCACCATAGTTAAGCAATGTGGAAGAGGGCCCCGACCACCTGCCTATCTGATGTGTCTGAAGCCTGTGCTCTTGCTCCATTCACTGGGCAAACACGGTAGAGTACATTGAGGGCAGAAGGCAGCCATCAGGGCTCCCAGCATCACCAACCCCTGCAGCCCGGTTCGGGACAGCTCATGGCCCGGTACCAGTCTGTGGCCCAGTGGTTGGCAATCCATGCTATAGGACATCTTTCTTGAGATATCCTCAGAAGTTCCATAAACAAACTGTCTGTTTGTTGAGCACATTTTGAATTCATTTGAAAGAAAATGCAGTTTTATAACATCCACAACAATGTACCAATTAGCAGATGATTTTTTCTTCTGCTAATTTTCGTTTTGAGGTACATATGATCTGGTTACATTCAGAGCATCTCTCTGATATAAAATAAGATGTTGACAACACAGGATCATCCCTGTTCTGTCTGAGAAGTTGAAGGTGCTCTCTTCCAAACAGCTGACCCAGAACTGTGTGGGTGAGTTGGATTAATAACACTAACATAAAAGGTATTACAGTGACTGCACTTTGATACCATGCTGCAATATTTGACAGTTAGTAGAATGGCAGAAAGAGAGAAGTAATGAAAGAGTGTTGACTGTTAGATTATTGATATCTTGTGGAATTTTCTCTCTATTGCAGTATAAAAAGGAAGGCCACTCATAAACACTGAACATTTTGTACTATCTAATACATTAAGCTTAAAGTATTTTCCCAGTATTTCCTGCCTCTGAAATTGATTTGACTGTTATTATTTTTGTATTATTCTGGTCCTTGACAACATTTATTTTACGTCTCAGGATTTCAATGCAGTAGTTTCATGGTTCAGATTTCTCTGCATTCCCTTTCTCTCCCAAAATGTATTTTGCATTGAAAATGTAAGCTTGTTCATTTACTGCTTTGGCTGTATCGCACATCCTAAATATTACTAGAGAAGAACATGGTGAAAATTTCCATGCTTATTTATTTATGTTGGGTTTCTTCATGGGATTACCTTTTTCATTTTTTGTGGTTTTTCTGCTTCTTTTATTTAGTGTGCACAGCAAGGCAATAGAGAATCAGTCTATTACAAAAGCAGGCAATAGTATATTGCAGGAGTTCCCAACCGCTTCAAGCCAGGGACCAGGTCATGCTTTCTCAGTCAGCTTTGAGGGTCGGATGGCCATTTTGCTCTGCCGGCATGATGGGGGTAGCCATTTTCTTCTGCTTCAAAGGGGTGGTCAAATGCCCTCAGAGAGGTGGAGGGTCACATGAAATGGTCCGTGGGCTGGATCCGGCCCACAGGCCTTAGGTTGGGAACCTCTGGTATTTTGAAAGAAAAATCATCACCAGACCTATGCACACAATATTTTCAATTGCTAAGCTCAGCAATCTTGGTCAAGGACCACTTCAGTGGGAAAAGACCTTGGGGACATGAAAGGAGCTGCATTCAAGCATCACCTGAGCGGAGTTTCTCCAGCAAAAATCCTTTTTACCCAGTATAATTTCTGACACAAAATTATTATTGTAGCAACCTCAGTGTACCACAGGCCACATAAAGATGACCCACCATCCTACACATAGAGCAAAATAATTGCTCACTCAACAAACAAGCAATTCAAAAAACAGTATAACAATGAAAAAGAAACAGTAATATGACTCAGTGATTCCCACTCAGCAAAACAGACTGACTGTGATTGAACAGCACAATAGAAAAAAGACAAGGAAGCAGCCAGCCAACCTGTCATTCACTCATTTAATCAAACAGCAATACCTCAGCATTAAGAATGAGTGAGAAATATCCCAAGATGTGCCCACTAACCAACCATCATGCATACAAACTAGTTGGGAAATGGTGTGTGTGTGTGTGTGTGTGTGTGTGTGTGTGTGTGTGTAGAACAACAACATAGAGATATAGATAGAGATAGATAGATAAATCAATCAAACAGGAAAGCAAACTCCCCACAGGGAGAAAGTGCAAAAAAAAAAAAATAAAAGCACACATACATTCCCCTCACCCAAAAACAAAACAAGCAAGCAAATAAAGACAAACAATACAATCAAAGCCTTCAAACACAAAAATGGAATATGGGGAGATATTTCCCCCACAAATCCGTTGATGCCTTCTCTTCTTTGAATCCGGCAGGAACAGTAGAAAGGACCTCACTTCAGAAATAGAAAAAAGTCACAAAGGGTTTGCAGATGTTCGAATGAGATTTTTGTCAGGTTTCAGGTTCATTTCCAGCAGCAGTTCCCTGAACATCTATGGGGCAAGGAAGGAATAAATGATTGCTCATTCATTTGGAAAATATTGCCTTTGGTTATCTGATTCATAAATTTAATCCATCAAGTGAGTGATAAATTATAAACATCCAGCATTATTTTTACTTGATCACGTGTGCATTTTCTCTCCCTTTTAAACTAACATAAAGGACTTAAAATAATGAATCTCCTCGTTTCTCCCTATTGCTTATTATATCTCATTTCTCCCTCCACTCTTTTTCCTCCCTTCCCCGTCTTTTCCTTCTATCTAGATTTGACATAATTTCTAGCCTTCCTATAATTAACAAATACACACAGACATCAGCTAGCATAGAGCTCCATACAATTAGAGAAGAAAATAAAAATATACTGCATAAAAACTGGCACTTCCATACATTATATGAAAACTATATACATTCCATACATTATATAGACAAGTATAAACTGTAGTTAAACCTCAGCAAACATCAGTGAAATTTCAACAAAGCCTTTTGCATGTATAATTGGGAAGTTATTTCATTTAAGGACTTTCCCTCTATATTTATCTCTTCACATATCTAATTTCCATTTCTTGCCCATCTTCTGCCTCTCTTTCATTTCCAGGAGGGTCACCTCTGAAGGGCTAATTTAAAGATAGCAGGACTCTGACAAAGGCTAATAACTGCAGTATCTAAAACTCTGAGTCAATTTGAAATCAAATGACAGATTTTAAGATGAGAAGGTGCATAAACTAAGTTAGATCTCCATTAGTTATAATAAGTATCAGGATTCATTTAGAAAGGCTTTCACTCACCACCATTATTCTTCTAAAGATTATTACACCCTTACATCATTAAATGATTGACTGCATGTCCATGAATAAGAGCACGGCTGATAATTTCAGTACTTAGTTGTTAAATTGGCACACACTGCCAAACTATGATACATGAAATGATATAAATCTAAGATGTGAGTGTGCAAGTTAAAAAATACTCAGCTCACTATTTAAATTCATGCCCTTGTGTTCCACCAGGTGTATAGTAGCCATATGGGCATTCATGGAAACTCCACCTCTAAATGTCCCAAGACATGCAGAACTGTCCTAAATATTTGTATTTGGTTTGGCCATGGACTTTGCCATGGTTTGGTTTGGCCATGGACTTTGCCATCAAGACTTTGCCACCCCCCTTCCATGACTTTTTTCACCAGCTGGTGAGGAGAGAGGCACAGCTGTTAAGGCTATTGTGTTCCTCCGCCCTAGTTGGGCTGGAGGCTTGGAAGTCGTCCACATCCACTTAATTGTGTATGTATGAAATGTATTATGGAATTGTGCTCAAGTTGTTATGGTATTATTGTGTAAATTTGTATCTTATGAGGTTGATTCTTTGTGTAATTCTCATTGTGATATTGCTTAATTATTTATATTTTGTATTGTATTTTTGCATATTCTGATGTTTTGATTGTATTAATTGTGTATTGCCTTCTGTAGTTTATTGTATACCTTGCTCTGTTTATTGTATTTGTATATGTTGTAAGCCGCTTTGAGTGGCACTTGTGTCAGGAAAGCGGGATAGAAATGAAACTTAATAATAATAATAATAATAATAATAATAATAATAATAATAATAATAATAATAATAATAATAATAATAATAATAATAATAATAATAATAATAATAATAATAATAATAATGTCTCAAGAATGTTTAGCAACCATGGTTATAAAGCTCCACAATTAGATACTTTCCTTTATTAGTGAGGGGATATTCTAGGAAGAGGTTTACAAGTGTATATGTGAACACTTTAATAGTGCTGCTACGATTTTAAAAAAATAGAAATAGCAGCCAACTTTCAGTGGCTGACATGCAACAGAGCATAAAGTGGTTAAGGAGACATCAGTATGAAGCGGTCTTCTGAGATTCACTGGGTAAGACACAGATTTGGGAAGCAAACAGTATGACAAGAAGTTCCACTTTACTGAAGGTGTTTGGCAGAAGGCAGTAGCTGGATGGTAGAGGAGAGACACAAAAAGATTTTAATATCCATCTGCAGTAACATGAGGTAAAGATGGGATAAACTCTGTTCTGAACCTTTGGAGAGCTATTGAAGGTATGAATGGGCAGAATTAGGCTACATGGACCACTGAAATGATGCACAGCAGTTCCCATGTTCCTTCTTATAGTTTTCTTTCTTTATACTCCTGCTACACAACAGTAATGGTTGTCATGACAGAGGCCAATATCCTGAGAGATAAAGTTGGAAAGGAGAGTGGGAAGTTCTGACAGCTGACAGTATCAGATTTTCCCACATTTTTCCTTTGACAGATTTCTTCTCCATCACTTTCATATTTACAAGAACATTGTTGTTCCCACACTTATGATTAACATAGCAGGCCAAAGGTAATGTACCTGACTCCATAGTATCTGATCAAAATAGAAGATCCTTTGCTGTTGAGATTCTTGAAATGGTACCCATGTTAGTATATGCAAGCATATCAGATAGTGAATAAAACAAAATACCTTAAAGACTAACTACTATATTTTAATGTTAGCTTGGATGGATCAAATTCACTTCATCATAGATAAGAATGAGACTTCATGGCATTAATCTATACATATCAAGTGGGGACACAGAGGTACACAATGGTTGGTTAGTATACTATAGCAGATACAGTGGCAAATTGGTGTGGCATTTTACACCTGGTAATGACTGAAGATCCATGATTGATATTCAGATTTATTTCTGTGAAGCTTGGTTCTATGAAGTTGTAAATGGTTAGTAGATGGATCCAAAATAATATTTGTGTGTGAGCACAAAGTTGCCGTGGGTGGTGCCATCCCAATACAACATAAGATTTGTCCTTACAATTTGCCATTATTCTCTTACTGCAAAGATATTTGGGGAATACAGTATGTTTCTGCAAATGTAAACCCAAAGAGTGTCCACTTAGAGAAAGAGAGAGAGAGAGAGAGATGCCAAGCAGGACATAGTCAAAAGGACCCCAAGATGTTTTCATGTGTTTGTAGTTGTTCATTCTGAATTCACAGATTGCATCAATGTTCTGCTTACATGAATGGTATTGAACTTAAGGCATGAGTTCACAGTAGGAGAAATGCAAATGGATCCACCAAAAAGTCGCACCAGACAGTCAGTTTTCCCTTGTTTATCCAGTCAGTTGTGCAGGAGCCAGCAGAGCAAGAGGAGGAAACTGGGACTAAAAAAGTCTTGGTTTCTGCTTGATATCATACCTCTGCAAAGGAAGGAAGGAAGGATTATTTCTCCCAGTTCCAAGAAGTGAAATAACAGAAGAATGAAATTCAGATATTCCTCTAATTCTATTCAATTTTCACAAAACCCCTATTTTTACATCCATAATATGAAAAAACATGAGGTCATGAATGATTTTTGCATTTTTCATGCGATAAAATTTGTAGGTTAAAAAAAAATCACAAAAATATAGAGAAATCAACTAAAATACTTCATCTCTTCTTCAGGGGAAAAAAAGACAAAGCCCCCATAGTGTTGTAGTTAAGGTGCAGTACTGCAGCCAAAACTCTGCTCACAATTTGAGTTGAAGCCTAATGTGGTAAATCTTGACATAGCCTTCTAACCCCCCATGGTTGGTAAAATGATTGCTCATCTTGTTTGGGGCAAAATGCTGATTACTTTGTGTCTCACCCAGAGAAACTTCTGAGTGCTACGGAGCAATATATGTATAAGTCTAATTGCTATTGCTAATTTGCCTAAAGTAAGTTGTCCCTGACCCAGGATTCACAAGATCAAAATTTGTGGACTGGGATTTTTTGTCAGACTGAGATCCAATGATATCTTCAAAAGCGCCCCAGCTGTTGCCCCAGAGCCTGCCTCACCACCCCAGCTGGAGGTGGGGAACGGACTGCAGCCTGACCACCGGCACCTGGGCATCCAGAGCGTGCCTTCAAAAGCGCCCCAGCCATCACCACAGGAGCCAGTGGCCACGGACTTAGGCCACTGGTCAAGGGAGATAGTCAGACTTGCTTTGTCTCCTTGTTCTGCAGCCTTATTGGACTATCTCCCTTGACCAGTCCCCGGTTTTGAGGGAGACGAGAGGCAACGGTGCGGAGCGAATGGACGGATGTGGGAGCACCACAGCTGTCACTACTGGACTTTTCCCCCCTCAACCAGCCCCCAGCCTTAAGAGAGATGAGGCCTCGCTGGATGAGGTCTTTTGCCTTAAGTCTGGAGGGAAGGTCTGAGTCTAATTTTATGTATTGTTTTCTGGCTTTTTCTTACGGTATTATTTGAAATCTTAATTGTGTGGTGTATTTAATATTTTTGGAATTTTTGCACTGTTGTATTTTGTATTTTTATTGTATTGCATTTCTATTGTATTATTGATGTGCTGTTAGCCGCCCTGAGTCGGTGTAAGCTGAATAGGGCAGGATATAAATAAAAATCTATCTATCTATCTATGTCGGGTATGTCTGATGTTCAATTACCAACGTTTAAATGGATGGTTTAAAAGTAGGCAACATTATTTAAGATCTGTTTCAGAAAAAGAATTCTAATCAGATTCCCTGCTGATTTTAAAGCAATTACTTTTAAATAAGGAAAAGATTATAAAATCAGTCTAAATGAATTTAAAAGGGTTTTTTTAAAAAACAACAACACAACATTTAGCTACTATGATCCAGTTCAACCACAATTCATTTGGTTGTTATTACTAGCTTAGCTCAAAATCAGCACGATGCTAAACTTCAGTGAAACAACATTGTTTGTAACAGCTCTGAGTCCAGATGGGATGACTGCTAGCCACAAGTTACTGGAGAGTTCAATAAGAGACCGGAGAGTTCATAACCCTAGAATGCCTGTAATAAACTTATTAAAGTTTATAAACATGGCAAATACAGTGGCAAAGAAGTGTTCTAGTTCTCATTGAATAAACAGTGTCTGTTCAGCAGAGTATGTTTTTCTCACATGACATCAGTGGCACTTTGGCAATAGCAGTATGGTGTGAAGGAAGGAAACCAAAAGGAAAGTGAAGGTTTAGTACACCCTCTTTCACAGGTTTTGTAGCTTTGAAGTGCCATTTGCTAAAAATTGCATGAAAGACACAATATGCGTTTCTTCTGACCTCTGGTGCCAGGTAATTTCTTTGAATTGAAGCCCTGCAGATAGTAAATTTATTTCTTGATGGAAGAGGGTTTCTATATTGGAGACAGTCACAAGTGACAGAAGGAACATGCTATAGTTTCATGTTAAATTTAAACAGTGGGCATGGATACTTTCAGCTGCTCTTGCATCATTTAATATATATTTTTCCTGTTCTTTTCAGGGGAAATACCCAGACTGAAAAACTATATAATGTTCTTTGTGAGTTGGATCTTGATTTAATCATACTTAGAATATGACCAAAACTGGCAGGATAGCTCAGTGGTTTAGGTATCTGCCATTGAAGTCAGAGGTTAGAAGTTGAGTTGCCCACTGGGAAGAGCCAGCCTGTTTACTCACTGGCAAGCTGCACAGTCCCAAGGTCCCCTAGAAAAAGGTAACAATAACCCCCGAAAAGGATTACTATACACCAGAATGGACGTGATGGTTCACAGTTATAATTGAGTATGCCCACTGAACTCATTGAAATTTAGCTTGTGTATAGTCAGCTAATTTAAATCCTATTCATTTCTCTGGCTGTGTGAGTAAATATAGATGCATGGATATTGGGGCCAACAATGAGAATATATAGATATCATGGCCTGGACAACATTAATGTGTAGCAATAGTATAGTGCTGATTGTCTAAAATTATATGCTAGGTGAAGAAAAGCTTCCTCAGCAGCTTGCAATTACCATGTCGAAGTCCATGAGAAAATTGTAAAAATTTATGTCCAAATTATATCTTTTTTATAGAAGAGATGTAGAGAAGAAGGAACAAGTTATTTCCTTTCCTGTTTAGTTCTGGTTACTCCTAATTCATGTGTCTCTGTGTGTTTCTTTCTATCATGTGAAAAACAACCATTGCACCATACTCTGATGAGATATGTATTAAATTGTCCCCACATTAAGAGTTTTCATATCTTCTAGCTAGGGAAGAAAATTAAGGAACAGGAAGTAGAAGGCATACTAACCACATGGTTCTAAGAAAATTTCCATTTCATTTCATGAACTCCTCATATTCCTTCTGTCTGTTCATTCTGACAAATCAGTGAAGAACAGATGTAGATAGTTGTTAATGAAAAACTTCAACATAAATCAAATGCTTTGGTATCCATGAATTTTATAAGGTAATGATTCCAGATATAATTATTCAGACTTTTTGATTTAGAAATGGATTAAGGCTTTGAGGCTTTGACTACACTTTGAGGCTTGTGATAATTGTACATTCTTCTTTTTTGAGTGGGTGGGTGGGCACATAAATCATTGATGGCTAAATCTCAGGCAGTGGATTTTAAGAACAAAACAAAAGTCCATATGACTAGGAACCAGAGATAGATTATTGTTACTGATTTTCTATAGGTTATTGACAGTATTATTTAATTGTTAGGTGCATAGTTGGAAAATGTTTAGTAGCTAAACTCACAATAATGAATGAAGAACCAAAAGAAAAACAATTTGGCCATCGTTCAAACATAACCCTTGTCCTGAGAACAATAGCAACAAAAGCTTTCCTATAGTGAAAGTGCAGCTGTATTATAGAAATTGTCCCATTTTGCAACTACTTGCCTAAAAGGAGGAGAATGCAAGCGCGGCGCCAAAATGGCCGCCGCGCCCTTTGCGGCCCCCCCCCACAGGACAGAGAATCCGGGTAGTTAGGGGCGTGGCCAGCTCCCTTATAAAAGGGGTGGCCACGAGGCAGCCGAGCTGCCATTTTACCTCAGCGACGGAGCGGAGAAGTCTTTTCCCCTGTGTCTCCGTCGCTCTTTAACTTACCGGGAAGCCTTTTGGCGGCGATTTTTCCTTTTTGGCTTCCCTTCACTTCGGTGGAGATGCCTTCGAAGAAGAAGGCATCTTCGAGTGCGGCTCGCTGTTAGGAGGCGCAACCCGGGTCGGAGGACCGCGGTGCCACCTCCCCAGCAGCCGCCTTTGCAGGCCCCTGCCGGGACCGGCGGAATGGGGTCTATTGCCCCTTGGCCCGGAGCGGGCGAATAGAGTGCAGGCGCGGTGGGGGCTCCGGCCCGCGGCCCGCGAGCGGTGGACACCGCTCCTGCATCTGCCCACCAGGTTGGGCCTGCTGCTCTTGGGTCGCAGCCTCCCCCTGGGCCCTCTAGCCTTGGGGGGTGGTGCGGCCCCCTGCCTTGGCAGGTTTCTCCACCAACCCTGCCGGGCTTCGGTGTTGGCCAATGGCCATATTCGGGTCCTGGGGTACAGGGACCTGTATCCACGCCTGGACCGTGCGGGCCGGCCGGCCCTTGGCCCCAGGTCAACGTGGAAGCCTTACTGGCCCGCCTTGCGGCCCTTGAAGCGTCGTTGGCTCGGGCCAGTCAGGCGGGGGCCCCCCTCCTTTGGGGTTCCTTTTGAGGCGCTGTCGGCAGGAGGACAACAGCCGACAGGGAGGGTTGAGCTGCTGCAGGCGCGTGGCGCGGTTTCGGCCACTGCCTCGCAGCTCCCCAGCCAGCAGCCAGGTGCAGGTCCCCCGGTGATGAGCTTTACGTCGGTCGTGCGCTCCGACGCCCCCAGTGGGCCGGAACCCCCGGTGGGGGCGGCCCGCGGGGGTGCAGCATGTGAGTATACGGTGTAAGCGAGTACATCCACACACATTCCCAATATTGGGGGGGGGGGCTTTCCAATGGCCTTGGCCTCGCGCGGGTGGTGCGGCGGTGCACCCGCTGACGCCTCACCCGGCGATGACAGCTAACACCCAGGGCCCCGTGGTGGGGGGTGTTCCCTACCCTTAGGGGAATGTTTTGGGTGGCCGGGTTGGTCCAAGCCCATATTCCTTACCGATGAGTGACCACTTGGCACAGGCCGCCAGAGAGTAAATTTGGCGGGGCGAGTACGTGGATATCTTCTCACTCCTAAACAGAGTGCCCACCAAGGAGAGAGGGAGGGGCAGAATGAGAAGGATAGTGGCAGGCACGTGGTCGCAAGCCACCAAGTATGTGGGCCAAATGGTTGCCGGCCTGCATCATATGCATGGCGGTGTACCTTAGGGCCCGGCCGGATCTGGCAATTCCGATGGTCCAGTATTTGGACAACGCCTACCGGGTGATGGTTTACTTTCCGGGCCCAGCGTGGTTGGCTTGTGACGAGGAATGCCGTAGGCGGATTTCCCCGCACCCCGAGATTAGGCGGGATGAGCCAGGCCAGAGGCTGCGGCTTTTGTACGTTACGCCCACGCGCCCTGCACCCGGGGAGATATACCATTGGGGGCATGCGGTTCAGCGGGCGGCCCCAGCACAGGTCACCTGCCAGGGGGCGGGGCGGGGGGTTCCAGCCCGCCGGCTGTGCTGGACTTTCTTGTCCAATGGCTCCTCTAATGGGAAGACTTGCAAATACAGACAGGAGTGTCCCACCTGTGTTGGCCCCCATGCGGCCTCTGCCTGTCCCAGGCCTAGAAGGATGCGGGGCAGAGGGTGGGGCAGACAGGGGGCTGGCAAGACTGCCGCAGATGGATCTAGTTCACCGAAGGGCTCCCTCCCCATTTAAGGTGGACATGTTGGAGCGTTGGCTCACATGGTACCCGAAGGGAGAGGATGCAGGTTATCTCCTTCAGGGTTCTAAGCAGGGGTTCCGGATCCCTTTCATGGGTAATAGGTTCCCTCAGGATGCCCCCAATCTTTTATCCCTTAAGGGGAGGGAGGAGGTGGCTGCTGCCAGCTTTGACATAGGGTCCATGCGGGCAGGGTCGTTGGCCCTGTCCCTGCACCCCCGTCCCGGGGAGCATATTATTTCAATGATGCCATGCCTTTTGGCTATTCCATTGGGGCTCGGTATTCGAGCGTTTCACCACTTTCCTAGATTGCGCCTTTGTCCGCAGGTCAGGGTCCCGGTCTGTAGCCCATTCCCTGGATGGTTTTATTCGGGGCTGAACGGGGCTGGGACACGTACACACGTCTCCTCAACACATTTCAGACGCTAATGGAGGAACTGGTGTCCCTTTAGCGCCCGAAAAGACCGAGGGCCCATCTCCACAGCTAGTATTCCTGGGGTGGAGAGTAACACGGTAGCGCAGGATTCTAGGTTGCAGCGGGATAAGGTGTCAAGGCTAGTGGCCCTTGTCTCGGTCTTGCTGGCCGAGCGCATGGCATCACTGAGGGAACTTCTGGTGCTACATGGTCACCCCAGTTTCGCTGGCAGGGTCGTCGCACCGGGCAGGGCATTTGCTCTGCGCTGGGGCGACGCCATGGCGGGATTATTCAGGCCCCACCACAGGCTCAGATTTACCCGGGGTATCGGGGCAGACGTGCTTGTCTGGCCATAGATCCAGAGGTAGTTCAACGGGGTGTCATTTTGGGGTCTGATCTCCTGGCTCCCCCTTGCTTTCAGATGCAGTCCGATGCCTCAGGATTCCTGGGTTTATGGGATGTACTTCAATTGGAAGTGGGCCTATGGTGGGTGGCCACCATCCTGGGCAGGCAAGGGTCGCCTGCATGGTCTCACGTAGCTGGAATGTTTCCCTATCCTGGGTGCTTTGATGCTATGGGGCAAAGAGTGGGCCAACTCGGTTGTGCAATTTTGGCATGGCAACGCGGCTGTGGTCCGCATCGTCACTGCACAGATTTCCAAATTGCCCGGGGTTATGGAGCTAGTGCGTTGGTTTGTGTTATGCAACCTGTGCCTCAACGTTCCCTTCAGGGCCAGGCATGTCCCAAGGGTTGATAATGATATTGCTGCTGCTTTGTCCCGCCTGCAGATCTCCCGGTTCCGTGCCTCGGCCCCCGGATGCAGAGGAATTTCCCTTGCCACTCCCGGACGAGAGATGGAACGTTGGCAAGGAGAGGTGAACCGGGTGATTGGCCTGTCACTAGTGCCATGCATGAGTAAGGCGTACCACCACGCATTTAGTTCCTTCAGAGTATTATGTACCTGATTCTGACTGCCAGGAACCTGGCCGATCCCAGTAGCCCATGTTCTGCGGTTCATGGTTTACCTGTATGCCCAGGGCCTTGCACCACGCACCATAGCATCTCAGCTGTCGGGTTGGCTTTTATGGCCAAAGTGGGAGGTCGTGTGGACAGCACCAATGACTTCCGGGTGAGACATGTTTGGGAGGGGTGGGTGCGCGTGCGCGGGCGTTTCCCGGCCGACCGCCACCCCATTTACCCAGGGGTTTTTTACCCAGTTGGCCCGGGGCTGGCCTGGCCTCTGTTTTGATAGATGAGGCAGCCCACTTCATGCGGCTACAACGGTGGCCTTTTTTGGAGCCCTCCGCATCGGCGAGCTTGAGATGCTGAGTAAGGCGGATGCAAGATTTTCCCAGGGTTTTTTTACCCAATTGGCCCGGGGCTGGCCTGGCCTCAGTTTTGATAAATGAGGCAGCCCACTTCATGCGGCTACAACGGTGGCCTTTTTGGAGCCCTCCGCATCGGCGAGCTTGAGATGCTGAGTAAGGCGGATGCAAGATTTTCCCAGGGTTTTTACCCAATTGGCCCGGGGCTGGCCTGGCCTCTGTTTTGGAAATGAGGCAGCCCACTTCATGCGGCTACAACGGTGGCCTTTTTTGGAGCGCTCCGCACCGGCGAGCTTGAGATGCTGTATAAGGCGGATGCAAGTTGTAGGGCACTGGAACTCGAGGATGTCTATGTTGCCAAAGACTGGGCCCAGTTGAGGATATGCTCCTCTAAGACAGATCAGCATGGCGTAGGCAGTGGTGTAGACTGCTACGGTGTTCTTTGGCAGACATCTGTCCGGTTGGTGCCCTACAGGAGTTCCTGGCACTGCGTGGCATGCACCACGGCCCGTTTTTCTGTCACCAAGATGGGTCTCCCCTTACTAAATTTCAGTTTTGGAAGGTGACAGGCAGAGCCCTCACCAGGGTGGGCCTACCAGGTGCCCGTTATGGCACACATTCATTCCGTACTGGTGCAGCCTTTACAGCAGCTGCTTTTGGGTACTCTGGGGCTGACATACGCAGCATGGGGAGGTGGGGCTCGCAATGTTTTCAGTTTTATGTGCGCCCACTTCCGCCATGAGTACCAATCCAGTCACCTTACCGTCTTTTTCTCAATTTTTCTCAATTTTCTTACAGACCCTGGGTGTCGTATTACACCGGTGACAGTATGGCTGGTGGGCCACAGCTATGTGCACAGGGCAGCGCGTTACGCTGCGGCGACAGAGTGGGGACCCCGACTGGGACTGGGTGAACACTCCAGTCTCACATGGCATGGTAAGCCTGGGATGTTATGGCGGGAGCTGCGGCCTTTCCTTTTTTCTGGCCTGAGTGCTGACCCGCCTGACATTCTCATCATCCACCTTGGGGGCAATGATTTGTGCCAGGTCACCGGCTTATCGCTCAAGCATGCGATTTGCGAGGACCTCGCCTACTTGCATTATGTCTGGCCTGCCACAACCCTAGTTTGGTCGGACATTATCCCGCGCCTTTCTTATAGAGGGGGCGTTCACCTCCTGGCCCTTGAACGCGCTAGGCGCACGGTCAACAGGGCGGTGGCGCGGTTTCTTGCCAACAGGGCTTGGGGACGGGTCAGTCATCACCCCGATATTAGTCTATAAAATTATGTCTTGTACGCAGGGGATGGGGTCCATCTGTCGCGAGGAGGTACGGACCTCCTGTTAGGTGATTGGCGAGCAGGCCTGTTGACTGAGCTGACGGTCTGGGTGGGGGCGTCAGGTCTTCTTTGAAGCCCCTCCGTGTGGCGGGTAGCACTGGTAAGGTAAACAGTATAACCCACAGGTATCCGGCAGGTTCGCAATTGACTGGACAACACTAGACAGGAATAAATTAGTTAAACGTTGTCCGGTCAACGACGAACCAGGCGACGGGGTGATGACGATTGCTAACCAGCATGCATCACCCCTGTGATTTCACGGATACGCGTCAGAGGGTGGGGTCATGAGTTAGATATTGACTACGGTCAACAATTTGTTTGTTGTCAACAAACAAATTGATACAATTTGATACATTGTAACCAATTGCCGTTGGCAATTTTGGGGTGGTACCTTACCAGTGTTACTTCGGCCTGCTTGCCTTAAGAATTATGATTGGTCGTTTTACCAATACAAATTTATAATTCGGACTAGGGCATTGAATCAATAAATGTGGCCCGATGCTGTTATCCACTTTCAATGTTGTCTGTGTCCGTTATTGGGGGGGTGCGCCTGCAATGCAAGCGCGGCGCCAAAATGGCCGCCGCGCCCTTTGCGGGCCCCCCCCCACAGGACAGAGAATCCGGGTAGTTAGGGGCCTGGCCAGCTCCCTTATAAAAGGGGTGGCCACGAGGCAGCCGAGCTGCCATTTTACCTCAGCGACGGAGCGGAGAAGTCTTTTCCCCTCCACCCCCTCCCTAGTTAACAGTGTGATATTTTGGTCGCTTCGGGGCCGGGTGGGAATTTTTGGCTGGGACCCATATTGGCTTTCGGGTCCTGGATTTTTTGCCCATCCCACACTGTGGCTATGGTTTGATATAGGGGTCTTTCTACGTTCCTAATGTTGACTTTGGTCACATTGGCGGGTAGCACTGGTAAGGTAAACAGTATGACCCACAGGTATCCGGCAGGTTCGCAATTGACTGGACAACACTAGACAGGAATAAATTAGTTAAACGTTGTCCGGTCAACGACGAACCAGGCGACGGGGTGATGACAATTGCTAACCAGCATGCATCACCCCTGTGATTTCACGGATACGCGTCAGAGGGTGGGGTCATGAGTTAGATATTGACTACGGTCAACAATTTGTTTGTTGTCAACAAACAAATTGATACAATTTGATACATTGTAACCAATTGCCGTTGGCAATTTTGGGGTGGTACCTTACCAGTGTTACTTCGGCCTGCTTGCCTTAAGAATTATGATTGGTCGTTTTACCAATACAAATTTATAATTCGGACTAGGGCATTGAATCAATAAATGTGGCCCGATGCTGTTATCCACTTTCAATGTTGTCTGTGTCCGTTATTGGGGGGGTGCGCCTGCAAAGCAGTGAGATCAAAGTAAATAAATCCATTAACACTCTTGTGCAGTTTAATCTCTTTTACCATATTTTTTGGACCATAAGATGCACTTTTTCTCCTACAAAAGTGGGGAGAAAATGAGGGTGTGTCTTATAGTCCAAATGCTGGTCTTCAGCCAGCTGTGGCTGTTGTAAAAGGATATTTTACAAGAGCCTCAGCTGGCCAAAGACCACTACTGCTGCCTCTCAGCTGTTCAGCTGTTCCGGGGCAGGGGGAAAAACATATGAAAAACAAGTGGCCACTAGAGGGTGAAAATAGCAATTTCCCATTTAAATGCATTGGAAATAAATTTCTTGTATTCAAAAGTTTCCTGTTTGTATGTTCCCAATGCATTGAAGTGGGAAACCAAACCTGTGCTTAAAAAGAAAGGGTTTCACTTACCTTGATGCCTTTGTCTATACTCCACGTGAACAAAATGGAGGGGAAAACATGTTTCCTGGTTGAAAGGAGAGCAAGAGGCTAGGCTAGATTATCACTTCCTTCCTCAGTACAATTGGCCTGCCTACCCATTTCCCCTGCAGCACCACCACTGTTTGGTGGTGAAAACTACAGCATTAAAAAAATTGTTTTGTTTTCCTGCTCTGAAAACTGGGTGCGTCTTATGGTCAGGTGCATCTTATGGTCCAAAAATATGGTAATATTTATCTCTGGGCTAGCTTGAGACATTCCATTGCCTAGGCAGCTTCCTCAAAAACTGAAGATTCTATGTGATGATGAATGGAAAGCACAGCAGATGGAGGTTGAAGAAGAATGGACTGTCCCAAGGAAGTGTATTGTTTCCAACACTGTATAATATATATACAAATGATCAACCAGCTCTTGACAATACAAAATGGTTCATCTCTGCAGACAACACAGCAATGGCCATTCAAGGTACAAGATTTGATGAGGTAGCTGGATAACTTACTGGAGTACTTGAAGAATTCGGACAATATTACAACATCAACAATTTGAAGCTTATTCCAAGCAAGACTCAATTGTGTGCTTTCCACTTTAGAAACTAAGAGGCAAGGGCTGAGGATTGGAGTGCTTAAATTTAAAACCAACATGCTCAATTGGTGGCTGCTGGCGAACAACAACATAAGAACATATAAGAACGTAAGAACAGCCCTGCTGGAACAGGCCACAGCCCATCCAGTCCAGCATTCTGTCTCACACAGTGGCTCACCATTTGCTTCAGGGTATTATTCCCAAGCAGATGCCTTTATCTGTTTAGGATTCCCTGGAAATGGCATTGAGATATATACTGCTATCTCTCCAACCCGGAGGTTGTTCTTAGGTATCCATAATTATAGCCATTGATACCCTTGTTCTCCATGAACTTGTCTAATCCTTTCTTGAAGCTGTCAAGACTGACAGCTGTCACCACTTCTTCTGGCAGGGAGTTCCATAGACCAGTGATTCTCTGGGTGAAAAAGTACTTTGCAGGCGCACCCCCCAATAAAGGACTCAGACACTGGTAAAAGTGGATAACGGCATTGGGCCACATTTATTGATTCATGCCCTAGTCCGAATTATAAATTTCTATTGGTATTCAACCAATTATAATTCTTAAGGCAAGCAGGCCGAAGTAACACTGGTAAGGTTCCACCCAAAATTGCCAATGGCAATTTGTTACAATGTATCCATTTGTATCAATTTGTTTGTTGACAACAAACAAATTGTTGACCGTAGTCAATAATATAACTAGTGACCCCACCCTCTGACGCGTATCCGTAAAATAACGGGGTGATGCCTGCTGCCCAGCTCATGCAATCACCCCATTGCCTGGTTCGTCGTTGACCGGACAACGTTAACCAACTTGTGCCTGTCTAGTGTTGTCCAGTCAATTGCGAACCTGCCGGATACCTGTGGGTCATAAATGTTTACCTTACCAGTGCTACCCGCCACACGGGGAGGCTTCAATAAAGGCTCACCGCCCCCCCCCACCAGACCGTCAGCTCGGTCAACAGGCCTGCTTGCCAATCACCTAACAAGAGGTCCATACCTCCCGGCGACAGATGAACCCCATCCCCTGCGTAAAGCTCATAATTTTGGAGACTGATGGTTGGGTGTCGTATGACACGCCCCCAACCCTTGTCCAGAAGGAACCGGGCAACAGCCCTGTTCACCAAGCGCCGAGCCCGATCAAGGGCCCGGAGGTTAAACCCTCCCCTGTAAGCGTGCCGCGGTACCATGTCTGACCAAAGCAGGGTTGTGGCGGGCCACACATAATGAAGATAGGCCAGGTCACCGCAAATCGCATGCTTCAGCGATAGGCCCGTGACCTGTCCCAAATCATTACCCCTGAGGTGTATAATCAGGACATCAGGCGGGTCAGCATCCCTGATGGAGAAAAGGAATGGCAACAGTTCCCGCCATAACATTCCGCGCTTACTGTACCACCTGAGACATGCGGATGCACCTAGTCCCAGTCGGGGTCCCCACTCTGTCGCCGCAGCAAACTGCGCTGCCCTGTGCACATAGCTGTGGCCCACCAGCCATACTGCCACCGGTGTAAGACGACACCCAGGGTCTGTCAAGGAAAAAAGGTAAACAGGGTAGTGACTTAACTGGTACTCACTGTTGAAGAGGGCGAACATACAACTGAAAACAACGTGATCCCCAGCGTCCCATGTTGCAGATTTCGGCCCCAGAGTACCCAAACGCCACTGCGGTGGAAGCCGCCCCTATCCTAAATGAATGGGTGCCGTAACGAGCTCCCGGGAGGCCAACACTGTCTAGTGCCTTACCGGTCACCTTCAAAAATTGAAATTTAGTAAGGGGAGACCCATCTTGGTGACAGAAAAACGGGCCAGGGTGCGTGCCACGTAGTGCAAGGAACTCCTGTAGGGCACCAACCAGACAGATGTCAGCCATGGAACATCGTAGCAGTCGTACACCACTGCCTACACCATGCTGATCAACCTTAGAGGAACGTATCCTCAGCTGAGCCCAATCATTGGAAACATGGACATCTTCGAGTTCCAGTGCCCTACGACTCGCATCCGCCTTAGACAGTAGCACCAGCTCACTGATGCGGAGCACTCAAAAAAAGGCGACCGTAGTAGCCGCGTGAAACAGGGTTGCCACATACCTGTCAAAACACAGGTCATGCCAACCCCGTGCAAGTTGGGTAAGTACCCCTGAAGAAATAGGGTGGCGGTCGTCCGGGCTGCGCCAACGTTCCCGCGCCCATCCTTCCAAAACGTGTCGTATGCGAAAATCATTTGTGCTGTCAGCAAAACCACCCACCTTGGCCATGAATGCCAGCGCTGACAGCCTGGATGCTATGGTGCGGGGGGCTAAGCCCTGGGCATGTAAGTAAACCATAAATTGGAGGACATGAGCGACTGGGATGGGCCAACCCTCAGGCAGCCGTGACGAGGCGCAAAAGGCCCTGAATGAACTGAATGCATGGATATATGCCTTACGCGTGCGGGGGGTGAGCGACATGCTGATCGCCCGGTTCACCTCTCCTTGCCAAGCGTCCATATCTCGTCCGGGAGCGGCAAGGGAAGTTCCTCCGCGTCCGGGGCCAAGGCACGGAACCGGGGGATCTGCAGGCGGGACAAAGCGTCAGCAATATCGTTATTAATACCTGGAACATGTCTTGCCCTAAAAAGCACATTGAGGCGTAGGCTGCGCAGCACAAACTGGCGAACCAGTTCCATGACCCTTGGAGATTTAGACGTCTGTGAGTTGACAATGTGGACCACCGCCGCATTGTCACACCAGAAATGGACGACCGAATTGGCCCACTCCTCGCCCCATAGCATCAAAGCTCCCAGAATGGGAAAAATTCCAGGTACGTGAGATCGCGCAAGCGATCCGTGCCCGACCAGGCTGGCAGCCATCTGCCATAGGCCCACTTCCCCTCAAAGTAAATCCCATAACCCAGGGACCCTGATGCATCCGACTGAACCTGAAAACGAGGGGAAACCAAAAGGTCAGATCTCCAAAATGACACCCCATTGAATTCCCTCAGGAACTGGAGCCAAATGTGCATATCATCCCTCATGCCCTTGTTCAGTCGGACCCTGTTGTGGGGCCTGGCCAAGCCAGTCATGGCGTCACACAAACGTCGAGCAAATGCTCTACCAGGTGCGACGATCCTGCAAGCGAAATTGAGGTGCCCATGTAACACCTGGAGCTCCCGAAGGGACAACTTGCGTTTCGCCAGCAAGTCCAAAATGAGTGCAACGATCCGGGAAACCTTATCAGCAGGTAACCTGGATGCCTGCACCACCGTGTCAATCTCAACCCCCAGGAATGTGAGCTTGGTTGAAGGACCCTCGGTCTTTTCGGGCGCTAAAGGGACACCGAGTTCCTTCATTAGCGTCTGAAATGTATTAAGGAGACGTGTGCACGTGTCCCAGCCCCGTTCACCCCCGAATAAGAAATCATCAAGGTAGTGGGCTACAGACCGGGACCCTGACCTGCGAACAAAGGCCCATTGGAGGAAGGTGCTGAAGCGCTCAAACGCCGAGCATGAAATGGAGCAGCCAAAAGGCATGGCCTTGTCGAAATAAAATTCACCCTGGAACTTGAAACCCAGCAACTCAAAGTCGCCCGGGTGCACTGGCAGGAGACGGAATGCCGACTTAATGTCGCACGTAGCCAGTAGTGCACCCGGGCCACATGAGCGCACCATACGTAGGGCCTGGTCAAAAGATGTATACCTGACCGAACAAAGGTCGTCAGGGATAGCATCATTGACCGAACGGCCAGCCGGGTAAGATAAGTGGTGTATCAAACGAAACTCCCCCGGGGACTTCTTGGGCACCAACCACAACGGGGAAACCTTGAGGTTGGGAAATGGCGGGAGAGGGAAAGGGCCAGTGACCCTGCCTGCAGCAACCTCCTTAGCAATGCTAATGGCAGCCACCTCCTCCCTCCCCTTGAGTGATAACAGGCTGGGTGCATCTTGAGGGGACCTGATCCCTGTGAAAGGAATGTGAAACCCTTGCTGAAAACCCTCAAGCAGGTAAGCTGCGTCTGCCCTCCTCGGGTACATCGTGAGCCAATGCTCCAACATGTCCACATTAATTGGGGAGGGGTCCTTTTGCCTGACCAGCTCCCTCTGCGGCAGTTCTGCCCGCTCCCTGTCCACCTCTACCTCTGCCCTGCAGTCCGCCTGCCTTAGGACACGCAGAAGCGGCATGGGGGCCAGTACAAGAGGGACACTCATGCCTGTATCGGCACTGCTTCCTGTTGCACAGACCATTGGCCGAGAAGTTCCAACACAGCAGGCGGGCTGGAACCCCCTGCCCCGCCACCTGGCGGGGTGCCTGGGCTGGAGCAGCTCGCTGGACCGCATGTCCACAATGGTACCTCTCCCCTGGCGCCGGGCACGTGGGGATCATGTACAGAACCCACAGCTTCTGGCAGGGCTCATCCCACCTCATTTCCGGGTGTAGGGGCACTCTCATACGGAATTCCTCATCGTAAGCCAACCACGACGGGCCAGGGAAATCCACCATCGCCCGGTATATGTTGTCCAAATACTGGACCATCGGAATTGCCAGGTCAGGCCGGGCCCTGAGGTACACCGCCATGTATATAAGCTACGCGGGTAACCAGTTGGCCCACGTGCGTGGTGGCTTACGTCGACGAGACTGTTCCTTATCCTTCTTGTCCTGCCCCTCCCGCTCCTCCTTTGTGGGTTCTCTATTCAAGAGGGAGAAAATGTCCACATACTCCCCTGCCATATCTTCTCCTTGGTGGCCTGAGCCAGGTGATCCCCAAGGGGCAACGAATAACCTGCTGTTGGTAAGGCCGACACCGGAACATTGACAGTGCTGGGCACCATGAAAGGGGCCTGGACCAGCCCTGCCACCCCCATTAGGTTGCCAGGAGGACAGGGTACCCCGCCCCAAGAGGGGCCTTGAAGTGCTAAAGCCGTACCCTGATTGGCTGGCGGCGGCTGACCCGCCGCTCCAGCCAGGCGAGGCCATGGCCACTGCAAACCTCCCCCCGTTGTGGGTTGTGATGTGGGTGCGCTAGTTTGGACCATATACTCACAAGTTGCACCCCCATGTGCCGGCCCCACCGGGGGTTCCGGCCCACTGCGGGCGTCGGAGCTCGCGACCGGGACCGAGCTCGCAGATGTGGCCTGACCACTGCCAGCTGTCGGCATCTGCTGGGAGGGGAGCTGCGAGGCCGCAGCTGGTGCCGACCTAGTTGCCTCAGGCAGCTCGACCCTTTCGGCCGCCTGCCGAGAACTGGCAGGCGCTGAGTTAACGTGTAAACCAAACGGTGCCCCGGATGGATTAACTACCCTCGAAGATGCCTCGAGGGCCGCTACGCGGGCCAGCAGGGCAACCACGTTGACATAGCCCCCAATGCTGACAGGGGGCAAAGGGCCAGCCGGCCCACCGGTCACTGGCGCCGGGCCAGTTCTCTGGACCCCTGGGCCCGCATATGGCCATGCCCCAACCACCGGCCCTTGAGGGGCAAGGGGCATGCCCTGCCAAGGAAGGGAACCCATCCAACCCCCTGGATTAAAGCCCACCGCTGGAAGGTGCATGCCAGAGCCAGAAGGCCCAGCCTGGCTATGCGCCAGGTCCGTGGCGGTGGCCGCTGATTGCGGGCCGGGGGCCGCATCCCCTGCAGGTCCGGTCTGAGGCTGCCCAGCCTCAGCCAGGGAGCAATCGACCCCATCCCGCCGGTCCGGGCGGGCGCCCCCGGAAAGGGGGCCTGCTGAGGGGGCGCAGCCGCGGTCCTCCGACCCGGCTGGCGCCTCCTGGAAGTGCGAACCGTGTTCGCCATCGCCTTCTTCTTGGAAGGCATTGCTGCCAATCTGTGAGAAGCTGGATAAAGAAGTGCAGAAGAAAACGCTGCCTAAAGAAGGCTTCCCAGCTAAAGGGAAGAGCGACGGAACGATTGGGGAAAAACTTCTCCTCTCCGTCGCTTCGCAAAATGGCAGCGCGGCTGCCTCGTGGCTACCCCTTTTAAAGGGTGGTGGCCACGCCCCCTAACTACCCGGATGTCCAAGTCCGGTGGGGGGGGCCCGCAATGAGCGCGGCGGCCATTTTGGCGCCGCGCTTGCATTCTCTTATTTGTTTGAGAACTAGCACCCCAAAGTTTCATGGAGTGCCCCCTAGTTCTAGAGTTATGTGATAGGGAAAACAGTTTTTCCTTATCTACTTTGTCCACACCGTGCATGATTTTATAAACTTCAATCAGCTCACCTCTTAGACGCCATCATTCAAGAGTGAAGAGGCCCAACCGTTGCAGCCTCAGATGGTAAGGAAGGTGTTCCAGTCCCTTAATCATTCTGGTTGCCCTCCTCTGCACTTTTTCCAACTCCATAATATCCTTCTGGAGGTATGGCAACCAGAACTGTACACAGTATTCCAGATGGGGCCTCACCATAGATTTATAAAGAGGCAAAATGACACTTGCTGACTTATTTTCTATTCTCTTCCTAATGATCCCTAGCATTGAGTTTGCTTTTTTCACTGCTGAGTCACACTGGGTTGACACCTTCATTGAGTTGTCCACCAGGTTTGTTGCAGAGAGTTCAGACCCCATCAGTTTATAAATGTAATTGGGTTTTTTTTTTGCCCCAACATGCATCACTCTGCACTTACTAATGTTGAAGCTCATTTGCCACTGTTTTGCCCACTCCCTCAGTGTCAAGAGATCTTTCCGGAGCTCCTCACAATCTCTCACAGTTTTCACTAGCCTGTATAATTTAGTATCGTCAGCAAATTTGGCTACCTTGCTAATTACTCCTACTTCTAGATCATTTATGAAGAGGTTGAAAAGCAGGGGTCCCAGTACTGAACCTTGGGGGACCCCACTCTTTACTTCCCTCCACTTGGAGAAGTGTCCATTGAGTGCTACCCTCTGTTTCCTGTCCCTTAGCCAGTTGCTGATCCAGGATAAGACCTGTCCCTTTATTCCATGACTAGTAAGTTTATTCAAGAGCCTTTGGTGTGGGACCTTGTCAAAACCCTTCTGAAAGTCCAGATAAACAAATGTTAACTGGATCCCCCTTATCCACATGCTTGTTGACACTCTCAAAAAATTCCAACAGATTAGTGAGGCATCATTTGCCCTTGCAAAAGCCAGGCTCTCCTTTAGCAGCACCTTCTCTTCTATGTGCCTATTAATTCTATCTTTTAGGATGGTTTCCATCACTTTACCTGGGACACATGTCAAACTGACAGGTCGGTAATTTCCTGGATCACCCCTGGATCCTTTTTTGAAAATTGGTGTTACATTCGCTACCTTCCAGTCATCAGGCACAAAGCCTGATTTGAGGAAAAGATTATATATTTTGGCTAGGAGATCAGCAATTTCATCTTTAAGTTCCCTGAGAATTCGTGGATGGATGCCATCTGGTCCTGGTGATTTGTTAGTGTTTAGTTTAACAAGACATGCAAGGACCTCCTCCCTGGTTATTTCTATCTGGCTTAATTCTTCGGTTTCCCTCCCTATGAAGATAGGCTCTGTTTTGGGCACGTGGTCTCTGTCTTCTTCAGTGAATACTGAAGCAAACAATTCATTGAGTTTCTCTGCAATCTCTGTTTCCTCTTTAATAACCCCTTGCCTTCTATTGTCATCTAATGATCCAATGGCCTTCCTAGTTGAGTTCTTACTTCTAATGTACTTAAAGAAGTCTTTGTTATTTCTCTGAGTATTTTTAGCTATACACTCCTCAAAGTCTTGCTTTCCTTTCCTGATTATTGCCTTGCATTTGTTCTGCCAGAATTTATGTTTCTGCCTGCTGTACTCATTTGGACAAGCCTTCCATCTTCTAAATGAGTTTTTCTTGCTGTAAGCCACATCGGAGTCTTCTTGGACCTGGCAGTGCCCTTTTTTCCTTTTGGGTATGCATTCCAATTGGGCCTCTGTTATTGTTTTTGTAAACAGCCTCCATGCCTCTTGGAGTGTTTGGACTCTCTCAATTTTCCCTTTCAGCTTCTTTTTACTAGTTTCCTCATTTTTGGGAAATTTCCTTTTTGAAAATTTAAGGTCTCTGTGTTAGATTTTATCAGTGACTTGCGGTCTATGATAAAGTTAAAAATAATTGAGTTGTGGTCACTGTTCCCTATTGGGTCAGTCAGTTAACATCTTGCATCAGATCCTGAGTATTACTCAGGATCAAGTCAAGGATTCTTGTACCTCTAGTTGGGTCTTCAACCATCTGTCCCAGGGAACAATCATTTAGCATATCTAGGAACTTTATCTCTTTATAATGTGCTGAACAACAGTTCACCCAGTCTATGTGAGGGTAATTGAAGTCCCCCATTATAACCAGGCTTCCCTTCTTGGATGCCTCCTTTACAACATTCTCCAACTGCCAGTCTCCCTCAGGAGTTTGGGTTGGAGGCCAAAAGTATATGCCTACTGTTAGACCATCCTTGTGGCCTGGTACTCTTACCTTACCTAATGATGACTCCAAATCACCTAGATATTCCAATTCGTATGATTTTATCACTTCTTTGACATACAAGGCTACACCACCTCCCGTTTGCCCCTTCCTATCCTTCCTGTAGAGTTTGTAGCCTGGGAATACTGTATCCCGTTGGTTATCATCATTATCTGTCAACCTTTCCGGATTGGCCGGGATTTCCTGATTTTCTGCGCCGATTTGCACCATTTCCCGCCTGCAGCTGCCAAGACCCCGGAATTGGCAGCGGGGGAAAAGAGGTAGAAGGCTACGCAAGCGTAAAAGGGTTCTACACAAGCGTAAAAGGGTTCTATGCAAGCGTAAAAGCCTTCTACGCATGCGTAGAATGCAACTTGCGCAGAAGGGATGTGCAGTACCTCTTTTCCCCCGCTGCATAACCGTTGTGCGCATGTCCCGGATTGTCAGGACGTGCGGTTGACAGGTATGGTTATCATCCATCCACCAGGTTTCAGTGATGCCAATAATATCAATATTCTTATCTATTGCTAAGTATTCCAGCTCCCCTATTTTGTTCCGGAGGCTTCTGGCATTTGCATACAAGCATTTATATATGCTTTTCTGATACAGTCTTTTGAGTCCAGTTGCATTGTTAGACTGCCTCTTGCATCCTTCTGCTAGAGTGCTGGTGACTAGCTCCTTGCTCTGCTCAGTAATTTTTGCAAGCTCCTCAATACTCAAGTACACACTTTCCTGAACTGGAGGCTGCCCAGCTCCTGTCGGCTTTCTCCCAGTTATCAGTTTAAAAGCTGCTCTGCCGCCTTTTTGATGTTGAGTGCCAGCAATCTGGTCCCATCATGGTTCATGTGCAACCCATCCCTCCTGAACAGATTTGGCTTGTCCCAAAATGTTCTCCAGTTCCTGACAAATCTGAAGCCCTCCTCTCGACACCACTGCCTCATCCACGCATTGAGACTTCTGAGCTCTGCTCCCTGGTAGGTCCTGCATGAGGAACAGGAAGCACTTCTGAAAAAGTTACCTTGGAAGTCCAGGACTTCAATCTTCTTCCTAACAACCTGAATTTGGCTTCCAGGACAGACCGCTTGGTCTTCCCAACATCATTGGTACCAATGTGTACCATGACCACTGGCTCTTTCCCAGTTCTCTCTAACAAGCTATCTAGATTTCTCGTGATGTCTGCAAATTTTGCACTGGCAGGCAAGTCACCATATGGTTATCATGTGCATCACAAATCCATCTCTCTGTATTTCTAATTATTGAATCACCTAGTATAAGGAGCCTCTCTCCTGTAATATGTTCATCTACATGTACCTCATCAACCATATTAAGGGAGAGGACTTCAGTTTGTTCCTGTTGTTTATCTTCCTGGATCTCATCAGGTGTGATGAAGGAGAGATCCTCAGGTGGAACCAGTTGTTCCACTGTGTGTTCCTCATCAGGTTTGTTGAGGGGAAAAAGCCTCAAATTGATTCTGTAATTTCAGACTCTCAGAGTGATCCCCTACTCTCCTCCTCCTTTGAGTCACATTCCTCCAAGCATCTCCCTCCTGAGTTAGTGAAGTGCCTTCTTTCTCAGAACTGTGCCCTTTCTCTTCTTTGTCCAGGATATTCTGCTCTGCTCTGTCCAAGAACAGCTCAAGCTCCTTAATTTGTTGATGGTTAGTTATGCGGGCCTCTAGCTGCTAGACCTTCTCTTCTAGTAGTTCAACCAGCTTGCATTTGCTGCCCTGTAGTTCTCCATGTGCTTTGGCAAGAACAGAAACATGGCACATGTATTGCAGGTAACTACGGCTGTTCCTTCAGAATCCATTTTAACAAGTGCAGTATTCTGGGCCTCAAAAGTGTACACATTTACTACCTTGCTATCTAGTAAGAATATATTCTTCCTTTGTTCTTAGTTTGAAATCTCATGCGCTGTTAGGTGTGCGAGCCTCTAAAACAACTCTACCCCAGCTGCAAGCACGCCCAAAACTTACCAGTGCTCACTTCCTTTGTTTGGCGCTCAGCAGCGTGGGACAGAGATATCTCCAGTAAAGATCCCTCAGTCCATGAAAACAGTACTTGCAACATTCGGTCTGTGATTCAGTCCATGGCTCCGAGATGGTTAATGCATAGCAAGTACGGGATCTTCGTTTGCATGTAATGTTTTTAAAGGCTAGTGTGGCTCCACCCCTCTGAGTCACAGTTCAGGGAAGAGCCTGGTGTGGCTCTGCCCCCCTGCTTCCTGTTTCAGGAAGCTTCTAACTGCTTTTTCTGTTTGAACAGAGGTGGCTCACAGCAGTTTAAATTATCAATTTAAATTAGTGGAGGCCTCTAAAGCAGCTCTACTCCAACTGCAAGCACACCCAAAACTTACCAGGGCTCACTTCCTTTGTTTGGCTCTCCTCAGCAGCAGCTCTGCTTAAGAGCAAATGCAGAATCGAAATCAACATGCTGTGTGAATGTGGAGAAATACAGAATCCACCTCACTTACTGGACTGCCGATTACTGCCAGACACTTGCACCAATGAGGACTTAAGTTTGGCTAACAACAAAGCCAAGAAAGTGGCTTCATTTTAGCAGTACAGGGCTTGATTTGGACACAAAAAAGCTGCCTTAGGCAGAATGCATGATGACACTGTTCTTGGTTGTATATACAAGAGATATCTAGCAGTTGAGAACAACATTATCAACTGCACCTGAGGAAGCAAGTAGTTTCTCCAAGTAGTTCACCAAGCAATTCTCATTTTATTGGAATCTATACTAGCACAATATACCAGTAATCATTACTGCTTTTTGATAGTAGGTGACCTTCATTATATTAAGTCAGTATAACACAATATAAACAAGCTCCAAGCCTTTGAAATTGTGGATCAATCTACTTTTTCTTCTTCTTCTCTGTCTAGGCTGGACATGAAACTGCCAAAAGGAAGCCACCTTTGGGGAATTAATTCTGGAGTTGTTGTTGTTGTTGTTGTGGTGGTGGTGGTGGTAGTGGTGTGGTTATGTACAGACCAAGCACCTGGTTCTTCCTTTGTTCTGAGAGGTAGCCTAGGGCTGTGGATGAGAATTCTACTGAAGTAGATTCTGTGAAGGTGGTATAATACAACAACATATATTGTGCAACATATATAGCAGCATATAACAACCTGTTGATTGTGGTGTATCAGATTTGATAATGTCCTGGAAAACCTTTACCAATCAAGGTAGTGACAAAAGACCACTGAAACCCAGTGTTAGTGCATTCAAGACTGCTATTATTTGTTGGAATCTGATTCATGTAAAGATAATCAATCAGCCAGCCTCATTAGCAGCAGTTTATATCCTCAGATCTTTTAAGATAGAAACTTAAGAGTCCACGAAGTCCAGCTTCATTAGGCTCAGAGTAAGGAAAGGAACAGAGAGAGTCAGAGAAAACACGTCTCCAGTCCTTGGCTGACAAAGGATACTAATACTACTCTTTATTCAGGCAGAATATAACAGAAACGAAACTTATTCAAGCAGAGTATATCAGAAACGAAACTTACCAGAGACAAAACTTAGGGCCCACAGCCAATCAGAAGTGTCAGAGCCTAAATAAGGAGAGATAAGGAGAATTCTTTTTTCACTATTCTACGCATGCCCACAATCAAGCGTTGTCTCTCAGTAAGCAAAGAGGCTTTTGTTACAAAATGTGTCAGAGACAGCCTGACAGAATCCAGATAAATTCCCACATGTCCTCCTTTTTCATTTAAATTAGAGAGAGAGAGAGAGACGGCTAATCATACCCCTGCATGTCATCATCATCACTGTCCTCCTGGACATCGTACCCCTCCTGACTCATGGTACCTTGTTCCGGAGGATACCTCATTGAGTACAATTGCCGTCGTGCAAAACTCGATGTCTCCCTTCTACGCAATGGACATGTGTTACACATAGAAATAAGATTAGGAATACAAGTAATGCAAAAACACAAAGGTATAAAGCAGATAATAATAATAAACCCAGAAAAGAAAACTTGTCTAAGGACAGACAAATCAGGCAACCAAGAAGTCACCCAATCAAAGAGATTAACATCAGTTCGTACATTATTAGTAATGCTCTCCTGTAAATTCTGAAGTTCTTTCTCAATAGTATTATTCAGATCCTGGAATTTTACCCGACATCCCTGGTTCCCGACCAGTTTACAAAATCCTCCGGATTTTGCTAACAGGTAATCTATGGCTAGTCTGTCCTGCATTTGGTCTTGATGAAGCTCAGTGATTTCCATTTGAAGATCCCGTATGACCCTGCCTGTGGCGTTGATTGATTTCTCCAGCCTACAGGTGAGTCCCAAAATGGACCTTCTATTCTCCTGGGAAATTACACCTGGGTATGATCCCAATGTGAGTGTTCCAGTGATAGCACTCCCTATAGCTCTCCCCCAGGAGCTACCATCAGACAGCTGAACATCGATTATCACTTCATCATTGCAACCAGAACCCATCGGGCCGGCAGCAGCTCTCCGGCGCCGTGCATGTGCCTGAGGCGGCATTTGCACTTGTACGGGTAAGGTAAAATAACCCAATGCTGCACATTGATATTGTCCTGGATGGAAATTCGTGGCAACTCCATTAAAAAAGAACCACATGTTAGGATCCTTGATTTGCCATCCATTGCAAATTGAACCACTATCTATAGCAGAATAATCAGGAGTAAACATAGGAAATACATCATATATATCTTCAATAGTAGTGTTAAACAAGGTATAATTAAGCTTATAAGAACTGTTATAACTACCCCATAACCAAAAATAATCATCACAACCCGTATAATTGCCTACATTCTGCAAAGCCCTTTTTGCTTGAGTCCAGTGCTTCAATTTACTATTCCAGACTCCAGAACTATGACAGCAGAAACAAAGTCCTTTAGTGTATTTCTTGAATGTCATGCTTCGCCAGCGGGTGTTGTTAAATTGTTCTGGAGGATTAGAGAAGAGTGTAGATCTATCAAGATGTTGCAAATGTCCAATAACCAACTCTGGCGTGTTGAACAATGCCGGAAGAAAGGCCATTTGAGACACTGCCAGTGGATGCTCATAGTATAACGTTGCATTCTTACCATGAACTTCAAACATATAGTTAGCATGATGAATCCAAAAGTTGGGGTTGCCCCCATGAGGCATTGTTCTTACAGCTGGAAGCACAGTAAGAAAGAAAAGAACAAATGTCAGCAAATTTAGTTTACTGGTGAACCACCATCCTGGAGCTGAGTAACCTTCTTCTCTCTCCATGGGCGGATCGCTCGAGCAGGAATCCACACAGGTCCTGAGGTTGTAGAAACCGCTGCGTATCCTCGTCCCCAGGTGATTAGAGGTACAGGACCTTTCCACTCAGGATCGGGTTGCTGCCGATAAACGACCAATGGCTTAGGAAGACACTCCTCAGTCCTGAAATGCAATTCGACTGGAGAGTGTGACCTGTTATGGGGAGCAAGAAGAAAATTAAGAGTATACAGTACTTTAGCAACAGCTGTAGGTATTTCAGCCACAGGAACCCCTCTATCTCCCACTTGCTTGTGTAACAAATTTTTGAATGTCAGGTGGGCTCTTTCAACAATCGCCTGTCCAGTCGAGTTATAGGGTATTCCATGGGTTAGCTTAATGTCCCACTGACGGCAAAAGTCCTGAAAGGCAGAAGAAACATATGATGACCCATTGTCTGTCTTAAGGCTTTTAGGTTTACCCATTGCCACAAACGAACGAATGCAATGTTGTATAACATGTCTGGATGTTTCACCCCGTAAGGGTGTAGCCCATATAAATCCAGAGAAGGTATCAACAGTCACATGTAACTTAGAAAGCGGAGCCAAAGCAGGTACTTGCGTGACATCCATCTGCCATAGCTGATTAGCTTCTGTTCCTCGAGGATTAACAGCATCAAATGGCAGGAATATAGGAGACTTCGTACAGGAAGCACAGGATGACACAATGTCTCTAGCCTGTGACATAGGAATGGAAAATCGTTTATGCAAAACCTTAGCAGATTGATGAAACATTGCATGACTGTCAATGGGGTTGTCAAAGAGAGAAAAAACCTCAGCAGAGTCTCGGAGAGCAGAATCTGCTCGTGCATTGCCCTCCGTCAAATAACCTGGGATCCTTGTGTGAGAGCCTATGTGGGCAATGAAGAAAGGGACCGTACGGTTAGAAAGAAAACCTTGAAGCTGTTGGAATAAAGCAAAAAGATCCCTATCCATCGATGGAGACAAATAAGCTTGAGCTAAAGTAAAGACAAGGTGGTAAACATATTGAGTATCCACAATCAGGTTAAAAGGCACATCAGAAAACGTAGAGAAAGCAAGTATGACCGCTGCCAGTTCCGACCGCTGGGCCGATGCTTGAGGTCCTGTAAAAACAACCTCCCATTCCCCAGTAGGACCCTGCCATGTAAGGACTCCACGGGAGGGGGAGCCATCCGAGAAAAGAGTAACGGCATGCAAGATAGGTTGCATGCAAAGCGGGGATGACAGGGAGTAAGAAGTGAGATTCAGCAAGGTAAACCGCTTATCCTTGGGGGGGTTAAATTTAACTTGTCCCACAAAGTCCACCATGGCCACCTGAAATGCCTCAGAATGCTGTAGCAAGGCGGTTAGCTGATCCTGCGAAAAAGGAAAACAAACAAAGTCAACGTCATAGCCAGTCAAATGCTTTGCCCTAGTACGGCATTTGAGGAAAAGATCAGCAATCGCATCAGGCAGGCGATAACAGTTTTTCGAGGGAGTGTGCGCCAAGTGTAGCCATTCCACGATGGCCACCTTCTGAGCGTTGACAGGCGCGAACAAAACAGCAGTGGGCAGCCTCGGTGTAGGAAGAAGAGTGCATGCCAGCACAATGGTGCCTGAGGGCACCCGATCCACAGCGATGGTATGCAGCTTTTCGTTGAGGCGTTGAAGAGCTGTACGCATCTCCGTTGTGCAGGGAATGATGTCCGCTGGAGAAGTGTGTCCCGAAAGAGCAGCAAAGAGTGGTGACAGTTCCTCCGTGCTCAGGGCCAAGAAAGGACGAGCCCAATTTATGTTCCCTAGCAATTGTTGCAATTGTACAAGAGTGAACTGCTCTGGAATAGCTATTGTTGGCAATAGCGGAGTTGAAGCTGTAGCTGAGAGCCTATGTCCCAGATATTGGAATGGATACATCCGCTGTACTTTTTCAGGAGCTATGATCAAGCCCGCTTGTTGCAAAATGTCTGCTAGGTCCTGCAGGTGTTTCTCCGTGACTTGTGGACCATGTAATAAAATGTCATCTGTGTAATGATAGACTTTAACCTCTGGATGACGTTGCCTGAAAGGTTCCAAAGCCTTGTTCACAAAATGTTGGCATAGAGTCGGCGAGTTGGCCATACCCATAGGCAAGACACACCATTCAAACCGTTGAGTAGGATGTTCATTATTGTATACTGGCAATGTAAATGCAAATTTTTCTCTGTCTTGTGGCGCTAGCAAGATTGTATAAAAACAGTCCTTCAAATCTATGACCATGAGTTGATGATCTTCCGGAATCATGTTCGGATTAGGAAGTCCAGATTGTAAAGGTCCCATTGGCAAGATGTGCTCATTAACTTTTCTCAAATCATGTAACAATCTCCATTTTCCAGACTTCTTTTTCACCACAAAAATTGGAGAGTTCCAAGGACTAGTGGTTGTTTGAATATGTCCCAGATTTAATTGCTCCTGTACAAGGGCCTCCGCTGCCTGGAGCTTTTCTCTTGAGAGCGGCCATTGATCCGTCCACACTGGCGGGGTGTTTTTCCATTGTAGTGGAAGTGCATGCAACGGCGCTGCAGGGGAGGCCTGTATCAAAAATTTGTCTGCAAGGTGCACCCTGTTTTAGCCAGGAGATCCCGGCCCCACAGAGTAATAGGAATATCCATAATCAGGGGGTGAAGAGAAACTTTTGTTCCCCCTGAGGTCTCAAAGACGATTGGATGAACACTTTGCTGTGCTGGCTCGTACCCGCCCACCCCATAAACTTCCCTACAGGGGCGGACGGCCCATCCAGTAGGCCAATCTTTTTTTGCCACCACTGAAATATCGGCTCCTGTATCGACCAATCCAGACACTGAACGTCCACCCATAAGCAGCGAGCGGGTCGGTCTATCCTCGGTGATTTGTATCACCGCCATAGCCGCTGTTACAGTCCCCTCCTGGGATGGAGTTACAGTAGTCCCTAGTGGGAGCAGATGAAGGCGTCCTACAGGTTGTCCCTTAGGCAGGGTGAGATGTTGCGTGGCTGATGCAGGGATGACAATTTCTTGGTGACCCAATGTAACTGACCCTGCTGCAATGTGTACAGAAGCGGGTAAGGCGTCTGGGCAAGGAAGAACGATGCCCATCATGCCCTGGAAATTAACATCATCAACCAGTGTGGGAAGAGCCTCCATGCACCCTGGCATAGTAAAAGTACAGTCCTTAGATAACCTCAATAAAAGTCCTTCTTTTAGAGGATGTTTTTTTCTATATCGTGAAATCATTTCTTGGGCAAGTTCCATATCTTCTGCCATCTCTTCCAAAACCTCCTGTATTGCTTCCTCACTGACCTCTGGTAGCCCTATTATTTTGCCTGGGCCCGAGACTGGCCCGCACTCCCATTTCCCTGCTGCTGTGGAGAAAAGTCAGAGTCTTTGTGCTGAGCAGCTGAGGAGTTGGCATTAGGATTTGAGCGGCACTGATTGGCCCAATGGTACCCCTTCTGACAAATGGGACACTTCCTTGAAGGGCGTGCTGCCTGCTTTTGAGAGAAGCGACATTGTGCTTTAAAATATCCTTCTTTTCCACAGCCAAAACAACGTTTGTTTTGAGCCTGAGTTGTGGGCAATTGAACTGCAGCTGCCAGAAGTTGAGCCTTGTAACTGTGAGTCCCCACATTTTGACAAACTTTCATCATGTCTGCTATAGATGTTCCTGGCCTAGCATAAACAGCTGTCAGAGCCCCTTTACAATCCTCATTGGCATTTTCAAAAGCCAGTTGTTTCATGAGCATTTCCCGTGCCGGCACATTTTCCACCTGGCGGCTGAGGGCAGTCATGAGTCTGTTAATGAACTCAGTGTAATCCTCTTTAGGGCCCTGCCTTATTGCTGCAAACCCAGCAACTGAGCTATCTCCTTTGGAAGGAATCTTACTCCAGGCACGCATGACTATCCGTGCAACATCTCCCAGCTGGGCATCAGTGAGTGCCAACTGCTGTGTGGGGTTGGCAAAATTTCCCTCCCCGCATAACATATCCATCGTGAGTGCAGGGCGTGTATGGTGTACCTCCCAAGCCACATCCCTCCACTCTTGCAAGCAGAGCATTGCTTCTGCAGGAGGCAGGAGTGCTTTGATCATCTGTTTCCAATCAACTGGTAGCAATTTTTGAGAAGCAATGGCTTCCAACAAAGCTTTTGTAAAAGGTGCATTAAACCCATAGTCACGTATGCTGACTCTTAGTTCCTTCAGATATTTGTAATGGAGGGTTTCATATCTATCTGGGACTGCCGGTGCACTGCCCACAGCCGGAGCCCCCCTTATTACTGGGTATATCTCAGGAGATTCCACATCCAGTACAGCTGCCGTTAAAGCAGCAGAGAATTGTGTTTTGTTAGGGATAAAAGTGCTTGATTGCTGCAAGGCAGGATATAATGTCCCATCTTCTTTTCCACCTCCACCCCCATCAGGGGGCTGTTGTTTCTCATATGATGGAGGGGCAGTTGCCATAGCCCCCCCTTTATCTGGAGGCAAAAGCTGTGGGAGGGGGCCATCAAGCCTCTGAGAGAATAACATATTCTTTGGAGTGAGTCTCTGAAGGCAGTCTCTAACTTCCTCCCATGTAAATAATACTGATACAGAAATTCCATTATGCTTCTGCATTTCTCTCCCGATCTGTTTCCACTGTTTTAGGTCCAGACATTCATCAAATTTAACCCAAGGACTGATTTTTTCTATAGCTTTAACCAGCTTTTGTATCTCCCTCTCATCAGCCTTTCGCCCATTGTTATCCAAAAGATCTGAGATATCTTTACAAAGTTCATGCATTTGTGAAGCAAGCACACATCCCATTTTCACTCACCTAGTTGTAATTCTCAAGCGCTCGATTTATGACCTTCCCGGTCGGGTGAATGAGACCTTGTCCCTGGTCGCCAATTACGGGGTGTTAATTGCTGATTGCTGCTTCAAAGCATTCCTTTGAATTTCATTCAATGGCCTCACGACGGGGCGCCACTTGTTGGAATCTGATTCATGTAAAGATAATCAATCATCCAGCCTCATTAGCAGCAGTTTATATCCTCAGATCTTTTAAGATAGAAACTTAAGAGTCCACGAAGTCCAGCTTCATTAGGCTCAGAGTAAGGAAAGGAACAGAGAGAGTCAGAGAAAACACGTCTCCAGTCCTTGGCTGACAAAGGATACTAATACTACTCTTTATTCAGGCAGAGTATAACAGAAACGAAACTTATTCAAGCAGAGTATATCAGAAACGAAACTTACCAGAGACAAAACTTAGGGCCCACAGCCAATCAGAAGTGTCAGAGCCCAAATAAGGAGAGATAAGGAGAATTCTTTTTTCACTATTCTACGCATGCCCACAATCAAGCGTTGTCTCTCAGTAAGCAAAGAGGCTTTTGTTACAAAATGTGTCAGAGACAGCCTGACAGAATCCAGATAAATTCCCACAATTATTCCAGCAGAATTACCTGCAGTAGCCCTTCTGAAGTCAATTGGATTTGCTCTGTTGTGTATGCATGCAGTTCAGCTGCTCACCATTAGCACAGCTGGCGGAGCGTCACGTGGCTCCAATTCCTCCAATGGAAACTTCCACGGGAAACCTTTCCACCACAGGTGAAGCTAAATTGGTGACGAAGGTGGGATAATGGTGTCCCACAGGGTCACCCTACCTCTGTTCGACATATCCGCGCTGGAGTCATGGGACCTCTACGAGGAGCAATTCAATATGCGATGGAGGCTGAGAAGATATAGGGTGAAGCCCAAAAGCGAGCCTGTCTACTGGCCCAGTGTGGGTTGCCAACCCTGGAATTAGCAAAGAACCTCCTGATGCCAAGAGTACTCAAGACGGTACAACTGCCAGACATCCTAGCTGCCCTGCAGGCACATTTTTGCCCAAAGGTGTCCGTTTTCCCAGTGAGAATGGCATTCAGCCAGTGTGACCAATGCCTAGGAGAGACTGTGGCCGAGTACGTCACTGCTCTGAGACTGGGGGCTGCCCCGTGTCTGGGGGGAGCCATCCTAAGTGAGGCATTGTGACACCATCTCCTACTCAGCCTGCGGGATAAGGAGACCCAGTGGAGATTGCTATCCCGAGACGAGGTCCTCACATTTGAAGAGGTCCTGTGGGCTGCACAGGCTGCCAAGTCAGCAGGGGATGGGGTGCTGGCATTCAGGGTGAGGTCCACTGCCCCAGGACATTCGGCATCCACTGTGCAAGCCAACAGCTGTTCACTACCATGTGAGAGAGAAACACAAGCTGCAGCAGCCGCCACAACATCCTCTTCAGGATCCGGCGAGAGCAAGAGCAAACCAGAGGTGCAGAAGGTGAGGAAAAAGGTGTCCGAGAGGTGAGACACCAAGGCAAGCCGGCGATGCAAGGGGTGCGGGGGCTCACACGACCAGAAGAAATGCCTATTCCGGAAGGCAGAGTGCCACAGCTGCAGACAGTTGGTACACATCGCAAAGGTATGTAGGCAATGCAGGAGGCGAGACCCTGATAGGACCAGCCTCTACGGATGAAAGGATGAGGCCATCGGCAAAGTACACGCTGGGGATACCATGGTGAGACGTGTGTCGGACCGGCACACCCTTTTTTGTGTGAAGGTACTGTTACAGGGGGTTCAGGTTAAGATGGATTCAGGCACCTCCTACTCCATAGTTTCACAGATGGAGTTCCTGCGGATAAACCCTCAGAACCGCCCAAAGCTGAGAGCCCTCAGAACGAACTTGCAGGACATTCAAGGTAACTACATTCCCATTTTGGGGGTGGGGTGGGGATTTCACTGTCCGGTTCAAGATCTTCGTGAGGAAGCTGCCTCTGGTTGTTCTCAAGGGGGGGGGGGGTTCCAGTTGCCTCCTAGGGACACAATGGTTCAAACCTTTGGGCATTGCATTAACTGGCATCAACGCCATCCAGACTGATCCAATTCAAGATGTGTGCAATGTGCACCCCACTGTTTTTGAAAAGGAACTCGGGAAGTACAAGGGCCCCCCAGTGTACTTTGATTTAGATCCTTCCATTCACCCTATACGGCTCAAGCTGCAAAGAGTGCCTTTTGCACTAAAGGACAAGATCAAAGCGGAAATGGACAAACTGGTGGGTCAGGGGATTTTGGTTCCGGTGGACTCCGCAGAGTGGGAGACACCGATTGTTACTGCTATGAAATCCAATGGGGAGGTTAAGATTTGTGCTGATTACAAATGTACAATTAATATGGCCATTCGCCCCAATGCCTACCCGGTGCCGGTAGTTAGCCATTTGCTAGCCACATTACACGGGGGTAAATGTTTTGCGAAATTGGATTTAGCACAGGCTTATCAACAGCTAATGGTCACACCTGCAGCAGCAGCTACTCAGACAATTGTTATGCACAAGGGTGTGTTTAAGGTGACACGCCTCCAGTTCGGCATGAACTCAGCCCCTGGGATATTTCAGTCACTGGTGGAATGCCTTCTTAAGGGTCTCCCTGAGAGCCTCCCATACTTTGATGATGTTTTGATAACAGCTGGGAATGAGTCAGAGTTAGCCCAGAGGTTAGACGAGGTATTAACAGTGTTCGAGAGGGCTAGATTACGCCTGAGAAGGGACAAATGTGTGTCCTATGGGAAAAAAGGTTGAGTTTCTGGGGGTTTGAATCACCCCCAATGGGGTAAAGCCATCGAAATCCAAGGTTGCGGCAGTGCAGAACGCCCCCAGACCATCCGCAAAGCTGGAGTTGCAGTCTTTCTTAGGACTCCTCAACTTTTACCATTCATTCATCCCACGGAAGGCATCCGTGGTGGAGCCCCTACACCGACTGCTAAAGAAAGATGCAGTTTGGCAATGGGGGGAAAGTCAGGAGTGGGCGTTCACTGATTTAAAGTGGCTCCTCTCTTCCAAGGCGATATTAACTCATTTTGACCACAGAAAACCCGTGGTGCTTGTGTGTGATGCTTCGCTGGTGGGAGTGGGGGCCATGCTCTGCCATGTGCTTGAGAACAGGAGGGAGGCACCGATTGCATTCTACTCAAGATCCCTCTTGAAGGTGGAGCGCAATTATGCCCAGACGGACAGGGAGGCCCTCGTGATCATTGCAGGAACAAAGAAATTCCATGACTTCTTGTATGGGAGGGAGTTCACCATTGTCACAGACCACAAGCCCCTCCTAGGAATTTTTATCACATCCAAGCCCGCTCCCCAGATCCTGTCCCCACAAATGCTATGGAGGGCAATATTCTTAAATACGTACCAGTTCACAATGACACACCGTCCAGGGAAAGACATCGCTCATGTGGATGCACTTTCCAGGTCCCCCCTTCTGGAACTGGGAGAGCCCAAGTGCGAGGTTGAGCAGGACCACCAGGTGCTGCTCATCAAATCTCTTGAATCACCCCCCATTGTGCCTACAGATATTGCCAGGGCAACCGCAAAAGACAAGGTTCTTTCTCAGGTTGTCGCATGGGTCAAGAAGGGCTGGCCCACAACGTCCCCATCCGAGGGACTTGCATCATTTTTTAGAAAATGTTTTGAGCTTTCACTTGAGAGAGGAAGCCTCCTCTGGGGCCAGCGAGTGGTGATCCCAGAGGTTTTCCAAACCAAGGTGCTCCGGTTGCTCCACACGAGCCACCTGGGGATCATGAAGTCAAAAGCTCTGGCAAGGAGCTATTTCTGGTGGCCTAACATAGATAGGGATATTGAACAATTGGTGGGTGGGTGTGAGAGCTACCAATGCTCGTGGCCCGAGTAACACAGGTTACCCCCCAGGGAGTGGGACATGGTACACGGGCCATGGTCAAGGGTTCACGTAGACTTTGCAGGGCCCTTTCATGGAATGATGTTCTTGCTCGTGGTTGATGTGTTCTCGAAATGGCTGGAGGTCATTCCTGTGCACAACACGTACTCTGCAGCCACAATTAAACAGCTGAGGAGACTGTTTACTTGTTTCGGCCTGCCCGACGTGTTGATTTTGGATAATGCAATCACGTTCATGTCCACCGAATTTCAGGCATTCCTCGAGTGGAATGTGATTCGACACATAACCTCTGCACCTTTTCACCCTGCCACAAACGGCCAGGTAAAGCGCCACGTCCGCACGACAAAGGAAGAACTATGGAGGATGGGTCCGGGAGATCTAGAGCTACAGCTCTGCAAATTCCTCCTATGTAACAGGGTCACCCAGCTTCCTTCGGGGCAGTCTCCCGCCGAGTATCTGATGTGGAGGAGACCTACAACATTATTTGACCGGTTAGATCTGACCAGGGTGGAGGATAGAGGTAAAAGTGGAACAAAGGAAAGTGTTCAGGGTAGGCGATCCAGTGTACTGCAGGAATTACACAGTTTCAGGGCCAGCATGGGTGCCTGGGGATGTGGTGGAACAAATAGGGCCCGTGTCTTACCAAGTGAAGATGGAGACGGGTTTGTTGTGGTGGAGGCATGCTGACCAGCTTAGGAGAAGAGTCACAGAAGCCATGGGGGACAGCGGGTATTTTGACAAGTCAGCATTAGGGTCACCCCCCACCCATGTAACCCAAGGGGGGGGATACAGGACTCAGCATTACCGGAGGCACAAGCCGGGAAGAGACTGGCACCCAAACCGAACTGGCACAACCCCAAATTGATTTTCAGTTACAGGATGGGGAGGAGTTTTCTTGAGTGTTCCCCCACTCATCCGAGAGAGCAGTGGAGTTTTGAGTTATCCTAAAGGACCCCCCATCCTCCCCAGCATGAAGATACCCCATCCTTGTCCTTGCTGGGGTTCGATGGGAGCATTCCCTCCCCCCGGGCAGATGATTCAGGCAGCACAGTCGCGAGGTCCAGAGGAGGCAGCACTGCCACCCATGCTACAGTTTCGATCGCTGAATCGAGCGGCCAGCCACAGCGTGAGCGCCAACCTCCACAATGGTTGAGGGACTTCATCCCATCCTAGGTGGGAGGGATGTTGTGTATGTATGCAGTTCAGCTGCTCACCACTAGCGCAGCTGGCGGAGCATCACATGGCTCCAATTCATCCAATGGTAACTTCCGCGGGCAACCTTCCGGCCACAGGTGAAGCTATATTAGGTATGCACAAAGGACCGACTACGTCAGATGGAGGTCACTATGACTGTAACCAATGGTGCGCCTCCAGGACAAATTCAAATATACTGTGGGCTATATAAGGAGGCAAGGCTCCACCATTGCCTCATGTACAGATTGACTATGTTACAATAAAGTAGTGTTTAGCCCACCTGCCGGCTCGTGTGCATTCAATCTGCCTACATCAAATTCTCATATATAAGTAAAGACATGGTTAGTTTCAAAACCTGTTTAATGGTTTTACACCACAGACCTCAATGCAGAAAATGCAAGTGCGGCACCAAAATGGCCGCCACGCTCTTTGTGCCCCCCCCAGACACAGACATCCGGGTTAGTCAGGGGGCGTGGCCACCCCTCTATAAAAGGGGTGGCCACGAGGCAGCCTCGCTGCAATTTTAAGAGAAGCGACGGAGCGGAGAAGTCTGCCCCGACGCTGCTCCCTCCGGCTTGCTCGCCTTTTTCCCTTTCCCAACTTTGATCGCAGGATATCTCTCCTCCGATCAGTGCCTGCTTGGGTGGCTATGGCACCCAAGTGCAAGTCCCAGGTGGCCCTCAGGCCGTGACTTAGGGGGAGGGCTCGGCCCTCCCCCTTGACCTCCTTGGGGCAACCATTGGGCCAGAGGGCTCAGGCGGCCGCCCCACAGGGGGTGGCAGCGTGATAATCCCCACTGCCACCAATGAGGGTGACCAGGCCTTTGCCTACCCTGTGTGGCAATCCCTGGCTAGAATAGGGCCATGCAAAATAATCCGGACCATGGGGGGCTGGTAGAACGGTTGGGTGCGATCCCACGCCGCACCCGAATTGGCCGCTATGCCCCATGCCGGGCAAAGTTGCAACAGGGGTAGAAACCCCAGGGGAGCAGGCCTGTGCAGCCCCCGCC
Source organism: Bradypodion ventrale (assembly GCA_035047345.1). Taxonomy (NCBI): domain Eukaryota; kingdom Metazoa; phylum Chordata; class Lepidosauria; order Squamata; family Chamaeleonidae; genus Bradypodion; species Bradypodion ventrale. The sequence continues at coordinate 44,501,197 of JAWDJE010000005.1, forward strand.
CAAGTCCTCAGACTGGGTGGGTAGGCAAAGGCCTGGTCACTCTCATTGGTGGCAGTGGGGATTATCACGCTGCCACCCCCTGTGGGGCGGCCGCCCGAGCCCTCCAGCCCGGTGGTTGCCCCAAGGAGGTCGAGGGAGTGGGCCGAGCCCTCCCCCTAAGTCACGGCTTGGGGGCCGCCTGGGACTTGCGCTTGGGTGCCATAGCCACCCAAGCAGGCACTGATTGGAAGAGAGATATCCTCCGATCACAGTTGGGAAAGGGAAAAAGGCATGCAAGCCGGGGGGAGCAGCATCGGGGCAGACTTCTCCACTCCGTCGCTTCTCTTAAAATGGCAGTGAGGCTGCCTCATGGCCACCCCTTTTATAGAGGGGTGGCTACGCCCCCTGACTAACCCGGATGTCTGTGTCCGGGTGGGGGTGGGGGGCACAAAGAGCGTGGTGGCCATTTTGGTGCCACGTTTGCATAATAGAGGGTAGAAGCTCCATCAATATTGGCCTGGAGCTGATAAGGACTTAGTGTGCCAAAAAGGCTCAGGACCAGAAAGTGACTCACAGAACTGAATCAGTCCAATGCAGAAGACAAATGAAGGGCCACTGCATTATATTCTCAGGACAATCTTCATGGCTGATTGCCAATATTCAGAATTGGATATGGCACAAGAAGAAGAAAAAGATGGTGAGATTTAGGGTTGTTTATGAAACCTGGTGCCATAGCATATACCATCTCTTGCTTAGACCTGTTCATTATCAGCTTTGTCCTGGCTGGTTGAAATGGAGAGATGTCCTAAGGACAGTAACCAAACTGGGTCTCATGAATCAGAGTTAGATATATCCTGGTCTTAGAAGACCCACAGTCTTGGGCATATGAATCATATGTTTCTTCATATCCAAATGGGAGACTAATCCCAAATGACACAACAACAATCTTCAATCCACATTACCATCCAGATGGTTCAAAATTGTGACATTTACTATGGCACTACCCCCTAATTTGCTCACTGTGTCTTGCAGGAATAAGAGTGAGATAGGCAATACATGTCTCAGGCCTCCTTTTAAAATATCTGCTAGTCAGGGAAACCTGAGAGCAAAGTTCCTTCCAGATACATTTGGTGAACCAAATAGCACCATGGCCAACAGTTCAGTTGGGTGGCTTATATATGTCAAGATGCTGATTCTGGTGTTGGGCCAGCTTATATAGCTTTGTGTCCTGTCGCAACATCATTTTGTGGCAACACCATGGCATTGGTGCATCCTTCACTTTTTTCTTGTTTTCAGGCTGAATACTCACCTCTTCTCCAAATGCATGGAGACAGATTTCCATAGGAGCCATTGCCCCAACCCACCCACAAATAAAGAGGCAAGACACAGTAGTAGGGGTTTTTTTATTGTGAAGAAAGGCCACTGTTCAAATGCATAAGCTTGGGAAACCTTCAGGCATCCACTAGGGTATCTATTTTTGCATTCAAAATGTTCAAGTGAGTGGTGGGTCCCTCCATATTTTCTTAAGCCAGGGGCACTCCAAGGTCCTCTGTCTGGCAGTAAAATTCCTGCAACAATCCTTGGCAATATCATGTACTTGCCTCACCAGCAAGCAAATAGTCATCTACATAATGGGAAATGTGTCTCAAACCTGTTGAGACAGAGACAATTCCAGAAAAGTGCTGAACCTATTAGAAGTTGCATAGTCAATAGAGCAGCCCATGGGAAGGGCCCTAACCATATAGTAGCTCCCTTCAAAAGAAAACTCTGAAAGATCAAAATCTCTAGGATGGATTAGAAGAAGCTGGAATACAGAATTTATGTTGTAAGCTTTGCCAGTTCTGCTTCTCTGACATATGACCACATCATCTGAATGGCCCCACAAAATGAGGTATATTTAACTACTGTCAACTTCTCTTGGAATAGCATTATTCACTGATTCACCCTTAGGGTACGATAAATGGTGAATAAGATGAAATTCCCCTAAAGCCTTCTTGGGCACAATCCACAATGATGACATTACAAACTTTGGCATAGGGGGACAGAAAAGACTCCACACTCTATCCATATCCAACTTTTTGCTGATTTTTTCCCCCTGAAGCAATGTGTTTGATCCCTCAAATTGACTGTAAATTATTGAATAGAAATGGGTCACTATTCCTTCAAAACAGGATCCTAAAACTCTCATGGAATTCCCCTAACCAGTACTGAACATCGATTTGATTGCAGTATGCTCATATATGCAACTTGTCCATGTAATTGGCTTGGGATTCTTTGGGAGGAGCATCTCTTCAGAAGGCTTGCCCAACCTTTCCAGCAAGTTGCAAACTGAGTGCTTCTGCTCAAATTTGTAAGGCTTCCTGTTAAAAAACCCTTGGGTCCTGAACTCCCAGTACAACACAGAGGTTGAACTGGCTGCCTTACCATATTGCAGGAGCCCTCACCTTTTACTGCCTTCTTAAATAAGTGTCCACTGTCAAGGGTTTGAATTGTAGGGGATGAGATATAATCAAAAAGTGCAGCCACAACTGCTAGTGTCTGTGGTCCCACTGCACGTTGGAGTAGAAGGCTGCCAACTTCCTAAAGCAGGACTCATCACTTGTTTTGTTTGTCATGCTTGGTCATACCAGCTCCCAAATACACTCACTTTTTGAGCAGTAAAGGAGGAAGAGCTTTCCATAGAGTATTCCCTCTGAGATATCAAAGATTAAAAGGACAGAATTTCTATAAGCACAAAACATAGTCATGTCTCTGCAACCCAGAAGGCAAGATCTGTATCTTCTAACAGCTCAGGTAGATAGCAGAGCAGCAGTTTCCTAACAATTTATTCAGTTGACCCTTAGCCACTTTCTAGTTTCATTTCTTGCCACCACTGCCCTCCTTTAGTAAACCTCTGCTGAGATGCTGCTAGCACTTGCCTTCCAAACAGCCATGGATGACATCTTCACCCTTCAACCTCATTCTCTGTGGAGTATCAAAATATCCTCAGAGGCTGCCAAAGGAATTGGTATGTGCAGGTCAGAGTTGGGGTGAAGGATATAACTGTGTGTGCCAAAACCTGGCACCAACCTTGCTATATTTTTTACAATATACAGTCTACTTTTTTAGAAAGAGATTTTTATTTAAGCACATACAACAGTAGCAACAGCAAAAATAATTTTAAAAATCAAATATATAATAACGGATTATATTGATTCTATGTGCACGTATCACCCATGATCATACCTGTCAAGCATCCCGAATTGGCTGGGAAATCCTGTATTTGTGTGCCCATTCCTCCCCTTTCCCGCCACCGTCCCATATTTCAACAGTGAGGAAAGGGGTTACTGTACATGTGTGCCCATCACAAAGGGGCTCTGTGCATGCACAAATGGGTTCTGCACATGCACAAAGGGGTTCCTTGTATGCGCAAAGAGGTTCTGCACATGCAAAAACAGTTGTTGCTGTGCATGCATGCCCGGGCTGGAGCGGTTCCCATATTTTCCAGAGCCGCACTTGACGGGTATGCCCATGGGATGAAAATCATATTTATCTATATTCTTAACACCCTATTCATCTGCAAAAGGGTATTACTTCCTGTGCAGACATGATCCCTCTCCCCTCCACAAGGACATATTCCAAGAATTCTCCCCATTGATCTTTAAATTTATTGTATTTTACCATTATTGTTTTCAACCTGCTCTCACTTGTCAATTTATCATTAATAGCTATATTCCAAATCTCTTTGTACTATTTAACAATTGAAAGACGCCATGGGCTACTGCACACCAGGCTCCTCTGTCATTCTCCACAGCCCACACAGATCTATGCCCATTGCATCAATGATGCTACCTGATCCTCTGTTGCCCCCTGCTCCTTTTGCCTTCAATCATTCCCTTCATCAAGGCCAAAATACTTGAGCCTCAGCTTCAGCACATGTCCTTCTAATGAGCAATCAGGATTGATTTCCTTCAGGACTGACTGATTTGATCTCCTTGTGGTCCAGGGTACACTCAAGAGTCTTTTCCAGCACCACATTTCAAAGGCATCTGTTCTTCTGTGCTCAGCCTTTTTTATGGTTCAGCAATCACAGCTGTGCATTACTACTGGGAAGACCATGGCTTTGACTATGTAAACTTTTGATGGCAGGATGATGTCTCTACTTTTTATTATGCTGCCTATGTTTCTAATAGCTTGCCTCCCAAGAAGTAAGCTTATTTCATGGCTACAGTCACCATCCACAGTGACCTTGGATCCCAGGAAAATAAAGTCTGTCACTGTTTCCATTTCTTTCCCTTCTATTGGCCAGGGGCCAGATGCCATGATTTTGTTTTTTTCGATGTAGAGTTTCAGACCAGCTTTTGAACTTTCCTCTTTCACCCTAATCAAGAGGCTCTTTAGGTTCTTTACTTTCCGCCATTAGGGTAGTATCATCTGCATATCTCAGGTTGTTTATGTTCCTCCCAGCAATCTTAATCCAAGCTTGTGCTTCATCCAACCCTGCATTACACATGATGTACTCTGTATATAAGTTGAATAAGCAGGGTGAAAAATTGCAGCCTTGCTGTACCCATTTTCCTATTCTAAACCAATCAGTAGTTCTGTATCCTTTTCTAACTGTTGTTTCTTGGCTCACATACAGATTTTTCAGAAGACAAATTAGGTGGTCTGGTACTCCCATCTCTTTAAGGACTTGCACTTAGGAGGACAACCAGCATGGGGAGGGAAAAGTTAATTTGTGTAAAAGCAACTCTAAGCAGGCATCCCTCACAGATCAGAGGACCACACATCATTCCCAAACGTCGGGTACACCACCTACACTGTGTAACAATGTGCCCATGCATTGTTCAAATGTACAAGCTGACCCCTATAAGAGCCCAATGCCGGAGGCTGACATATCTGATGTAGAGGACCCACCATTCACAATGGAAAACAACAGCTTTCTGCTAAGTGATTCTGCTTCAGAACATGGTTGACCTGACTAAGACCCCCAAGAAGGGGGTCAAGAGCACCCTGATGAGCCACCCAGAGTTTATCTGGAAAGGATCCATAGATGTGAGTGGCATGCCCCCAACTTGCCTGTCTCATGCTATGGAGAATCCTTCAGGTTCATCAACTTGGAGCTCTTACAGCACCCCTTACTGGTGCAGCAGGTGATCCGTGATGCTGTGCAAGTCATATTAGATGGCATCAGTGATCAACTAGAGGATGGAGTCCTAGTTCAGTTATGCTTAGATGGTGGGGGTCTAAACGTCCTGCTTTTTACAGAAGGCACAGAGGGGCACATGGAGATGACACCATTTTCGACCATGTGGGTAGACAAACATGGTGGTGATAATGTCACTTCCAGTCACATGGGTAAACAGAAGCACATGGTGATCATGTCACTTAGTCATGTGGATAAACAAAAGCACATGGCAATGACATCACTTCCATTGATGACATTGCTTCTGGAATTTTGACAGCAAGTAGGTCCATTAAACTACTTCCCACTTGACTTCCCACTCCAGGATGTCTGGCTTGTGATCTGCCATCACACCATTGTGGTTGTCAGGAACATTAACATCCTTCTTGTAAAGTTTCTCTATGTATTCTTGCCATGTTTTCCTAATCTCTTCTGCATCTCTTAGGTCCCTACCATTTTTGCCCTGTATCACAGCCATTTTTGCTTGATATGTTCCCTTAATCTCCCCATTTTTTGAAGAGATCTCTAGTACTTCCCCTTCTGTTATTTTCCTCTATTACGTTGCATTGTTTGTTTAAGGCCTCCTTATCTCTCCTTTCTTTTCTTTCAAATTCTGCATTCAGCTGAGTGAATCTTTCTCTTTCTCCTTTGCTTTTTGCTTCCCTTCTTTCTTCAGCTATTTGAAGAGCCTCATTAGACAACCACTTTGCTTTCTTGCATTTCTTTTTTTTTGGGGGGGGGGATGGTTCTCATTGCTGCTTCCTCTATGATATTGTGAACCTCAGTCCCTAAGTCTTCAGGCACTCTGTCTGTCAAGTCTAATCCCTTAAATCTGTTCTTTACCTTCATGAGGAATGTTATCTAGATTATACCTGTGTGGCCTAATTGTTTTCCCTACTTTCTTCAATACAAGCCTAAAGATAAAAATTGAATAGGTTTGCAAAGGATTGTAACTGCCAAGCCACACTTACTCTCTCAAACACACATCTGTTGCAGAAATATGTACTGTATTACCAGATTGACAAAACATCAATCTGAATGGGAGATATTTCTAGACAGTAAACCTAGTGTCTGCAGGAACCAATAATAAGAGTAGAATGAAATGAGATGTCTTACAGCCTGTATACACTGACATATTATCTTGCCGTTTTGATCATGTTTGCTGTAGTTTTGGTTGACTCAAATTGTGGTGTTCACATGTGTTTTGAATAAAGGTGCTCCATCCTACTTCTTTTTGCTGCTGCCTCGCTACTTTCTGGCACAGTGCTATGGCTGAAATTATTTTGGTGTGCTGTTAATCACCTATTCTGTAGCATGTGTAGATAGTTAGTTCACATTCAGATAGAGCTTCAGGCAGTGTTACCAGAGGGGGGAACCCTGTGATGTATTCAGTAAGTTATGACATTAAAATGGATGATGGAGAAACTTTTTCCTATACTTTTGTCAAGTCTAATATTTTTATTAGTTTCCTAACTGAAACAAGCACCATTCTAGCTATAACATGCTAAGCAGATGTGTTGCAGATCTGCTACATAATTTTAGTTAATAAAAAGAGAGAAGACAAGTTATCATTGCCCCCTGGAGTACACAAAATGCAAGCGCGGCGCCAAAATGGCCGCCGCGCTCTTTGCGGCCCCCCCCACAGGACGAAGAATCCGGGTAGTTTAGGGCGTGGCCAGCTCCCTTATAAAAGGGGTGGCCACGAGGCAGCCGTGCTGCCATTTTACCTCAGCGACGGAGCGGAGAAGTTTTTCCCCTGTGTCTCCGTCGCTCCTTACGGGAAGCCTTTTGGCGGCGAATCTTCTTTTCGGCTTCCCTCTCCTGCGGTTGAGATGCCTTCGAAGAAGAAGGCAGCTTCGAGTGCGGCTCGAGCTGTGAGGAGGCGCAACCCGGGTCGGAGGACCACAGCTGCACCTCCCCAGCAGCCGCCTGTCCAGGCCCCCGGCGGAAGGGGGTCTATCGCCCCTTGGCCGGACGCGGTGGATCAGAATGCGGGCGCGGCAGGGGCTTCGGCCCGCGGCCCGCGAGCGGTGGACACCGCTACTCCCTCTGCCCATCCTGTTGGTCCTGCCTCTATTCCTCCTGGGCCTTCTAGCCTGGGTGGGTGGTGTTGCCCCCCACCTTGGCAGGTTCCTGCACCGACCCTACCGGGCTTCGGTATTGGGCAATGGCCCTATTCGGGTCCTGGGGTACAGGGACCTGTACCCGCGCCTGGACTTGGCGGGCCGGCCGGCCCTTGGCCCCAGATCGACGTGCAGGCATTACTGGCCCGCCTTGCGGCCCTCGAAGCGTCTTTAGCTTGGGCCAGCCAGGCTGGGGCTCCTTTTGGCGTCCCTTTTGCGGCGCCGTCGGCGGGAGGACAACAGGCGGCAGGCAGGGTTGAGCGGCCTCAGGCGGGTGGCGTGGCTTCGGCCACTGCCCCGCAGCTCCCCAGCCAGCATACGAGTGCAGGTCAGGCCCCGATGATGAGCTCTACGTCGGTCGTGAGCTCCGACGCCCCCAGCGGGCCGGAACCCCCGGTGGGGGCGGCCCACGGGGGTGCAGCATGTGAGTATGCGGTCCAAGCCAGTACACCTACACACATTCCTTCTATGGGGGGAGCTTTTCAATGGCCTTGGCCTCGCTCAGGTGGTGCGGTGGCACAGCAGCCGGCACTCCACTCGGCGACGGTAACTGCCACCCAGGGCACCGGGGTGGGTAGTTTTTCTCACAATCCGGGGAATGTACTGGGGGTGGCTGGGTTAGCTCAGGCCCCTTTCCCGGTGTCTGTGGTGCCTTTTTCGGCCTTACCAACTGCGGGGTACTCCTTGCCACTGGGTGACCACTTGGCACAGACAACCAAAGAAAAGATTTGGCGGGGGGAGTATGTAGATATCTTCTCACTCCTGAATAGAGAGCCCATCAAGGAGGAAAGGGAGGGACTGGATGAGAAGGATAAGGAGCAGGCGCGTCGTCGTAAGCCGCCACGTACCTGGGCCAACTGGCTGCCGGCTTATTTAATTTACATGGCAGTGTATTTGAGGGCGCGGCCGGAGTTGGCTATTCCGATGGTCCAATATTTGGACAACATATACAGGGCAATGGTTGATTTCCCGGGCCCTTCGTGGCTTGCTTATGATGAGGAATTCCGTATGCGGATTCCACTCCACCCGGAGATGAGGTGGGACGAGCCGTGCCAGAGGCTTTGGCTTTTGTACATGACACCCACGCACCCCGTGCCAGGAGACAGATACCATTGCGGACATGCGGTCCAGCGAGCTGTCCCAGCACAGGCTACCCGCCAAGCGGCGGGGCAGGGGGTTCCAGCCCGCCTGCTGTGCTGGGCTTTCTCGTCCAATGGTTCCTGCAATAAGAAGAATTGCAAATACAGGCATGAGTGTCCCACATGTTCGGGCCCCCACGCAGCCTCTGCCTGTCCCAGGCCTGGGGGGACACGGGGCAGAGGAAGGGGCGGACAGTGGGCTGGCAAGGCTGCCACAGATGGAGCTGGTTCACCGAAAGGCCCCCTCCCCAATTAAGGTGGACATGTTGGAGCGTTGGCTCACAGTGTACCCGAAGGGGGAGGATGGGGAGTATCTCCTTCAAGGCTTTAAGTACGGGTTCCGCATCCCTTTCATGGGTGACAGGTCCCCTCAGGATGCCCCCAATCTTTTGTCCCTCAAGGGGAGGGAGGAGGTGGCTGCTGCCAGTATCAGGAAGGAGTTGGATGTGGGCAGGGTCGCCGGCCCTTTCCCTTCACCCCCGTTCCCCAACCTTAAGGTGTCGCCCCAGGCTTGGTTCCCAAAAAGTCTCAAGGTGAGTTTCGCCTTATTCATCATTTATCCTACCCAGCCGGCCGGTCGGTCAATGACGCTATCCCTGATGACCTTTGTTCAGTCAGGTATACGTCTTTTGACCACGCGCTGCGCATGGTGCGCTCGTGTGGCCCGGGTGCCCTGCTGGCCAAGTGCGACATTAAGTCGGCCTTTCGCCTCCTGCCGGTGCACCCGGGTGACTTTGAGTTGCTGGGTTTCAAATTTCGGGGCGAATATTATTTTGATAAGGCCATGCCTTTTGGCTGTTCCATATCATGCTCGGCCTTTGAGCGCTTTAGTACCTTCTTAGAGTGGGCTTTCGTCCGCAGGTCAGGGTTCCGGTCTGTAGCCCATTACCTGGATGACTTTTTATTCGGGGGTGAACGGGGCTGGGACACGTGCGCACGTCTCCTTAACACATTTCAGACGCTAATGGAGGAACTCGGTGTCCCTTTAGCGCCCGAAAAGACCGAGGGCCCATCTACCAAGCTAGTATTCCTGGGGGTGGAGATTGACACGTTAGCGCAGGCTTCTAGGTTACCGGAGGATAAGGTGTCCAGGATAGTGGCCCTTATCTCGGAGTTGATGGCCAAGCGCAAGGCATCACTGAGGGAACTGCAGGTGTTACATGGTCACCTGAATTTCGCTTGCAGGGTGGTCGCTCCGGGCAGGGCTTTTGCTCGACGCTTATGCGACACCATGGCAGGGTTATCCAGGCCTCACCACAGAGTTAGACTTACCCGGGGTATCAGGGCAGACATGTTTGCATGTTTGTCTGGTTACAGTTCCTGAGGGAGTTCAATGGGGTCTCATTTTGGAGGTCTGACCTCCTGGCATCCCCCAATTTTCAGATCCAGTCTGATGCCTCAGGATCCCTGGGTTATGGGATGTACTTCAATGGGAAGTGGGCCTATGGTGGGTGGCCACCGGCCTGGGCAGGCACGGATCGCCTGCGTGATCTCACATACCTTGAATTTTTTCCTATACTAGGGGCTTTGATGCTATGGGGCGAGGAATGGGCTAACTCGGTCGTGCATTTCTGGTGCGACAACGCTGCTGTTGTCCACATTGTTAATGCACAGACTTCCAAATCGCCCAGGGTTATGGACCTAGTGCGCCATTTTGTGCTGCGCTGCCTGCGCCTCAACGTTTTGTTCAGAGCCAGGCATGTCCCAGGGATTAATAATGATATTGCTGACGCTTTGTCCCGCCTGCAGATCTCCCGGTTCCGTGCCTTGGCCCCGGATGCGGAGGAATTTCCCTCGCCACTCCCGGACGAGATATGGAGCATTGGCAAGGAGAGGTGAACCGGGCGATTGGCCTGTCACTAGCGCCACGCACGCGTAAGGCGTATCAACATGCATTTAATTCTTTCAGGGCATTTGCTGCTCAATTTCAACTGCCAGAGACCTGACCTATCCCGGTTGACCATGTTCTGCGGTTCATGGTCCACCTGCATGCTCTCGGCCTCGCACCTCGCACCATAGCATCCAAGCTCTTGGCGCTGGCTTTTATGGCCAAAGTGGGGGGTCATGTGGACAGCACCTCTGACTTCCGTGTGAGACATGTTTTGGAGGGGTGGGTGCGCGAGCGTGGGCGTTGCCCGGACGATCGGCACCCTATTTTCCCAGGGGTTCTTACCCAGTTGGCCCGGGGCTGGCCAAGCCTCTGTTTTGATCATTATGAGGCAGCCCTTTTTCATGCAGCCACAACGGTGGCATTTTTTGGAGCGCTCCGCATCAGCGAACTTGTGATGCTGTCTAAGGCGGATGCAAGTTGTAGGGCACTGGAACTCGGAGATGTATATGTTGCCAAAGACTGGGCCCAGTTGAGGATACGTTCCTCCAAGTCAGATCAGCATGGCGTAGGCAGTGGTGTAAGACTGCTACGGTGTTCTTTGGCAGACATCTGTCCGGTTGGTGCCCTACAGGAGTTCCTGGCACTGCGTGGCATGCACCATGGCCCGTTTTTCTGTCACCAAGATGGGTCTCCCCTTACTAAATTTCAGTTTTGGAAGGTGACAGGCAGAGCCCTCGCCAGGGTGGGCCTACCAGGTGCCCGTTATGGCACACATTCATTTCGTATTGGGGCAGCCTCTACAGCAGCTGCTTTTGGGTAGTCCGGGGCTGACATACGCAGCATGGGGAGGTGGGGCTCGCAATGTTTTCAGTTTTATGTGCGCCCACTTCCACCGTGAGTACCAATCCTATCACCTTACCTTCCCCTTTTTTCTTAATTTTCTTACAGACCCTGGGTGTCGTGTTACACCGGTGACAGTATGGCTGGTGGGCCACAGCTATGTGCACAGGGCAGCGCGTTACGCTGCGGCGACAGAGTGGGGACCCCGACTGGGACTGGGTGAACACGCCAGTCTCACATGGCATGGTAAGCCTGGGATGTTGTGGCGGGAGCTGCTGCCTTTCCTGTTTTCCAGCAGGAGTGCTGACCCGCCTGACATTCTCATCATACACCTTGGGGGCAATGATTTGGGTCAGGTCACCGGCTTATCGCTCAAGCATGCGATTTGCGGGGACCTTGCTTACTTGCACTACGTCTGGCCTGCCACAACCCTGGTTTGGTCGGACATGATCCCGCGCCATTCTTATAGAGGGGGCATTGACCTCCTGGCCCTTGACCGCGCTAGGCGCGCGGTCAACGGGGCGGTGGCGCGGTTCCTTGCCGACAAGGCTTGGGGACGGGTCAGTCGTCACCCCGCTATTAGCCTACGAAATTACGACTTGTATGCAGGGGATGGGGTCCATCTGTCGCGAGGAGGTATGGACCTCCTGTTGGGTGATTGGCGAGCAGGCCTGTTGACCGAGCTGACGGTCTGGGGGGGGGGCGTCAGGCCTTCTTTGAAGCCCCTCCGTGTGGCGGGTAGCACTGGTAAGGTAAACAGTATGACCCACAGGTATCCGGCAGGTTCGCAATTGACTGGACAACACTAGACAGGAACAAATTAGTTAAACGTTGTCCGGTCAACGACGAACCAGGCGACGGGGTGATGGCGATAGCTAGCCAGCATGCATCACCCCGTGATTTTACGGATACGAGTCAGAGGGTGGGGTCATGAGTTAGATATTGACTATGGTCAACAATTTGTTTGTTGTCAACAAACAAATTGATACAAATTGTTACATTGTAACCAATTGCCGTTGGCAATTTTGGGGTGGTACCTTACCAGTGTTACTTCGGCCTGCTTGCCTTAAGAATTATGATTGGTCGTTTTACCAATACAAATTTATAATTCGGATTAGGGCATTGAATCAATAAATGTGGCCCTATGCTGTTATCCACTTTCAATGTTGTCTGAGTCCGTTATTGGGGGGGTGCGCCTGCAATGCAAGCGCGGCGCCAAAATGGCCGCCGCGCTCTTTGCGGGGCCCCCCCCACAGGACGAAGAATCCGGGTAGTTTAGGGCGTGGCCAGCTCCCTTATAAAAGGGGTGGCCATGAGGCAGCCGCGCTGCCATTTTACCTCAGCGACGGAGCAGAGAAGTTTTTCCCCTCCACCCCCTCCCTAGTTAACAGTGTGATATTTTGGTCGCTTCGGGGCCGGGTGGGAATTTTTGGTTGGGACCCACATTGGCTTTCGGGTCCTGGCTTTTTTGCCCATCCCACACTGTTGCTATGGTTTGATATAGGGGTTCCTTTCGTTTCTACTGTTGACTCCGGTCACATTGGCGGGTAGCACTGGTAAGGTAAACAGTATGACCCACAGGTATCCGGCAGGTTCGCAATTGACTGGACAACACTAGACAGGAACAAATTAGTTAAACGTTGTCCGGTCAACGACGAACCAGGCGACGGGGTGATGGCGATAGCTAGCCAGCATGCATCACCCCGTGATTTTACGGATACGAGTCAGAGGGTGGGGTCATGAGTTAGATATTGACTACGGTCAACAATTTGTTTGTTGTCAACAAACAAATTGATACAAATTGATACATTGTAACCAATTGCCGTTGGCAATTTTGGGGTGGTACCTTACCAGTGTTACTTCGGCCTGCTTGCCTTAAGAATTATGATTGGTCGTTTTACCAATACAAATTTATAATTCGGATTAGGGCATTGAATCAATAAATGTGGCCCTATGCTGTTATCCACTTTCAATGTTGTCTGAGTCCGTTATTGGGGGGGTGCGCCTGCAAAGAGCCTCCTCGAAGATTGTGGTATTTTTAAAACACAGTTGGGCATATCCTGGTAATGACAACCTTGTGTTGCTGGCTAATCTTTCTCACACTAGGTCAGGCAAAAGGAACTGCAGAATTAACTCACCAAAAGATGCCTTCATTTTGGCAGTTTCATGTCTGGTCTAGTCATGGTAGAAGAAGAAGAATGCCCCCCCCCCCCCAATGATGATTGCTGCTATAATAATAATTTTGTGTCAGAGATTACTCTGGGTTGAAATGATTTTTGCTGGAGAAACTCTGCTCAGGGGTCACCCGAATGAGGCTCCTTTCTTGTCCTCAAGTGCAGCCCTCGGGTATCCAAACCCAAACTTCCAGTCTCCAAGCTCAGCATCTTAACCACTAAGCCACCGGTGGATCATATTATAACTATTATTATGATTGCTGCTGCCGCTGCCGCTTTACTTGCAAGTAAACTGGATACTCCTTGCTCACAAGGAATCATACAAAAATAGAAGAGCTGAAAAGTGGCAGGATTAACATCATGGCTTCCATTTTATGTATGGCAGATGGACTGGACTGACTTCCTACACAAAAGGGCTCTCACAGATGCACACTATGTCTGTAATTCTCTCTCTCTCTCACACACACACACACACACACACACATACACACACACACTACTACTACTACTACTACAAGAGCAAATTTCAAAAGGAAAAAGGCACAAGCATCAAAAAAACAAAACCTTATCTCAAGCACCCAACTCTTTCTCTCAGAAAGAGACACAATTCATGATATGAGCAAATGAAAAATTTTCTTAGGGAGAATTCTATCAGAGAAGCTGATGAGATTGGAAGGGGGACACCTCCACCGATAGCATCTACAGAAATGAGGGAGGCAGGAAAGGGATTGTCAATAATCAAATTGGGGACAAATTGAAGAGATCTAAAAATTTGTGTGAACCATCATCACAGGAGAATAAACATCACGACTGTGGATGGAAGGGTCACTCAAAAAAGAGACAAAGTGCATCAAAGTAGAGATTAAAAAAAGGTTTCAACACAAAAAAGACCACTCCAGATTTCTGTGTATATATAGGCCCTAATTCTAGAAAAGGATAAACATTATGAAGTGTTTCCATATCTTTGAACATGCACAATCAGAAAACAAAATTGTGGAAAGGAATGGCAGTAAAGGTCAGCCAGGCAAAGAAATAGAATAAAGGTCCATAAGGAAACAACTCTGGGGGGACAGAAATGAGTGATGTGTGAATGTGATGGCCTAAGGAATCTGGAGGTGCCTGGAGTCATCCTGAGTTGAGGAAAGGAGAGAATGCAAGCGCAGTGCCAAAATGGCCGCCGCGCTCTTTGCGGGCCCCCCCCTATCGGACGAAGGCATCCGGGTAGTTAGGGGCATGGCCAGCTCCCTTATAAAAGGGGTGGCCACGAGGCAGCCGCGCTGCCATTTTACGAAGCGACGGAGCGGAGAAGATTTTCCCTCTTACCTCCGTCGCTTTCTCCTTTACCGGGAAGCCTTTTGGCTGCTTGATTTGTTCTCGGCTTTCCAGCAACCAGCTGAGATGCCTTCGAAGAAGAAGGTGGCTGCGAGCGCGGCTCACGCGGTCCGGAGGCGCAATCCGGGTCGGAGGACCGCGGCTGCGCCTCCCCAGAAGCCGCCTTTGCCTGCATCCACTGGGACCGGTGGGATGGGGGCTATTCTCCCTTGGCATGATAATGGAGGCTCACGCACGGGTCTGATGGGGGCTTCGGCCCTCGGCCCCCAAGCGGTGGACACCGTTCCTGGTGCTGCCCATTCAGCTGGGCCTTCCGCCGTCGGGGCGCAGCTCGCTCCGGGGCCTTCCAGTCTTGGGGGGGTGGTCTGGTCCCCTTCCATGGCAGGTTGCTACATCGGCCCTACCGGGCCCAGGTGTGGGGTCGTGGCCCTATTCGGGCCCCGGGGTACAGGGACCTGTACCCATGCCTGCAGTAGCCGGCCCGGCCGGCCCTTTGCCCCATATCAGCGTGGAAGCCTTACTGGCCCGTGTTGCGGCCCTCGAGGCGTCCCTGGCCCGGGCTAGCCACGCTGGGGCTCCCTTCGGGGTTCATTTTGATGCTTCGTCTGCTGGGCAGCGGCAGGCGGCGGGAAGGGTCGAGCTGCTTGAGGCGCGTGGCACGACTGCGGCCACTGCCTCGCAGCTCCCCAGCCAACAGGCCGGTGCGGGTCAGGCCCCATCGACGAGTTCTACGGCGGTCGTGAGCTCCGACGCCCCCAGTGGGCCGGAACCCCCGGTGGGGGCGGCCTATGGGGGTGCAGCATGTGAGTATGCGGTTCAAACTAGTGCACCTACACACATGGCCACGTCAGGGGGGGGGGGGCTTTTCAATGGCCTTGGCCTCGCGCGGGTGGTGCGGCGGTCCAGGTGTGGGGTCGTGGCCCTATTCGGGCCCCGGGGTACAGGGACCTGTACCCATGCCTGCAGTAGCCGGCCCGGCCGGCCCTTTGCCCCATATCAGCGTGGAAGCCTTACTGGCCCGTGTTGCGGCCCTCGAGGCGTCCCTGGCCCGGGCTAGCCACGCTGGGGCTCCCTTCGGGGTTCATTTTGATGCTTCGTCTGCTGGGCAGCGGCAGGCGGCGGGAAGGGTCGAGCTGCTTGAGGCGCGTGGCACGACTGCGGCCACTGCCTCGCAGCTCCCCAGCCAACAGGCCGGTGCGGGTCAGGCCCCATCGACGAGTTCTACGGCGGTCGTGAGCTCCGACGCCCCCAGTGGGCCGGAACCCCCGGTGGGGGCGGCCTATGGGGGTGCAGCATGTGAGTATGCGGTTCAAACTAGTGCACCTACACACATGGCCACGTCAGGGGGGGGCTTTTCAATGGCCTTGGCCTCGCGCGGGTGGTGCGGCGGTCCAGCCGCTGATGCCCCACCCGGCGACGACAACCAGCACACAGGGCCCCATGGGGGGTGTTTCCTACCCTGTGGGGAATGTTTTGGGAGTAGCTGGGTTAGTACAGGCCCCTTTTCAGATGCCCGCAGTTCCGGCTGTGCCTGTGTCGGCCTTGCCGACGGCAGGGTATTCCTTACCCCTCGGTGACCATTTGGCACAGACTACCAGAGAGAAGATCTGGCGGGGGGAGTACGTGGATATCTTCTCACTCCTCAACAGAGAGCCCACCAAGGAAGAGAGGGAGGGGCAGGATAAGAAGGATAAGGAGCAGGCGCGTCGTCGCAAGCCACCACGCACGTGGGCCAACTGGTTGCCGGCCTACCTCATATACATGGCGGTATACCTTAGGGCCCGGCCGGATTTGGCAATTCCGATGGTCCAGTATTTGGACAACATCTATAGGGCGATGGTTGACTTTCCGGGCCCATCGTGGTTGGCTTATGACAAGGAATTCCGTATGCGGATTCCCCTGCACCCCGAGATGAGGTGGGATGAGCCGTGTCAGAGGCTTTGGCTTTTGTACATGACGCCCACGCGCCCCGCGCCCGGGGAGAGGTACCATTGTGGACATGCTGTCCAGTGAACGGCCCCAGCACAGGTTCCCCGCCAGGTGGCGGGGCAGGGGGTTCCAGCCCGCCTGCTGTGCTGGACCTTCTCGTCCAATGGTTCCTGCAATAGCAAGAATTGCAAATACAGACATGAGTGTCCCGCCTGTGCTGGCCCCCATGTGGCCTCTGCCTGTCCCAGGCCTGGAGGGACGCGGGGCAGAGGGAGGGGCGGACAGGGGGCTGGCAGGAATGCTGCAGATGGAGCTGGTTCACCGAAAGGCTCCCTCCCCAATTAATGTGGACATGTTGGAGCGTTGGCTCACATTGTACCCGAAGGGAGAGGATGCGGATTATCTCCTTCAGGGTTTTAGGCAGGGGTTCCGTATCCCTTTCATGGGTTACAGGTCCCCCCAGGATGCCCCCAATTTTTTATCCCTTAAGGGGAGGGAGGAGGTGGCTGCTGCCAGCATTAACAAGGAGGTCGTTGCGGGCAGGGTCGCTGGCCCTTTCCCTTCGCCCCTGTTTCCCAATCTTAAGGTATCGCCCTTGGGCTTAGTGCCTAAAAAGTCACCGGGCGAGTTTCGCCTCATTCATCACTTGTCCTACCCAGCCGGACGCTCGGTCAATGATGCTATCCCTGACGACCTTTGCTTAGTCAGGTATACATCTTTTGACCATGCGCTGCGCATGGTGCACTCATGTGGCCCGGGTGCACTACTGGCTAAGTGCGACATTAAGTCGGCTTTTCGCCTCTTGCCGGTGCACCCGGGCGACTTCGAGTTGCTGGGTTTTAAATTCTGGGGTGAATATTACTTTGATAAGGCCAT
Organism: Bradypodion ventrale; assembly: GCA_035047345.1. Taxonomy (NCBI): domain Eukaryota; kingdom Metazoa; phylum Chordata; class Lepidosauria; order Squamata; family Chamaeleonidae; genus Bradypodion; species Bradypodion ventrale. The sequence goes on from JAWDJE010000005.1 coordinate 44,518,584, forward strand.
GCCTTTTGGCTGTTCCATATCATGCTCGGCCTTCGAACGTTTTAGCACATTCCTAGAGTGGGCCTTCGTCCGCAGGTCAGTGTCCCGGTCTGTAGCCCATTACCTGGATGACTTTTTATTCGGGGGTGAACGGGGCTGGGACACGTGTACACTTCTCCTGAACACATTTCAGACGCTAATGGAGGAACTTGGTGTCCCTTTAGCGCCCGAAAAGACTGAGGGCCCATCTACCCAGCTAGTCTTCCTGGGGGTGGAGATTGACACGGTAGCGCAGGCTTCTAGGTTACCGCAGGATAAGGTGACAGGGATAGTGGCCCTCATCTCGGACTTGATGGCCAAGCGCAAGGCGTCACTGAAGGAACTGCAGGTGCTCCATGGTCACCTCAATTTCGCTTGTAGGGTGGTCGCACCGGGCAGGGCATTTGCTCGGCGCCTGTGCGACGCCATGGCAGGATTATCCAGGCCCCACCACAGAGTCAGGCTCACCCGGGGTATCAGAGCAGACATGCTTGTCTGGTTACAGTTCCTCAGGGAATTTAATGGGGTCTCATTTTGGAGGTCTGACCTCCTGGCTTCCCCCCGCTTTCAGATTCAGTCCGATGCCTCGGGATCCCTGGGTTATGGGATGTACTTCAATGGGAAGTGGGCCTATGGTGGGTGGCCACCGGCCTGGGCAGGCACGGGTCGCCTGCGGGATCTCACATATCTCGAATTTTTCCCTATCCTGGGTGCTTTGATGCTATGGGGTGAGGAGTGGGCCAACTCAGTTGTGCATTTCTGGTGTGACAATGCGGCTGTTGTTCACATTGTCAATGCACAGACTTCTAAATCGCCCAGGGTTATGGACCTAGTGCGCCAAGTTGTGTTGCGCAGCCTGCGCCTCAACATTCTTTTCAGGGCCAGGCATGTCCCAGGGGTTAATAATGATATCGCTGACGCTTTGTCAAGCCTGCAGATCTCCCGGTTCCGTGCCTTGGCCCCGGATGCGGAGGAATTTCCCTCGCCACTCCCGGACGAGATATGGACCATTGGCAAGGAGAGGTGAACCGGGCGATTGGCCTGTCACTAGCGCCACGCACGCATAAGGCGTATCACCACGCATTTAGTTCTTTCAGAGCTTTCTGTACCCAATTCCGGCTGCCAGGAACCTGGCCGATCCCGGTAACCCATGTTCTGCGGTTCATGATTTACCTGCATGCTCAGGGCCTCGCACCTCGCACCATAGCATCTAAGCTGTCTGCGTTGGCTTTTATGGCCAAAGTGGGAGGTCATGTGGACAGCACCACTGACTTCCGTGTGAGACATGTTTTGGAGGGGTGGGTGCGCGAGCGCGGGCATTGCCTGGACGACCGCCACCCGATTTCCCCAGGGGTTCTTACCCAGTTGGCCCGGGGCTGGCCAGGCCTCTGTTTTGATAGATATGAGGCAGCCCTATTTCATGCAGCCACAACGGTGGCATTTTTTGGAGCGCTCCGCATCAGCGAGCTTGTGATGCTGTCTAAGGTGGATGCAAGTCGTAGGGCACTGGAACTCGAGGATGTCTATGTTGCCAAAGACTGGGCCCAGTTGAGGATACGCTCCTCTAAGGCAGATCAGCATGGCGTAGGCAATAGTGTAAGACTGCTACGGTGTTCTTTGGCAGACATCTGTCCGGTTGGTGCCCTACAGGAGTTTCTTGCACTGCGTGGCACGCACCATGGCCCATTTTTCTGTCACCATGATGGGTCTCCCCTTACTAAATTTCAATTTTGGAAGGTGACAGGCAAGGCGCTGGCCAGTGTGGGCCTCCCGGGCGCCCGTTATGGCACCCATTCATTCAGAATAGGGGCGGCCTCCACTGCAGCTGCTTTTGGGTACTCCGGGGCTGACATACGCAGCATGGGAAGGTGGGGCTCGCAATGTTTTCAGCTTTATGTGCGCCCACTTCCGCCGTAAGTACCAATTTTTGTCACCTTACCTTCTTTTCCTCATTTTCCTTACAGACCCTGGGTGTCGTATTACACCGGTGACAGTCTGGCTGGTGGGCATTGGCTACGTGCACCGGGCAGCGCGTTACGCTGTGGCGACAGAGTGGGGACCCCGACTGGGACTGGGTGCATACGCAAGTCTCACATGGCATGGTAAGCCCGGGATGTTATGGCGGGAGCTGCTGCCTTTCCTTTTTTCAGGCTTGAATGCTGACCCGCCTGACATTCTCCTCATACACCTAGGGGGCAATGATTTGGGCCAGGTCACTGGTTTATCGCTGAAGCATGCGATTTGCGAGGACCTTGCCTACCTACATTACGTCTGGCCTGCCACAACCCTGGTTTGGTCGGACATGGTGCCGCGCCATGCGTACAGAGGAGGTTTCGACCTCCTGGCCCTCGACCGCGCTAGGCGCATGGTGAATAGGGCTGTGGCGTGGTTCCTTGTCAACAGGGCTTGGGGGAGGGTCAGTCGTCACCCCGCTATTAGTCTACAAAATTATGACCTGTATGCAGGGGATGGGGTCCATCTGTCGTGAGGAGGTATGGACCTCCTGTTGGGTGATTGGCGAGCAGGCCTGTTGACCGAGCTGACGGTCTTGGGGGGGGGGGGCGTCAGGCCTTCTTTGAAGCCCCTCCGTGTGGCGGGTAGCACTGGTAAGGTAAACATTTATGACCCACAGGTATCCGGCAGGTTCGCAATTGACTGGACAACACTAGACAGGCATAAATTGGTTAAACGTTGTCCGGTCAACGACGAACTAGGCGACGGGGTGATGGCTATAGCTAGACAGCATCCATCACCCCGTGATTTCACGGATACGCGTCAGAGGGTGGGGTCATTAGTTAGATATTGACTACGGTCAACAATTTGTTTGTTGTCAACAAACAAATTGATACAAATATATACATTGTAACCAATTGCCGTTGGCAATTTTGGGTGGTACCTTACCAGTGTTACTTCGGCCTGCTTGCCTTAAGAATTATGATTGGTCGTTTTACCAATAGAAATTTATAATTCGGACTAGGGCATGAATCAATAAATGTGGCCCAATGCCATTATCCACTTTCATTTGTGTCTGAGTCCGTTATTGGGGGGTGCGCCTGCAAATCCCAATTGTCAACAATCAACAAGGCTGTTCAGTAAAAAGTGAGAGACAGAAACTGTTTCCTCAGGAATTTTTATCAGAACACCAGTGAACCTATTGAAACTGTGTATCAGTTTTAGATGTCTTCTAAACTGCCTGGGGTCTGTAACAACAAATCTTCTATTGATTGATGACACGAAAGAAAGAACATAAGGAAGAAACCTTAGTAGAAAAGATCTGAAGGGTTGTGTTGAACAAAAACAGAAAACACAATTTGACTGAAGCCATCAGGTCACCATCATTACATTAAATCCTTCCATCCTGCCTTTAGCCTTCATTCTTTGATATGGGCCTCCAGGAGCTGAGCAAAAGCTAAATATGGTGTGTATTTATGTTTGATAGTCAGTCTATCTTTTATATCACAAGTATTTGTTATGAATATTCATCTATACAGTAACAAGTAGCATGTAGGGGAATTGGCAGTGAGTAGCTATAGCCCTCTTCATCCTTCCCTGCATAGGAAGGGAGGACATGGAAAACAGTTTGCTTTATTTGTCTGTGGTAGTAGAACCATACCTGTCAAGTTTTGGATTTGAAAATAAGGGAAATTTTGGCCACACCCCTCTGTGGGTGTGACCAAATCTGTGGTCATGGCCAAATATAGCCATGTGACTTGCTGGGCTCTAGTCATGCCTGCCACATGGCCATGAAAATGTCTGCAAACACAGACAGCACTGGTTCTTTGGCTGTAAATGGAGATGAGCACTGCACCCTAGAGTTGGATATGACTGGCAGATTTTACTTTCTTAGGATCAAAGATCTCTGCAGATGGTGATTGCAGCTGTGAAATAAAAAGGTGACTGATGCTTAGGAAAAAAAGCTATGAGAAACTTGGGGAACATAGTTAAAAGTAGAGGTATCACCTTGCAAACAAAAAATTGCATAGTCAAAGCAATGGTATTCCTAGTGGTAATGTATGGGTGTGAGAGCTGGACCATTAGGAAAGCTGAGCGCAGAAAAATAGATGCCTTTGAAATGTGGTGTTAGAAATAGGTCGATCCTAGAAGAAATCAACCATGACTGCTCATTAAAGGTCAAATAGTAAAGATGATGCTAAAGTACTTTGGACATCAAATGAGAAGAGAGGATGAACTTGAGAAAGCCTTGATGCTGGGAAAGGTGGAGGACAAAAGAAGGGGGTGGCCAAAAATAAGATGGCTAGATGGTATTGTAGATGCAATGGGCACAAAGCTGTGTGGGCCAAAGAACCCTTTCCCCATCTTTTTTGGGGAATTTTGTTTTGTTTTCTTTCTTGTTTACTCAGTGGCTTAAGTGACTAAGATGCTGACTGGGAGGCAGAAGGTCAGCAGTTCGATTCCCAAGTACTGCAGGACGGAATGAGCTCCCGTCTTTGTCCCAGCTCCTGCCATCCTAGCAGTTTGAAAGCAAGAAATTGCAAGTAGATAAATAGGGACCACTTTGCGCTCTGATGTCTAGTCATGCCTGCCACATGACCATGGAAACGTCTGCAGATGCAGACAACACTGGCTCTTTGGCTTTGAAACAGAGATGAGCACTGAGCCCTAGAGTCAGATACAACTGGCTTTCGAGCAAGGGAAACCTTTACCTTACTCATTTTTAATTATTTTTTTCCCTGGGAAGCAAAGAAAGTGCAGAATAGTAAACCAGCCCCCTAGGGTTACCAACTGCTTGTAAGCAGCTTGGCTTTAATGAACTAACCCTGCACATGGCTAGACATTCCACCACCACCAACACCCCTTTAGGGTGGAGGAGCAAGGGATTAATTCCCCCTAAATTAACCAGTCTATTTGTTCCTCACTGTAACCAATTGAAGCACCAACCCCTGAGAATGTCGGATCCAGTTTAAGGAAGGGAATTAGTAAAGAAGTAAAAAGCAACCTCTGTAGTTTCCAAGCCTCCCAGCAGCTGAGGAGTTAATCTCCCTCCAGATGGTTTGAAATATGGTGGGGTGCTCTCTCTCTCTCTCATATAGTGATCAAGCAACATCCCCCATGCCCCCCTCCCTAGTTAACTCTAGAACAGAAACGGAAGCCTCCAGCCAGGAGGCAGGGCAGAAACAGCTCAATAAAGCATGAGTGAGAGAGAAGTCTCTCACTGATTTGCCCCTGCATATATGAAATATCACTCACCTCTAGAGTAGACTCCCGTCCCATGGTGGCTCCGAACAGCAGCAGCAAAAACGAAGCCTCCATGACCATGTGGCAGGGAAGGGAAATGAAAGAGAAACTATAGAAGGCCCCCACCACCTTCTCTCTCTCCTTCCACAAGTGAAAAGCCACAGCTACCTCTGGTGGCAGGAAAAACATAATTTAGCTTCGCCTGTGAGGGCTCTGGTCAGGATTTTTTTTTTTAAAAAAAAAGGGATATTACAGGGAAATTAATAAAATGGGAGGGGAGCAGGAAGAGGGGTAAAACTAAGGGGTTTTCCCAGGAAAACAGGATACTTGACAGGTATGGTCCTGAGAATATAATGCAGTGGACGTTCATCTGCTTTGCACATCACAGTGTGACCCCCGTACCACTGATCCAGTTCCACGAGTCACTTTCTGGTCCTGGGTCCTTTTGGCACACAAAGTCCTCATCAGCCCCAGGCCAGTATTGATGAAGCTGCTTCCCTTCATCAAGATGGATTCAAGTGGGATTTAATTCACTTGGGGATCATCACCCTTCCCTGTGGACTTCAGCACCCAAAGCTATTAGTCCTCAGGGTTGTTAGATTAGTTAACCACCACCTGACACTTGGCATTGAGTCGATGTCAGTATGGTCTATCCCAGTGATGGGCAGTCTTGGCCCTCCAGCTGTTCTTGAACTTCAATTCCCAGAAGCCCAAGTCAACACACCAGCTGGTCAGGGTTTCTGGGAATTGAAGTTCAAGAACAGCTGGAGGGCCAAGACTGCCCATCACTGGTCTATCCTGTTACCATAGCAGGATAACCTGGCCAGACAGACACTGACATAATTACACTCTATAATTGTCTTCTATCCTCATACTGAAAGTGGAAACATCATTTGTATTTCATTCCCCACTGGTATAAGAGATGTGGAAATATGCCTGAGATACTATTGTGCAATTATGCCCATCAGGAGAACACATGCTATAATATGGTACCTTTTCCCACTTCTCAAACTCTTGACTTTTTTTCTTGATAGCCTGAAATAACATTTGTAAAGGTTAAATGCAAAGGCCTCACTGAATTTCTCCTAGCTGCAAGTTTTACATTACATTATTGAGAACATTTTTTGCAGTCACAATGCACATCCCTCTAGCTCTTCATCCTTGATTGCATAGCAGCAAGCAATGCATCCCAAATGGGCTAAAAATAAAGCTTGCATTAAGAGAATCCCAGAAGGAATTGGGGAAGACATTAGGCATACACTTTATTTATCCAGACAACAGACCTCACAAAAGTAAATTAGAAGAAAATGATATAAGGAATAATTAGCTTGCAAAAATGAAAGTGATCAACAGAAAAGATTTCCCTGATAGTACAAATACACCACAGTTCTTGTTTCTCAAACAGAAAATGTATCTACTATTTCTTAATTAGCTCTTTCACATTGGAAAGAAAAAATATTTATTTATTTATTTATTTATTTACATTTTTATACCACATTGGGCGGTGTACATACAAATATCAAATAGCACAACAAAGCACTCAACAAATAAAACAGATGATCAACTGACTGGCTAATTTAGTAGAAATATGGTGGGTGTTACTTCTGTAGACAAAATGGTCAATGATCTAGAATCATAGAAATATATAACTAGAGAACATTCTGACACTCATCAAATAAAACATGGTGATAGATGGTGTCCATAGCAAAAGCATCCCTGATAGATGGTCATTTGTTGTTGTTGTTGTTCAGTCGCACAGTCGATTCCGACCCTTTGCGACCCTATGGACCATTGATCTCCAGGCACCCCTGTCCTCCACCATCCTCCTCATCCCGCTCAGCTCGGTGCCCCCTGTGTCTACAATGCCGTCCAGCCATCTCATCCTTGGCCGTCCCCTTTTTCTTTTGCCCTCTACCTTTCCCAGCATCAAGGCTTTCTCAAGTGAATCCTCTCTTCTCATTTGGTGTCCAAAGTACTTCATATTCATCTTTACTATTTGACCTTCTAAGGAGCAGTCAGGACTGATTTCTTTCAAGATTGACTTATTTGTTCTCCTCGCTGTCCAGGGTACTCTCAAAACTCTCCTCCAACACCACATCTCAAAGGCATCTATTCTTCTGCACTCAGCCTTCCTAATGATCCAGCTCTCGCATCCATACATTACCACCGGGAATACCATTGCTTTGACTATACGGATTTTTGTTTGCAAGATGATGTCTCTACTTTTCACTATGTTCCCCAGGTTTCTCAGGGCTTGTCTCCCTAGAATCAGTCGCGTCTTTATTTCATGGCTGCAGTCACCATCTGCAGTGATCCTAGATCCCAAGAAAGAAAAATCCGTCACTGCTTCTACTTCTTCCCCATCTACTTTCCAGGTGCTGATAGGGCCTGTTGCCATTATCTTGGTTTTCTTGATGTTAAGTCTCAGGCCAGCTTTTGCACTCTCTTCTTTCAACCTAATCAGGAGCTTCTTTAAATCTTCCTCACTTTCTGCCATTAGGGTGGTATCTTCTGCATATCTCAAATTGTTGATGTTTCTCCCAGCAATTTTTATCCCATATTGTGATTCCTCTATCAGTGCATTGCACATTATGTGCTCTGTGTATGGGTTGAAAAGGTAGAGTGATAAAATGCAGCCTTGTCTTAGTCCTTTTCCTGTTCCAAACCATTCTGCCATTCCGTGTTCTGTCCTAACTGTTGCTTCTTGACTCTTGTACAGATTTCTCATGAGGCATATGAGGTGTTCTGGTATTCCCATTTCTTTAAGTATTTGCCACATTTTATTGTGGCCCACACAGTCAAAGGCCTTGGTGTAGTCAATAAAGCAGAGGTATACTTGTTTCGGATATTCTTTTGTTTTCTCCATGATCCACCATAAGTTAGCAATGTGGTCTCTAGTCCACCTGCCTCTTCTGAAATCCGCCTGCACCTCTGGCAATTCTCTCTCCACGTGCTGCTGAAGTCTATCCTGTATTATCTTGAGCATCACCTTGCTAGCGTGTGGGATAAGCACAATTGTACGTTAATTTGAACACTCTTTGGCACTACCCTTCTTTGGGATTGGAACGTATACTGATCTTTTCCAATCCTGTGGCCACTGTTTTGATTTCCAGATCTGCTGGCATATTGAATGCAGTAATTTGATTCCGTCATCTTTTAGAGCTTTTAAAAATTCAAATGGGATACCGTCATCTCCACTAGCTTTGTTGTTTGCAGTGCTTTTTAGGGCCTTTCTGACTTCAGTCTCTAGGATGTCTGGCTCATGTTCACTGTTCTCATCATTGTGATTATCAGTGGTGTTGAGGTCCTTTTTGTAAAGTTCCTCTGTGTATTCTTTCCATCTTTTCTTAATCCCTTCTGCATCAGCTAACTCCTTGCTGGCTTTTTTCCTTATCATGGTCATTTTTGCTTTGAATGTTCCCTTGATTACCACAATTTTTTTGAAAAGATCTCTAGTCCGGCCTCTTGTGTTGCTTTCCTCTATTTCTTTGCACTGTTCATTTAAATAGATTTCCTTGTCTCTCCTTGCTTTTCTTTGAAATTCTGTGTTCAAGTGACTGTATTTTTTTTCTCCTTTGCCTTTTGCATTCCTTCTTTCCTCTGCTATTTTAAGAATCTCATCAGACAACCACTTTGCTTTCTTATGCTTCTTTTCTTTTAGTATGGTTTTCCTTGCTGCCTCCTGCATGATGTCTCGCACATCTGTCCATAATTCTTCTGGCACTCTGTCTATCAATTCCAAACCATTAAATCTGTTCCCTACCTCCACCGTGTATTCCTTAGGGATGTTGTCTAGGTCATATCTGTCTGGCCTGATTGTTTTCCCTATCTTCTTTAGTCTAAGTCTGAATTTTGCTATTAGTAGGTTGTGATCTGAGCCACAGTCTGCTCTAGGTCTTGTTTTTGCTGACTGTATGGAGGTTGTCCATCTTTGGCTGCAGAGTATGTAATCAATCTGGTTTCGATGTTGGCCATCTGGTGATGTCCATGTGTAAATTCGCCTCTTGTGTTGCTGGAAGAGGGTGTTTGCTATGACCAGTGTATTATCTTGATAGAACTCTATCAATCTTAGCCCTGCTTCATTCTGCATTCCAAGACCAAACTTGCCTGTTATTCCATCTACTTTTTGATTTCCTACTTTGGCATTCCAATCTCCCAAGATAATGTGGACATCATTTCTTGGTGTCTGTTCTATGAGGTGTTGTAGATCCTCATAGAACTGGTCCACTGTGGCTTCATCTGCGCCCGTGGTTGGTGCGTATATTTGGATTACAGTGATATTAAAAGGTTTGCCTTGTATTCTGACTGACATCATTCTATCATTTTTGAGATTGTATCCCATTACTGCTTTTTTCACTCTTTTGTTGACAATTATGGCTACTCCATTTTTTCTGAAGTTTTCTTGACCACAGTAGTAGATGTGATGGTTTCCCGAGTTGAATTCACCCATCCCTGTCCATTTTACCTCACTGATTCCCAAGATGTCAATGTTTATTCTTTCCATCACATTTTTCACCACTTCCAGTTTTCCTTGGTTCATCGACCTCACATTCCATGTTCCTATGCAGTATTGTTCTTTGCAACACTGTATTTCTCCTCCCCCTCTCCCATCTCTCCCCTTCTTTTGATCTGTGTTAAGCATCCTGTTTCATCTAACTTGCCTCTTTTGTTTTGCCCTTTGCTCTGGTCCATAGGGTTCTCTTGGCAAAAATTTCTGGCGTGGTTTGCCGGTTTCTACACCAGTATCCTCACATCATACATGTTGTTACAGTTCAAAACAAAGTATTATCATGCATATTATCAGTTTAAAATAAAAAAACACAGTTCTACTTCATTTGTTATGAAGGTAAAAGTAAAAACTTAGTATGAAGGAAAAGTCCTCTATATCAAGTCTCTACATTGCTATAGTTGGAGACTACATTGTTTAAGTTAAGTTACTTGCATGCTTCTTTGATTATGGCTGGCAGTGGGCAGCCTGCCAGGTCCTCCCTCTTCCACCTCCCTCACCTCCGCTGCCCAGGGTGTGAGCGGAGGTGGTGGCGGGCAATGGTGGGTCTGTTGCTGCGGGCGATGGAATAGGCCTCTTACCCTCAGTGGCTTCTGCTAGGCCTTTCTTCCCTGGATGCTTCCTCCCTCTGGGCTGGGGATGGGGCCTTTGGAATAGGCCTCTTACCCTCAGTGGTTTCTGCCAGGCCTTTCTTCCCTGGATGCTTCCTCCCTCTGGGGTGGGGGAGGGGGGCCTTTGGAGTAGGCCTCTTACCCTCAGTGGTTTCTGCCAGGCCTTTCTTCCCTGGATACTTCCTCCCTCTGGGGTGGGGATGGGGCCTTTGGAATAGGCCTCTTACCCGCAGTGGTTTCTGCCAGGCCTTTCTTCCCTGGATGCTTCCTAACTCTGGGGTGTGTGGGGGGGTGGCCTTTGGAGTAGGCCTCTTACCCTCAGTGGTTTCTGCCAGGCCTTTCTTCCCTGGATACTTCCTCCCTCTGGGGTGGGGATGGGGCCTTTGGAATAGGCCTCTTACCCTCAATGGTTTCTGCCAGGCCTTTCTTCCCTGGGTGCTTCTTCCCTCTGGGGTGGGGATGGGGCCTTTGGTCATTTAACCTTCCTTAAAAGACTCAGGTGAAGGAGAGTCAAACACATTCCAAACTATTTCACTTTACTGTTGAATAATTCTTAAAATCAGGGTATTCTTACTTGAAATCTACTTTCTTCTTATTTGAATCCAGGTTCTATCCTCTTGAGCAGCAGAAAACAAATTGGCTCCACCTTAAGTATTGCAAATATTAAAGAATGGTTGTTACTTTGCATGTCTCTCTTCTCTTTTTCCAGGTCAAACTTGCCCAGCTCCCCAACCATTCTTCATAGGACTTAGTTTCCAGAATACTTAATACACTCATCACACTGCCATGGACATATTCAAACTTGTCCCTGCCAGAGGTCCTAGGCCCGTGGTGGTGAACCTTGGTACTCCAGCTTTACTTGGACTTCAATTCCCAGAAGCCCTGTTCAGCAGGTGAACTGACTTGGGCTTCTAATAATTGAAGTCCAAGAACAGCTGTAGTGCCAAGATTCAGGCTTTTTATATTTTATATTTTTATATTTTATACAGATTTTATATTTTATACGGATGAGGCCTTTGACCTAGATGACCAGCCTTTGACCTAGATGATCAGGTAATAGTGTATAATATTGCAGTGATACTAAATTTTCCTAAACAAATTTTCTAGGGAAAAAAGTATGGTTAGGAAATACTTTAAGATGGAAATGATGAAAAGAAGATGTGATGAAACATAGAGCTACTGAAGCTTTGAGATATGCATATGGGAGACAGTTGCATGGGATTTTTCTGGGATTTTCTCCCAAGTGTTAGTGGCTCCCAATGTGGGTGCCCTGCTCCATAGGGGAAATTCAATTCCCAGAAGCCTACGTCAGTATATTGGGCTGATCAGTGCTTTGGGGAATTGACTTAGACTTCTGGGAATTGAAGTCCAAAAACCAAAGGTTGGGAAACACTGCTTTAGAGTATTCATGCTTTTTGTACCTTGGCATTGATTTTTAGCAGGTTCCTTTTCCACTCACTGGCATATGGAGTAAGGAAATGGTACCTAATCTGCAGTTCGTCTGATGTTCGATACACTCCAATTTGTTATGATTCTTTTTGAAGAAGGAAAATGTATATCCAATTTAATTCTTGGTGTGTGTATGATGTTTTTAGTTAGGTTCCGGGTGATCACCGTAGAAATATAAAGAGTTTTTGTCTATGCAGCAGGTCTACATTTAAAGATTAGTTCAAAGAGTGAAAGCAAGAGGGGGATGGAACAGTTGAAAACTATGTGAGAGAAGTGAATAGCAAGAAGTGAAATGAATAATTTATCCTGTATCAAAACTGTAGCTGTTTTTCTTCCTTTTTGATATATAGGAACACAAGAAGTATTTATATAGCTATATGTTGAGAGAGATATAGAGGGAGGGAGCGGCAAAAGAAGAAACTGTCTAAGTATTCTGAGAAACAGAAGAATGACACCAAATATAAGCTTCCATATGTGTCAGTAATTAGTTATCTCTTGGACGTTATTATTTCCATTTTTAATTAGATCCTGCTTGAACCATGACAGTCTGCACCCAGCGACCATTTCATTGAATTGCTCCCATGAAGAAGAAATTTTCTAACAGTTTTTCTAGTAGCTTACCATATGTAGCAACAGGAGCAGGGTTATTGTTTTGTTTGCTTTTTGAAAATGTTATTTACCACAGCAATATTCTAGAGTAAATGTGCCAGCAGAGCAGAGTAATTCTGTTTTCCTTGATGTAGCTATGATTTCAGTGAATTTAAAATTCAAAAATGCATGTGCTTAGAGTATTTCTTTTCTGTCTGTAAATCACATTTGGCAACTAGAGAAGTGTGTGTGTTGTTGAAAAACAGCTTTGACAATTGCTTTGTGTTTGGGTGAGAAGTGGTTATGTATAAGTCAGGTTCTGGGATTCCCCGCTGCTTGGTGTCTCTTTGTGAATGGTAGTGAGCACAAGTGGGTATCCTGTAGACCATCTTGACTACTGACTTTGATGTCATTAATATTCAGGCTGCCCTTTACTATGTAAAGCTTTGCATCTTTCTGGCTGCTAGCAAAGCGGACATGACATTGTGCAGCAATATCAGGCCATTGTCTGGACTTTAGAGCAGGGGTCAGCAACCTTTTTAGGTCAGGTGCTGGGTCATGCTCCCTTAGACAATTGAGAGGGCCAGACTGGTGACCCCCCACTGTAAAATGAGTCCACGGTTGATTCCAACTGTGGTGGCTAGACTGAGGGCACAGACAGGATGATTTGGCACCATGGACTGGATCTCGCCTACGGGCCATAAGTTGCCAACCCCTGCTTTAGAGTAATGGATGCAGAAGCACAATATTCCACATTCATAAACTGGAGGTGTTTTTAGGAATTGAATTTAAATTAGGGCCCGTAAAATTGACCATCCAAAATGAGAAACACATGAATACAAGACTCAGAAGACATGCATCTCTACTGGCCAAAATCTTCCCTATTCCAGATAGATGTGGTTATGTACAAATTATAAAAATGCCCAGGGTCCAACTGAAAAAGTATTCCAACTTTTTTGAAAAAGCTTTGAACAAGTTAAGAAGTCAGATTAGGTCTGTCCTGTTTTGCACCAAGTCACAGAGCTAATGTGTGAATAACAAATGCTTGTTTTGACTTCATAGCGTGTACCAATTCAAAGCTGAATGTTATGCCAATGTAGTTAGCCTGACAGGCATAACAAATAAGACTCTAGGCAATAACTTCTAATTTTGAGGCTAATCCTTGAGGCTAAACCTGACACAATCTAGCATTGCCTGTGCCTTGGAGTAATGTATGCAGTGACTTTTCAGACCCTAGTATTAATTACCTAACAGGCATGATTTTACCAGTTAATACTAGCTGGCAACTTTCTTTGAAACCTAGAAAGTCTGTCTTGCCTGTACAGCCCCTTGTGGGGTGGGAATTAGTATCCATGTCCTCAAAACAACAGCAGATTGCAGTAATGTGTACATCCATCATTTGAAAACTGATGATTAAACAAGTTTGTTTTTCTGTCCTTCTGCTAAATGTTGCTCGATGAGGAAGAATTGGTACACAAGACACAGTGTTTGCTTTGGATCAATATGAAGCAGATTGTCCAGTGCTGTTCATTTGAAGCACATGGCTAAGTCTGTGCTAAATGTGAGAGGTTTTTTTTTTTTAAAAAAAAACCTGGCTGTCCTTTGCTAGTCATATTAACATAAAATAGTTCAACCTTCAGCCTGAAACTGGAGGGAAGGATATATTTGGTAGCCAATAAATATTAATCAGACTCGCTATCCCTCCTCATGCAGGAAGGAGTAGGATTTCCAGCTAAGTCAGAAGGTTCAAAGAGAAAATGACAATAGTCAGATTTTGTCACCAGTTTAAATATGTTTAAAAACTGGCTAGCAGTAGGATCTCACTGAGTAATGTATGCTTGAGTTGATGCCAGTGGTACTTAGTGCAGCTGCTCATGGATGTGTGCCTAATTGAATGTTGTTTGTCTCAAGATTTTCCAGTCGACCATTTCAAATGGCAGCCTGCAGCTGATGTGCCATATAACCCATATTAACACCTCACCTGCAAAATACATAATTACACACAAATCTGCTGATTGAAAGCAAAATGTGAACAAATGCCAGTGGTTGCATTTCAAGAACAAGCCGTGCTTTTCCATGGCAAAAATACTAAATGTCTAGTTAATCCAGGGCTACAATCATGTCTGCTTCTCTCAGTCAAGCTCTGGTTACTGAGAGCAATCATAAAAAAGGGAAAGATAAATTATTTGTTGTTCAGTCGCACAGTCGATTCTGACCCTTTGCAACCCTATAGTTAGCCTTGTTTGATCTAACACATTGTTTTATTTTATCATGTATGTTCTAAGCTTGCTTTATATGTTTTTCCCCCACAGGTGGAACATTATCTATCATATATACCATGGGTTTGCAACCTACGGTCCATGGCACAGAATAATCCAGCCCCCGACCTCACTCCAGCCAACCCCGTCGCCACTGCTGACACCACTAGAATCAGCCACAAATTCATTTACAGCTACATAAACACATTAAGAACAGCCATAAATGAATATGCAGACATTGCAAATGTGTTTACTACAGCTCTAAACGATAATGTAAATGTCATAAATGCATTTACAATAGCTGAAGACACGTTTTACAACACCAGTCTTGCCCACAGCTGAAAAACAGTGAGAACCATTGATTTTGTTGTTGTTCAGTCCACAGTCGATTCTGACCCTTTGCGACCCAATGGACCATTGCCTGCCAGGCACCTCTGTCCTCCACCACCCTCCTCAACCTGCCTAGCTCTGTGCCAATTGCATCTACAATACCATCTAGCCTTTGCAGGCGCACCCACCCAAATAAAAACTCAGACACCGGTATTGGATTAAAGGCATTGGGCCACTTTTATTTAATAATGCCCTAGTCCGAATTTCCACTTTCAATTGGTGTATCACCCAATTGTAATTCTTTAAGGCAAGCAGGCCACAGTAGCACTGGCAAGGTTCCACCCAAAATGCCAATGGTAATTGGCTACATGTATCAATTTGTATCAATTTGTTTGTTGACACAAACAAATTGTTGACCGAAGTCAATATACTATCTACTGACCCCACCCTATGACGTGTATCCGTCCAAATATCAAGGTGATGCAGGCTGTGAAGCTCCTAGCATCACCCCTCCATGGTTCGCCCTTGACTGGCCAACCATGAAAGGGGTGGCACCTTACCAGTGCTACTGCGGCCTGCTTGCCTTAAAGAATTACAATTGGATGATACACCAATTGAAAGTGATAATTCGGACTAGGGCATTATTCAATAAAAGTGGTCCAATGCCTTTAATCCAATACTGGTGTCTGAGTCTTTATTTGGGTGGGTGCGCCTGCAAAGATGGATTCAAGTGGGATTTTATCCACTTGGGGACCCTTCCCTGTGAACTTTGCCATCCAAGGACATTTGTCCTCAAGATTATCATACCAGGATAACCTAGAATACTCCCACCATTGATTGATTGATTGATTGATTGATTGGGTTGTGGCCTGAGTTGAAATCCAACTACTGTTCCAACTACTGTGTCTCACCTATTCATTTGCAGGCTCAATGGTTAACTTCTTTTCATATGCAGAGAACAATAGGCGCTAGTCTCTTTATATTAAAGTAGCAGCATGTATCACATGCATTTTGTACAGACTCCAACTGAAAGTTTTTAAAAGTTTTCAAGGAGGAGAGGACCCTACATGTGTGCAGCTGTTCCCCATCAAAAGCTCTCTGCCTGTACAGACATCCTCATTGAAAAAGCAAGACTTATGCCCTTAAATCCAGCATGTAAATTTTATTGTTACTTATGTCTTAGGACATAATTTGAAATGAGGAAAATCACAAGAAATGATTTGTGAATTCCCATAGTTGGAGATATTTTGCAGGCGCACCCCCCAATAAAGGACTCAGACACTGATGAAAGTGGATAACGGCATTGGGCCACATTTATTGATTCATGCCCTAGTCCGAATTATAAATTTCTATTGGTAATTGACCAATCATAATTCTTAAGGCAAGCAGGCCGAAGTAACACTGGTAAGGTACCACCCAAAATTGCCAACGGCAATTGTTACAATGTATCTATTTGTATCAATTTGTTTGTTGACAACAAACAAATTGTTGACCGTAGTCAATATCTAACTAATGACCCCACCCTCTGACGCGTATCCGTAAAATCACGGGGTGATGCATGCTGTCTAGCTATAGCCATCACCCCCTCGCCTAGTTCGTCGTTGACCGGACAACGTTTAACCAACTTATGCCTGTCTAGTGTTGTCCAGTCAATTGCGAACCTGCCGGATACCTGTGGGTCATAAATGTTTACCTTACCAGTGCTACCCGCCACACAGAGGGGCTTCAAAGAAGGCTCGACGCCCCCCCAGACCATCAGCTCGGTCAACAGGCCTGCTCGCCAATCACCCAACAGGAGGTCCATACCTCCTCGCGACAGATGGACCCCATCCCCTGCGTAAAGGTCATAATTTTGTAGACTAATGGCGGGGTGACGACTGACCCACCCCCAACCCCTGTCGACAAGGAACCGTGCCACAGCCCTATTTACCATGCGTCTAGCGCGGTCAAGGGCCTGGAGGTCGAAACCTCCCCTGTACGTGTGCCGCGGGACCATGTCCGACCAAACGAGGGTTGTGGCGGGCCACACGTAATGCAGGTAGGCAAGGTCGCCGCAAATTGCATGCTTTAGCGATAAGCCGGTGCCCTGGCCGAAATCATTGCCCCAAAGGTGTATGATCAGAATGTCAGGCGGGTCAGCATTCCGGCCTGAAAAAAGGAATGGCAACAGCTCCCGCCATAACATCCCGGGCTTACCATGCCATGTGAGACTTGCGTATGCACCCAGTCCCAGTCGGGGTACCCACTCTGTCGCCGCAGTGTAACGCGCTGCCCTGTGCACGTAGCTATGGCCCACCAGCCATACTGTCACCGGTGTAATACGACACCCAGGGTCTGTAAAGGAAAAAACGAGGAAGAGAAAGGTGCGGTGACTCAACTGGTACTCATGGTGGAAGAGGGCGAACATAAAACTGAAAACATTGCAAACCCCACCTTCCCATGCTGCGTATGTCAGCCCCGGAGTACCCAAAAGCAGCTGCAGTGGAAGCCGCCCCTATCCTGAAGGAATGGGTGCCGTAACGGGCCCCTGGGAGGCCAACACTGGCCAGCGCTTTGCCGGTCACCTTCCAAAATTGAAATTTAGTAAGGGGAGACCCATCTTGGTGACAGAAAAATGGGCCATGGTGCGTGCCACGCAGTGCAAGAAACTCCTGTAGGGCACCAACCGGACAGATGTCTGCCAAAGAACACCGTAGCAGTCTTACACCACTGCCTACGCCATGCTGATCTGTTTTAGATGAACGTATCCTCAACTGAGCCCAGTCTTTGGCAACATAGACATCCTCGAGTTCCAGTGCCCTACGACTTGCATCCGCCTTAGACAGCATCACAAGCTCGCTGATGCGCAGCGCTCCAAAAAAGGCCACCGTTGTAGCCACATGAAATAAGGCTGCCTCGTACTTATCAAAACAGAGG
The DNA here is from genome assembly GCA_035047345.1 of Bradypodion ventrale. Lineage (NCBI taxonomy): Eukaryota > Metazoa > Chordata > Lepidosauria > Squamata > Chamaeleonidae > Bradypodion > Bradypodion ventrale. The sequence continues at coordinate 44,536,457 of JAWDJE010000005.1, forward strand.
CCATGCCAGCCCCAAGCCAGTTGGGTAAGAACCCCTGGGGAAATCGGGTGGCGGTCATCCGGGCAACGCCCACGCTCCCGCACCCACCCCTCCAAAACATGTCTCACACGGAAGTCAGCGGTACTATCCACATGACCGCCCACCTTGGCCATAAAAGCCAATGCTGACAGCCTAGATGCTATGGTGCGAGGTGCAAGGTCCTGGGCATGCAGGTAAACCATGAACCTAAGTACATGGGCCATTGGGATTGGCCAGGTTTCTGGCAGCCGGAATTGGGTACAGAAAGCTCTGAAAGAATTGAATGCGTGGTGATACGCCTTACGCGTGCGTGGCGCTAGTGACAAGCCAATCGCCCGGTTCACCTCTCCTTACCAATGGTCCATATCTCGTCCGGGAGTGGCGAGGGAAATTCCTCCACATCCGGGGCCAAGGCACGGAACCGGGAGATCTGCAGGCGGGACAAAGCGTCAGCGATATCATTATTGACCCCCGGGACATGCCTGGCCCTGAAGAGGACTTTGAGGCGCAGGCTGCGCAACACAAACTGGCGCACTAGGTCCATGACCCTGGGTGATTTGGAAGTCTGTGAGTTGACAATGTGGACAACGGCCACATTGTCACACCAGAAATGGACAACCGAGTTGGCCCAATCCTCGCCCTATAGCATCAAAGCCCCCAGGATAGGGAAAATTCCAGATACGTGAGATCACGCAGGCGACCCGTGCCTGCCCAGGCTGGTGGCCACCCACCATAGGCCCACTTCCCATTGAAGTACATCCCATAACCCAGGGATCCCGAGGCATTGGACTGTATCTGAAAGCGAGGGGAAGCCAGGAGGTCAGACCTCCAAAATGATACTCCATTGAACTCCCTCAGGAACTGGAGCCAGATAAGCATATCTGCCCTGATACCCCGGGTGAGTCTAACCCTATGGTGGGGCCTTGATAAGCCTGTCATGGCGTCACACAAGCGCCAAGCAAATGCCCTGCCCGGTGCGACGACCCTGCAAGCAAAATTGAGGTGACCATGTAGCACCTGCAGTTCCCTCAGTGATGCCTTGCATTTAGCAAGCAAGTCCAAGATAAGGGCCACTATCCTTGACACCTTATCCCCCGGTAACCTAGAAGCCTGCGCTACCGTGTCAATCTCCACCCCCAGGAATACTAGCTTAGTAGATGGGCCCTCGGTCTTTTCGGGCGCTAAAGGGACACCGAGTTCCTCCATTAGCGTCTGAAATGTGTTGAGGAGACGTGTGCACGTGTCCCAGCCCCGTTCACCCCCGAATAAAAAATCATCCAGGTAATGGGCTACAGACCGGGACCCTGACCTGCGGACGAAAGCCCACTGTAGAAATGTGCTGAAACGCTCGAAGGCCGAGCATGATATGGAACAGCCAAAAGGCATGGCCTTATCAAAGTAATATTCACCCCGGAACTTGAAACCCAGCAACTCAAAGTTGCCCGGGTGCACCGGCAGGAGGCGAAACGCCGACTTAATGTCGCACTTAGCCAACAGCGCACCCGGGCCACATGAGCGCACCATGCGCAGTGCTTGGTCAAAAGATGTATACCTGACTGAGCAAAGGTCATCAGGGATAGCATCATTGACCGATCGGCCGGCTGGGTAGGACAAGTGATGAATCAGGCGAAACTCGCCCGGTGACTTTTTGGGCACTAAGCCCAAGTGTGATAACTTAAGATTGGGGAACGGGGGTGTAGGGAAAGGGCCAGCGACCCTGCCCGCATTGACCTCCTTAGTAATGCTGGCAGCAGCCACCTCCTCCCTTCCCCTAAGGGACAAAAGGTTGGGGGCATCCTGGGGGGACCTATCACCCACGAAAGGAATACGGATCCCCTGTCTAAAACCCTGAAGGAGGTAAACCGCGTCTGCCTCCCTCGGGTACAATGCGAGCCAACGCTCCAACATGTCCACATTAATTGGGGAGGGGGCCTTTCGGTGAACCAGCTCCCTCTGCGGCAGTTTTGCCAGCCCCCTGTCCACCCCTCCCTCTGCCCCGCATCCCTCCAGGCCTGGGACAGGCGGAGGCCGCATGGGGGCCAGCACAAGAGGGACACTCATGCCTGAACCGGCAATTCTTCCTGTTGCAGGAACCATTAGACGAGAAAGTCCAGCACAGCAGGCGGGCTGGAACCCCCTGCCCCGCCACCTGGCGGGGTGCCTGTGCTGGGGCCGCTCGCTGGACTGCATGTCCACAATGGTATCTTTCCCCAGGCGCAGGGCGCGTGGGAGTCATGTACAGAAGCCACAGCCTCTGGCAGGGCTCATCCCACCTCATCTCGGGTGCAGGGGAATCCGCATACGGAATTCCTCGTCATAAGCCAAGCACGACGGGCCCGGGAAGTCAACCATCGCCCGGTAAATGTTGTCCAAATACTGGACCATCGGAATTGCCAAATCCGGCCGGGCCCTGAGGTAGACCGCCATGTATATGAGGTAGGCCGGCAACCAGTTGGCCCACGTACGTGGTGGCTTGCGACGACGCGCCTGCTCCTTATCCTTCTCATCTTGCCCCTCCCTCTCCTCCTTGGTGGGCTCTCTGTTAAGGAGGGAGAAGATGTCCACATACTCCCCCCGCCAGATCTTCTCTTTAGTGGTCTGGGCCAAATGGTCCCCCAGTGGCAAGGAATACCCTGCTGTCGGCAAAGCCGACACAGGTACAGTGGAAACTGCGGGCATCTGGAAAGGAGCCTGGATTAACCCGGTCACCCCTAGAAGATTCCCGACTGGGTAAGAAGCACCCCCCACCACGGGGCCCTGGGTGATAGTTGAAGTCACCGGGTGGGGCGTCGGCGACTGGACCGCCGCACCACCCGTGCGAGGCCAAGGCCATTGAAAAGCCCCCCCCCAACGTGGCCATGTGTGTAGGTGCACTAGTTTGGACCGCATACTCACATGCTGCACCCCCATGGGCCGCCCCCACCAGGGGTTCCGGCCCACTGGGGGCGTCGGAGCTCATGACCGCCTTAGAGCTCGTCGACGGGGCTTGACCAGCACCGGCCTGTTGATTGGGGAGCTGCGAGGCAATGGCTGATGCCGGGCCACGTGCCTCAGGCAGCTCGACCCGTCCCATCTCCTGCCGCTGCCCAGCAGACGATGCATCGACCTGCACCCCAAAAGGGGCCCCAGGGTGACTAACCCGGGCCAGGGATGCCTCAAGGGCCGCAACGCGGGCCAGGAGGGCCTCCACGCTGACATAGCCACCTAAACCAAGGGGGGGCAGAGGGCCAGCCAGCCCACTGTACCCCGGGGCCTGAATAGGGCCACGATCCTAAGCCCGGGCCCGGTAGGGCCGGGGAAGTACCCTGCCAGGGAAGGGGACCACACCACCCCCCAAGGCTGGAAGCCCCCGCAGTAAGCTGCGCCCCAACGGAGGAAGGCCCAGCGGAATGGGCCACGCCAGGAGCGGTGGCCACCGCTTGCGGGCCGAGGGCCGCGGCCCCTGCTGGGCCCGTACGCGGACCCCCAGCCTCCGGCCAAGGGGGAATTAACCCCATCCCACCGGTCCCGGTGGGCGCGGGCATAGGAGGCTGCTGGGGAGGCGCAGCCGCAGTCCTCCAACCCGGATTGCGCCTCCGCGCAGAACGAGCCGCGCTCGCAGTCGCCTTCTTCTTTGAGGGCATTGCAGCTAGCCGATGGGAAGCCGAAAAAGGAGGAAAATCAGCAGCCAAGAGGCTTCCCGGTGAAGGGTAAAAGCGACGGAGGTAAGAGGGAAAAACTTCTCCGCTCCGTCGCTTCGCAAAATGGCAGCTCGGCTGCCTCGTGGCCGCCCCTTATATAAGGGTGCTGGCCACACCCCCTAACTACCCGGAAGCCTTCGTCCGATGGGGGGCGCAAAGGGCGCGGCGGCCATTTTGGCGCCGCACTCGCATTATGAAACCTTCAATGAGAATATGCTGTGCTACCCATGTATGTATATATATAATTGAAATATTCAAGGAAAATATGCTACACCTTTTCAAAAGTTTTCTGTTACCCAGTGTATTACTGGCTTCAAGTACAAGAATTTGAGCTTTTCTCCCTTTTTGCTTATCAGTTTTGCAGTCCCACTGTTATTGTTTGATTCTGCTTAAATCCCTCTGTACCTAAAGGTACAGCCTTATCAATTGAAAAGCTAATGCCATATAAGAAGTGAAAAGAACACAGAAAGGTTTCCTAGCAACTACTGTGAATCTTTCCAAAGTAAGTCAGTTAAAACTGTGCAGTACGTGCAATGGGTATCAATGAGAGACTGAAGCCCATCCACACATTCACTGATGCCCGCCATAACGTACAAGAAAACCTGTAATAGAAGGTAAATTGCTTGAGAAAGAAACCACATCGGAATCTTGACAGCTTTATCATTATTTAAATGAACCAGCTTAAATTCTACTGCATCGTTAGTAAGGCTAAGCATCAGAGCCAAAGTAATGGTATATGAAAGCATACTTAATAGTGCTGCTGCTACGATTATGTCTCTTATTGCTTTTTCTAAGAGCAACTAGCAAATATTTTAAAAACCAACACTCTTTTAGGTGGAGAAAAAGAACCTCAGTATATGAACACCCGAATTAGCCCTTTCAAGAATGCCAGATTTTAGTTTAACAGGGAAATCTTTCAGTCAGTAGCATCTAAACTCTTTATCAACTAAATTTCACTCTGATTTATATCACGTTCTTTTTCTACACAGCTGTTTTCTTTTCCTTAGGAATTTTTGAATTTGTTTATTCAACTACTCTGGTCATCTATGTTGTTGTTTTTCAGAACCACCTCCTCAACAGATGGTTGTACCTGAATTCTGTATCACTATATGGTTCACATTATGATGAGCTGAGTGTCCCAAACAATGAATTTAAATACAAGGAACATTATAACATTTATCCCCTGCTTGGTTTTAACATTTCCAAATGGTGTTGGACTATTTAAAGAAATTGTGGAAAATTCTAAGCAAGCTAGTATTAAAAGAACTCGACGACTTGTTCCAGGCATCCTAGAGAGTTTGGTTTTCAACCAGCTACCCACCCGTGCAAGCCCACAGAGGTTGTGTGACAAATCTGTTTTGAAAATGGAGAATTTAAACTGCTCCATGTTTTGTGGCATCAACTTAACTTTTGTATGGAAAACTGAAGTACCTCAGAGACTATTCCCTTACAGATTTTCATAAAACAGCTTTAAAAGCATCTCAAAGGTAACCTCTTTATCTGAAACCAAAGGTAAAGGAGGTACAGTATTCTGAGGAGGAATGCTGTGAAGTTCAGAGATTAAGCTGAGGGTCAAGATGAAGATGATGTTCCCATTTTTTAATTCATGTGGAGGGGAAGAGTGAGACTCAATAACATTTTGAGAGACTTTCACTTAAATGCAATCACTCAATCAAATGCTTCTATGTTTGATCATCCATGCAATATGGCATATATTATGACAAGTTTACTTACACTTTTTCTGGAAATGAACAAAAACAGGGACGCATAAATATCTAAATTGTTCATGAGACAAATGAAACACAAATTCTAACCATCTTAAGTGGCAAGGAATTCCTTCTTTTCTTATTCATTCTGCAAGGACAAGTCAGGCCATAATATACATTCCTACTGTTCACACAAGTAAACTACCTGCTTGAGCAGTTAATACACTAGAGGATTGGCTGAGGTAACATATCAGACAGTCCTAATCTTTTCTGAAAGGATCTCAAGATGTTCATTTGCATTCAAGATTCTGATTCTGAGAAACAGCTTTGGGTGATCAGCCATCTAAACTTTGTTGTTGTTGTTGTTGTTGTTGAGTCACACAGTCGATTCCGACTCTTTGCAACCCCATGGACCATTGCCCTCCAGGCACCACCATCCTCTACCATCCTCATCATCACACCCAGCCCTGTGCCTACTGCATCCATGACGCCATCTCGCCATCTCATCCTTGGCCGTCCCCTTCTTCTTTTGCCTGTCCAGGGGACTCTCAAAACTCTCCTTCAACACCACATCTCAAAGGTGTCTATTCTTCTGCGCTCAGCCTTTCTAATGGTCCAGCTCTCACAACCATACATTACCACTGTGGATACCATTGTTTTGACTATGCGGACTTTTGTTTGCAGTGAGATGTCTCTACTTTTCACTATGTTCACCAGGTTTCTCATAGCTTGCCTCCCAAGAATCAGTCCCCTTTTAATTTCATAACTGCAATCCCCATCTGCAGTTATCATCTAAACTTTACAGTTACTACAATAATAAAAAGGGAACTACTCCTTTTTGCATGCATGCTAAAGGTGTTAATGGAGTTAATGGTGTTTCTAAGCACTCCCAGACAAAAATCAAAAGGCACTAACCAGTTACTCTATTCTTGTCTTCTTAATACCTTTATAATGGCGAGGGGGAGGATGCAAGTACTATTGGAAAACTATGCAATGCCAAAATGATGGTACGTGATGACATGTTGACGTCACTTCTATAAAACTGAGCAGTGTAATAATAAATTTCTCCGGAATCACCATTTATAACTGACTAACAGTGAAGGAAACAAGCAACAAAGACATCAGGTTGTTTGATCTAAAGACGGGTGGACAATTTAGGCAGGTCTGAAGGGGATGTTCTGCTTTGAGTACTGTCTGAGTACCTAGCCAAAAAGATTGCTCAAAGTGAAAATAAATGCAACCTCCCCACCCCCCCACCCCCAAGAATGGCTAGATGCCTACCTACCAATTGTAACACTCAAGTGTTAATCGAGACAGGGTCTCTTCTCTTATTTAAATCGCAAATTGCCACACTTGAACATTTCTAGGAGCTGTATATATTTATTTATTTATTACTTTTATTTATTTCAATTTTTATGCCGCCCACTCAGATAAAAACCCGACTCAGGGTGGTGTACAACAATTGAAAAGCATATAAAACCAGATTAAAACCCCGTCATCCACCCATCTATCCACCCTCCTACTCCCACCCCATTTAAAACTAAAAACTAAAAGGGAAGGGAGGAATACAAAAACACAGAAGGAAGAAACCAAAGGGACTCTATCTGGAGATGAGCCAACAGGCTGGGGCCATATTCCCATTAGGGCCCTGCATGTGCCCCACCACCCAGGTCTTCAAACTTTTCCTGAAAGGCAACAATTCTGTCTGTAGCCTCAATTCTGTTGGCAGGAGGTTCCAGAGGGCTGGAGCGGATACAGAGAATGCCCTTCTTCATGTGCCAGAGAGGCGAGCCCCTGTAGCTGAAGGCACAACTAGGGAGGCCCTCTGGTCCGCTCTGGTTGGATGGGTAGACACTCTTAGGATGATGTGGTCTCTCAGGTAACCTGGCCCACTGCCATATAGGGCTTTAAAGGTCAAAACCAGCACCTTGAATTGTACCCGGAGGCAAACTGGTAACCAGTGCAGCTCCCGGAGTAGTGGGGAGGCACGGGCATAATGCCCACAACCCATCACAACCCGGGCAGCCGCATTCTGCACCAGCTGTAGCCTCCGCATGGTTGGCAAGGGCAGCCCCATGTAGATGCATTGCAGTAATCTAGTCTGGAGGTGACCAGAGCATGAGTGACCATGAGTAAGGAGTCCAAGTCCAGGAGCAGGCGCAATTGGCAAATTACTCTAAATTGAGCAAAAGCTCTCCTGGCCATGGCCGCCATCTGCTCTTCCAGCAGCAACTGTGAGTCCAAGAGGACCCTCAAATTGTGCACAGGTTCTGTCTGGGGCAGAACTGCCCCATCCAAGACCAGAGTTGGTAACTCTCTGGATAATCCCGGACCTCCAACCCATAGCCACTCAGTCTTGCTAGGGTTCAGCTGAAGCCTGTTGCCCCTATCCAGACCCCAACGGCCTCCAGGCATTCAGACAGGACTTTGACCACATCACTGGGGTCCCCATGGGCTGAGATGTACACCTGGGTGTCATCCACGTACCGATCATACCACACCCCGTGGGAATGGATGATCTCACCCAGCGGCTTCATGTAGATGTTAAATAGGAGAGGAGAGAGCACCGAGCCCTGTGGCACCCCATATTTAAGGGGCCTAGGAGTGGATCTCCCTCTCCAACCACACCGACTAGGTATGGCCCTCCAGAAATGAGGAAAACCAGGACAACACTGTACCCTGGATCCCCAATCCTTTGAGCCATTCCAGAAGGATACCAAGGTCAACAGTATCGAAGGCTGCTGAGAGGTCAAGGAGAGCAAGGATGGTTGGATGACTGCCATCCCGCTGTCGCCTGAGATCATCCACCAGCATGAACAATGCGGTCTCTGTGCCATGTCCAGGCCTGAATCCTGATTGAAAGGGGTCCAGATAATCCGCTTCCTCCATAGCCCCCTGTAGCTAGCGCGCCACCCCCTTCTCCAATACCTTCCCCAAAAAGGGGAGATTGGAGACTGGCCTGTAGTTGGTTAGCACAGCTGGGTCAAGGGTCAGTTTCTTCAGGAGGGGATGCACCAAGGCATGTTTTAACAGTGTTGGAAACACCCCCTCCCACAAAGATGCATTTATTATAGCCCCGACCCAGCCTCCTGTCACCACCCTAGAAGCTTCCACTAACCAGGAGAGACAGAGGTCCAAAGGACATGTAATGGCCCGCACTGCTACAAGGAGCCTGTCCACTTCATTGGGGTCAACCAGGTCAAACCGGTCCCAGATCACACAGCAAGACTGTGCTCTAGCCTGACCCCCTGGACCTTCACTGCCCATGCCAGGGTTAAGCCCCAAGCGAATCCGATCGATTTTCTCCACCAGATGGTCGGCAAAGTCCTCAGTCAAACCCTACCAATTGAGCATCAGCCCCTCCCTTCCCAGGAGGGACCTGGTCACCTGAAACAGGGTGGCTGGGCGATTATCGGTGGAGGCAATAAGGGTGGTGAAGTATTGCCGCCTCACCACTCCCATCACCACTAGGTAGGCCCTAATAGTGGCTCTAGCTAGTGTCCAATCGTAACTGCTCTAGGTTTTCACCCAGCAGCGCTCTAGGTGTCTTTTAGCCCATTTGAGCTCCCGCAGTTCATCAGTGAACCACATGGATGACTTAACCCCCCAGGCTCAGAGAGGCTGCAGTGGCACGATTTCATCCAAGGCCACTGTCGTCATCCTGTTCCACTGGCTGACAAGCGCCTCAGGTGAATCGAGTAGCTGATCCAGAGGAAAATCCCCCATTTCCTACTGGAATCCTACCGGATCCATTAGTTGCCGGGTGTGGGACAATTTAATAGACCCTGCCTCCCTATGGTGAAGCGTCACCCCCAGAATGTCCAGAGTCACCAGTTAGTGATCTGACCATGGACAAGATGTTATGTCTAATTTCTGTAATATCAAATCACTCTGCCACCGCTCCGACAAAAAAACCCCTAAATTTGGTGTGTGGCCATTGGACCTGGTTGGACCCTAAATTACCTGAGTCAGGCCCATGGCTGCCATGGAAGCCATGAACTCCTGTGCAGCCTCGGAGCAAATTGAAGTCCCCCAGAACCATTAGCCTAGGGAACTCCACCGCCAATGCTGAGACGGCCTCGAGGAGATCAGGCAGGGAATCCCTTACCCTGCAAGGGGGCTGGTACAGGAGTAAGACTCCCAACTGACCCATAGTGCCCAACCGCAGGAGCAGAGCCTCACAACTTGGAACTTGTGGAGCAGCAGCCCTGGCGACTCCCACAGACTCTCTGACTAATATGGCAATGCCACCGCCCTTTCCCTCAACCTTGGGCTGGTGCCAAATACTGAACCCGGCTGGACACATTTCCGACAGAGGTACACCACCTCCTGTCTCAGCCAGGTTTTGGTAATGTATGCCAGGTCGGCTTGCCACCCCCCCCCCCCAGGATGGAATCTGCGATCAGGGGGGCCTTATTACAAACTGACCTGGCATTTATCAGCAGCAGCCTAAGGGAGGGGCCACTCAGGATCTGCTGCTCAGGGTCTGGAGGTGTAACCGAGGAGCTGGAATGAGGGACAGATACTAAACATCGGTCCCGCATTCCCCGAGTGCAGCCTGCCCCTTGGTACCCGCCATATCCCATACCAATCACAACCCTTATGTGCGCCTCCGGAACCTCCCCACCCTCCCCAGACAGAATGCTGCCTTCTTCCATTGACTGGTAGGGCAGCCCCTCCGTTTCCCTTCCTTTCTCCCTCCCCAACATAAAACCCTCACCCCTGCAGCCGCCCATGCCCACCTTGTTGCCATCCCACCACAGTGCATGTGGACCCAATTGCAACAATGGTGGCAGCACATTCAGTCTACTTTCATCCTGCCAGCGATAAAACTCCATCAAGGGAGTAGAGCTGGTCTTGGCGGGGCGTTGGTGCTTCTTCTCCCTGGGCCGCCAAAGCGACCCAGGTGCCGGCGATGATGTTCCCCGCCTGGGAATGGAGCTGGTCTCAGCGGGGGCGTCGGTGCCTGTTCTCTCTGGGCCGCCGAAGTGACCCAGGTGTCACTAAGTGCAGAAAAAAAGAAATAACCCCTTGCGTCCTCAAGGTGGTCCATGTCTTGTCTGACCATCATCTAAGAACATTTGATGTAGCATTTGCTGAAACAAGACAGGCCTAGATATGTTCAGCACTGAGATAGGAAATTTATAAGAAAGCTTGATGTTGCTGCCTAGAATGATACCTGGGCCCGTTCAGTTTTGGTATAAGGTCATTGAGCCTTGGGCTCCAACCCCTCGGTGGCCATCAATCACCCTTGTGGACTTGTCTGGGGCTGAGTATTTATTTTGCCATACTGTACTGTATTTCTGTATATTGTTGTAATACTGTATTCTTTAAATTAAGTATCTTAACATTGTATCTTTAAATTTTTTTGTAAGCCACTTTGAGTCGTCCATTGGATTAAGGGAAGCGGGATATAAATAAAAACATTATTTATTATTATTATTATTATTATGTCCTTTCTTGTGTTCTGTAAAAGAAAGCCAGCACATCACTTACTAAAAAATTGAAGAGTTACATCGATACTGAATTTGACATCTATGTAAATGAGTTTGGAAATCTTGGGGAACCAATATCTTTGGAATTTAATATTTTATGGCAGGGGTGGCCAAACTATGGCATGCAGGCTGGATCAGGTCCACGGCACAAAATAATCCGGCCTGCACTGCTAGCGCCGATCCCAGAAGTGGAATTAAAATGTGGCTGTGCATTTGCAAAACTCTGCCATAAATGACCCTCAGCTGTTGTAAATGTGTTTATGACAGCTGTGGGTGCATTTATGGCAGCATTTTGCACATGCTCAGGAGTGTTTTACTTCTGCTTCTGGTGAGAGGAACCACGTGACTGGCCTACAGCCCAAAAAGTTTGGCCATCCCTGTTTTATGGCACCTTTTTGTTTTACCGTGTGCTATGGAAGTTATATGATATGCTCACTTTGCTTCTTCACAACTCTGGTAGAAGAAAATAGTCACTTAATAGAGGTGTTTCCTCAGTGTTTGAGTGTATTCAATATGCAGCATAAAGATGGGTGTTTTTATCTCTTCCCTATCATTCAGTAACATCCAGCCAGGGCTTCTCAGTTTATGAAGGACATGCTCAGCGAGTGCTTGTGTTCTGGAAGATGGAGAAATAACCTACTAAGAATATGGGATAAATTTGAGATATACTGCAATTGTCTTGTAATTATCATACTAAATTCTAAATTTACAAGTTAGGAATAGATACATTTAGCTAATCTCTACACTGCACCTTCTTAATTTGCAAGTTTGGAAAGTCTCATTAAGTTCATTAAGTCTTTGCCTCCAACCAATGAAGTCATGCATTGTTACACCTGTTGGAATTTTTTCATTAATAAGGAGCAAAATGAGAAATGTGCTGGAAGCAAAACAAATGTTTAAGGCTGCCCCTGCTTTAGGTATTCATAATCATCTTTGTATCAAGGACTAGGGTGTATCACCTGCTTTTTAAACTTATTTTTCTTATAAAATAGACATCTTGTATATTCCCAAGGCTCTGTTATTTAAAATCATAGCTTAAAAGGCATGCAACAAAGAGGAAGAATGCAAGCGCGGCGCCAAAATGGCCGCCGCGCCCTTTGCGGGCCCCCCCCCACAGGACAGAGAATCCGGGTAGTTAGGGGCGTGGCCAGCTCCCTTATAAAAGGGATGGCCACGAGGCAGCCGAGCTGCCATTTTACCTCAGCGACGGAGCGGAGAAGTCTTTTCCCTTGTGTCTCCATCGCTCTTTAGCTTACCGGGAAGCCTTTTTGGTGGCGGTTCTGCCTTGCTGGCTTCCCTTCTTGCTTCCGTGGAGATGCCTTCGAAGAAGAAGGCAGCTTCGAGTGCAGCTCGTGCTGTTAGGAGGCGCAACCCAGGTCGGAGGACCGCGGTGCCGCCTCCTCAGCAGCCGCCTTTGCCGGCCCCTGCCGGGGCCAGCGGAATGGGGTCTATTGCCCCTTGGCCCGATCAGAGTGCGGGCGCGGAAGGCGTTCCGGCCCGCGGCCCGCGAGCGGTGGACACCGCTCCTGCACCTGCCCACCCTGTTGGGCCTACTCATCTTGGGTCGCAGCCTCCCCCTGGGCCCTCTAGCCTTGGGGGGTGGTGCGGCCCCCTGCCTTGGCAGGTTTCTCCACCGACCCTGCCGGGCTTCGGTGCTGGCCAATGGCCATATTCGGGTCCTGGGGTACAGGGACCTGTCCCCGCGCCTGGACCAGGCGGGCCGGCCGGCCCTTTGCCCCTGGTCAACGTGGACACCTTACTGGCCCGCATCGCGGCCCTGGAAGCGTCGTTGGCTCGGGCCAGTCAGGCGGGCGCCCCCTTCGGGGTCCCTTTTGAGGCGATGTCGGCAGGAGGACAACAGCCGGCAGGGAGGGTCGAGCTGCTGCAGGTGCGTGGCGCGGTTTCGGCCACTGCCTCGCAGCTCCCCAGCCAGCAGCCAGGTGCGGGTCAAGCCCCGGTGATGAGCTCTACGTCGGTCGTGAGCTCCGACGCCCCCAGTGGGCCAGAACCCCCGGTGGGGGCGGCCCGCGGGGGTGCAGCATGTGAGTATACGGTGCAAGCGAGTACATCCACACATATCCCCAATATGGGGGGGGGGGGGTTTCAATGGCCTTGGCCTCGCGCGGGTGGTGCGGGGGCCACGCTATCGGCAACCCACCCGGCGACGACGACTGCCACCTTGGGTACTGGGGTGGGTACTTGTTCTTACACTCCGGGGAATGTGCTGGGGGTGGCTGGTTTAGCTCAGGCCCCTTTTCCTAGGCCGGCTGTGCCTTTTTCGGCTTTGCCGACGGCGGGGTATTCCTTGCCACTAGGTGATCACTTGGCACAGACTACCAGAGAAAAGATATGGCGGGGGGAATACGTAGATATCTTCTCACTCCTGAACAGAGAGCCCACCAAGGAGGAAAGGGAGGGACAGGATGAGAAGGACAAGGAGCAGGCACGCCGCCGTAAGCCGCCGCGTACCTGGGCCAATTGGCTCCCCGCTTATTTAATATACATGGCGGTGTATTTGAGGGCGCGGCCAAATTTAGCTATTCCCATGGTCCAATATTTGGACAATATATACAGGGCAATGGTTGATTTCCCGGGCCCCTCATGGCTAGCATATGATGAGGAATTCCGTATGAGGATTCCCCTCCACCCCGAGATGAGATGGGATGAGCCGTGCCAGAGGCTTTGGCTCTTGTATATGACGCCTACACGCCCTGCCCCGGGAGATAGATACCATTGCGGACATGCGGTCCAGCGAGCGGCTCCAGCGCAGGCTACCCGCCAGGCGGCGGGGCAGGGGGTTCCAGCCCGCCTGCTGTGCTGGACTTTCTCGTCCAATGGTTCCTGCAATAGAAAGAATTGCAGGTATAAGCATGAGTGTCCCACATGTTCGGGCCCCCACGCAGCCTCTGCCTGTCCCAGACCTGGGGGGGCACGAGGCAGAGTGAGGGGTGGACAGTGGGCTGGCAAGACTGCCTCGGATGGAGCTGGTTCTCCAAAAGGCCCCCTCCCCAATTAATGTGGACATGCTGGAGCGTTGGCTCGCATCGTACCCGAAGGGGGAGGATGGGGAGTATCTCCTTCAGGGTTTTAAGCAGGGATTCCGTATTCCTTTCATGGGTGATAGGTCCCCTCAGGATGCCCCCAACCTGTTATCCCTCAGAGGGAGGGAGGATGTGGCTGCGGCCAGCATTAAGAAAGAGTTAGATGCGGGCAGGGTCGCTGGACCTTTCCCCGCACCCCCGTTTCCCAATTTTAAGGTGTCGCCACTGGGCTTGGTCCCCAAAAAGTCCCTAGGCGAGTTTCGCCTTATTCATCATTTGTCCTACCCAGCCGGCCGATCGGTCAATGATGCTATTCCTGATGACCTCTGTTCAGTCAGGTATACATCGTTTGACCATGCATTGCGCATGGTACGCTCGTGTGGCCCGGGTGCCTTGCTGGCCAAGTGTGACATTAAGTCGGCTTTTCGCCTCTTGCCAGTGCATCCGGGCGACTTTGAGTTGCTGGGTTTTAAATTTAAGGGAGAATATTATTTTGATAAGGCCATGCCTTTTGGCTGCTCCATATCATGCTCGGCATTCGAGCGTTTTAGTACCTTCCTAGAGTGGGCTTTCGTCCGCAGGTCAGGGTCCCGGTCTGTAGCCCATTACCTGGATGATTTTTTATTCGGGGGTGAACGGGGCTGGGACACGTGCACACGTCTCCTCAACACATTTCAGACGCTAATGGAGGAACTTGGTGTCCCTTTAGCGCCCGAAAAGACCGAGGGCCCATCTACCAAGCTAGTATTCCTGGGGGTTGAGATTGACACAGTAGTGCAGGCTTCTAGGTTGCCGGGTGATAAGGTGTCCAGGATAGTGGCCCTTATCTCGGAATTGCTGGCCAAGCGTAAGGCATCCCTGAGGGAACTGCAGGTGCTACATGGTCACCTCAATTTTGCCTGCAGGGTGGTCGTACCGGGCAGGGCTTTTGCCCGGCGCTTATGCGACGCCATGGCAGGGTTATCCAGGCCCCACCACAGAGTCAGGCTTACCCGGGGTATCAGGGCAGACATGTTTGTCTGGTTGCAATTCCTGAGGGAGTTCAATGGGGTCTCATTTTGGAGGTCTGACCTCCTGGCATCCCCCAATTTCCAGATCCAGTCTGATGCCTCAGGATCCCTGGGTTATGGGATGTACTTCAATGGGAAGTGGGCCTATGGTGGGTGGCCACCGGCATGGGCAGGCACAGGTCGCCTGCGGGATCTCACATACCTGGAATTTTTCCCTATTCTGGGGGCTTTGATGCTATGGGGCGAACAGTGGGCTAATTCGGTGGTGCATTTCTGGTGCGACAATGCTGCTGTTGTCCACATTGTCAATGCACAGACTTCCAAATCGCCCAGGGTTATGGAACTAGTGCGCCATTTTGTGCTGCGCTGCCTGCGCCTCAACGTCTTGTTCAGGGCCAGGCATGTCCCTGGGATTAATAATGATATTGCTGACGCTTTGTCCCGCCTGCAGATCTCCCGGTTCCGCGCCTTGGCCCCGGATGCGGAGGAATTTCCCTCGCCACTCCCGGACGAGATCTGGACTATTGGCAAGGAGAGGTGAACCGGGCGATTGGCCTGTCACTAGCGCCACGCACGCGTAAGGCGTACCAACAAGCATTCAATTCTTACAGGGCATTTTTGGCTCAATGTCACCTGCCAGAGACCTGGCCTATCCCGGTGGACCATGTTCTGCGGTTCATGGTTCACCTGCATGCACAGGGCCTCGCACCTCGCACCATAGCATCCAAGCTCTCGGCGTTGGCTTTTATGGCCAAAGTGGGAGGTCATGTGGATACCACCTCTGACTTCCGTGTGAGACATGTTTTGGAGGGGTGGGTGCGCGAGCGCGGGCGTTGCCTGGACGACCGGCACCCTATTTCCCCAGGGGTTCTTACACAGTTGGCCCGGGGCTGGCCAGGCCTCTGTTTTGATCATTATGAGGCAGCCCTTTTCCATGCAGCCACAACGGTGGCATTTTTTGGAGCGCTCCGCGTCAGCGAACTCGTGATGCTGTCTAAGGCGGATGCAAGTGGTAGGGCACTGGAACTCGAAGATGTCTATGTAGCCAAAGACTGGGCCCAGTTGAGGATACGCTCCTCTAAAACAGATCAGCATGGCGTAGGCAGTGGTGTAAGACTGCTACGTTGTTCTTTGGCAGACATCTGTCCGGTTGGTGCCCTACAGGAATTCCTGGCACTGCGTGGCATGCACCACGGCCCGTTTTTCTGTCACCAAGATGGGTCTCCCCTTACTAAATTTCAGTTTTGGAAGGTGACAGCCAGAGCCCTCACCAGGGTGGGCCTACCAGGTGCCCGTTATGGCACACATTCATTCCGTATTGGTGCAGCCTCTACAGCAGCTGCTTTTGGGTACTCTGGGGCTGACATACGCAGCATGGGGAGGTGGGGCTCGCAATGTTTTCAGTTTTATGTGCGCCCACTCCCGCCATGAGTACCAATCCAGTCACCTTACCGCCTTTTTTCTCAATTTTCTTACAGACCCTGGGTGTCGTATTACACCGGTGACAGTATGGCTGGTGGGCCACAGCTATGTGCACAGGGCAGCGCGTTACGCTGCGGCGACAGAGTGGGGACCCCGACTGGGACTGGGTGAACACGCCAGTCTCACATGGCATGGTAAGCCTGGGATGTTATGGCGGGAGCTGCGGCCTTTCCTTTTTTCTGGCCTGGGTGCTGACCCGCCTGACATTCTCATCATCCACCTGGGGGGCAATGATTTGGGCCAGGTCACCGGCTTATCGCTCAAGCATGCGATTTGCGAGGAACTCGCCTACTTGCATTATGTCTGGCCTGCCACAACCCTGGTGTGGTCGGACATTGTTCCGCGCCATTCTTACAGAGGGGGCGTTAACCTCATGGCTCTTGACCGTGCTAGGCGCACGGTCAATAGGGCGGTGGCGCGGTTTCTTGCCAACAAGGCTTGGGGACGGGTCAGTCATCACCCCGATATTAGCCTGCAAAATTATGACTTATACGCAGGGGATGGGGTCCATCTGTCGCGAGGAGGTATGGACCTCCTGTTGGGAGATTGGCGAGCAGGCCTGTTGACCGAGCTGACGGTCTGGGGGGGGGCGTCAGGTCTTCTTTGAAGCCCCTCCGTGTGGCGGGTAGCACTGGTAAGGTAAACAGTATGACCCACAAGTATCCGGCAGGTTCGCAATTGACTGGACAACACTAGACAGGAATAAATTAGTTAAACGTTGTCCGGTCAACGACGAACCAGGCGATGGGGTGATGACGATTGCTAACCAGCATGCATCACCCCTGTGATTTCACGGATACGCGTCAGAGGGTGGGGTCATGAGTTAGTTATTGACTACGGTCAACAATTTGTTTGTTGTCAACAAACAAATTGATACAAATTGATACATTGTAACCAATTGCCGTTGGCAATTTTGGGGTGGTACCTTACCAGTGTTACTTCGGCCTGCTTGCCTTATGAATTATGATTGGTCGTTTTACCAATACAAATTTATAATTCGGACTAGGGCATTGAATCAATAAATGTGGCCCGGTGCTGTTATCCACTTTCAATGTTGTCTGTGTCCGTTATTGGGGGGGTGTGCCTGCAATGCAAGCGCGGCGCCAAAATGGCCGCCGCGCCCTTTGCGGGCCCCCCCCCACAGGACAGAGAATCCGGGTAGTTAGGGGCGTGGCCAGCTCCCTTATAAAAGGGATGGCCACGAGGCAGCCGAGCTGCCATTTTACCTCAGCGACGGAGCAGAGAAGTCTTTTCCCCTCCACCCCCTCCCTAGTTAACAGTGTGATAATTTGGTCGCTTCGGGGCCGGGTGGGAATTTTTGGCTGGGACCCATATTGGCTTCCGGGTCCTGGCTTTTTTGCCCATCCCACACTGTTGCTATGGTTTGATATAGGGGTCTTTCTGCGTTCATAACGTTGACTTTGGTCACATTGGCGGGTAGCACTGGTAAGGTAAACAGTATGACCCACAAGTATCCGGCAGGTTCGCAATTGACTGGACAACACTAGACAGGAATAAATTAGTTAAACGTTGTCCGGTCAACGACGAACCAGGCGATGGGGTGATGACGATTGCTAACCAGCATGCATCACCCCTGTGATTTCACGGATACGCGTCAGAGGGTGGGGTCATGAGTTAGTTATTGACTACGGTCAACAATTTGTTTGTTGTCAACAAACAAATTGATACAAATTGATACATTGTAACCAATTGCCGTTGGCAATTTTGGGGTGGTACCTTACCAGTGTTACTTCGGCCTGCTTGCCTTATGAATTATGATTGGTCGTTTTACCAATACAAATTTATAATTCGGACTAGGGCATTGAATCAATAAATGTGGCCCGGTGCTGTTATCCACTTTCAATGTTGTCTGTGTCCGTTATTGGGGGGGGTGCGCCTGCAATACTCATTGCTAAAATTGTTGCAGTTTGGGTGCAGTTTTAATGACTGTTGGAGAACTGCTCTCCATGTAAATTCCAGCTACTTTAGAACCACTAGATTCGGTGATATATTTGGTAAAGTCTACAGATATGTCTTTTGAGCTAATTCTTCAGAACCTGGCCTAGCAGGATGTCCCAGATCAGAATTCCTCAGATATATTTAGCTCACAGTTTTCTCACTTTGTTTGAATGTTACAATTTTATTACAAATATTCTGTCCAGTTGGGGGCCACAGTATCTGAAGAAACAATATCACCTCTTCTGGGGAGAACCTTGTCTTAGACACACCATTTCTTAGAGGCTTGTTTGCTGAAGAGGTGAGAGACAAGGCCTTTTCAGTTACTGCTCCCAAGTTGTGAAAAGTTCTGCCCTGAGAAGCCAGGTTGAGTCCATCTTTCTTCCCCTTCCATCAGCACACAGAAACCTTCTGTTTCAAGCACTCTTCTAAATGAAGTGGGCAAGTAGAGGATTTTATGGAATGATGTAAATATTTAGCTGCAATAAGTAAGTTTTTAATTATTTTAAATGATATATTTTAATAGTGTTATTTCTTTAATTGTTTTAATATATGTGACTGTGTCTTTATTTTTAATTACTATGCTTTTTTCAACTGATTGTAAGATGCTTTGTGTTCCCTACAGGTAGAGAGGAAGATATAACATTTATCAATCAGGTCCCCTAGTTCTTCATTTTATGGTATCACTGGGGGAAGCCAAAGAGGGAAGATAATACAGTAGAACCTCGGATAAAGTCCAAACTCCATTACACAAGTTTGGACTTTATCCGATTTTGGACTTTATTCTAATCAAATGGGTCATGTAACATCCAAAAATGGACTTTATCTGAGGTTCCTATACCAAATACCTTGGACAACGTCCATTTTTTAGCTGTTTTGGACTTTATGTGATGCATCACGTGTGCATGAAAGCCGCAACTTTATCCGAATCAGACTTCATCCGAGGTACCACTGTACCTGGCTTGAAAGTTCCTCCCATAGCAGTAGTCTCTTTTTAAGATTATTCAGTAACTAATGTTCAGGAACAGTACAAGGAGGAATATATGTAAATAGCTGCCTAAATGAGATGTCAGTAGCTAAGAATGAAAGCGCGGTGCCAAAATGGCCGCCACGCTCTTTGCGGGGGCCCCCCACCCAGATTCAGACATCCGGGTAGTTAGGGGGCGTGGCCACTCCTCTATAAAAGGGGTGGCCACAAGGCAGCCGAGCTGCCATTTTAGAACGTGACAGAGCGGAGAAGTTTGCTCCGCTGTGTTTTTCTCTTTCGCCTTTGTACCTTTAGCTTTAGACGGATTTCCTTTGCTCTTTGATACTGCGGTACTCAGGGCAAAGGATTGTGAGTTGGATCCCTGGCCAGGGATCGACTAAGGAGCAGCTTCTCTCTTCGGCTTGGGAGACATGGCTCCCAAGCGCAAGGCTCCGGCTGCCAAGCCACGCCTGCGGGGCGGGCTTTGCCTACCCCCTCTTCCTCCGGGGGGCAGCCATCGGGTCAGAGGGCAATGGGATGGCTTTGCCCACTGCCGCCAATGTCACTGACCAGGCTACCGCCTGTCAGCCTGGCACAAGCTTTCAGGTGGGGCTGGCACAGGCTGGCCCCTCGGGGGCCCCTGCCCCTGGAGGCCTTTTTATGGCCCGGGACAGGGTGGCCCATGTGGGCCTGGTGTGGGTTACCACCCCACCATTCCTCCGGCCCCCCATGGGCCGGAATTTTGGGCATGGCCCTATTTGGGCCTGGGATCCCCATTCGGGTTTCCCATTCAGCAACTGCCCAGTGGGCCATCCAGCCCATCCGGCCCACCTTATACAGGGGGCTTGGACACCGTTGATGCACTTCTCGCACGCATTTCAGTGCTAGAGGCATCAATGGGCATTGCCCCACCACCTTCCGATGGGGGCTTAGCTACCACTTCAGTTACGGCCCTTTTGTCGATCCCGGCCAACACGTTGGCCGTGCCTCTCCAGCGGGCCGTCAACAGGGTCGAGCTGCTCAAGGCCATCAGGCCAGCCCAAGCTGGCACCTCGCAGCTCCCCACACGATCAGATTTGCCGGTGGGGACCGGTCAGGTGTGGCCCCAGAGCTTGAGGCCTGTCGTGAGCTCCGATGGCCGCCGTGGGCCGGAACCCCCAGTGGGGGTGGCTCACGGGGGTGCGACTAGTGAGTATCCGGTTCAATTGAGTGCACCAGCGACACTGTCCAGTCACACCTGGGGGGGTGCAGTGGCAATGGCCGAGGCAGGTTACTGTGGGTGGGCAGTTGTATCCGCACTGCCTTGTTAACTCATGGTTGCCAAATGGCCCCCCGGTTAGGGCAGGGGTGTCCGCCCTTGTGGGTATGCCAGGTGTTGCAGGGGCTATTCAGGGCCCACTGCACATACCCTCCATCCAGAATGTGCCGATGACGGCTCTGCCGACGGCTGGTTATTCCTTGCTCCTGGGTGATCATCAATCACAGGCTACGAGGGAAAAGATTTGGCGAGGAGAGTATGTTGATATTTTCTCCCTCTTGAATTGTGAGCCCATCAAGGAAGAGAGGGAGGGACAGGATGACAGGGACAAGGAGTTGTCCCATCGTCGTAAGCCACCGCGCACCTGGGCCAACTGGTTGCTGGCATACCTCATATATATGGCGGTATACCTGAGGGCCCGGTCTGATTTGGCCATTCCGATGGTGCAATACCTCGACAATATTTATAGGGCGATGGTTGATTTTCCTGGCCCATCGTGGTTGGCTTACGATGAAGAATTCAGGATGAGAGTGGCCCTACATCCTGAGATGAGGTGGGATGAGCCCTGCCATCAATTGTGGCTCTTGTATATGACTCCCAAGCGGCCGGCGCCTGGTGATAGGTACCATTGTGGCCATGCCATGCAGCGGGCTGCTGCGACGCAGGTTCCATGCCAGCTGGCAGGGCAGGGGGTTCCAGCCCGCCTGCTGTGTTGGAGCTTCTCAGCTAGCGGCGTGTGCAACAAGCGTCAGTGTCATTTCTGACACAAGTGTCCCTCTTGCTCTGGCCCTCACGCCGCCTCCGCATGCCCGTGGGCTGGTGGGTCTCGAGGCAGAGGTAGGGGTGGGCAGGGGGCGGTCAGAGCTCCCTCTGACGGTGCTGGCCACACAAAAGGCCCCCTCCCCAATTAATATCCCTATGCTGGATCGATGGCTTTCCGCTTATCCTAGACGGGATGATGCGAGGTACCTGTTAGAAGGTTTCCAGTTTGGTTTTCATACACCATTTAAGGGTGTTCGGGGACCGCAGGATGCCCCAACTTACTTTCTCTGAAGGGTAATGAGTAGGTCGCTGCACAAAGCATAGCTAAGGAAGTGAATACTATGAGAGTTGCTGGGCCCTTTACTGAACCACCATTCCCTAACTTGAAGGTCTCTTCTCTGGGGCTAGTCCCGAAAAAGACCCCAGGTGAATTTTGTTTAATTCACCATCTATCTTACCCTGCAGGTTCCTCGGTCAATGATGCGATTCCTGATGACCTTTGCTCGGTCAGGTATACGTCATTTGATCAGGCCCTACAGATGGTACGCTCCTATGGTCCCGGGGCCCTCCTGGCTAAGTGCGATATCAAATCGGCATTCCGATTACTGCCAGTGCACCCCGCTGACTTTTAGCTGTTGGGTTTTCGTTTCCGAGGGAGGTTCTACGTAGATAAGGCCATGCCTTTTGGCTGTTCTATTTCATGTTTGGCATTCGAACGCTTTAGCACTTTCCTTCAATGGGCCTTTGTTCGCAGGTCAGGGTCCCGGTCTGTAGCCCACTACCTCGAGGACTTTTTGTTCGGGGGTGAACAGGACTCGGACACGTGTACGCGTCTCCTTAATACATTTCAGGTGCTTATGCGGGAACTGGGTGTCCCCTTAGTGCCTGAAAAGACCAAGGGCCCAGCCACCACGCTCACCGTTTTAGGTATCGAAATTGACACTGTCGCACAGGCATCCAGGTTACCCATGGATAAGGTGACTCTGATCTGCGCGGCAATTCTGGCACTGATTGCCAAGCGTAAAGTGTCTCTTCATGAGCTACAGGTCCTTCAAGGCCACCTCAATTTTGCCTGCAGGGTGGTGACCCCGGGCAGAGCTTTTGCCAGGCGTCTGTGTGACGCCATGGCTGGCCTATTAAAATGCCACCACAGGGTCCAGCTGACCAGGGGTATAGGGGCAGACCTTTCGGTTTGGCTCACATTTCTCCAGGATTTCAATAGGGTCTCTTTTTGGAGATCAGACCTTATGGTCTGCCCTAAATTTCAAGTACAGTCGGATGCCTCCAGCTCTCTGGGTTATGGGATTTATTTTGAAAGGCAGTGGGCATATGGCCGATGGCCTCACGCATGGCAGGGCATGGATCGCCTACGCGATCTTACTTTCCTGGAATTTTTCCCATTTTGGGGGCACTAATGCTATGGGGCGATAAGTGGGCCAATTCAATGGTCCATTTTTGGTGTGACAATGCGGCAGTGGTGCACATTGTTAACGGCCAGATGTCCAAATCCCCTAGGGTCATGGCATTGGTTCGTCAATTTGTTTTGAGAACCCTATGCCTCAATGTGCTGTTCAGGGCCAGACATGTGCCAGGCATTAATAATGATATTGCCGATGCTTTATCCCGCCTGCAGATCTCCCGGTTCCATGCCTTGGCTCCAGAAGCAGAGGAATTTCCCTCTCCACTCCCAGCTGAGATTTGGACATTTGGCAAGGAGAGGTGAACCGGGCGATGGGCATGTCCTTGGCACCTCACACGCGTAAGGCGTACCAACATGCTTTCATACAATTTAGAGCCTTTTGTGGGCGACTACAGTTACCTGAAGTGTGGCCAATACCAGTAGACCAGATTTTACAATACATGGTTTATCTTACGGTCAGGGGTTGGCTCCCCATACTATAGCCTCTAGGCTTTCGGCACTGGCATTTATGGCCAAGGCACGCTGCTTCGCTGACTGCGTGAATGACTTCCGCATACATCATGTTTTGGAAGGGTGGACACGTGAACGTGGCCGCCGCCCGGACACACGTCACCCGATTTCACCAGATGTTCTTACCCACCTTGCACGAGGCTGGCATTACTTATGTTATGATAGGTACGAGGTGGCTCTTTTTCATGCAGCTACCACCATAGCCTTCTTTGGAGCACTCCGCATCAATGAGTTGGTACCATTGTCTAAGGCGGATGCATCTTGTAGGGCACTGGAACTCGACGATGTCTATGTTACACACGAGTGGGCTCAGTTGAGGATACGGTCCTCAAAGGTTGATCAGCACGGCATAGGCGGTGGAGTCAGACTGCTACGGTGTTCCATTGAAGACATCTGTCCGGTTGGTGCCCTACATGAGTTTCTGGCAGTGCGTGGTACGCACCCTGGCCCGTTTTTCTGCCACCAGGATGGGTCTCCCCTTACTAAATTCCAGTTTTGGAAGGTGACCGGTACGGCACTTCACAGTGTTGGCCTCCCTGGGGCTCGTTACGGCACCCATTCATTTAGGATAGGTGCTGCGTCCACTGCGGCTGCGTTTTGGTACTCTGAGGCTGATATACGCCGGATGGGCAGATGGGGATCCATGCGCTTTGCATTATATGTACGCCCCCTCCATGCATGAGTACCAGTTATGTCATTGTTCCTTTTTCTTCTTTTACAGACCGTGTGTGTCCACGCACACTGGTGGCAGTATGGCTGGTGGGCCACAGTTACGTGCACTGGGCAGCGCAGTATGCTGTGGTGACAGAGTGGGGACCCCATCTCAGGCTACGTGCAGCCGCACGTATGCGATGGTACGGTAAGCGCGGCATGAGATGGCGGGAACTGTTGCCATTCCTGTTTTCCATCAGGGATGCTGCACCGCCTGATGTCCTTGTCCTGCACCTCGGTGGCAATGATCTCGCACAGGTCACTGGCCTCTTTAAAATTCATGATTTGCAGTGACCTAGCCTATCTACATTATGTATGGCCGTCCACACGGCTGCTATGGTCAGACATTGTGCCGCGACAGACTTACAGGGGAGGCATTGACCTCCGTGACCTTGACCGTGCTTGCCGGTCGGTGAACAGGGCTGTTGCCCGGTTCCTTACAGACAAGGGCTTGGGGACAGCCATTCGGCATCCTAGGATAGGCTTGCAGGATTACGATCTCTATGCAGGAGATGGGGTCCACTTGTCGGCCAGAGGTTTGAACCGCTTTCTTGAGGATATGCAAGCAGGCCTGGTGACCGAGATGACGGTCTGGGGGGGGGGGGGGCGGTGAGTCATCATGGATGCCTCCCCGTGTGGCGGGTAGCACTGGTTAGGTAAAGATTTATGACCCATAGGTATCCGGCAGGTTCGCAATTGACTGGCCAACACGTAGACAGGTACAGGGGAAATAGGTTTGGCCGGTCAAGGGCGAACCAGGCAAGGGGTGATGGCAGGAGCTTCACAGCCTGCATCACCTTGATATTTAACGGATACACGTCATAGGGTGGGGTCAGTAGATAGTTTATTGACTCCGGTCAACAATTTGTTTGTGTCAACAAACAAATTGATACAAATAGTTACATGTAGCCAATTGCCATTGGCATTTTGGGAGGAACCTTACCAGTGTTACTGCGGCCTGCTTGCCTTAAAGAATTACAATTGGATGATTACACCAATTAAAAGTTATAATTCGGACTAGGGCATTATTCAATAAAAGTGGCCCGATGCCTTTATCCATATACCGGTGTCTGAGTCTTTCTTTGGGGGGTGCACCTGCAATGAAAGCGTGGTGCCAAAATGGCCGCCACACTCTTTGCGGCCCCCCACCCCACCCGGACTCAGACATCCGGGTAGTTAGGGGGCGTGGCCACTCCTCTATAAAAGGGGTGGCCACGAGGCAGCCAAGCTGCCATTTTAGAATGTAACGGAGCGGAGAAGTTTTTTCCCTCCACCCCCTCCCTAGTGAACAGTGTGAATTTTTTGTTGCTTCGGGGCCGGGTGGGAATTTTTGGCTTGAACCTACAATTGGCTCTTTGGTTCTCGCTTTTTTGCCCACCCCACACTGTTGCTAGTGTTTGAAAAAAGGGGTTAGTTGACTTTGGTCACTTTTGGCGGGTAGCACTGGTAAGGTAAAGATTTATGACCCATAGGTATCCGGCAGGTTTGCAATTGACTGGCCAACACGTAGACAGTTACAGGGGAAATAGGTTTGGCCGGTCAAGGGTGAACCAGGCAAGGGGTGATGGCAGGAGCTTCACAGCC
Organism: Bradypodion ventrale; assembly: GCA_035047345.1. NCBI lineage: Eukaryota > Metazoa > Chordata > Lepidosauria > Squamata > Chamaeleonidae > Bradypodion > Bradypodion ventrale. The sequence continues at coordinate 44,562,057 of JAWDJE010000005.1, forward strand.
TGCATCACCTTGATATTTAATGGATACACATCATAGAGTGGGGTCAGTAGATAGTTTATTGACTCTGTGTCAACAAATAGTTACATGTAGCCAATTGCCATTGGCATTTTGGGAGGAACTTTACCAGTGTTTCTGAGGCCTGCTTGCCTTAAAGAATTACAATTGGATGATTACACCAATTGAAAGTTATAATTTGGACTAGGGCATTATTCAATAAAAGTGGCCCGATGCCTTTATCGATATACTGGTGTCTGAGTCTTTCTTTGGGGGGTGCGCCTGCAAAGACATTATGAAGATGCTTCTATGTTGCTCCAGTAAAGCATGTATTATTAAACACAGAGCCATGATATCAAAAGAAATGTAAATTGCAACAAAAGAACCCACAATATAGGCAAATGAAACCATCAGGTGTTAAAATGTTGTGGCCCAGATACAAGCCCTCAGCCCTCACTCCAATCTGTGGGGTGGTCAGAATAGTAGAATTTCTCTAAAGGTTGTTGGGCCCTAATTCTGGATTAGGTTCCTCACACAGAGGGTAGAAGGATGCTCCCTCTTTTACTCTCACTGCAATATGTTGGACTCAACTATGCGACTGAACAACAACAAAACGTACAAGAATCAGCCCTTATATTTGCCATTTGCTTTTACATTAGAACAATGAAGTGAAAAGGATGGTATTTTCTGATGTTGAATCCTAGTAGTATATTTTTAAAAGAGAAAGGGAGTAAATTTCAATTAAAAAATTAAATAAAATTAACCGAAGCTCAGGAAATGTGCTATATTGGCAAAAGCTCTTCCCTTTGTCCCACAATTAATAAAGAAAGAAAGAAAAATGTGGACAGCAGCTACAGTGACCTGGTGACCTTGCTCATAGACTCTGAATGATTAACGTTTTTGGGAGTATACTTGGACTTAATTCTGAGGGTGTGAACCCGTTCGTCTGCTCCTTTGGTGCTGTTTCTGTGTTTTTCTTGCTTGTTTGGCTCTTTGTTTCAATTTCTATACCACCTACTTCTGTTGCCACTCTCTGGGAGGTTCACAATAAACCATCATAGAATAAATGCAATAAATACAATAAACCCAGTTGCTAACTAAAACTGCCTTCAAATACGACTACCCAAGTTAAACCCAAATAAACATGTCAGGACAATATTTGGACTAGGAGAAATCAGGTTTATACAATTTGTTCTTAATTAGGTTCATCCCACTACAGTAATGGAGTAGACCGTACAGCCAGCGACTCAATGCTGAGTGTTGGGTGGTGGAAAATAACCTGACTTCCTAAAGGGGGCCAATGGCTGTGGGCAGATGAGCCTTTTTAGGTGGGGTGATGGCCCCCTCAGTGGAGGAAATGCCACTGAAAACCAAACCATGATAATGGCAAAATGAGTGGAGGAGAAACTCTGATTCCCTATGGTCATAGAGGTGGAAGAGGCCATGCCAGATGGATTGGCTTTGAAGGCACACCGTTTCCATATCTTCAAGGCTCCAGCAGTCTATTGCAGTCCCGGTGTTAAATCTTGCATGTCTCATTTCATATGTGCTGCAGGAGATGGCTCTGAGATCATTTAGTATTGTGTGGGTCACTCCATGGCAAGCTGGGATCCACCTTAAACAAATTCATGCCAGTGGCATTTTTCCTGATTGCCTCAGAGGGTGAAGGTGGCCCAGAACCAGCTGGCATCCAAGACCAGGCCTTCCCATGCCCTAGGCAGGAAAAAAAACATATAAAGTGGAACCTCATACAACAATTGTCCTGTATAACAATGAAATCGTGGTGGTGGTGTTGGGGGGGGGGGGGGGATGGCATCCTGCATAACAATTTTCCCTATGGGAAAAAAATCATAGAATTTTTCAATAGGAAAAACCACTTAGCGAAAAAAATCGTTGTATGATGCATACCATAGGGAAAATCGCTGTATGATGTATGCATCATATAACAATTGTTTCATACAACAACGAGCCCCATGGAATGGATTAAAATCGTTGTATGAGGTACCACTGCACTCTGATCGAGTTGTGGTTGATGATGAGGTTCCTAAAAACAGAGAGGCCTGGTGCATGACAAACTTGTGTTGGAAGCTTATTCAAGAAGGAAGAGGCCATGATAAAGAAATCTCAGTGCCTCGTACAACTTTTTTGGCCTCCTTTAGGTGTTAACAATTCTTAACATCAAGGACTGTGAGGTGCATGTGGAATGAGAACCTGTTTTGATTTCCACCAGATATCAAGGAATTAAACTGTTAAGGGATTTATGGGGATATTAGCACCTTAAATGGAGTACAGAAACTGATAGGGAGCCAGTGTACATATGCCAAGACTGGGTATATGTGTTCATGTCTCCTGATACCTACAGTAATGTGCAACTGTCTTAAGCCACTACCAGCTGTTCTGGGGAAAATTCAGTGAGTTGGGGGGGGGGGCTTTTTGCAAAGTACTGTATAATCAGCTTGATAGCCATATTTTGGACCTGAGGAAGTGTCTGTACTGTCTCCAAGGAGAGCCTTTTGTAAAGAGTATCAGAACAGTCTATTTGAGAAATTTCCTATGCACAAGACACTTTTTAGGCAATTCTTATCAAGATAGGGGTTCAGCTGGATAATCAGCAGATTTTGCACCTCCATAAGAACCCACTTCTGTATATTCTATACCTAGAAAACCCAGAAAAGATCACCATGTCAGAATTGACTTGACAGCATACAGAAATGCATGCATGCACAAATACTCTCTTTCACACACAGAGTGAACTGAGTCCAGAAGCCAATCCAAGCTGTGAGCTCAGCTGGTCAAGGAGCCTCAGCCAGATAAATATTCCTCTAACCCAGGGGTGGCTAAACTATGGCCCATGGGCTGGACCCAGCCCGTGGCACCAAATCATCTGGCCTCTGCCACTAACTGGAAGTAGAAGTAAAATACACCCACACATGCATAAATGCAGCCATAAATGCACAAACAACAGTCCTAAACATGTTTACAACAGCCACAGACATGTTTTATGGTGGGATAAACTATGTGACCAGCCCACTCAACCATGTTACTGGACCGTGGTGTGAAACATTTGGCTACCCTTGCTCTAACCAGTCTGATGATCTTCCCAGCAGTAGAATCTCTGTCTTATCTGGATTCAGTTTCAGTTTGCTGTACCTTGTTCAGTCCATTATTAATGCAAAGCAGCACTCAAGTACATGTACTGCATCATCTGCAGATGAAGAAAAGGAGAGACAGAGGTTTCTGTCATCTATGTATTGATGACAATGAACTCTAAATCTTTATTTCCCCAAATGGCTTATCATGTATTGGTGCTTTGATTCCCTTTCCTCTATTTTTAATTTCAGGCCATCTCTCTCTGTCACTCTTTCTCTTTTATTTTTAACAAGTTAACTCAGAAATGCTTGAATGGTGGGGGTGGAATCACCTGTGCTTTGTCCCGTGAGTGCCCACGGGCTGTTTACTCTTTTCCATTGTCATGTGAGAAGCACACAAACAGCCCTGATTGGGTCTGCATTGCTGTGTTTCTCCAAAGTCAGTACACAGATAGAGCTGCAACATACTTTGATTTGTCCATTTGGTTATGGTTATGATAATATTTTTTGTAGACAGGGTTGTCAGGTCAGGGGCATCCCATTCTTTGAAATTTTCAAGCTGCCTGAAATTTCCAAGTATCAGCCTCTTTAAGTCCTGTAGAAGAGATTGTGTTGTGGGAAGTAAGTGTTACCTGAAAAATTGTTTTTCTGTTACCTGAAAAATTGTTACCTTTTAAATTTAGGGTAACAACCCACAGGCAGGGCTAATCAGGAACCAAAAGACCACATTAAATTGTGGGTTCAAATAGAAAGGATATAATTGAACTGAAAGTACCATTCTAATTCAATAGCGTCCACCCACAAAATGAGCCCCAAACTTTTAAATGAACCACAAACAATTGCCTGATGCAAATTAGATAATTTTACTTAGAAAGCAAATAAGAAAAGAAAACAATAAGCAAAATTAAACATTGGATAGAGAAAGAAAAACAAGAACTGTGAGGCAAATTAATCACCCCATAACACATGGCCAATATGCCATGGGAAATTGTTACTACAGGGCAGAATCAGGAAGGAAAATAAAAATATTTTAAAAATGATAAAAGGAGTAATTTAAGATCTGGGGTAACATTAGTACATTGCTGCTGCACCAAACAATGGGGAGAAACAAGTTTATATGTGCATTCAAATGGAGCAGAAAGGGGCTTGCACAAACACTATTGGTCCAAGGGATCACATGGGAGGGGAATGGGTCTGCTCCCACATTTGTTTTGTTCAGGAGTGTCCACTCCACATGGAAGAGAAGTCCACCCCAAAACTTGGTTGGTCCAGAATTTATTTATTTATTTATGTTTATTTATTTTATTTTATTTTTCACGCTTATATACCGCCCACTCAGGTACAACCCAACTCAGGGCGGTTTACATAGCGGACAGTAAATACATAAAAGACACATGATAAAAAAGTTAAAAGTTAAAAAAGTTTTAAAAAAACCCACCCCTAAAAGGTGCGCAAGAACCGAAGGGACCTTGGGGGAAGGCACACTTCTGTATACCAACCACCCAACGGTACCCCCATCCCCACCCACACCCCAAACTTGGCCCGCCAGCCAGGTCTTTAGTTCCTTCCTAAAGGGCAACAACTCCGTCTGGAGACGCAGTTCCACAGGCAGGAGGTTCCAAAGGGCTGGTGCGGACACGGAGAAGGCCCTCCTCCTTGTGCCAGAGAGGCGAGCCCCCCTGGCTGATGGCACAATTAGAGAGCCCCTCCGGTCCACTCTGGTTGGACGGACAGACGTCCTTAGGGCGATGCGGTCTCTAAGATACCCTGGCCCACTACCATGTAGGGCTTTAAAGGTCAAAACCAGCACCTTGAATTGCACCCGGAGACAAACTGGTAACCAGTGCAGCCCCCGAAGCAGTGGTGAGGCATGGGCATAACATCCACACCCCATCACCACCCGGGCCGCCGCATTCTGGACCAGCTGCAGCCTCCGAATGGTCATCAAGGGCAGCCCCATGTAGAGCGCATTACAGTAGTCTAGTCTGGAGGTCACCAGAGTGTGAGTGACCATGAGCAAAGAGTCCCGGTCCAGGAGTGGGCGCAACTAGCGAATCACCCGAAGTTGGGCGAAGGCCCTCCTGGCCACAGCCGCCACCTGTTCTTCTAGCAGCAGCCGCGAATCCAGGAGGACCCCCAAGTTGCGCACCGGGTTGGTCTGGGGCAAAACAGCCCCATCCAAAACCAAAGATGGTAGCTCCCGGGATAACGCAGGACCCCCCATCCATAGCCACTCAGTCTTGCTAGGATTCAGTTGTAGCCCATTTGCCCCCATCCAGACCCCAACAGCCTCCAGACAGCTGGAAAGGACTTTGACTGCATCACTGGGGTTCCCACGGGCCGAGATGTACAACTGTGTGTCATCCGCGTACTGGTGGTACCGCACCCCGTGGGAACGGATGATCTCACCCAGCGGCTTCATGTAGATGTTAAATAGGAGAGGAGAGAGTACCGAGCCCTGAGGCACCCCATATTTTAGGGGCCTAGGACTCGACCTCTCACTCTCCAACCACACCGACTGGGTCCGGCCCCTCAGAAATGAGGAAAACCAGGACCACACCGTGCCCTGGATCCCCAATCCTCGGAGCCGTTCCAGAAGGATACCGTGGTCAACGGTATCGAAGGCCGCTGAGAGGTCAAGAAGAGCAAGGACGGACGGATGACCGCCATCCCGTTCTCGCCAGAGATCATCCATCAGCGCGACCAATGCAGTCTCAGTACCATATCCAGGCCTGAATCCTGACTGGAATGGGTCCAGATATTCCGCTTCATCCAGCACCCCCTGCAGCTGACGTGCCACTGCCTTCTCCAGAACCTTCCCCAAAAAAGGAAGGTTGGATACAGGTCTGTAGTTGGTTAGGATTGCTGGATCGAGGGATGGCTTCTTCAGGAGGGGGCGCACAAGAGCATGTTTCAGCAGTGCAGGAAACATCCCCTCTCGAAAAGACGCGTTAATTATAGCCCCGACCCAGCCACCTGTCACCGTCTTAGAGGCTTTTACCAGCCAGGCGGGACAGGGATCCAATGGACAATTAGTGGCACGGACCGCTGCAAGGAGCCTGTCCACTTCATCCGTGGCAACAGGATCAAACCGATCCCAGGTAACACCGCAAGACTGCGCACTGGCTCCCCCCGGACCCTCCCCGTCCACGCCAAGTTTGAACCCCGAGCGGATCCGATCGATTTTCTCCACCAGATGGTCAGCAAAGTCCTCAGCCGATCCCTGCCAACCAGGCACAGGCCCCGCCCTACCCAGGAGGGACCTGGTCACCCAAAACAGGGTGGCTGGGCGATTATCAGTGCAGGCAATAAGGGAGGTGAAGTACTGCCTCCTCACCACCCCCATCGCGACTACGTAGGCCCTAATAGCGGCTCTAGCTAGTGTCCAACCGGAATCGCTCTGGGTCTTCACCCAGCGGTGCTCAAGGCATCTCTTTGCCCGTTTGAGCTCCCGTAGTTCTTCAGTGAACCACGGGGATGACCTAGCTCCACGGGCTCTGAGAGGCCGTAGTGGAGCGATTACATCCAAGGCAGATGTCGTCGACCCGTACCACAAATCAACAATTGCCTCAGGTGAATCGTGTCGCCGATCCAGAGGAAATTCCCCCAGTTCCCTCTGGAATCCATCCGGATCCATCAGTTGCCGGGGGCGGGCCACTTTAATAGAATGTCACATGGAGAGGTAGGAGGAGTTTCACCATTTGGTCAGCCTCCGGAGGCTGCCATGATGGGAGTAGTTGAGGTCAGCTGCAAATGTCCATATATGGTATTTTCCCCAAAACACACTCTTGTTTGAAGGATATCATCCAGAAGACCAGCCCAAAGTTTGCTGTTTGTTCCTTCTTTACAGCTGCAGAGAGCAAATTTCCTTTTCCTCCATCCTGATGGGATTGACAGCCAGATTGCAGCAATATCTCTGGCTTTAGTTCCTTTTCAGTTTGACCTTCTAAGACATGGTGCAAATTTAAAATGTTAGTTTTTACCTTCTTATATAACAGTTTATAAGGATGAACCAACACTTACCAAAATATTATTATTCTATACAGAGCTAGGGAAACCTTCATTAACCTTTATTAAAATATGTAAGGGGGGGGGGGGGGAAATCTGGAACTCTCCATGTTATTCAATAGCCCCATTCAGGATTGCAGCCTGTCAAGGCAGGAGCTTCAATGAAGATGCCCCTGGGCATTCCCCACCCAACACTGTGTAATATGTTAACTTCTAATCTACCACTGACCCCAAAGACAATAGAGAGAGAGAAGCAAGCAGAGAAAAGAATTAATCTTAAAACTTCAGGGATGGCCATAGTTTCCATGACTGGTGGAAGTGAGTTCCTGGCTTTTGGGGCAACAGATAAATGGAAGGCTTTTGGACTTGCCCCAACATGCCCAGGACAAATAAGAATATTGAGATAGTTCTGCAAGTGAATCATGGTACAGTGTGGTATTTGTGGACATGTAAGCCTGTTGGATATAGTTGGGGGGAAATGGAAAATAAAGAGTAAAATCATTTTTATTGAAAATAGAAAATTTTTAAACATGATAAAAGGGGTAATTTAAGATCTGGGGTAACATTAGTACATTGGTAAAAGGAAGAAGAAAACGTTTCTAAACCAAGAGTGGGACAGGAGGAAATATTATTCAAATTGTAGACCTCTGAGTGATCTATCACAATTCAATGTGAATCCAAAAACAGTTCAGGTGAACAACATCTAATTCCTTGGAATTTTAGAGCCTTAGACTGAAAACTAAAAAATTAGATCTGACAATCCTGTGAAGTTTCATTCAATTCATTTTCTTGACTCTTAATTCCTCCAGAAAGAATATTGCTGGAGGAAAACAAAACCCTTAGGTTTGGATCCCTTCAGTTATTTCTCCTCAATAGTTATTCCTTATTCCAATCATATTTGGATATGCAGCTACTCAGCTCTCTCCTGTTTGAAGTTTTAATGTTTTAGTGTGATATTTTTATTTAGCCCTGATCTTAAACAGGGCACCAATTGCTTTGAAGTCTTTTGAGTGTCTTGCTGAGGTAATATACCAACTCTTTGACCTTTAGATCACACGGAGATTATGCAAAACAGAATGCAGATAGGGGAGATGTCTCACATCAAATAGAACCTACCAGTAGAAATACTTAGTTTTGTGGAAGGCCATGACTTTCCCTTCCTCAACTTCAGCAGTGACAGAAGGGTAATTATCATACTCATCCCTTGAAAAGGACACACACACACATGTGCACGCGCGCACGCACACACACACAGACACACACACACCTTCAAGCTCAGAAAGACTGGCTAATTGTTTTAAAAGACATGAACAATCTACTCAGTGGTTTAAATACATAAACATAGTAGCAATCATCCTAACCAGGGGTTGTTCACAGTTTGTACAGTGTGTGTGACTGTACAAATTGCAGTTTAGAGAAAAAAGCAACGTAACAGAAAAGGAGCATTTTTCAAGAAAAGGAAGAAAGACCGAAAGAAAAATAAAATAAAAGCAAATTAAGAAACCCCATCTTTATTACCAATGTGGGCTTTTGTCATTTAAAAAAATCCTTATCTTCTCTGTGGCTTAGGAGAAAAAAAATTCACACAGTTTGTCAGTCTGTCATACAAGAACAAAGCAAGTAAATATTTACATTCTTCTTTATTTTGCACCCTATAGAGATGATCACAACTATCATTGACCTTAATTAGAAGAATTTACTAAGAATGATGAGGTATTTTTTATTATTGTTGGAATCAATTGTTATTATGCAATTAGGAGAAAATGCCATTGTAATAATTGATATCAGGCTATTTGCCCTAAATTCATGAACTGGCCACTTTGAGATATAGTGGTGGTTTCCTGCTGCATTTCATGAACTATTATGCTAGCCACTGAAAAAAAGATAAAAATCAGATTATTCTTCCTGCCTTGCAGTTTTCATGAAGCTATCCATCAAGACGTTAATTAAAAATTTTCTGATATCTACATGAAAACATCAAGTCTGCCATGTTTTAGGCATCCAGGGCAGCTCATGAAATTTTATAGAAACTCTCTTTTAAATGTATAACCACTCACAACAGTAATGATTCATCTATCACTGACAAAGATTTAGCATCTTCAAGTTGTCTTTGTAGCAAAGAAGTGGAACTCAGTTTTCTATACGTTTAGATGAAAAAGATAGCTGCAGATGCATGACAGTAGGTTGAAAGTGTCCAGGATATTAAAATGTACATGTTGGAGCTGATGAACTGCTGAACTGCTATTCCTGAGTTCTTGCTGGCTAGGAACTCATTTTGTAGACCGTGTATAGGCTAGGGTATTTATTTATTTATTTATTTATTCTGATTTATATTGCCACCCAACTCCAAAGACTCTGGGCGGCTCACAGAAAATAAAACCAATCACATTTTAAAAACCAATAAAAACCCCATTCAAACTGCCACCAAAAATTACTCTGATCCCTACAGATTAAAAGAGATTAAAAGAGGGAAGAGTGTTCTTACTAAATCAGCCAGCAGGCAGGGATCACCACATCGCTGGTACCCCACACCTGCTTTGCCAGCCAAATTTTTCACCATTTCATGAAGGACAGCCCTTTCTTGAAGGACAGCATTCAATCTTTCTTCCCCTGAATGGCCACCTGGTCCAAAGAGACCAATCAGCTTCATTAGGCATTTTTTGGGGGTTAGGGTCATACCTTAATGAAGAAGTTGCAGTTTTGGTTTACTCCATGCAAAGGAGTTCTTCACATTCTCTGACCACTACCACTGCTGACTTTCCCAATCCACCCTCTTTACATTGGTGTGAGGAAGTCACCCTGCATGCCCTTAGCAGGCTGTCTCAGCCCATGTCATTAGCCCAGGAAGAGAACAAAGACCTTGAGCTTGTAGATCAGGGGTGACAAACCTTGGTTTTCCAGGTGTTCTGGAACTTCAATTCCCAGAAGCCCAAGTCAACACACCTACTGATCAAGGCTTCTGGGAATTGAAGTTCAAGAACACTTGCATTTTCTGCATGTCCAGGTGTCAGGTTCACTCTTCATCATGGGTCCTCAGCTTTTCTCAGCCGTGGACTGGAGCATGCCCTCCCAGACAGCTGAGTGGGATGGAATCGTGTCCCCCCCCCCAAACATGTCTTCATGTTTTATAAACATGTCTTATAAACGTGTTTATGATGGGCATGGACTAATTTACGGCTGTAGTAAACATGCAGACTCATTTATGACTGTTGTAAATGCATTTACAAGGTCTGTAAATGAGTCTGCGGCCAATTCTGAAGGTAGTGGCAGCTGGAGTGAGGTCAGGGGATGGATTATTTGGTGCCATGGGCCAGATATGACCCATGGGTTGGAATTTGATAACCCCTGCTCCAAATCATTGTGGAAGCAAAACTCACACTTCCCAAGCATGGGGATCAGGACACAGAATCAATCAGCAGTCTGCTTGGCCAGTGACCTAATCAGTGCTTCAGTGTAGACCAAACACATTCAGCTCCAGCCAACAAAAATTTGTTTTTTCTACATTTTAGTCAATTTACACAACACTTCTGAAGTGCTATAGTGCTGAACTGTGTCATTTTTGTAATTTATTGTCATTTATAACCTGTTATCATCACAAAGGGGTGGGGTTGTGGTGGCTCAGTGATTAAGAAGTTCACCTTGTTAGCTGGAAGTCTGGCAAATCAGCAGTTTGAGACCCGGCTCCTGCATGACTAAATAAGCACCCATCTCTGTCCCAGCTACTGGCAAACTAGCAGTTTGAGAGCAAGAAATTGCAAATAGATGAATAAGGACCACTTCAGTGGGGGAAAATCTTGGGGACATGAAAGTAGCTGTATTTGGGTGTCCCCTAATGGGGTCTCTCCAGCAAAAATCCTTTTAACCCAAAATAATTTCTGACACAAAATTATTATTATTACAGTAATACCTCATACAAAGACCTAGACATGGAAGAAGAAGAATCTGTCACGAAAAGATAGATAAATCTTTATTGTCATTGTCCTGCACAGAACAACAAGATTGGAAACTCATAGGATACTAAAACTGGAGGAGAGGGAAGAATCAGGGTTAACCAGGATGATAATTGCTGAGTTGCGAGTGCCCTGGGTTACGTTTGTCGTGGTTTATGATGGCAAATTTAATTAAAATAATTCCCTGGTTTATGATTTTTTTTGTTTATGATCAAAATTGTGCTATCTTTTTAGAGTTTAAAATGACCACTACCCCTTCACCCAAAGTCACAATGCCTGGGGGAGATGTGCATTTTCAGCTGTAACATTGCCCAGAGAGCTTGGAGGAAGGTGGGTATTTTGTGGATAAGGTCCCCAGACTCTCGCTGTGATGGTAGGGGAATAAATGGGCTCAACACATGCCTTCCCTGTTGGAATGGAGTGGATAAGGTCCCCAAAAAGTATGGGAAAGGTAGGGAGATTGTTTTGTTGCTTTTGTGGGGGTGGGGGACGATCATGTCTCGCAAAAAAAAATTGTGATTGTCTTGTATTTTTTATTATCTTTGGTCTGGTCGGGACTTTTTAAATGTTCAATGCATTCCTATGGGAAAATGTGTTTCGGGTTATGATTTTTTTGTGTTACGATGGAGGCTGTTGCAATGAACCTCCATCATAATCCAAGGTTTTCCTGTACATACAAAAACATAGAAGCATGTCTGTTTTGGATAGCAGCTTAAAACACTTTCATCTGTAGTGTGTTCCCTATCAGAAGGTACAACGGTTTGCTTAGTTTCAGTCTGTCTCTCTTTCAATCTGCCTGACTCTCTGTGTATGTCCATACAGCTTTAACAACTATTGTAAGCCATTTCAATAAGAGACAGGTTTAAACCTCTATGTCCTATTGATCATTATTCTCAATCTAATCTGGTTCCATCTCAGTAACAATTGTGTAAAAATGATATCCCATATTGAATATGTAATTTAATTTGAGTTTTGGAAATATAAAATGTCCAGTCATTGGGGCACATTGAGAAATCATTATATATGTCTCCCTTTAATATGGAATTATCAGAGTAGTTCAGAGAGATCTTCATATGAACAGCCCTTCCTCCAGCCAAAAAGCCTGCTGAAATTCTAATCAAATCATTATCATCATGCGGAACTCTCCCTACAACTGCTTTGGCTATGGAACATCCCAGAAAGCTGGACATATTATTTAAATGATAAGCACAATAACTCATTCTCTGCTGATCAGAATATTGCAGGGAGACCTGTCAGGAAAAGATTCCAATGGATCTCCTGGTTGTACTCAGAACTAGCCATTTGCTCCCATCTTTGGCATGTTGGCATCTTTTCTCACATATAAGTGACCCATCTTGGTAAAATGTAGGGAGTCTAAGAGCAGTGGGTCAGTAAAATTTTGTAACAGATGGCTGCAGCAATTCAGGATATATCTGCCGTCAACTATGAACAAAATAATGCTTCCACAGAGATAAGTTACAGGACAATATTACTCGGTATTCACCTTTAGGGAAAAGTCTGCTGGTAAACAAACATATCAAAAAATTGGAAGCAGAGCAAAAATAACAATAAGCTTTCAAAAGCCATGTGCAACATAAAAATATAACTACTTCATTTTGTTGCATGGGGCACTACATTGCTTATTACCCACATATTTGCTGTCACTTTGAAGACTTTACCTCTGGCAATATAATTCTCTCCTTTCCACTCTTCTTAGCAAACTTCTTTTTACTCAAGCTGCAGCCCATTCACACTATTGCTAATAGACAATGTTCAATATTTGCTTTGGGCTGACAGTGTATGATATATATTTTGTGAACAATGTACTGAATACATCATAGAAGGAACACTGCAATCTATTTTAAAAAATTAAAGGGAAAGAATGTAGGTGGGCGAGAGTCCATCTTATAATAAGATACCAAAGATGAGTTACAATACATTGCCACTCAACTTCAAAGAAAGACTCAGACACCATTTTAGACACAATTTTAAAGACACTATCTTAACCTGAGAGGCCCTCACTGGTGGTCTGATGTTCTCTCTCTTTTGTGATTGGCAAATGTCATTCTGCTGGCAGAATTTGCACTTGTGAATGTCTACATTCTTGTGGTGGTGGTGGAAGCGGGGATGAATGAATCTACGAGAAAACTGTAAAAGGCGGAGTGAAAAATGGCATTTTGAGGAGAAAGGGGGAAACTTTTATCAAAGCAAGGAAAGTGGCACGAGGAAAGTGAGAACTTCCTGAGGGGGAGTGGAACAGAAATGGTTAAGTCTGCATTTAACTACATTTTACTGTAATGTTTATTGACAATGGTTTCATTGTGATTTTTTTAAAAAAATAAAGGGGGGGGGCTATCAAAATAACACCTCTCGAAAAAGAGTTATTTTACAAAATATTATGGTTACTGCTTCCTATGAATACTTGAATATGTGCGTGAGACACACTCAAAGGATCACTTTTCCTTTTCCCTATTAAACTTTGTAAGCATCACCAAGGGCATCTCTATTCCTATGGTGAGCACAATTGCTCCTCTCGTTCCTGCTGTGCTCCGTGTCCTCTTCCTCTCTCACGGCTGATGTACCATCGCTATGCTCTGCCCCTGCTGTGTCTGTACTTTTTGCTTTTATATTCCTTCCAATTTCCAACAGCCTAGGAGATGTGCAGAATGTCTATCCTGTCCTGCTTGGAAACAGATAAACAAAATTATTGACTTTAGTCCCACCCCCTTTTCAGGCTCTTCTCCCCACAAGTGAAACACTGTTACCAATCTCCAATGCCATATCAGCTTCTCTTTGTTCTTCCCTTTCTGTTTCTGCAAAGAAGCTTTCCTTTGCAATAAAGCCTATATGTTTGTTCTTTTAAATGTAATGATTTTAAATTCCAAGAGTTTAATAATACAATGATTCCCTTCTGAAGGTGCAACTACACGGGCAAAATAAGGGAAATTCTATGGTCCATTGACTACATACTGTAAGAACAAATGCAAATAAGTCCAGGGTCCTTTCATAGTTTTTCCTTCACTGCTTGATCCTTCTACTTTTTTTCCTCAGCTTTGGTTCAGTGGTATGATCACTTGAACTGGAGCAGAAAGGTGTGATCATGCATGACTTCACTTGCTGCCAATTCTTTCTGGACAGCATAATGCAATTTAATAAAGCCTATCTAGGCCAGATCACCAAGAAACCAAAAATGAAGGAAGGAAGGAAAGAAGGAGAGAAGGAGAGGGTGGAAATAAAGGGAAAATTGCCAGTCAACCCTTGTCTACAGCTTACTAAAGAGGTACCGTATTTTCCGGCGTATAAGACGACTGGGCCTATAAGATGACCCCCAACTTTTTCAGTTAAAATATAGTGTTTGGAATATACTTGCCGTATAAGACTACCTCTCTTCCAATGCACACCAAATAAAAATTAACCCACACTCAACCCGAAGATGCACAGCCCTCCGAGTCGAATGGGCAGGTTCTGGTGGAGAGCCAATCCACTCTCACGTTCTCCTCATCGAGGTACAGGAAGATGTGTGCAGCTTGCTTCCCCTTGCTTCATACTTCCCGCACAGAGCAGGGACTCGGCCGCGGCACCCCCCACCATATGCGCCGGACATATGAAGCAAGGGGAAACAAGCTGCAGTTAAGTACCTGTCCTATAAGATGACCCCCGACTTTGGCACAGATTTTTCAGGGTTAAATAGTAGTCTTATACACCAGAAAATACAGTACTTTTATAGTGGTGCCTTGTGCAAATTAGGGGAATGACACAAGATATTAGCAAGTGTTAATCAATTTCTGCTTCTCTTCAGGTGTGGCAATGCAACTCAAACATACCAAAAGATATCCAAATTCCAAAATGTGTCTTCAAAAAAGAGATCTGGCTTTGTTCTCTCCATGTAGTCTCACTCTGAGTTGGATCACCTGGTGACAGAGCCAGATGTTGGGAGTATAGTTCCTCAGTGCGTCTTGTGGGATGAAAGCTAGTCTGTGGAGCTTTGCTCTCAGAAGAATGGACTGGTAAACCTCTTCTGAGTAATGTATACCTAGAAAACCCAAGAAAGGGACACCATAAATTAGAATCATCTAAAGGCACATATTATTGTTGTCAGTTGCTGTTACCAGAAATAGTGGTTTTTCCATTTTACACAACTCACTAAATAGGGTACTACAGCTCCCACTATATGAATGTATGTGAGGTCCCTAGAATCCCACCCCTAAAATTCTTTCAGTAGAACTGCAACACCATGCTTTAACCTCAAACTACTATATCTAATTTCATCAGGAAATGAAATTATAGTCAGATTCTAAAGGTGAGGTAGAAATTGAGTTTATGGCATACCTGGATGCTCCATGGTTATGTACTCCACTCTAAAATAAAGTTCTTACTAGCTTGGCAGATCTGCCATGGTCCTTGTAAAAATATTTTTTTTCCTTGCAGCAGATAAATAGTCTGCTACTTGAAACAGGATGTTACCTATTTGAATGGAATCACATCACAACAAGAAAGAGCTTTCTGAGGGCTGGACCAAGGCCGTAGCCAGGATTCTGGTTTTTTTTGGGAGGGGAGATTTTTCAGGAGGGGCAAAAAAAAATCTCGAGTTGCAACAATGTCACACTCACATATATAACATTGGCATCCTGGGGTGGTTTGGGCGGGACAGGCTGTTAGCTCAGGAGGGTTTTCACCTCCCTGGCCCCCCTGGCTATTGCCCTGGGCTGGACAATGCAGATCTTTCAGTCAGCAGATTTACAAATGAGCAAGAAACTCATATCCTTACTACTTACTATTATTCCTCATTACAACTATTAAAAGAATTACATAGAATAGCAACAGCTACAGAAATCAAGCACTGATGTATTGTTAAGCTAGGATCCTGCTGGACCTTGGACAGGAGATGTCTGGTAGATTAAGAAATATGCCTCAGGTTCTGTGTGTTTAAGTTGCTGTTGGGGCCCATCATCTCCTTTTGTTCATGATACACAAGGTAATTACTTAATACTCAAGGCTGATTCTCAAGAGTAGAGAAGGTCAGCTTCTGTGGTTAATTTGGAATATTCTCACCCTATCAACTGATGGGGTACAACTTTCTTTTGTTACAGTAGCTATTTCCTACAGTTTCCATTTAAAACAAGATTCATGGATAACATATGCTTTGCAGTTCAGTGAGTCCCCTGGGAGTGTAACTAAGCTTAAAAATGTATAATATACAAAATCCTTTGTTCTAGAGCAGTGGTGGCTAACCTCAGCACTCCAGCTGTTCTGAGACATCAATTATCAGAAGCCCAAGTCAGCACAAGGAATGATCAGAGCTTCTGGGAATTGAAGTCCAGGAGCAGCTGGAGTGGCAAGGTTAGCCACCACTGGTCTAGAGAATAAAAGTGCAACCATTACAGTAGATTGTACAGTGGCACTGGGGGAGACAGAGCTTTCAAAAATGGGCAGGAGAACCCATGTAATCAGTAGTTTGCAGGTTTCCCATTCTTCTTCATGAAAGCTAACATGGCCAGCTGTTGTGTATGCATGCAGTTCAGCTGCTCGCTATCAGCGTAGCTGATGGAGCTCACGTGGCTCCAATTTACCCAAAGAGTAACTAGCGTGGGAAACCTTCCCGCCACAGGTGAACTATGGCAGGTATGCAGTATGTCAGAAAGACGTCACCGATACTGCAACAAATAGGTGCCTTTGGGCGAGATTCAAATGTATCATGTACCATATATAAGGAGGCAAGGCTCCGCCATTGCCTCATGTACAGATTGACCATGTTACAATAAAGTAGTGTTTAGCCCATCTGCCGGCTCATGTGCAATCAATCTGCCTGCATCAAATTGGCTATGAAGGTGGGATCATGGCATCCCACAGGGTCACCCTCTCTCTGTTCAATACCTCCCAGTTTCTGTTTGTGATGGACGCAGAGAAGATTGAGGGCAAAGCACAAAGGCGAGCCTGCCTACTGGCTCAGTGTGGGTTGCCAACCCTGGAACTGGCAAGGAACCTTCTGATGCCAAGGGTACTCAAGACGGTACCACTGGCCGAAATACTCACTGCCCTGCGGGCACATTTCCATGCAAAGGTGTCTGTGTTCCCGGCAAGATTGGTGTTTAGCCAGTGAGACCAATGGCCTGGAGAAACTGTGGCAGAGTATGTAGCCACACTGAGGCTAGTGGCCATTCCATGCCGGTGGGGAGCCTTCCTGGCCGAGGCATTGCGAGACCGTTTCCTACTCGGCCTGTGGGATGAAGAGGCTCAGCAGAAACTGTTAGCCTGAGATGAGGACATCACGTTCAAGCAGGTCTTGCAGGCCGCACAAGCTGCTGAGGTGGTAAAGGACGGAGTACGGGCATGCAGGACGAGGTCTGCAGCCCCGGGAAGTTTGGCATCCATGGTGCAAGCCCACAGCTGTTCGTCACACCATGCACGAGAGTTAAGAGCCACGGTGGCCACCGCCACGTCCTCTTCGGGATCCAGCAAGAGCGAACCAGAGGTCCAGAAAGTGAGAAAAAGGGATCCGAAAAGAGAGACACCACCAAAGCAAGCCGACACTGTGAGGGGTGCCGGGGCTCACACGACCGGAAGAAATGCCTATTCAAGAAAGCAGAGTGCCACAACTGCGGACGTTTGGGACACATAGCGAAGGTGTGCAGACAACGCAAAAGCCGAAACCCTGACTGGATCAGCTGCTATGGCCGAAAGGACAAGGCCATCTGGAAAATGCATGCGGGGGACACCGTGGTGAGACGTTTGTCGGACTGATGCACCCGATTTTTTTTTGTGAAGGTACTGTTGCAGGGGGTCCAAGTAAAGATGGAGGTGGATTCAGGGACCGCCTGTTCCATAGTCTCGCAGATGGAGTTTCTGCGAATACCCCCTAGGGACCGCCCCAAACTGAGAGCCCTCAGGACAAACTTGTGGGATGTTTAGGGTAACTACATTCCGATCCTGGGGGTGGGGGATTTCACTGTCCTTTTCAAAAACTTCATGAGGAAGCTGCCCTTGGTGGTTCTTAAGGGGGGGGGGGTTCCAGTTGTCTTCTAGGGACCCAGTGGTTAGGCATTGCACTGACTGGCATCAACGCTGTCCGAGGTGACCCCATTCAGGATGTGTGCAATGCACACCCTGCGGTCTTTAAGAAAGGACTTGGGGAGTACGGGGGGCCTCCAGTGGACTTCGATATTGACCCTTCCATTTGCCCCATACGGCTCAAGCCGTGAAGAGTGCCTTTTGCACTAAAGGACAAAATCGAAGCGGAACTGGACAAACTGGTGGGTCAGGGTATTTTGGTTCCTGTGGACTCCGCAGATTGGGAGACACCAATTGTAACTGCCATGAAATCTAACGGGGAGGTTAGAATTTGTGCTGATTACAAGTGTACTATCAATAAGGCAATTCGCCCGAATGCCTATCCAGTGCTGGTAGTTAGCCAATTGCTGGCCAAGTTACATGGGGTAAATGCTTTGCAAAGTTGGACCTAGCACAGGCTTACCATCAGTTAACAGTTACACCTGCGGCCACAGCTGCCCAGATGATAGTTACGCACAAGGGTGTGTTTAAGGTGACGTGCCTCCAGTTCGGCATGAACTCAGCCCCTGGGATATTTCAGGCGCTTGTGGAACACCTCCTTAATGGTCTCCCCAGGGTCTTACCATATTTTGATGACCTATTGATAACAGCTGGGGATGAGTCAGAGCTAGCCCAGAGATTAGACCAGGTAATATCTGTGTTCGAGAGGGCTGGGTTATGCCCGATAAGGGACAAATGTGTGTTCTACACAAACGAGATTGAGTTTCTGGGGTTTTGAATCACCCCCGATGGGGTAAAACCATCGAAATCCAAAGTTGTGGCAGTACAGGATGCCTCTAGACCAGCTGCCAAACCAGAGCTACAGTTGTTCTTAGGGCTCCTGAACTTCTACCACTCCACCTACTGAAGACGGATGCAGTCTGGCGGTGGGGGGAGGGTCAAGAGTGGGCGTTCAATGAGTTAAAATGGCTCCTCTCTTCTGAGGCGATATTAACTCATTTTGACCCCAGAAAGCCCAAAGTACTTGTGTGTGATGCCTCACCGGTGGGGGTCAGGGCTGTCCTCTGCCACATGCTCAAGAACGGAAGGGAGGTGCCGATTGTGTTCTACTAGAGATCCCTTTCAAAAGCAGAGTGCAACTATTCACAGACAAATAGGGAAGCCCTCACAATCATCGCAGGGACAAAGAAATTCCATGATTTCTTGTATGGGAGGGAGTTCACCATTGTCACAGACCGCATGCCCCTCCTGGGAATCTTTGTCACAGCCAAGCCCACTCCCCAGATTCTATTCCCACAAGTGTTACGATGGGCAATTTTCTTAAACGCATACCAGTTCACACTGGTACATCGCCCAGGGAAAGACATCGCTCATGCGGATGCGCTTTCCAGGTCTCCCCTACCAGAGCTGGGGGAACCCAAGTGTGAGGTTAAGCAAGATCTCCAGGTGCTGCTCATCAAGTCTCTCAACTCACCCCCATCGTGCCCTCAGATATCGCCAAGGCAACTGCCAAAGACAAGGTTCTGTCCCAGGTGCTGGCATGGGTAAAGAAGGGCTGGCCCACAATGTCCCCATCCGAGGAACTTGCATAGTTCTTCAGGAAATGTTTCGAGCTCTTGCTCAAGAGAGGATGCCTCCTCTGGGGCCAGAGGGTAGTAATTCCTGAGGTTTTTTGAGCCAAGGTGCTCCATTTACTACACATGAGTCACCGGGGATCGTGAAGTCGAAAGCTATGGCTAGGAGCTATTTCTGGTGGCCCAACATAGATAAGGACATAGAGCAGTTGGTGGGTGCGTGTGAGAGTTGCCAACACTCATGGCCTGAGGAGCACAGATTACCACCCCCCCAGGGAGTGGGACACAGCCCGCAGACCATGGTCAAGGGTCCACGTGGACTTTGCGGGGCCCTTTCGGGGTACAATGTTCTTGTTAGTAGTTGATTTCGTTCTCAAAATGGCTGGTGGTCATTCCAGTGCGAAACACATCCTCCGCAGCCACAGTTGAACACCTGAGGAAGGTGTTCACGCATTTTGGCCTTCCCGATGTGTTAATTTCGGATAACGTGACCACATTCATGTCCACCGAATTCCAGGCATTCCTCGAATGGAATGTGATCAGGCATGTTACCTCTGCTCCATTTCACCCTGCCACAAACGGTCAAGTAGAGCGCCTGGTCCACACTACAAAGGAGGCACTAAGGAGGATGGGTCCGGGGGATCTGGAGCTACAGCTCTGCAAATTCCTCCTGTGCTATAGGGTTACTTCGCTTGCATCTGGGCAATCCCCCATTGAGATCCTGATGTGAAGAAGACTCACAACATTGTTTGACCACTTGGATCCTCCCAGGGTGGAGGATAGAGGCACAAATGTGGCAGTAGATCAGAGGAAGGTGTTCGGGGCAGGTGATCCGCAGAAATTACTGCAGAAAGTACTGCAGAAATTATGTGAGCTCAGGGCCAGCGTGGGTACCCGGGAAAGTGGTGGAACAAACCGGACCCATATCGTACCAAATAAAGATAGGGTCAGGGTTACTGTGGCGGAGACACCCAATCAGCTTAGGAGAAGAGTTACGGAAGCCACGGGAAAAAGTGGGTATTTTGATGAGTCAGCGTTAGGGTTGCCCCCCAACCATGTAACCCAAGGGGGGGATACATGACTCAGCTTGACAGGCTGCATAGACCCACAGGAGACCATCTCCCAACCCAGAGATGAACAACCCTAGTTTTATTTTTTGTTACAGTATGGGAGGAGTTTTTGTGAGTGTTCCCCCACTTGTCCCAGTGAGCAGCAGGGCTTTGAGTTGTCCCAGAGGTCCCCCCTCCTCCCCTACACAGAGATACCCCTTCCCTGCCCTTTCAATGGGATTCAATGGGATACTGCAGTTTTCCTGGGGGGAAAGTTCAGGTGCAACAGCTGATTCTGGCAGCACCGCTGAATCGACCAGCTGACCGCTGTGCGCCTGCCGGCCCCCACAATGGTTGAGGGACTTCGTCCCATCCTAGGGGGAGGGATGTTGTGTATGCATGTAGTTTATCTGCTCACCATCAGCGCAGATGATGGAGCTCACGTGGCTCCAATTTACCCAATGAGTAACTAGCACAGGAAACCTTCCCACCACAGGTGAACTATGGCAGGTATGCAGTACGTCAGAAAGACGTCTTTGATACTGCAACCAATAGGTGCCTTCAGGCAACATTCAAATGTATCATGTACTATATAGGATCAATGTTACAATAAAGTAGTGTTTAGCCCATCTGCCGGCTCATGTGCAATCAATCTGCCTACATCAAACCAGCTTTCCCACATTGTCATTTTTTATTTTCCCAAAACAAATTCATTTTCCCTGTCTCTTCATTTTTCCCTTGTTATTTTTGTGTCCCTCCAACCTGAAAAGAATTGCTCTAATTTCCAGCAGAGCAATATTTATCTGTAATCATTACTCTCCTTTAGCAAGGAAAAATGCAGACGGAAGAAAGGAACAGCAACTTAAAAAACAGGATGTGCAGAGTTAACCCTGATCCAATTCCTTTTCTCTATATTTGATTTTCCAATCTTGTTTTTTTCATTCTTCATCTATAATTTAGATATGTTGTCAATCATAGGATATGAAATGTTGCTTTCATGGAAGAATCGGTTCAGAATAAATTAAGAATTTCTTTTTACTCTACAAAGCCTTTTTTGTGACATGAGCTTTGGTTCATTTAATATGCAGACACATGTTACTATTCAGTGGCATGAGTCAACCACATAAACAATAGAAGCAATTACTGGATGTTGCAGAAGCATTCAAAGCACAAAAAAATTCATCAAAAGTTCCCTAAACTCAGATATTTTCTTCAAAAGTCCTTAACTCCAATGATTTCTATAGCATTAGAATTCAAATAATTAAAATATATGACACACATGCATGCATGCATGCATACCTACATAAATAGCTATGCCCAATTGTTGGAATAATTTAAGAGTTTTCTTAATTTTCCCAGGGCTTTCCAAGATTGAGCATTTGTCCTACTTAATATACCAAATTCAAAATTGATTCCATCAATATTGTTCTCATTATTCACATAGTGCATTCTTGTCTTGTCACGTTACGACTTTTCCTTGATCTTTCATTCCTACAGAAAGCAAAGTTTGTTTTGTTTTGTTCTTGGCCAGAATTTTACATTATTTACTTCTCAGTTAAATTCATATCCATGACAAGATCTTTTTTCCATCCTGTGGCTAAAGCCATTTTCCCAGGTTTTTTTTATTCAGAGAAAGAAATGACTACATATTTTTCAAACATTCAGAGAAGGGTTAAACCTATCATCAGAGGTAGGATTAAGTTCTAGATCTCTCCTTTGTTGATGTTGTTCAGTCGCACAGTCGATTCCGACCCTTTGCAACCCCAGGTACCATTGCCCTCCAGGCACCTTTGTCCTCCACCATCCTCCTCAACCCACCCAGCACTGTGCCCATTGCATCTAAAATACCATCTCCTTATCATCTCTTAATGAAGAAGAAAGCCTTACCATGTCTGAGCTTCTCCGCATAAACCAAGAACAACTTGGGCTTCCTGACCTCATGGTGATCCTCAACATATAGAGGAAGCTTTCTTTTTCCAAATGTCCTCTTTATTTGAAGAAAGAAACAGGAAGAGGTTTTATATTTGGGGGAAAATTGTCACAAAGTTCTCTATCTATCTCTATCATTTGCAATCTGTTTCTATTTATTCCAGACTCCCAGTTACAGCAGATCCTCTCTTCATCCATCCATCCCTCTTTTCCTAGGTGTTTCCCACATGTCCCACCCATTCAAGTCTTCTATGTTTCATCAGTCCAACAACGTTAGGCTTCTTGTACATTTGTTCCAACTCTATATTATGGTGTTTTCTCTATTCCCTAGTAGATAGATCTTGTACCGGTCCATAGATCATAGAGGAAAAGATGTGAGCACTCGATAAGATTTAGTCAAATGTTGAAAAATGATCTTTGTAGTTTGGTAATATTGTACCTGCATGTAAAATCTGTTAATGCTAACATAAGTCTGTAATAATGGTCAGAATCTCATTCCTCAGAAAATTTTGAGTCTGGAGAAAATATAAAAATAATTTAAAGATATTATGGGTATCTTAATTAAATTAGATGTAAAAACAGCATTATTAACGGATCTAGATGATAAAAATTTAGATGCAAACAAGAAGAATTTGTTATAAAAAAATTAATGGTAGCAAGGCAGGAGATTGCAAAAAAATGGAAATATAATATGAACTTAGGGATAGATAATTAATATAAAGAAATTTGGGAAACAGCTCTGAATGATAAACCTGTGAATTAAACTTGAAAAACAGGAATAACACAAGAATTTTTTGGGGGACATTTGGAAATCTTTTTTGGTGCATTCATTGAAGAAGAATAAAGGGAGTAAACCAGCACCAGACACATTGAGCTTTTGTGAAAAGTAAGAAGATTCTGAAAATAAATGGTGAATGCTGGACATTGTAAATAGCACAGGGTTGGTTTTGTTTTTGTTTTTTTCAACAGTAGCAACACAAAATAAGAGAAAGTAATTGACATCAGGTATTGAAAAAAGGATAAAATAAGATGTTTGTATAAAAATTGAGATTTGAAGTTCATGGTAATAAGATATGATTCAATGATACGCAAGTGGAAATAAAAAAAATGAGAAATTGAATTTTAAGACAACAGTACATGGATATGAATATGTAAGAGATGCTTGATGAACTTGAACTTGTCAATTTTCTTTTATGCTTTTTATATATTTTTATTATCTTATTTTGATTTTTTGTTTGTTTATTGTGTATGTAATTTTTGTTTTAAAAAATTAATAAAATTTTAAAATCTTAAAAATAAAGTTTTGAGTCTGACATCATACCAGCCAGGACACTTTTAAACTGCAAAGTCTGGCCTGGATTTTTCTTCACACAAGACAAGCCCTGGGAGATTCAATAGTTCAATCTCAGCCTTCCCTGATAAATTACAGCCTGCCTTCTTCCCAGGGTTAGCTACTAACCAGTTCTATGGCCTATTCTTGGTAGCATATACAGACAGACTTCCTTTACTGGTGCAATGAAACACAAGGGCTTGAATTATTTAAAAAGTTTATTTAACACAACTGAGGTATTTACAAACATCAACAGTCAGATTTCAAAAAGGGGAAAAACACAAAAGGCAACTCTATCAAATACTAAAAAACAAAACAAAAAACACTTCAGGCAATACAGTTCCACACTTTATACGCACATTGGCAAATTTACAAGCCTCTCTTACTATTCTAGGGAAGCCTTATTTTCCCTACTCAGTTGGGTGATTCCTAGACAGCAACTATTTCAAAACCACTCCATTTTCTTCCTTTTTATTTCTCCTCAGCTGGATCATTTCTTCTTTGAGACCCTTTTTATTATTTTACCTCAGGGTTCTCTTCAGGATTCTCCAGAACCTTCTCCATCCATCATTCACTCTCAACAAATCCCAGTCCATTATGCAAATTAGCTCTTCTCAACATTCTATTTCCATTTTGAAATTTTGAAATTTTAGTTTTGAAGTTTTTAAATTTTTAAATTGTACTGTATGGTACTATCTTAATTGGTGTTTCTGTAGCTGTTTTTAAATTAAGGGATATGCCTTATTCGAGTTGATATATAGCAACCGAGAAATTTCGTTGTTCCCGCAAGGGGACAATGACAATAATGATCTATCTATCTATCTATCTATCTATCTATCTATCTATCTATCTATCTATCTATCTATCTATCTATCTATCTATCCACTGCTGCTAATCTTCCTTGTCTTTACCTGCACTATCATTACCAAGGCTATTTTCAATCCATTTTCCCCAGCACTCTGCACATGCTCTCATTCATCCATCTACTCTAAATACATTCATTCCTTACAAAGGCACCCACATATGCTATGATTATTATTTTTTCTAGACATCTGTGGCAAGCCTGAAATATATCACTTATGCTTTGCTTTATCATAATTTATATAGTATTTAGCTTGCTAGATAGCTCAGTGGCTTAGATTTCTGGTTGCAGAGTGAAAGATTTTGGTGTTCAATTTTCCACTGTACCTCCTGGGAGAAGAGCCAGTCTTTGTATTCATGTGCAAGCTGCACAATCCAAGTTATCCTCAGAAAAAGGGAGTGGCAAATCACATCGATTCATTTTTTATCTAGAAAACATTGGAAAGTCTAGCATAAACTGAAATGGATTTGACATCACACAATTATTGTTAGTACAATTAATTTAATTACTTACCCATACACATAGGAAACATTTCAGCCTGAAGCTTATTTAAGTCAAAAGATTGATTGTTGCTATTGACAATATTATCTGGGGGGACTGGAGGGATAAGAAGGACACTGGAGCCACCACCAAAAAAACGCACTGTGACTCTCCCGGGGCCCCGCCATCGGCCCGGGATGGGAGTCAACTGCGGCCACCAGCCCTGCCTCCCTCTGGCCCTGCCTTGACTAGAGGGATAAAAAGGATGCTGGAGCCACTGCCGAGAAGCTGCGCCATGACTCTCGCAGCCCCCCAGCATTGGCCTGGGATGGGAGTCAGCTGCGGCCATTGGCTCTGCTTCCCTCTGGCCCAGCCTCGCCTCACCTCAGCCCTCTTCCTGGGTCCGGCATTTGCTGCAGGGGAGAGTGAACACCTCAGCTCCCGGCATAGCAAAAGACTTTGAAGTTGGACGCCACCACCTCTCCTCAGCCCTCTTCCCCAGTCCGGCTTTTGCTGCGGGAGTCTGGGCTTGCAGCACCGCTCTGTTGCCGTGCTCTGTCAATGCTGCTGAGGACTTGGAGTTGGCCTCCAATGTGGTTGTTGAGCCTGGTCCTTGTCAAACCCCGTTTAAAGTCATTGAGCTTTGGGCTCAGAGCCCCCCCCTTGGATTATTGTACTTTTTTCCTGTTGTGTAATTTGTAAATCTTTATTGTAACCCTACTGTTCACTCTTATTGTATTTATATTGTATTTTTGATATGTTATTTTTCCCTATTGCATTTTTGTATTGTTATATTGTACTTAATATGTTGTAATGCCACCCTGAGTCGGCCTTGTACTGAGTAGGGTGGGGTTTAAATCTGAAAATAAATAAATAAATAAATAATGGTGTTGGTATTTAGATAGGACAGAGAAATACCAAAAAGGAGAGTTCTACTATCATACAGAATTATCGTCCATACTGATACTCACTGAAAATGTACAGTAAGGGTATGTCAAAGATAGATGGAACTGTAACAGCTAAAATACTCCTGGGGACTTGATTGTTCAGAAGTTCAAGCATGGGGCAGTAGGCAGAATAATGCAAAGGAGATAACTATTAACCTAGTTTAAACAATTACTAAAAGCTGCCCCTTTTATTTTGCTTTTTCTTACTTCAGAGCAAGCCTGGCTATTCTGTAGAATAATGCATATCTGTGTATGCTGAAAGACTACCCAGCTGCTAGCAGGTGCTTCTAGGATTACTACCTTTATGTAGAGTCACCATCACAATACCAACCATGCTGATCCACATCTCAGTTATTTAGAATGTTTTACCACAGATTGTGGTGATCCTGCCACTGCTTTTGTGTAGCAGAATAGATTTAATTCTTCCCAAGAAAGTGAAGAAACACTGTAGGTTTTCTGTAGTTTGAAATCTGCCTTTTTATAGCCACCTATTGCTTTAAAAAAGAGAAGGATTTTACATCTCTGGCTTATACAGCAGAAGTGAAAATATTTTTGATCTATAATTAACATTGATCGTACTTTATTTCAGGTTTTTCTTCACTAGAGCATCACTTGATTAACTAACTGTCAAAATTAGGTAGCAGTTTGGCTAAAGTTCAAGAAGCATTATTCTCAATGGGAACTGCAAGATTTGAAAGAAAATAACAAGAAGAGTCAAGAAAGGAAAATTACATTCCCCATCAGCCTTTTTCTCTCTAATGTGTATATAATTCAGAAGCAATTTAACCAATGAATTGATGCAATGGAAACAAACAGCAGCAGTAAAATACAGTTTTGAGGCTGCATAATGAAAATAGCAAGCTACTAAATGCAGAACATGTTGGAATAAAATGAATACGGAATGCAGCAATTTAGAATCAAAGTGTAAAAACAAAAGTGCAGGAGGGAATCAAGCTCAATAACAATTCTGTTACTGTGTTTACCCTTCCAAGAATTTCATAATAAAACTGTAAAATGCATTTTGTTGCTGATAGAACTACTGTATAAACAAGGAAGTGTGTAACAAATAAATAGCAAATGCACATTTGTCACAAAATAAACTGATCTTGCAAAAGGCCCTTAAAACTGATAGAACTCCAGCTTAGGATCAAAGTCTGTGGAAAAGGAAATGCAAATTTCCAGCAATTGGCTTGCTTTTTCCACAGACAATGTGATCCCCACAGTGTTAAGTGCCTTAGCCCTCAGATTTGCAAATAAAGCCCACCTCTACCTTCCAACGAGCGATCACAAAGTTTGCTGCAATGGAAGATGTGGAGCAGAGTGAAGGCATGAGCATTGACAATGGATTACACTTCACTATTTAAGGAAGTATCAAATTGAATGATGTGCTGAATGAAGCCCCTGTTTTGACACAAAACAATCAAGAATGAAATACTATATCTGATTTTTTTTTTCCTACAGAGATGGGGAAAACAATTAATCCTGTATTGTCTGAAGTGAAACCTATCAGCTTAAGCTGGTGTAACAAGTTTGGTGTCTCCATCTTGGGTCATTGCTTTAGCATAGAACCTAAGACTGCAACAATAATAAGTGTGAATACATTTTTGGGGCTTTTCTGTTTCTTCTCTCACTTTGTCAAGCTTTTCAACATAGACATTTTTGAAATGGTAGCCGTGTTATTCTGTGCAAACGTATCAGAGAGCAAACAAAACAAAACAAAGACAAAAAGCACTGTGGCACCTTAAAAACTAACTCCTGTATTTTAATGTTAAGCTTTTATAGATCAAGTCCACTTCATCAGACATAAGAGTGGATATCATGGTATAAAGAGAAGTGTCTCACCGCATATAGGAATCATAAGGATTCCTTGCAACTTGTAAAGATGCATGGGGGTATGGTTTCTGCTGGGGAATGCCTCCATAAACTCCATATGGAATTTATAGACACTATCCCATTCCAATTTGTTGGCTGATGGTCCCATAATTTAACCTGTGAACCTCTCACCAAACTATGGCACTGAGAGTATTTTGAATTTCAAAAATCCCATCTCTTGTGACAGCTAGATTATAACAATCCAAAGCACAACAATAAAAAAGGGAGAACAAAGGAGAAGAAGTCAAATAGTGTAACCAGTCAGTTTCCAACAGATTGGCTATTGCAGTATTTTGCCACCACCTTCTTGTACAGATCGATTTTTGCTCATGTTTAAGAATGGGATGACAAGAAACACTTGGCCTAAAGCTAATCATCAAAAAAGCACACAAAAGCAAAAAGGGGGAAAGTAAATTCATTCTAAATGTAGCAATATGTAGATGTGGTCTGTGGATACCTGGTGCTTGACTGGCAGATTGTTCTTGAATTTAAAAAAAGATAATTCTTTATGCAGTCATTTGACTTGGTGAATGACACAGAGCTTTATCATTTCAAAGAAAAGATTCCCTTTCTAATTCTAATTCTATTCATTATTCACTCATGACCATTTTGTTGATCCTAAAGAGACAATGACCTTTTTCATCAGAGAATGAAGAATTGGCAACATAAGCATTTCAGGATGACAGGAAGAGAATGCTAACCAGTGTGCAATGAATAGGAAATAAGTTAATAAAGGCAGGAAACCAAAACTCTTTTTTTTTTGCTTTGCTCAATTTATGATATAATATATGACTAGCATGTGAATGTACTAGTATTTATTGTTTATTTTTTACAGAGAACTATGAGAACTCAATAGGCTTGTTAGTGAAGTCATGCTTTTATATATCACTAGTAGAGGTTGCCCGGCGTTGCCGGGCTGTTTTAAATTGTGTTGGAAGGTTAAAGGTCAATCTTTGAAGAAATCAACCGTGACTGCTCATTGGAAGGTCAAATAGTAAAGACGAAGATAAAATACTTTGGACATCAAATGAGAAGGGAGGATTCACTTGAGAAGGCCTTGATGTTGGGAAAGGTGGAGAGTAAAAGAAGAAGGGGGAGGCCAAGGATGAGATGGCTAGATGGTATTGTAGACACAGTGGGCACAGAACTGGGAGTGCTGAGGGGGAAGGTGGAGGACAGAGGTGCCTGGAGAACAATGGTCCATAGGGCCGCAAAGGGTCAGAATCGACTGTGCGACTGAACAACAACATTATTTGACCTTTTGTGTAAAATTGCGATTGTTTTGTTATTGTTTTGATTTGTTTTTACTGTTGTGGCCTTTTGTTTGGGACTGTTGTGTGTTTTTGAATTGTTTTTACTATTGTGGCCAGCAGGTGGTGCTGGTACTGTTTTTTCTCTCCTGGCCTCTGGGTGGAGCTTCTTCCAGTAAGTAGTCTCTTTCTTTATTCATTTCGTTTCCAGTCATCATGCAGGTAGGACATGTGCTGTTGATTTGGCTTGTTTTCTGTATTTTGTGTGTGGGGGGGGGTGTTTGGGTTTTGTTTTGTTTTTGACTGTTTTGTTTTTGATTGTTTTTGTTTGCTTTGTATTGTTTTTGTGTATTTTTTGGATGTTTTTGATTGTGTTTAAAGGTGTTTTTGGATATTTATTTATTTATTTTTATAATTTTTGTTGTTGTTGTGGCTTGGGGGGGTGTTGGTTTATTTCCGCGGGCTTTATTGTGTTATGGTGCTTTGATTGTGTGGAGTCGTGAAAGTAGATCGGGTTTCCCCTTTAATATCAGAGGGTGGGGGGTGTTGATCCCCCTCTCCGCTGGCTCCCCAGGGTTTGGGAGGTTTGTGGGGACAAAAGGGGTATGTCCCCACAACCCTTCTGGACCCAGGAGACCAGGGAGAGGGGATCAGTTCCCCCCCTCCTAAAGAAAACTCCGTGTTTAAAGAGAAGAAACCACTTGGTTTCTCCTCTTTAAAGACGGGGTTTTTTTGGGGGGGGGGAATCGATCCCCTTTCCCTGGTCTCCTGGTTCCAGAAGTGTGTGTGTGGGGGGGACATACCCCTTTTGTCCCCACAAAGCTCCCAACTCTAGGGGAGGCAGCAGAGGGGGGATTGCAACCCCCCACCCACTGATATTAAAGGAGAAGCTCCAAAGCTCCAATCGGGACCTTCAGGCGCCGTTGGTGAGGGAAAGAAGGGTGGTTGGTGTTTGCGTGGCTGTGAGGCGGTGAGTTTGTTTTTAATTTTTCAGGTGCCGGCTTCCTCAGCGCTCTGCGCACTCATGGTGCACAGGATGCTGGGGCTTGTAGTAATGGGTTTATGCTTTGTGTTTGTGCTACGTTTTTTTAAAACTGTTTTGTTTTGATTGGCCATGGTGCATTTCCAAACGTTCCTTGCGCCTCACCGCGGCAGAGCCTCTGAGGCTGATTGGCTCTGGTGCGGCGCGGCACAAGGAACATTGGGAAATGAAGTTGTTTCCCTTTTTTCACGTTTGTGGGGCTGTTGCCCCACTGGCGCAATTCTCAGTCCTGCGTTTACCTGCATACCCAGTTCGGACGTGTTCCCGAATGGATGGTGCAGGCTAGTGGGGCCTGGCTAAGGAGCCTATGCAAAGTTCCAATGGTTAACCTTCAATTTTATATATATAGATTAGATTTGCCACTTGATTTCTTTGGCCACTGCATATCCATGGGAACATCCTGTAGAAAACATTCATGGCCAAAGTACATAAGAACTCCAGTTAAAACATGAAAAGGACTAGCTTATCAAAATTCATTTTTTAAAAGTTCTATAATTTTTCATGACCAAATTAGCAGTGACCTGGTGGCTTAGTGGTTAAGGTGCTGAGCTTGGAGACTGGAAGGTCAGGTTTTGGTACCCAAGGGTTGCACTTGGCGACATGAAAGGAACCTCATTCTGGCATCCACTGAGTGGAGCAAAAACTCCTTTCAACCCAGAGTAATCACTGACACAAAATTATTATTATTATAGGACCAAATTGTGTTGGGCATTATGAGTACCTGATCATTATTACTTGTTTTATTGGTGAATATATTTTCAACCTTTACAATGCAAGAAATTTTTTTTGGTTATATGACTAGATCTCTATCTGCTTAAAACAGAGCTGTAAAAAAAGAAGTTAAAATGAATATATCTTATGTGTACCATGGATCCAGTTCTGTGAGTTGTTTTCTGGTCCTGAGCCCTTTTGACACATAAAGTCTTCATCAGCTCCAGGCCAATATTGATGAAGCTGCTGGCCTCCATCAGAATGAATTCAAGTGGGTTTAACCCACTTGGGGACTATGACCCTTCCCTGTGGACTTTGCCATTCCAACTTAGTCCTCAGCCTGATGATCAATGTTGAGTCACTGGCCGATGAGGACTTTGTGTACCAAAAGGGCTCAGGATCATAAAGGAACTTGCAAATCAGATAAGAAGTATGGGTGTCACACTGTGATACGGAAGGCAAATGGAAGGTCACTGCATTGTATTGTACCCAGAACAATCTTCATGGCTGATTGCCATTATAATAATTTTGTATCAGAAATTATTTTGGGTTGAAAGGATTTTTGCAGGAGAAACTCTGCTCAGAGAATGCCTAAATGAGGCTCCTTTCATGTCCAGCTAACAAGGTGAGCTTCTTAACCACTGAGCCACTGCAGGCTCATGGCTGATTGCCATGAGGATAGCCAATGTTCAGAATCAGATGCAGCACTTTAAAGAAGAATAAATACTCATTTTCTTAATTTCCTACGTCTGAATGAAGAATGTTCTGCTAATGATTTTGCTTTCCCAAGGCCAGAATCTACTGGCTAATACAGCTGCAAGCTCACTTGTCTTGACAATACAAACACTAAGCCCCCCATGGTTTTAGTAGTAAATCTTGATATGCAGGTGTTCATTATGATAGTTCCCATAACTACCACTCCCCAATGAGTCCAAAAATGAAAGCAGATGGATCAGCCCCACCAGATCTTTTCTACAACTAATTGCCCATTCAATGATGAATAACCCACAAATACTTCACAATAGTTTGCAACAACTTATTTTCTACCTACTTTGGAGATCACAACAGCCTTTGAAGGAAAAAGTGAAAAAATGTTACCTTCAAAAGAAGGATGGTCCTCTGGCAGCCTTTCAAATGAAAGGCTATCTCTTTTTTAAAAAAATAAGTCATATGGACACACTAAAACAGGGATGGTCAACCTTAGTGCCCCAGGTGTTCCTGGACTTCAATTCCCAGATGTCCTGATCTGCAGGTGTGCTTATTTGGGCTTCTGGGAATTGAAGTCCAAGAACACCTGGGACACTAAGGTTGGCTACCCCTACTCTAAAACTACACACACACCTATGTGAGTTTTATTCATTATAAAGATGTTCTTTCTAGATGCTAACTTTATGAGCCTGGCCATGTGTTGAAATATTCAAGAGAGGCCTAGCTCTCCATCTCATCACCCTCACAAGTGCATTTGGCGAGAACATAGTAGAGGGCTTTCTCTGTAGCTGTTCTCAAACTCTGGTCTTTGGTCCTTGGCCAGAGAGATCTAAACTAAAATAAATAAAGTAATTGGCACTAAAATGTTTTCTTCTAATGTATTTCACTTAAATATGCTCCAGGGTAAGGGCATTCCCACCACCATCCCTCCAATCACTATGGGTACTACCATCCTTTGAATTATGTGTTTCAGGTAAAGGGGTACTCCCACAAGAGCACCACCAGAAATTTAGGTATAATCTGTGCCTGAGTAACAATAAGAGCCTTCTCTGTGTCCGCACCAGCCCTCTGGGACCTCCTGCTAACAGAGTTATGTCTCCAGATGGATTTGCTGCCCTTCAGGGAAAAAAACTCAAAACCTGGCTGGAGGGCCAGGTATGGGATGCAGATTGAAGAGTAACCTCCATTGGGTGGTTGGTATAGAGGATAACTCCTTCCTCCATGGTCCCTTCAGTCCCTGCAACCTTTTTTTAGGGGGTGGGTAGTTTTAATTAATTTTAATTATGTTTTATCTGTGATTGTTAACTGCCCTGAATCGGCCTGGGCTGAGTGGGCGGTGTAGAAATCGAACAATTGTATTGAATTGAATTGAATTGAATTGGATGCAATCCACCACCACCCAACAATATGCAAATTAAAGTAAGCAGAGAGAAATAAGGGGAAGGAATTAAGTTGGAGAAGAAACCTGGGAAGGGGGGCAATGAAGATAATAAAATTATTGCTATTATTTTTAAATGACAAGAAAAGAAGAATCAGAGAAGGAAAAGAAAGATGTGTTGGGGTGGAGTTGAGATAGGAAAAGAGAACTAAAAAAGGGAGGGGAAAAGTTTTTTGGTATGTCAAGGTGAAGCTGGGAAGTGTGAGAAGGCAGAATGAATATAGTAGCAAGAAAGAATTCTGTGTGCTATGAGGGAGAGAGGAGTGAAACACCAGTGAAGACTACAATTATACTGTTTAAAACAAATGTACAGTATATCAATACATAGGCCAGTGTAGTCCCATATATCCCATGTATCAGTTTTTTTACAGTATTACCACCCTCTAAGTTGATTTTCCCCCAAAATAAAATTGCTTGTGCCTTGTTGTTTTTATACATATTTTTAATATTGCTTTTATGCACTATTTTAATATAATATATTGTTTAAATTTCTTCTGATTTTGTAATAATTGTTTATTTCTGTTTTTTATTTTATTTATTTTTTAACCATGTAAGCTCCCTTGGGTCCTTTATAGGAGAAAGGGGAGGTTAAAAATATTTAAAATAAATAAATAAAATTGATGAAAGAGTAAAGGAGGGCGCCACATATTTTATGGGACGCCATGAAAGCGGTATTAAGGGGAGACTGCATTCAGGAAAAAAATTATTATTGATAGATAATTAAATAGGAAAATAGTGAAAAGAGAACAAGAATTAAAAGAATTAGAAAGAAGACATGCAGAGGATGGTAATGAGAGGAATTTGAATAAACTTCAGTCTTTAAGAAAAGAGGTAATAGGCTTAGAAATTGATAAAGCAAGAAAAGATTTGGTATATCTAAAGAGAAATGACTTTGAATTTAACAATAAGGATATGAAAACTTTAGCAAAAAGAGCAAAAAATAAGAAGGTCAAGAGACAAATAGAAGCTCTGGCAGATGAGGATGGTCTCATAGTACATAAACTAGAGGGGAAACTCCATATTGCAGAAATGTTCTTTGCAGATTTATACAAAGAAAAGTCTGTTAATGTGACAAATTTAGGAACTTTTTTAGATCAAAATTTAAATATAAAACTAAAAAAAGAACACTCAGATTATATGGAGCAAGAAATTCAAGATAAAGAAATTGAAATAGTGATTAAAAACTTAAAAAATGACAAAGCACCAGGTGAAGATGGTTTTCTGTCGGAAATATATAAACAATGTCAGGAAGTAATGATTCCCAAATTAAAGAAATTGTATAATTATATATTAGAGGGGGGTAATATGCCAAAATCCTGGAGTCATTCAATTATGATATTGATCCCAAAACCGGGTAAAGACAGGGAAAAATTGATGCCTACCACCCTATCTCCTTATTAAATCAGGACGCTAAGATATTCACCTCTTTATTGAATAATAGACTTAATAGCTTTTTAAGCTTTTATATAGGAGAGGACCAAGCTGGTTTTTTGAAGGGCAGACAGATGGAGGGACTGATAAGTAGGTTAGTCAATATTATAGATTTGATTAAAAAGAGTAAGAAAAAATGTAGGAATGTATCTGGTTTCTGTCTTGCCTGTCTTCCTAAACATATTGTAAACAAAGGCCTCTTTGCTTACTGAGAGACAACGCTTGATTGTGGGCATGTGTAGAATAGTGAAAAAGTATTCTCCTTATTTGGGCTCTGACATTCTGATTGGCTGTTTGCCTTAAGTTTTGTTTCTGATATACTCTGCTTGAATAAAGAGAAGCCATGATTATGCCTTTGTTCAGCCAAACTGCAGTCGTGTGTGTATGCTTTGCTCTCTGCTTTTCTCTCTATCTCTGTTCCCTCCTTACTCTGTCTAATGAGCTGGACTCCGTTAGACCTTTTAACTCTCTCTCTTAAAAGATCTGGGGCTATAAACTGCTCTGTTAGATGAGGCTGATTATCTTTACATGGATCAGATTCCTACAGAAAAAGTTTGTAATTTGGCACTAGATATCTACAAAGCATTTGACTCTATTCAGTGGTCAACTATTAAAGAAATATGTTGCAGATTAGAGTTTGGTTCTAAATTTAAACATGCAATTGATCAATTATATAATGATTTGGTGACAAGAATAAAAATGAATAATAGGTTATTGGAGAAATTGAAATTAAGGCTGGTACTCGACAAGGCTGTCCGCTCTCCCCATCACTTTTCATTCTAGCAATGGAGTTGTTAGCAAGAAGTATTCGACAAGATGAAGGTTTGACAGGTGTTAAAAACAAAAAAAAAATAGTTTATTTGCAGATGACACCTTGCTAGTGGTCAAGGACCCTCTTCTAAATATTAATACAATTCAACATCACTTGAAGTTATTCGAGCAAGTTACAGGATTAAAAATAAATTAGAATAAAACAGAAGCTATTACTTGTAATCTATCGGAGGGGGAAAAGAAGAAAGTAATGGAGAAATATAAATTTAAAATAAGAGATAGAATGAGATATTTGGGAATAATGGTGTCAGACGAAGTTAAGGATTTGTATAAGATCAACTTTAATAAGTTAAAAGAGGAAATAAAAAGAATTAAGGATCAATGGAAATCATTGAAAATATCATGGTTTGGGATGATAAATTTGTGCAGGATGAAAATTATGCCAAAACTAAACTTTCTAATTGAGAATTTACCAATACAAATAAAAGAAACAGCTTAAATTCTGGCAGAAACTGATAAATGATATCTGTAATAACGGGAAAAAGCCAAGAATTAATAAAAGTTTATGGTATTTAAAAAACAAGTTGGGAGGGCTAAATAGCCCAAATGTTAAACTCTATTACAGAGCTTTCAACTTAAAGAGAATTATTAAACTATTAAGTCAAAATTGTGTGCAAAAGTATGAATTAGATTATATAGAGTTTAGAAATTGGAAGGGCAAATTATTTTTAGGTGAGATAAGAACTAATCCCCAAATTTGTAATTTTTCTTTAAAGAATATATTTAGAATATGGAAAGGATTAAAACCAATATTATCTCCAAATTTTTCACCCATAATGGAAATTCTAGACCAACAAAATTGTCCTTTAGAGGTAACAATAAGTACAAGAGAAATTATAATACGCAAAAAAGCTCTATTAATCACGGATTGGATTGATAATTGTAATACCCTCTTCCAAAGAACAAGTATTTATGTGGAGTTAGGCTTAAATTGGCTGCAAGAACTCCAGATGGAGGCGTGGAACAGAAAGATGAGGGAAAATAGTACAATAAATTGGGCATCAACCCCCTTTGAAAATCTGACTCTTGAAGTAAGAAATGGTAAAAAAGAATTTAAAAGGTTTAGTGGGTAAGATTTATCAGTTGTTAAATTCTAGTGAAGATACTCAGCATTGGCTTAAAAAAACTTGGGAGGAGGATTTGGGAATTATAATAAAAGATGAGAACTGGAAAAAGAAATGGACCCATAGAAGTATGAAATCACTTTCAATAAAGGAAAAAGAACATAATTGTAAAGTACTTTGGAGG
The DNA here is from genome assembly GCA_035047345.1 of Bradypodion ventrale. Taxonomy (NCBI): domain Eukaryota; kingdom Metazoa; phylum Chordata; class Lepidosauria; order Squamata; family Chamaeleonidae; genus Bradypodion; species Bradypodion ventrale. Next base: position 44,598,808 of record JAWDJE010000005.1, read on the forward strand.
TGGTATCTCACTCCAGCCAAATTACATTTAATAAATAATAAAACTCTGATTTATGCTGGAGATGTAATAAAGGAAAAGGGACTTACATTCATATGTGGTGGCTGTGTGGTAAAATGAGGAATTTCTGGGATGTTATAGAAGAGGAACTGAATAAAATATTAAAAACAGCAATAGTGCTAAGTCCAAAGATAGTATTATTGGGTGAAGTGGATGATTTACATCTGGAAAATAATAAAAAAATTATTGTTATCTTTATTGATGGTAGCCAGACAGCTAATTGCCAAGGAATGGAAGAGTGGAACTAATATTAGTAAAGCTAGATGGTACGCAGATATTTGGCAATTAGCTCTCAACGAGAAATTAACTATCCAAGTCCACCAGGAAAAGGGGTTACCAATAAAGACACCATTTTGGGAGATTTGGGGTTCCTTTGTCAACTTCGCTTGATTAGGTGATAACAAGTTTAACCCGAGTCCTGACACGATCCAATTTTGGAAATAGATTTGAAGGCAAATGGTCAAGAAACCCCCGCTGACATCCCCCGACAGAGAACAGGTGGTTGGGTTATACTGTTTTATTGTTTTATGTTTTTTTTATAATGTATAGATTTGTTACTGTATTATTTGCATTATTTGTTTTTGTATTATTTCAGTTCTTAATAAAAGCTATAATTTTTTAAAAAAAAGAATAAAGAGGACTATTTAAGATTGTTTCACCTCTGCCTTGTTCTGTTTCTTCTATGGCAGTGATTCCCAACCTTTTCAAGCTGGGGGCCAGGTCACACTCTCTCAGTCAGCTTCGAAGGCCAGCCAGTTATTTTGCCATGCCTGCATACTCTTCATTTGACAGACATTCCCAGCTAAAGTACACTGCAGGGGGACCCCGGATGAAGAGTGGAATTGAGTGGTCTTCTTCCTACGTGCGTTTTCAGCTAAAATGTGCCACGAAGAGCAGAACTGAGTGGATATGCAGTAAAAGCAGTGGGGCACTCTCTCAGTCCTGGTAGAAACAGCCGGGGTTGAAACAGCAGCAGCAATGCTGGCGGTGGCAGTGGTTCCCACTCCCCCGATAGCCAGACCAACTGCTCAGGAGGAAGCAGCAGCAGCAGCAGTATGGAAAAGGTAGGGAGATCGCTCTGTTTTAATTCCCTTTGTGCTGCTTATTTTTATTTTATTTTATTTATTATTTTTCGTCTAGTCAGGACTGTTTTTATTTTATTTTTCAATGCATCCCTATGGGAATGCTGCATTTTACGTAAAAAAACTGTATTACATAAAAAGCTACAGAAAGGGCTTTTTATGTAAAATGGGGTTTTACTGTACATTTATGGTTATACTGTGTATTATACCCATTATGAATAGAACTGTTTGAATCAATCAATTATTAAATTGTTTTCCCTATACAACTCCCAATTTTTATTTTCTCTTGCACAGATCATTAAATCAATATAATGGGTACTCGGTTTACAAATACATCCTTTTCTAAATCTATTGGTGTGCCAGAGATAAACAGGAAAACATAGCACACTGACATACCTTAAAGACAATGTGGACTTCCTATGACAGGGGTTCCCAACCTTTTCAAGCCAGAGGGCCAGGTCACACTGTCTCAGTCAGCTTTGAGGTCCAAATGGCCATTATGCCCTGCCTGCATGATGGGGGTGACCATTTTGCCCCAACAGCTTTAAAGGGGTGGTCATTTTGTTTCATGAATGCCCTTGGAGGAGGGGGGCATCAAGAAATGGCACCGTGGGCCAGATCCAGCCTGCAGGCCTTAGGTTGAGACTCCTGTCCTATGTTTGTACACATAGTTGTGGCACCTACATGGTGTGGGTACATAATGCCATTGAGACAAACCTGTCTCGCCCATGCTTAGAATAGAGTCAAGCAGATAATGGCTCAGGAAAAAATGTTTGAACAGGAGTAGTTAGAGGTGATGGGAAATTTATTACACTGCCTCCATTTACCACAATGTTTTCATACTCCTGGTTTGCTATACTTTATTAATGGGGAACTGCAAATTATATTTTCATTAATAGTGCTTTAAAAAGTCTTATAATTGCTACACATTCTATTACTCTATTAAATGAAATAATAGATCAAGTTAATTCTTGTCCATGTATCTTTATTGTTATTTTAAGTATCCCTTAGAGGGGGCTACCCACTTCACTGGGTAGTGTTCCCCCCTCAGGTTGGCCCCCAGAGCTCCCCCCAGCAGCTGTGTCCAAAATTACTGTAAAAAATTACCGTACTTCTCTGTATGGTAACCGTACACTGTACAGAGGGCCGAATTACCGTATGGTAATTACCATACACATTTGCCCTCCTTCCCCTGCTGTCCATTGCACAGGGCGAACAAAGTGTCTGGCTCTTCTGGGTGCCTGCTCTTCCTGGCTGCGTGTACAGCCATGGGGGAGGCGTTTGGCCTGCACGCCTGATCAGTTGCGTGTTTCTGTGCAGGACTTGCCGGCAGCTGGTGGTGCCCCCTTGCACCCCTCTCTCCAGCAATGGAACCCACGGTGGGCTGCCAGTACCCCTTGCTGACCCAGCTTAAGGGGCAAGGTAAGTAATTGGCACGGTTCAAGGGTGGTGGGTGGTCAGGTGTCGGAGCGCATATGTGTCTCACAGGGGAAACCTTGGTTTTATATATTAAGATTGCAATGCAATCCTTGCAAGAACAACCACACAATAATAATGTAGGTTAGTCTCCTCCCCCCTTCTTTCTGCTAGTATTGGAAGGAATTGCTCACTACTGGCTCCAAGCAACTCTAAAAAACTATCAGTTGCCTAAATTAATTACCAAAAGGCATTTTGATTCTGTGCCCAATTTATCACTTCCTGAAATATTGAGGACCCATGAAACTGAAGATAGAATTATTAGTTTATTATCCAAACTCACGAGGAAGTGGAGGCCAAAATTAAGATGCAGAAACATGCTCTCTAATAATACCCTTGGGAGAAGAGTTATTTATCCCTTTGTGGTTCTGGCTGCTTTTTAATCCCCATCTAGACAGAACCATGTTTAGTCAAATAGCCAAACATAAAAACGACTTTCATAGAAACACAGTCTCATTTCATCAGGTGACAGCAGAAAATTGTTAAATGAAAAAATGAAGCTCCATTTTTAATTGTAATTAATAAAAATGCTCCCTGCTCTAACAATTAGGTTGTTCCTACCACCCTCACGATAGAGTGCATAAGCAGAACACATTCACACACACAGGCACAGGAGCCCTGGAACAGTCTGCAGAAGAACTTTTCTGCAGGCACCACAGAAGCCCAGTTGTGCTTCCCCCATTGGCAAAGGAGGCAGTGTGTTCAGTGAACTAGGAGGGGTGGGGTTCACCTAAGGTAATTCTAGAATAATTCTAGATGAGCTGGGGGAGCCCCTCATCCTGGAAAAAACCAAGGGCCTGTTCACCATGTTAACATTTCTTGGGGTGGAGTTTGACACCAGAGCAAAGACTTCCAGGCTCCCTAAGGATAAATTGTTGACCTTAGTGGAGAAGATTGATGATATGCTCAGCAGATGCAAGACCACCCTGAGGGAGATGCAGGAGCTCAATGGCCACCGGAACTTCACCTGCAGGGTGGTGGCTCCATGCCGTGCCTTTTTGAGGCACCTCTGTGATGCCATGTGTGGCCTGTCCAAGCCTTACCATAGGACCAGGGTGACATCAGGTATGCGGGAGGACCTTTTTGGCTGACTTTAATGGGGTGTCCTTCTGGAGAGTGCCTTGGTCACCCAGTTTCAGGTCCACTCAGATGCTTCGGGTTCTTTAGGCTTTGGAATATACTTTGTAGGCTGCTGGTGCAGGGGCTCATGGCCCGCACATTGGGAGACTTGGGTATACTTTGGAACCTCACATTTCTTGAATTCTTCCCAATTTTGGGGCCCTGTGGCTTTGGACAGAGATTTGGGCCAATTCATCGGTACTGTCCTGGTGTGATAACCTGGCTGTGGTGCACATAGTAAACGTCATGACTTCCAGGTCCCCTAGGTTGATGTAGCTAGTGCAGGCATTTGTCTTGCATTGCCTACAGTTTAATATACTGTTTAGGGTATGGCACGTGCTGGGCCTGGATAATTTGGTCACTGATGCCCTGTCCTGCCAACAGATGGCCCGGTTCAGACAACTGGTGCCGGGGATGAGGAACCTGTCCGACATCCTACCGGATGGCATTTTGAGCCTTGATGGGTAGAGGTTGACCAGGCTATTGGGTTATTGTTAGCACCCAGGATGCGGACACACTATGCTACTGCTCTCAAGGAGTTTTCGCGTTTTCATGAGAACACAGGGTTTCAAGATGATTGGCCCATACCAGTAGCACATGCACTGCAGTTCATTGTCAGCCTGAGGGCCATGGAGCTGGCCCCCAGGACAATCAGGGGTCAATATTTCATGCAAAGGTTATGGGGGTGCTGGATACCTTGAATGACTTTAGAATAAGGAAGGTCTTGGAAGGGTGGTTGTGGGAGCATGGCCACATTCCAGATGACAGGCCGCCAATTTCCTTGGCAGAGCTGTCATGCCTAATACAGATGTGGGAACACATCTGCAATTCCCCTTATGAGTCATGCCCCTTCTGGGCGGCATCTTTGACAGCCTTTTTTGAGGGCCCTCAGGGTTAGTGAACTGGTGGCTGCTTCTAAGCAGGATTTTTCAGGTAGGGGCCTTGAGGCAGCTGATGTAAGGGAAAGCAGGGACATCTTCTTCCTAGGGATCAGATGTTCAAATCTGACCAGATGGCCAGATGGTTGGAGCTTGCCTTTGGCCCATGTTCATGGCAGGGATCTGTGCCCAGTCAGAGCCCTGTCCACCTACCTGTGCAAGTGCGGGAGGGGACAGGGTCCTTTGTTTATATACATGCTGATGGCTCACCTTTAACCAGGTATCAGTTCTGGATGGTTACCAGTTCTGCACTGGAGGCGGTGGGCATGAAGGGTGTGCATTTTGGCAGCGATTCATTCTGCATCGGGGCGGATTCAACAGCTGCTGCCCTTGGCTACTCATCAGAGGACATTAAAAGGATGGGATGGCATCTGGCAAGTATAAGCTGTATATTTATCCTCTGACGCATTAAGGTGCAGGCGCCCTCACACTTCTTTCTTGTTGTAGGTTACACCTTAGGAGACCAGAGGGCGCAAGTTCTGTTGGTGGGCCACGGTTTCATTTACTGGGTGGCTCGACGCACAGCTGCTCTTCCCAGGGCTACTGATTTGGGTCTGGACAAGATGTCCAAGTTGGAGTGGAAGAACCGAAGGGGTATGACCTGGGGGGAGTTCCAGCCCTGCCTATTTTCTGGGAGGGAAGGAAGAAATACAGCCAAAATAGAAACAGGAGTTTTAATGTATCACATATCAAAACGTGATCAAGCCCACTGAAATATGGACAATGTGAAAAACACGTAGCTTGGGACTGGTCAAATACTATACAGACTACGCACACACTGAGTAGAAGTCAGGTGGCCAAAAGCCTAAATGTGCATGCATAAGCAACTTCTAAGAATATATAAATATAACAATCTGAATACGGAGCAAGTAGTTGCTAAGGAGCCTGGTAATTAAGTTTGTATCAAAGTCCGTAACAATGAGTCCATAAACAATGTGAGCAAGGTCCAAAATACATATCAAAGAGTCCTATCAAAAATCCATGTAACAGGTCCTTATCAAAATCTGTGAATGACAAAGAGAGGTACAAGGTACGAAGTAAAGCAGCCAGGAGGGCTATGCAGCATAATAAGCAAACAACGAATGAAAGAGTTAAGCCATGTCTCTGTGAGTAGCAATGCACAGCAATCCCGAAAGTCTCCCTCAGCTCCAACATGCATTGGGATTGCTGTGCATTGCTACTCACAGAGACATGGCTTAACTCTTTCATTCCCAACACAGCGATTGAATTGCAAGGCTATACTACACACTGGTTAGACAGGACAAAGGATTCTGGCAAGAAACAAGGTGGGGGAGTGTGTATATTCGTAAATCACAACTGGTGCAAGGACTCGGTCAGGTTGGATAGCCACTGTTCCATGGAGGTAGAGTTTTTAATGATTAAATGTAGACATTTTTATCTCCCCCGGGAATTTACAGCAGTAGTATTAATGGTGGTGTATGTGGCACCAACTGCAAATGCACGCATGGCCATGGATATTTTGTATGAAAACATCAATACTAAACTGAGCAAATACCCAGAGGCCATGCTGATCATCGCAGGAGACTTCAATCATACAGACTTGAAGGCAGTATTCCCAAAATTTCATCAGCACATTAAATGTGCAACTAGGGGGGAGAATACTCTTGACAAGGTGTATAGGAACATTAAACGGGCATATGAGGTTAAGTCCCTGGCACACCTTGGTAGGTCAGATCATGTGTCCCTGCTTTTGACACCAGCATACACACCCCTTAGGAAATAAGCCCCGATACAAACCCAGACTGTTACTGTGTGGCCTGATGGAGCCTCTCAACAGCTGCAGGACTGTTTCCAGGAGACCGATTGGAATGTGTTTGACCATCAAGCTCTGGAGACCTACATATCAACAGTCCTGGATTATATTAGATTCTGCACTGCCAATGTCACCAGGGAAAAGCATGTAAACATGTATCCAAACAGGAAGCCCTGGATGACGAGTGAAGTTCAGAGACTGTTGAAGGTCAGAAATTTTGCTTTTAGAACTGGAGACCGGGTATTGTATAGTATAGAATGGGTGAACCTGAAGAGGGGTATAAAGAAGGCAAAAGCTGTGTATAGAGGGGAAATTGAAGACCACCTGAGTAGAGATTGCACAAGATAGTACGCACCCCGGGAATGATCCATCTAGGGAGGTTCTGGAGAATCATATAGGTGTTGTGACAGGCATGGGGCGATATGGCGGGTACCGTGGGGCGGGCCGCACTCGGGGAATGCGGGTCCGATGTTTAAGTGCGGTCCCTCATTCCAGCCCTGCAGGTACATCTCTGGGTCCTGAGCAGCAGATCCGGAGTGACCCCGCCCTTAGGCTGTTGCTGGTGAATGCCAGATCGGTCTGCAATAAGGCCCCCCTGATTCAAGATGCCATCCAGGATGGGCTGGCCAACCTGGCATGCATCACCGAAACCTGGCTGACTCCTGAAGATGGAGTACCTCTTTCGGACATGTGTCCAGCTGGGTTCGGTATCTGGCACCAGCCTAGAGGTGAGGGGAGGGGCGGTGGTGTCGCCATTGTTGCCAGGGAATCTTTGGGAGTTGCTAGGGCCACTGCTCCACAAGTGTCTGGTTGCGAGGCCCTGCTTCTTCGGCTGGGCCCCAAGGGTCAGTTGGGGATCTTGCTCCTGTACCTGCCCCCTTGCAGGGTAAGGGATGCCCTGCCTGAGCTCCTCGAGGCCGCCTCGATGCTGGCGTTGGAGTTCCCGAGACTTATGGTTCTCGGGGACTTCAATTTGCCATCGCTGGGGATGGCTTCTGAGGTGGCAAGGGAGTTCATGGCTTCCATGGCAGCCATGGGCCTGACTCAGGTAGTTCGGGGTCCGACCAGGGGCAGTGGTCACATGCCAGACTTAGTTTTCTTGTCGGAGCAGTGGCAGAGTGATCTGAGTTTACAGGATTTAGTCATCTCACCTGTGCCATGGTCGGATCACTACCTGGTGACTCTTGACTTCCTGGGGGCGACACTTCATCGTAGGGAGGCAGGACCTATTAAAATGGTCCGCCCTCGGCAACTAATGGATCCAGACGGATTCCAGAGGGAACTGGGGGATGTTCCTCTGGATCGGCTACACGATTCACCCGAGGCACTCGTCGACCTGTGGAATAGGACGACAACAGCAGCCTTGGATGAAATCGCACCACTGCGGCCTCTCCGCGCCCGTGGAAATAGGTCATCTCCGTGGTTCACAGAGGAACTGCAGGAACTCAAATGGGCAAAGAGATGCCTAGAGCGCTGCTGGGTGAAGACCCAGGATGACTCTGATTGGACACTAGCTAGAGCCGCTATTAGGGCCTACCTAGTGGCGATGGGGGTGGTGAGGTGGCAATACTTCACCGCCCTTATTGCCTCCGCTGATAATCGCCCAGCCGCCCTGTTCCGGGTAACCAGGTCCCTCCTCGGTAGAGGGAGATCGGTGCCTGGTTGGCAGGGTTCGGCTGAGGACTTCGCTGACCATCTGGTGGAGAAAATCGATCGGATTCGTTCAGGATTGAATCCTGGCGTGGATGGGGAGGGTCGGGGGGGGGGTGCCGGTGCACAGTCTTGCTGTACGATCTGGGATCAGTTTGATCCTGTTGTCCCTGATGAAGTGGACAGGCTCCTTGCAGCTGTTCGTGCCACTACATGTCCTCTGGACCCCTGTCCCACCTGGTTGGTGAAAGCCTCCAAGGAGGTAACAGGGGGCTGGGTTGGGGGGATAATAAATGCTTCTTTACGGGAGGGGGTATTCCCTGCACAGCTAAAACATGCTTTGGTGCGCCCCCTCCTGAAGAAAATGTCCCTCGACCCAGCTGTCCTTAACAACTACAGGCCGGTCTCCAACCTGCCCTTTTTGGGTAAGGTTTTGGAGAAGGCGGTGGCGCGCCAGCTGCAGAGTGTCCTGGAGGAAGCGGATTATCTAGACCCCTTTCAATCAGGATTCAGGCCCGGGTATGGAACGGAGACGGCATTGGTCGCACTGATGGATGATCTCTGGCGGGAGCGGGACGGGGGTTGTCCATCCGTCCTCGCTCTTCTTGACCTCTCAGCGGCCTTCGATACCGTCGACCACGGTATCCTGCTGGAACGGCTCGAAGGATTGGGGATCCAGGGCACTGTGTTGTCCTGGTTTTCCTCTTTTCTGGAGGGCCGTACCCAGTCGGTGTGGTTAGAGAGTGAGAGGTCCAGCCCTAGGCCCCTCAAGTATGGGGTGCCTCAGGGCTCTGTGCTCTCTCCTCTCTTATTTAACATCTACATGAAGCCACTGGGTGAGATCATTCGTTCCCACGGGGTGCGGTACCATCAGTACGCGGATGATACTCAGCTGTACATCTCGGCCCGTGGGGACCCCAGTGATGCTGTTGAAATCCTATCCGGATGCCTGGAGGCCGTTGGGGTCTGGATGGGGGCCAATGGGCTTCGGCTGAATCCCAGCAAGACAGAGTGGCTGTGGATAAGGGGCCCCATGTTATCCAAGGAGTTACCATCTTTGGTACTGGATGGGGCTGTTCTGCCCCAGACAGACCCAGTGCGCAACTTGGGGGTCCTTCTGGACTCACGGCTGCTGCTAGAAGAACAAGTGGCGGCTGTGGCCAGGAGGGCTTTTGCCCAACTTCGGGTGATTCGCCAACTGCGCACACTCCTGGACCGGGGCTCCTTGCTTATGGTCACTCATGCTCTGGTTACTTCCCGACTAGATTATTGTAATGCGCTCTACATGGGGCTGCCCTTGACGACCATTCGGAGGCTGCAGCTGGTCCAGAATGCGGCGGCCCGGGTGGTGATGGGGTGTGGGCGATATGCCCATGCCTCACCGCTGCTTCGGGAACTGCACTGGTTACCAGTTTGTCTCCGGGTGCAATTTAAGGTGCTGGTTTTGACCTTTAAAGCCCTATATGGCAGGGGGCCAGGATACCTTAGAGACCGCATCGTCCCAAGAGTGACTGCCCGTCCGACCAGCACATCTGTCTAGCACCCGTAGGAGGGCCTTCTCTGTGTCCGCACCAACCCTCTGGAACCTCCTGCCAATAGATATAAGACTTCAAAGTGAACTGCTGCCCTTCAGGAAAGGGGTAAAGACCTGGCTGGCAGGGCAGGTGTGGGGCCCGAACGGGACTATGGTTCCCGCCGGCTGGCTTTTATAAAAATAAGAACTCTCTCTTCTTCCCTTTTGTATAGTAGGTGGGATGGGTGGGTGGGATATGGGTTTTTTAATGGGGTGGATGTGGGTTTTTTATAAGGTTTTTATAATGTTTTTATGTATTTTTAGAATTGTTGTAATGCCGCCCTGAGTCGGGTTCTGCCTGAGTGGGCGGCATATACAAATATGACTATAAATAAAAATAAATAAATAAATAAATAAATGATCTCTTTCAGCTTCTGCCTTCTAGAAGAAGGTATAGGGTCATAAAGATCAGGACCAGCCGCTTGAGAAATAGTTTCTACCCAAAAGCGGTTCTGGCTTTGAATACAGTGCAATGCAGTCTATGAAGGAGCTTCTGTATATAGTTTTTAGAGTTTTTAGGGTTTTAGAGTTTTTAGAGCTTTAGAGCTTTTAGGGGTTAAATGTGTATATGTGTGGTGGGAGTATGTTGATAATTTTGTATAGTTGTATTTTGTTTAGGTTTTGTTGGGTTGTTAAGGGTCCCCCCCCCCCAATCTCGTTGTTCTGTGCAGGACAATGACAATAAAGATTTATCTATCTATCTAAACGACCGGAAGTTAGAAGACCTTTGCTTCCACTTCCAGCTGTGGGGCATGCTCAGTGATTGTTGACCATGTGGTTGGCCTACAGCCTTGAGGCTTGAGAACAGCATTGGCCATTACATCCGAATGGTGAGCCAGGGTGGGGACTGTTGAATAACAGGATGATCCTGGTAATCCGGTATTTACCTAGATGTGAGTAGAGAAGGTAAAGTTGATCACCTTTGCTCCACCACTTAGATCCACTCTACTCAGCCCCTGCCACAGACAAAACAGTTCAGTTATGAAGTTATTGTTAATAAAGTGGCCCTGAGTTTAATTCCAACACTGTGTCTGTCTCGTTATTCTAGGGGTTGGAGGGCAAAGGAACTTTACTTCCAGCTAGGATTGCAGAATCTACTCTGAGTATATAATATTTATGTTTTCTAAGGTAATATGTCTTAGCTTGTCTTTCCAGCCTGAGAAGATGTGATAGGACCTAGATAAGCCTGAATAAATTCAGGACAAAAGGCAGCAAACTCACTGACATTCCAAAAATGCTGATAAGTGCACCAGGCTGGAAGAGGCCAGCAGGAACAATTGGGGCTCTGAGATAATCCCATCATCCTAGAAGATAATTGATGATACATTCATTCATGAACATCCTTAGGGGTCATAACTATATTTTTGAATTACTTTATATTCATTTAAGTTACACTGTAGTTTAGCTGTCTTCATAAGGTTGAGAAAGGCTAACTCTCAGAAAGAGAAAGCATCTATGTCATTAAGATTCCAATGCACACTCAGCATACTCCACAGATTAGCATGTGATTGAGAAATGGGATGTCAATCAAAAGGGAATCCCGGGAATGGGGTACATTGTGATAAACAAACACCTGATAATTTAAATCAACAAGACAATAGACAAAACAATCAAGCATCTTACATCTTTTACATTCTAAAGGAGGGTGGGAGGAGTAGGTGAAAAAGGTATTTAAAGCCATGAGTTTTGAGGCTCGAGAGGAGTTTTCCTCCACATAGGCAAGAGCCCTTGTCATTCTGATTCGGAACCATGAAGAATCCTCGTTTCAGATTAGGGCTATAAAAGCCCACACTTTACCAGCTATTATGGAAGTTAGCTATTTTCTCTTTTATTAATTTATTAGTTACTAAATTAGAGTAGAATAGATTAGTTCTTAGCATTGCTTATCCTGCATATTCTGGATGAAAATATGCTTCAATAAAACTCCAAAGAGACAGAAATGGAATCGTGTCTTTGCTCTGAAGAAAGGGGAGTTTGCTGAGGAACTGCTTACAGGTTTGCAAGCTGGGGATAAGGCTTTACATGCACACTGAAGTAACCTTGAGCAGCCACTATTAACTTAAAGATAAGGGATTGCTACCATGATCCTAAGGAAGATTGCTTTTCACTTTTCAATATTCCACCATTGAAGGTAAAGAGTCACTTTTCTATGCTACGTCCCTTTCCCAGGGCCAGACCCTCTCTGTGTGCTTTGTGTGCTTGTTTTGGGAGTTGGCATAATATAAACAAGAACTCTTGCTTTGCCACATTAACTGCTACCACCATTCTGCTAGGAAGCAGGATGTGTCATCTTCCCAATAAAACTCTAGCTTAACTGGGCTTGAGGTCCATGCCGGCAGTTAACACACACAGAGAGCAGAACACCTCAGCCTGAGCCATGAAGCAAAAGAGGGAGGGGGGAAGCACTAAATTTGGGAAGCGTGCACAACCCCAAGAAGAAATCAGTGGGGTTTTAAACACCCACCATTTTTCATGACACATTCTTCCTTTCCTTTGATAAGGAGATTTGCTGTCTGCATCTTATCAACATCCTGAACTCTGGAAAAACCCCAGGGATTATCTACCACATCCTGAAATTTGCAACATTAAGGACATACTGGGTTGGGCCTCAGCTTCCTTGGATGACCTCACCTATGAACCCTGCAAAGAGGGCTTTTGCAAAGTCAACACCTATGACCTTACATGGATTGTGTAATTGAGTGCATACATTATATGGATTATGGTGTTGTAATAGTGCAAACATTGAAATCTTTGTCTATTGATTGTATGGTACAACTTCCTTCTTTGGTGACACTGCTAAAGCAAACTTCTCCTGCTCTCAGGTAGTGATCCCTCCTCCTCCTTGATATTCTGTCCTGCCTACATGACACTTCCTAGACCAAGGATTCTCAACCTGTGGCCCATGAGCTGGATGTGGACCATGGCACCATTTCATGTGCCCCCCACTGCCTCCACCACACCAGGATGTACCATGTGGTGGAGGAAGGGAAAAATGGCTGTGCATCCCCTGAAGCTGTCTGAGGCAGTGTGTCCCAGCCCCAACTTTAAAAGGTTGAGAACTCCTGCCCTAGATGTGATACTTATGAAAGTTTCCCTTTGTACCCCATTGTATGCTCATTTACAAATATATCTGGACTTCAGTGGTTCTGGGCTAGTCTCCCTTTGGGCAGCCTGTGGAGGACATTTTCATTGCATTGAGGGCCCTATGCAATAAAAACTTTTGTTTTTCCCCACAGTTCTTTGTTTTATTGGTCATGGTTCCATTTCAGCCAGATGGCTTTGAATCTAAATAAATTAAATGATACTGAAATATTTTCTTTTAAGGTATTTCATTTACCCATGGTTCCAGGGAGTTTCATCCACTCACAGTGGGTGCTACAAACTTTGTATTTTCAGGTACTTCAGGTAAAGGCTGCCCCTGTAAAGGGGAACCTCCAGAATTTCAGCTGTCAAAATGATGAAGGACTAACAGCATTAGAAACAACAAATGAGAATCCTATGAATGAAAGACCCACAGCACAAGACAGATAGCTTGCGTGTGTGTGTACGTGTTTGCGTGCATGCATGAAACAACACAGAAAGCATGAACTAACAGAAAGACAAAATCATTTAATATTAACTAAAATAGAGAAAACAAAAGCTCCCAATTTTATTTCCAATTACAAGATAAATCGTTAAAAGATCTACTGCTTGATGCAAATGTAGTCATCAGTAAAAAATTCAACCACATGCTAAGGGAAATAAATCAGCTCATGTATACCACAGCTGCCATAATAATCATGAAGCTTGGTTACAAGCTGCCAAAAAATTCAGACAATTACTAGCACTCCAAAATGGAAAATTTGGCTGGAAAAGAGAATAAACAAATTAAGTGCAGACATTAGCAATACTTGAAAGATTTAAAACTTGAAAATGAAATAGTAAAGGTCAGAATTTGCAAAAATATGACTTAGTAAGGAAAATACAATTTTTAATATCAGAAGAATTAAAACAATGAGTATCAACTACAGCATAGAAAATAAAAGGATATGAAGAATCGTTAATGTGGAAAGCAACCAATCCTTCCTTGAATTATAAAAAACTAATATATTGTTTTCCAGTCTCATTTGTAAAACTTCATACACCCCAGGGTGTACTTGTTATAACTGGGCTGTTTATAGGCTACTTTTGTACCCAAGAGTTTTATCTTCTTTTGACATGTTCTCATATACTATTATCTAGTCCAAAGGTTAATATTGAGCAATAGTAAGATTGTAATGGTCTGTTTTAATAAACCTCTTACAGATCTCAATGAATTGTCTATATTGTACTATGAAATATAAAAATGAAGTGAAAGTATTTGGGAAATAAACCTTTTTATGCTCTGGTGTGACCCCCTCCTAAAAAAAACCATTGCTCAATCCGAATATACCATCCAATTTTCACCCTGTCTTGAACCTCCCCTTTTTGGGGAAGATTGTCAAGAAAGCAGTGGCGCGGCAGCTCCAGGGGGTCCTGGAGGAAGCGGATTATCTGGACCCTTTCCAGTAAGGCTTCAGGCCGGGTCATGGTACAGAGACTACATTGGTCACGCTGTTCAATGATCTCTGGTGAGAGCAAGATGGAGCGTACCCCTCCATTCTCTCTCTGCTGGACCTCTCAGTGGCTTTTGATACCCTCAGCCACAGTATCCTTCTGGACCGGCTACAGGAGTTGGGGATCCAGGGCACTGTGTTGGCCTGGTTCTCCTCCTTCCTGAGTGGCGGGACCCAGTTGGTGTGGGTGGGGCATGTGGGGTCGAGTCAAATGCATCTCACATGAGGGGTGCCACAGGCCTCAGGCCTCTCACTCTTACTCTTTAACATCTACCTGTACATGAAACTGCTGGGTAAGATCATCCGATCCCACGGGGTGAGATATCATCAGTATGCTGATGGTACTCAGTTGTATATCTCTGCCCGTGGTGATCCCAGTGATGCAGTCAAAGTCCTGACTGGAGGCAGTTAGGGTCTGGATGGGATGGGGGACAATAGACTACAGCCGAATCCTGGCAAGACTGAGTGGCTGTGGGTGTGGGGACCTGGTCCTCATAAGGTGTTATCACTGCTGGTTTTGGATGGGGCATCATTGCCCCAATCTGACCCAGTGCACAAACTGGGGGTCCTCCTGGACTTGCTGCTTTTGCTCCAGGAGCAGGTTATGGTCATGGTCAGGAGGGCCTTCAGCCAAGTGCATGTTATTAATCAATTGTGTCCACTCCTGGACCAGGAAGCCCTGCTCATGGTCACCCATGCCCTGGTCACCTCCCGTTTGGACTATTGCAATGCGCTGTACATGGGGCTGCCCTTGATGACCATCTAGAGACTGCAGTTGGTCCAGAAGGTGGTGGCCCATGCAGTGGTGGGGTGTAGTCATTTTGTCCCTGCATTGCTACTGCTGCGGGAGCTGCATTGGATGCCTATATGTCTCCGGGTGCAATTCAAGGTGCTGGTTGTCACCTTTAAAGCTCTTCATGGTAGTGGACCAGGATAACTCAGGGACTGCATCATTCCTAGGACATTGACCCATCCCACAATAGCAAACTGAGAGGGCACCCTTCAGGTACCATCTGTTGGGGAGGCTCGCCTTTCCAGCACAAAGAAAAGGGCCTTCTCATTCGTAGCGATCACACTATGGAACCTTCCCCCGGTAATTCTATCCTTCCAGGCCCAGTTGCTACCATTTAGGAAAGAATTGAAGATGTGGTTGGCAAAATGGGTCTGGGGCCGGGATTGTCAACAAGCTCCCCTTTCTGGCTCGTCTGAGACTCCCCCTCGTGTAATTAATTTTTTAATGTTAAGGTTTTGTAGATTTTATATTTGTTTTAAGATAGTAAATGGCATTGTGTGTGTGTGTGTGTGTGTAGGGGGGTAATATTGCTATGTTTTTAAGGGTTTTTCAATTGTTTTACATTGGTTTTAACTTGTGTACACCACCCAGAGTCCATTGGATAGGGTGGTATATAAATCTATTTAACTAATTAATTAATTTTCTTCAATGAAATAAATAAATGATCAACAGTGTACTTTCACATTCTTACTGAAGGAGCTAAAATGTTTATCAAAAAGAATAAATACTCCAGTGTGATGCCATGTTATGTTAGCTTCTTACCTGCTTAAAAGCAGCTGGAAGTCCATCAAATATAAATATAAACTCCAGTTTAAATCAACATTAAGAATAATTTGCCTAATTTACAATGTGATTTTTCAATCTGAGAAATTTATAAAATATATAGTATGGATATGAATAGACAGGATAGTTTCTGATCCATCTATGTCTCTTAGAGTAAACTCGAGAGTTTTTATTTTTACTAATCCATGACTGCTATTGTAAGCCACCCTGAGTGGTACTTGCATCAAAAGGCTGGGGTATAAATGTAAATAAATAAATATTAATGTAGAATGGAGAGCTGCCTTCAGACATTTTTTGCCTCCTGTGAGGCAAATGGTGTCCATTTGCCTCAAACCTAAAATCATAATAGTCAAGGCAAGCCAAATTGTTTTGGCACTGGAGCCCCTCCTTCATCTCCCTAAAAGTAACATCACACCACCACCACCACTAACAACAGCAACAGCAACAATAAAACAACAAAAACAACAACAACAACAACAAAACAACAACAACAAGCATTTACTGTCTTTTCATGATCAGAAAAAAATCTGCTGTTTGAAATGTCCCCTCTGATCTATATAAAACTATATAGCAAGGGGGGGGTGATAAGTAGTTGGGTCAGAGCGGTGATTAATGCCTCTCTTGGGGAGGGTGCATTTCAGGTGCCTTTGAAACATATGCTGGTGCACTCCCTCCTTAAGAAGCCATCGCTCGACCCAACAATACTGGCTAACTTTTGTCCAGTATCCAACCTTCCCTTTCCAGGGAAGGTGGTGGAGAAGGCAGTGGTGCAGGAGCTCCAGTGTGTCCTGGATGAAGCAGATTATCTGGACTCTTTTCAGTCAGGATCCAAGCCCAGATATGGTACCAAGACTGCATTGGTCGTGCTCATGGATGACCTCTGGCAGGAGCGGGAAGGAGGTAACCTGTCTGTCCTTGCTCTTCTTGACCTCTCAGTGGCATTCAATACCATCAACCACGGTATCCCTCTGGGTCGGCTTCGAGGGTTAGGGATACAGGGCACGGTGTGGTCCTGGTTTTCCTCCTTCCTGAGAGGCCAAACCCAGTCAGTGTGTTTGGGGAGCGAGAGGTCTAGCCCAAAGCCCCTCACATGTGGGGTGCCACAGGGCTCGTTTCTCTCAGCCCTCTTGTTTAACATCTACATGAAGCCACTGGGTGAGATCATCCATTCCCATCAGGTGATGTATCATCAGCACATGAATGATACTCAATTATATATCTTAGCACGTGGTGATCCAAGGAATGCAGTCAAAGTCCTATCCAAGTGACTGGATGCTGTGAGGGTCTGAATGGGGGACAACAAGCTACAACTGAATCCCAGCAAGACTGAGTGATCCGTCAGTTATGCCCATTCCTGGACTGGGACTCCTTGCTCATGGTCACTCATGCACTGGTCACCTCTCGGTTAGACTATTGTAAGGCACTCTACATGGGGCTGCCCTTGGTGACCATTCGGAGGCTGCAGCTGGTGCAGAATGCAGCAGCCTGCATGGTGATGGGGTGTGGTCATTATGACCATGCCTCCCCCTTGTTGCAGGAGCTGCATTGGCTACCGGTGTGCCTCCTGGTACAATTCAAGGTGCTGGTCATTACATTTAAAGCCCTACATGGTAGTGGGCCAGGTTACTTAAGAGACCGCATCACCCTGAGGACATCAGTCTGTCCCACTGGAGAAGACTGGAGGGGCTCTCTGAGGGTCCCAACTGCTAGAGAGGCACACTTCTCTAGCACTAGATAGAGGGCCTTTTTGGTGGCTGCCTCTGCCCTTTGGAACCTCATGCCAACGGACCTCTGCCTACAATTAGAACTCTCAGCATTTAGGAAAGGCCTGAAGACCTCGTTGGCCCAGAGGGTGTGGGGTGCCACAACAGGAGCTCCCCCCACTTGTGGGAAGGCATCTGGTTTCTGTCTCCTGTCTTCTGACACATTTTGTAAACAAAAGCCTCTTTGCTTGCATGAGAGACAACGCTCCTTATCTCTCCTTATTTGGGTTCTGACATTCTGATTGATTATGTAGCTTAAGTTTAGTTTCTGGTATACTCTGCTTGAATAAAGAGAAGCGATTAGTATCCTTTGTTCAGCCAAAGACTGCAGTCGTGTTTTCTGTCTCTCTCTGTTCTTTCCTTACTCTGAGCCTAATGAAGCTGGACTTCGTGGACTCTTAAGTTTCTCTCTTAAAAGATCTGAGGATATAAACTGCTGCTTCATGAGACTGATTGAGAAGAGATCTTTACATGAATCAGATTTCTACAACTGGTGCCCTGTCACGAGGCCATTGAATGAAATTCAAAGGAATGCTTTGAAGAGATCTGCTTCAGCAATTAGCACCTAATTATCACCTCATTGACCGGGACAAGGTCTCATTCACCTCGACCGGGAAGGTCATAAATCGAGCGCTCGAAATTCATCCAAAGTCAACTTTGGGTCCCACACTAGGTGAGTGACAAAAGAAAAAGAAAAATATTATTTTTTTATTATGGGATGTGTGCTGGCGTCGCAAATGCAGGAACTTTGTAAAGATATCTCAGATCTTTTGCATATGAATGGACGAATGGCTGATGAGAAGGAAATACAAAAGCTAGTCAAAGCTATAGGGAAAATCAGTCCTTGGGTTAAATATGATGAATTTTTGGACTTAAAACAGTGGAGACAGATTGGGAGAGAAATGCAGAAGCATAATGGAATTTCTGTATCAGTGCTATTTACATGGGAGGAAGTCAGAGACTGCCTTCAAAGACTCCCTCCAAAGAATATTCTGTTGTCTCAGCAGATTGATGGCCCCCTTCCAAAGCTTCTGCCCCCAGCCAAAGGAGGGACTATAGCAACTGCCCCTCCATCATATGAGCAACAACAGCTTAAGCCCCCTGATGGGGATGTGGGTGGAAATGGAGATGGGACATTATATCCTGCCTTGCAGCAATCAAGCACTTTTAGCCCTACAAAAGACCTGTTCTCTGCTGCTTTACCTGCAGCTGTGCTGGATGTGGAATCTCCTGAGATATATCTAGTGAACAGAGAGGCTCTGGCAAATGGGAATGCTGCAATACTGCCTGCCGAGTCTAAAAAACAACTAGTGCCAGCTGATGGGGAACAAATGGTGGGGACCTCATCACAGATTGAAGCTGTTAATGCATGCAGAGTGGCAGGAAGCAAGGAGTGTGTTTCAAAGAGCAGCATAGGAGATCTCAGCCCCCCCGTGAAGCAACCCTCTTCACAAAAGCAGGAGAAGCTGAGTAGTAAACTTGATACCTCACGTTTGGGCAGGAAGATCCTACAGAAGTGGAAGGATGGCCCAGAGGAGGAATGCACAAAACCCAAGACCAGAAAGGGGTGCAAGTACAAACTAACAGATGCAGTTTGTCATAAAGTTGAGATGCTGCAGATGAAAGAAATCCAGAGGAAGAGGGGGGTGAATCCTGCCTGTATGGACAGCAGGCTGTTGCAAAAATACAAGGAGGGAGAAGACATACAGTTTTTGGCTGATTTTGAACTGCCCAACCCTCGAACAAAGAGATCCAGAGTGAGCTGTTCCAAGTTTCAAGCATCAGGATGGCAGGGAAAGCAACAGGAAATTCCCTGTACTATTCTTCTGTGTGAAAGCTGCTTGCAAATTCTGGAGAAGTTCTTTGTGCCTGCCTTAATACAGATGGGTGTGACTGGAGCAAGAAGGAATGTGTGTTTGCCTGAAAAGCTGAAAAGGGGGGTCTGGGTGTCTTGTGAATTCAGTGAGAGTTAATTTATGGCTTAGTTTCAGCTTGCCATGCCAAGAACTGTGCTGGAGAGAAGATAGTGTTTAAGAAGAAACATTTGGACTTTTAATTTGGACATTTTAATTGGACTAAAAAGAAAAAAGTTTGTGTGGACTGTAAAGAAGAATTGGCTTTGTTTGCATTTTAAAACCTGAAAACCTTTTTTAAGCAACCTGCTCATGCTATGAGTGTGAAATGCTCTAATGATATTTGTACTGTATTGATTTACCATGCTATGCTGGTTTTAAGTTATTGAATGCAATGGAGACCTACTTCATGTAAGGAAGAAGAGAAATGTTCATGTTTTGTTCATGCTTAAATGTTTGCTTATGTTTTGCCTTATGAAACTGCATATCTCAAGGTACCTCCAGAAGCACATGGAAGAGTTTTCAGTACCCTACACATGTAAATGGGTTTGTGATATTGCATTTGTGTTATACATCAGGCATGTTTCATGTTTAGTTACATGGTACTAGTAATAACAGGGCATGCTCCTGTTTCTTAGGGGAGTGTCTTCCTAAGCCATTGGTCGTTTATTGGCAACAAGGGGATCCTGGGTGTGTGGATTCCTGCTCGAGCAATCCGCCCATGGGGAGAGAAGAAGGTTACTCAGCTCCAGGATGGTGGTTCACGAGTAAACTAAATTTGCTGACATTTGTTCTTTTCTTTCTTACTGTGCTTCCAGCTGTAAGAACAATATCTCATGGGGGCAACCCCAACTTTTGGATTCGTCATGCTAACTATATGTTTGAGGTTCATGGTAAGAATGCAAGGTTATACTATGAGCATCCACTGGCAGTGTCTCAAATGGCCTTTCTTCCGGCATTGTTCAACACGCCAGAGTTGGTTATTGGACATTTGCAATATCTTGATAGGTCTACACTCTTCTCTAATCCTCCAGAACAATTTAACAACACCCGCTGGCGAAGCATGACATTCAAGAAATACACTAAAGGGCTTTGTTTCTGCTGTCATAGTTCTGGAGTCTGGAATAGTAAATGGAAGCACTGGACTCAAGCAAAAAGGGTTTTGCGGAATGTAGGCAATTATACGGGTTGTGACGATTATTTTTGGTTATGGGGTAGTTATAACAGTTCTTATAAGCTTAATTATACCTTGTTTAACACTACTATTGAAGATATATATGATATATTTCCTATGTTTACTCCTGATTATTCTGCTATAGATAGTGGTTTAATTTGCAATGGATGGCAAATCAAGGAACAATGTACGCACTGATGTTAATCTCTTTGATTGGGTGACTTCTTGGTTGCCTGATTTATCTGTCCTTAGACAAGTTTTCTTTTATGGGTTCATTATTATTATCTGCTTTATACCTTTGTGTTTTTGCATTACTTGTATTCCTAATCTTATTTCTATGTGTAACACATGTCCACTGCGTAGAAGGGAGACATCGGGTTTTGCACGACGGCAATTGTACTCAATGAGGTATCATCCTCCGGAACAAGGTACCAGGAGTCAGGAGGGGTACAATGTCCAGGAGGACAGTGATGATGTATATGGAGGAGTAGTTATGGAGTATGATGACATGCAGGGGTATGATTAGCCGTCCCTCTCTCAAATTTAAATGAAAAAGGGGGACATGTGGGAAGGCATCTGGTTTCTGTCTCCTGTCTTCTGACACATTTTGTAAACAAAAGCCTCTTTGCTTGCATGAGAGACAATGCTCCTTATCTCTCCTTATTTGGGTTCTGACATTCTGATTGATTATGTAGCTTAAGTTTAGTTTCTGGTATACTCTGCTTGAATAAAGAGAAGCGATTAGTATCCTTTGTTCAGCCAAAGACTGCAGTCGTGTTTTCTGTCTCTCTCTGTTCTTTCCTTACTCTGAGCCTAATGAAGCTGGACTTCGTGGACTCTTAAGTTTCTCTCTTAAAAGATCTGAGGATATAAACTGCTGCTTCATGAGACTGATTGAGAAGAGATCTTTACATGAATCAGATTTCTACACCCACTGGCTTATATAGGTTGCTTAAATACCTTTTTTAATTATGCATATTTTACATAACTTGTAAGCCACACTGAGTCGGTGTGGAGAGTGGATGATTTAATAATAATAATAATAATAATAATAATAATAATAATAATAATAATAATAATAATAATAATAATAATAATAATAATAATAATGATGATGATGATGATGATGATGATGATGATGATGATGATGATGATGATGATGATGTCTGTTTTAAATTACATAAACCAAACTGCAACAATAAGGGAATAACCTTTTAACTATT
This sequence comes from Bradypodion ventrale, assembly GCA_035047345.1. Classification (NCBI taxonomy): domain Eukaryota; kingdom Metazoa; phylum Chordata; class Lepidosauria; order Squamata; family Chamaeleonidae; genus Bradypodion; species Bradypodion ventrale. The sequence goes on from JAWDJE010000005.1 coordinate 44,620,640, forward strand.
AAAATAACTAACCCACAAACCACCGGAATAAAAGTTCTGGAATAAATGCTAATATTTGGAATATAGGATTAAACTCTTGAGTGACCAAAGATTTTATTTTTGTAGTTTTCATAGTGGTAGTTATGTTAGTCTGTGTAGGCAACACACAAGAAACAAAACCACAAAAAGTAAAAACGACAGCAACAAAGTTGAAAATGTTGTGGTACCTGAACAATTGCTATATTTTAATATGCTCTTTTATGAAACAAATCTGAAGAAGTGGGCATGATCTATGAAAACTCACATTAAAATGCAAGTTGTCGCTTGTATGGTGGATATGTTCTGAGACCTAACACAGACAACTGAATATGTGGATAACAGTGAACCCTATATTTTACATTGCAGACAGTGACCTCTAATGGCCATCTCTGGTAATGCACCAATGAATTATGTTGTTGTTGTTGTTGTTGTTCAGTCGCACAGTCGATTCCGACCCTTTGCGACCCTATGGACCATCGTTCTCCAGGCGCCTCTGTCCTCCACCATCCCCCTCAGTCCTCCCAGCTCTGTGCCCATTGTGTCTACAATACCATCTATCCATCTCATCCTTGGCCTCCCCCTTCTTCTTTTGCCCTCCACCTTTCCCAACATCACGGCCTTCTCAAGTGAATCCTCCCTTCTCATTTGATGCCCAAAGTACTTTAGCCTCATCTTTACTATTTGACCTTCCAATGAGCAGTCAGTGTTGATTTCTTCTAAGATTGACCTATTTGTTCTCCTCGCTGTCCAAGGTACCCTCAAAACTCTCCTCCAACACCACATTTCAAAGGCATCTATTCTTCTGCGTTCAGCTTTCCTAATTGTCCAGCTCTCACATCCGTACATTACCACTGGGAATACCATTGCTTCGACTATTCTAATTTTTGTTTTCAAGGTGATGTCTCTGCTTTTCACTATGTTCCCCAGGTTTCTCATGGCTTGTCTCCCTAGAATCAGCCGCCTCTTTATTTCATGGCTGCAATCTCCATCTGCAGTGATCTTAGATCCTAAGAACGTAAAATCTGTCACTGCTTCTACTTCTTCCCCGTCTATTTTCCAGGAACTGATCGGGCCTGTTGCCATTATCTTGGTTTTCTTGATATTGAGTCTCAAGCCAGCTTTTGCACTCTCTTCCTTCAAACCGATCAGGAGATTCTTTAGGTCTTCCTCACTTTCTGCCATTAGGGTGGTGTCGTCTGCATATCTCAGATTGTTGATGTTTCTCCCAGCAATTTTGATCCCATATTGTGATTCCTCCATCCCTGCATTGCGCATTATGTGCTCTGTGTATAAGTTGAATAAGCAGGGTGACAGAATGTAGCCTTGCCTTACTCCTTTTCCTATTCCAAACCACTCTGTCATTCCGTGTTCTGTCCTAACTGTTGCTTCTTGGTTCATGTACAGATTTCTCAGGAGGCATATGAGGTGCTCTGGTATTCCCATCTCTTTAATCACTTGCCACATCTTGTTGTGATCCACACAATCAAATGCCTTAGTGTAGTCAATAAAGCAAAAATAAACTTGTTTCTGGTATTCCTTTGTTTTCTCCATGATCCAACGTATGTTGGCAATGTGGTCTCTAGTCCCCCTGCCTCTTCTGAAACCAGCCTGCACCTCTGGTAATTCTCTTTCCACATGCTGCTGAAGTCTATCCTGTATTATCTTGAGCATCACCTTGCTGGCGTGTGGGATGAGCGCAATTGTTCGATAATTTGAACATTCTTTGGCATTGCCCTTTTTTGGGATTGGAACATATACTGATCTTTTCCAGTCCTGTGGCCACTGTTTTGTTTTCCAAATCTGCTGGCATATTGAATGCAGTAATTTGATGCCATCATCTTTTAGAGCTTTGAAAAATTCAACTGGGATACCATCATCTCCACTAGCTTTGTTGTTTGCAGTGCTCTTTAGGGCCTTTCTGACTTCACTCTCCAGGATGTCTGGCTCAGGTTCAATTTCTTCATCATTGTGACTATCAGGAGTGTTGAGTTCCTTTTTGTAGAGTTCCTCTGTGTACTCTTTCCATCTTTTCTTAATCTCTTCTGCATCAGCTAGCTCCTTTCCGTCTTTGTCCCTTATCATGTTCATTTTTGCTTTAAATGTTCCCTTGATTTCCCGGATTTTTTTTTGAAAAGATCTCTGGTTCTGCCTCTTTTGTTGTTTTCTTCCATTTCTTTGCACTGTTCTTTTAGATAGTTTTCCTTATCTCTCCTTGCTTTTCTTTGAAATTCTGTGTTCAAATGATTGTATTTTTTCCTTTCTCCTTTGACTTTTGCGTTCCTTCTTTCCTCTGCTATTTTAAGAGCCTCATCAGACAACCACTTTGCTTTCTTACTCTTCTTTTCTTTTGGTATGGTTTTCTTTGCTGCTTCCTGCATGATGTCCCTCATCTCTGTCCATAATTCTTCTGGCACTCTATCTATTGAGTCTAAGCCATTGAATCTGTTCATCACCTCCACCGTGTATTCTTTAGGGATGCTGTCTAGGTGATATCTGTCTGGTCTCTTTGTTTTCCCTATTTTCTTTAGTCTAAGCCTGAATTTTGCAATCAGTAGGTTGTGATCTGAGCCACAATCTGCTCCAGGTCTTGTTTTTGCTGACTGTATGGAGGTTCTCCATCTTTGGCTGCAGAGTATGTAGTCAATCTGGTTTCGGTGTTGGCCATCTGGTGATGTCCATGTGTAAAGTCGCCTCTTGTGTTGCTGGAAGAGGGTGTTTGCTATGACCAGTACGTTCTCTTGGCAGAACTCTATCAATCTTTGCCCTGCTTCATTCTGTGTTCCAAGACCGAACCTGCCTGTTATTCCCTCCACTTTTTGATTGCCTACTTTGGCATTCCAGTCTCCTAGAATAATTTGAACATCATTTTTTGGTGTTTGTTCTATGAGGATTTTTGTATTGTTTGTTCAGGATTTTTGTATTGAATATTTTTAGACCCATAGATAACTAAAACTATAGATAATGAACCCATAGATATGGGGTGTGACCTGCATAGCAGTTGGTCTTTAAGGTGCATCAACGTTTTTGTTTTATTTATATATTTTTGTTTTGCTTCTTGTCTGAAGATTTTATATGTGTTATTTTTATCCAATTAATTGAATTTTAATATATTTATCAGGACATTTGAGCAGTCACTGTTATTTTGATGCATTTTCCTACAGCATTTTTTCAACCAGATTGTTTGCAGGTATTTCTAATCTATAGTTTTCCTTACCAACTAAACTAGACCTTACTATATATCTGAAAACAGCTTTGGTACTTCATGAATTAAAAAAAGATTGTGCATCAGATATGCGGTTGCTTATTCCAAAATATCATTTGTATTGTGAAGCCATAATATAAATGTGTGGTACTTATAACAGCATTTTATGGACTCACTTCATCTATTTTTCTTGTAATAATCTTTTACTGTATATGGAAATATCCTTTTCCTAGTACATTGACATTTATGCTTGACAAATCTTAGGCCTAGAAGCTCTGGAAAGCAAGTTAAAAGGGCAATAGCAGCCTATGACCCAAAAAGGAGCATTCTGGTTCAGGTTTAATCAATTGAAAAAGCAAGGCATTGAGGGCAAAGTAAAATATGCTTTCAAATGGCATATGTTTAACATTCACGAAAGGAATACATATTTACAGCAGGAGTCGAGCAATTTGACTTACTTAATTGTTTGTGAACAATAATTAGTGTGCTGGCAGCCCATAGAGAATGCCACCTGTCATTTGTACTAGGTCGTGGGGTAAGAAAGCATATGAGAATTTTTATGACTTGTTTGCCAAGAATGCCTAAGGGGAGCTGAGCTCTCCTTGAGTGAGGGAACAAATGTGATGTTTGGAGGTTCTCCAGATTTAGAATTGATAGAGCCATTGAGCTGAAGGCCCACAAAAATATCCTGACTATGTCTTAACATGTGTGATCTGTTCCCCCTGAGGAAATGAGCTGTCATGGTTTTTATAAGCACTACAGTGCAACCCACACTCACCCAAGAAAGTTCAGCGCACCAGATAGCAGCAGTATAATGCATAATGTAATTCATGGAGGGTCAGTGACTTTATGACAATTCAAAGTCATGAAAAGTGATAGAAGAAGAGAAGTATTCAGCTATGTTTGCTTCTCAACCAATTATGCTCCTTACCCCTTCACAGAATCTTTCCTGCGCATACCGTTGCAGTCAATTAGCAGAAGTGAAGCCAGTGAAAGGGGTGATAAACTGAAGAAGTCACAGATCAGAGCAAATAGTGCTGGCAGTAACTGACTAGTGAACTCTACTTAGGAAGACAAATGAAAGAATATTCACAGAAGATTTCAAATATCCAGAATTGACCTTCCATGCCTTTCTTGTTTCTTATATCGTGATTTGGGTCACAGGTCCCATTTAATGTCTGAAATCCATAGGAGTTTTGTATTGAAATGATCCTCCTTCATTTGTAAAGGAACCGACATGAAGTAATGCCACCATGGCTTTTTATTTCATAAAAAAATGGAATTTCCATTTGTTTCCATCCCTGTTTTTGTTATGGATACTCCATAGAAAAAATGAGAAATAAAAAAAAACAACCACTTTTTGTGGTCATAGTGTAGGGCAATGTTCATGCTTTAAAAAAAAAAACACTATAAAAGCCAGAAATGTGCTAGAATGACCCAAACTAGATTTATGAGGGCTTTCACTCCCCCTCCAAATACCTTTTGGGTATTTGGTATAGTGTGGCATATAAATAAGTAACACATTTCTTCAAATTCTGAGTTCCCAGGCAGAGCTATATTCTGTGGTAGAGCAAAGCATTAGAGGTATTGTAGTCTCCTGAAAGAAACCTATATGAAGCATAATAGAAGGGGGGAAACATCTTTAATGTCTTGTAGTGCCATAGATCTTAACCCAGCCAGCCAGTTCTTCAGCCTCAGAAATGGACATATATCCCCTCATTTACATATTGACTGTAAGTTTTATCATACATCTGAAAAGATGTATATATGCTGTATATAGCTTTGCATGGTCTAAAGTATTACATCATTGGGACACATAACTACTTCATGTCTCTCTAACATCTTAAGTGGGGCACAACCTCTGGCATGCAATCTAGACTTTGACCAATACAATCACTTCCTAAAAATATCTAGGTATGCAATGTTCCAGTCACCCAAACTGCCACCAAATGTGAGCAAAACCCAGTTCTCATAAGAATTGCAACAGCTATGGTCATAAACTGTCACAGATGTTCACAGGGGCCAGTCAGCCATAATTGCTGGCCTAAGCCCAATAAGCAAACATCATCTGATAGAAAGAAGGCATGAGGTGCCAAATCCAGGTGCCGAACCCAATGGGTCCCTTCCCTTGACTTCCTGTCCCATGGCTCTTCCATCTCACAATGCCAACCTTCCATGAATTCCAGTTCCACGTCACATCTGCAATAACTATCCAGCAGTTTGGATCACATGACTTGTAAGTAGTGCCAGAGGTTGTAAATCTGCTGTAAGTCTGCTTTTATAGTACACTGTACATGGGATTTAAAATCATGTGGTCTGCTAAATTGTTTTCTCACAGCCACATGACAAAAAAAAAGACCTGGCAAGAAAAATTCATTCATTTGAAATATGGTGATGGAGGGGAGCTCTGTGGATATCTTGGACTGCCAGAAAGGCAATCAAGTAAGTCCTAGAGCAAATCGGGCCTGAACTGTCTCTGGAGACATAAATGATGAAACTGAGGTTGTCCTACTTTGGACACATTATGAAAAAGCAAAATTCTCTGGAAAAGATAATAATGCTATGAAAGGTGAAAGGCAGTAGGAAAAGAGGAATATCTAGCTGGATTAAAGCAGTGTTTCCCAATGTGGGGCCCAGGTCCCACAGGGGGACTCCAATTCCCATAAGCATAAGTCAGTATATTGGCTGATCAGTGCTTCGTGGAATTGACTTAGGCTTCTGGGAATTGAAGTCTGAAAACCGAAGGTTGGGAAACACTGACTTAAAGGGAAGTCACAGGTTTCTGTTTGCAAGAGTTGAGCAAGGTTGTTGAGTACAAGAAATTTGTGAGAGCTCTTATTCATAGGGTCAACATCGACTGGAGAGCACCTGATGACCTGATGATACATAACAACAGCAGCAAATATGACAAGGTGTCTAGAATCTCAAGCCATTTCACAAACTGTCATACAAGTAGTACAGTCCTAGATCCAAATGGTACACAGTCAGCTGGGTCTGAATGAGTTTCTTTTGTGGCCTTACTGTGAAGAAACTGAGATATTTCTGTTGGCTGCTGATAACTGTAAGCACCCTGGGCACTTGCGGGCCACTGTCTATACACCATTTGTTTTCCTTAACAGGGCAGTCTGCCACCACTAATCCCACTGGAGAAAAAAGTTGCACATTACCAATTACTGTCTCTTAAAAGAAGGGAGGCTACATGCTTAGGGAGATGCTTAATGTGACTCATGAGACATTCTTCAACAAAAAGCAGAAACCATTCTGTGGAAAGTTACATTCAAATATATAAAAATCTTATCCATGCTTAAAACAATAAGTGCAACCCTATTAAGCCCAAAGCAGTATATATAATTCTGTCAAGCAAAACCTCCTTGAAGTTACACTTTCATACTTTTGACTATTCTGCTCAATGACTGCAGCCAACTGATACTACTCTAGAAACCATTGACCATGATCCTTCTGAACATCCATTCAGTGGATGGTATTACCAGTACTGTATTGGTATTTTCTTACCAGTATAGCATGGTGGAATCATGCTCATTGCAGAAGCACAACTGCTGGCCACCAGAGAGTGGGGTTTCTCCATGGAGAGCACAACTCCTGCAATGGCAATGCATGACCAAACAATATGCTCCTGAGTTCTTAAGGGAGTCTCACCAGAGTCTCAGTTAACTATTTCATCACTGGAGGTGTTGCAGTGGCTACCCCAGTTGTTTTGTCAATATGAATGTGATTATAAACAGGATAACAACAATAGCAATTACACTTATGTACCACCCACAGTGCTTAGTGCACTCTCTGGGTGTTTCAAAAGGTAATTAGCATTTTGTCCCCAACACACTAGGTACTCATTTTACTGACCTCAGAAGGATGGAAGGATGAGTCAACCTTGAGCCTTGTCAGAATCAAACTCACAGTGTCAGCAGTTTTGGCTGCAGTACAGCAGTTCAGCTCAAAGACAATTTCAATTTTTTTGTTGCATATTAACAATCTTTATTTTAAGGAAGCTGTTCCAGGTCATTACTATTTTGACTTTTATGCATGGCTATGGATCCTCCATCCCTTATCTGGGTTCAACAGTAGCTTATTTACCACTGATAGTTGTTGTGGGGTGAAACAGAGGTGCATTATATTGGATCTTTTTTCCTCACTCCTATTTCAAACTTACAACATACTTCATTTATCTGGAATCCATGGAAAGTTAAAAGAAGCTAAGGGTTGTATCTGCAGGAAATGTGATCACACACTCAATCCACGAAGCCTGATCAAAGAACAGGGAATTTGGCAAAACAAAAGCCAAACATTAAGAACCTCTTGGTTGATCTTGGCAGGTAATTTTACTCAGCATTCATCTCATAGGGTTTTAAGACCTTCCTGTGATGGTAAATAGCTACCATAATGTTCCGGGATTCCAGAAAATGCTAATCAGCACTTCTAGTCTGCAGCACATTTATTACACCCTGACATCCTGGAGACAGCCTGTTACAAATAGAACTGCCTAGTGAAAAATGCTGTTCCACTGTTTTATAATAAAGTGCACCAATTAGATGTATTCATTAGGACAAACTGCTTGTCTTTTCCTATATTAGACTTTTAAAAAGACACTGTGCATTTCATAGCTCTGCCTGCTTGGTATTATTATTAATTGAACAGAGCACATTGCAAAGTTTTAATCTAATAACTGTAAATACATAATGAATAATGTCTCCTTAGGGACTGGCAGGGTTGCCTCAGTCCATTTCTGTATCATAGCATTCTCAAAGACTCTCCTACATGACATTCAAAGACTCTCACCTTCATGGCCAAAAGCAACCCACAGGTATTGCAGGGTCATCACCAAGGTGAGTAACTCAGCAGGTGCTTAAAAGGCCAGTCTGTCACTGGTGTTAAGAACTAATTAGGGGCTGCCCCCCAAATGTATGTCTACTCCATCATGGAAAAAAGGTCAGGAACAAAACAATTTCTCATGTTGTCTCACATCCCCTATCCATTGCCCCCTGGTGCTAGGAATCAGCCTGTATTTAATTTTAGCAGCATGAACTGCCCTCAGGGCAGTTGATTATTTATAAAAGGGAAAATGGCAGGCAGTAAGTACTGAAGGAAAGCAATGAAGAGTAGCATCTGAGTGGAATGGAGTGGAAGCAGGCAGCAGTGTTATTCTACAACACTCTGTATAATGAGATGAATTAAGCCGGTGCTTCTTTTTGAACCACTCTCACTTTTTAATTCTGTACTTGTTCATGGGTATACAATAGATTAGATATTGTACATGTGTGTCTCTAATACAGGGGTTCCCAACCTTTTTATGCCATGGGCCTGATAATGCCCCACGGGCAGCTGAGCAGCCCAAACAATTTCCCCGGAAGTGGAAGCGGGCACATTTACAGCTGTCATAAATGTACCCACTTCTGTGTTTACGACAGCTGCGGACACATTTACACATGTGTGAGCATGTTTTACGGCTGACGTAAATGCATCTGCTTACACTTTCGGGGGCAGCAGCACTGTGGGTCACATGAAATGGTTTCATGGGCTGGGTCTGGCCCATGGGCCATAGGTTGAGAACCCCTACTCTAATGAATTCCATCTTGATCATAAAGACACTAGTAAGAAGAATTAAGGCTAGATTCCTTTTCAGCAATTAGAGCAAAAATATAAAAATCTGCTGCTGAAAGTGATTCTCCATGATATGTAGGAAATTTTATTTACCATTATATGTTTTTAGACTAATTATTTCACATAATGAGATATTACATAGAGCTATTATTCAAATTAGTCCAACTTTCATTTAAGGCACTTGCTGACTAGCAATAACAATTACACACATACCACCCAATAGCAAGTATAGCACTCTCTGGGCAGTTCACAAAGTAATTAACATTTTTGGCCCCAACATGCTGGCTACTCATTTTACTGAGCTTGGAAGTGTATTGCCAACTAGGACTGGCAAGGTCTGATGGGCTTCCAGGTTCTTTTTTGGATCACAGAGACAATGAGCACTCAGTGGATGAAGAAAAAAGGTTTTATTTAGACAATTTCCTAAATAAGCAAGGCATGTCAGAGACAGAGTACATGAGCATGTTAGAAAGCAAAAGGCAAGTATCAGAATGCAAGAAAGCAATTCATATTTATCTATAATGGGTTCCCTCTGTCCCTTCTTCAGTTACCTGGGAGCTCAGGTTAGGTAGCAAGGGACACTTTAGATGGTCAAAGAGCTCCAAATTCTGGGATCTAAGACTTCCCCCTAATATACCCCAGCAGCTTTGCAGGTGCACCCACCCAAATAAAGACTCAGACACTGGTATTGGATTAAAGGCATCGGGCCACTTTTATTGAATAATGCCCTCGTCCGAATTATCATTTTCAATTGGTGTATCATCCAATTGTAATTCTTTAAGGCAAGCACGCTGCAGTAGCACTGGTAAGGTTCCACCCTAAATGCCAATGGAAATTGGCTACATGTATCCATTTGTATCAATTTGTTTGTTGACACAAACAAATTGTTGACCGGAGTCAATATACTATCTACTGACCCCACCCTATGACGTGTATCCGTTCAAATATCAAGGTGATGCAGGCTGTGAAGCTCCTGACATCACCCCTTTCATAGTTCGCCCTTGACTGGCCAAACCTGTTTCCCCTGTACCTATCTACGTGTTGGCCAGTCAATTGCGAACCTGCCGGATACCTATGTTGTCATAAACCTTTACCTTACCCAGTGCTACCCGCCAAAAGTGACCAAAGTCAACTTACCCCGTATCTCAAACACTGGGATGGGCGAAAAAGCCAAGAACCAAAGAGCCAATGCAGGTCCAAGCAAAAATTCCCACCCGGCCCCGAAGCAACCAGAAAATCACACTGTCCACTAGGGAGGGGGTGGAGAGAAAAACTTTTCCGCTCCGTCGCTTCTAAAATGGCAGCCAGGCTGCCTCGTGGCCGCCCCTTTTAAAGAGGGTGGCCACGCCCTCCTAACTAACCCGGATGTCTGAGTCCGGGTGGGTGGGCCCCCCACAAAAAGCGCGGTGGCCATTTTGGCGCCGCGCTTGCAAAAGATGCTGTGTCATTATCCTTAGCTTTAAGCCCCACACTTGGAAGATGTCCAAACTCATCAACAACCATCTTGAATAATTAATTCATGCCTCAACATTGCAGCTAGACTCATTACTTCATCATCCAGTCACTACCAGGAACTGGTTGTTGTGACCTGACGTATCTCTTCCTTGTTTAATCTTATGTTTTCTACCTATTACACATCCCATGTCTTATCATAAGACCTGGCAGATGTTGTCTACCTACTCTATCAACTATGTTAATCATCGTCTTATCTGCCAAACACTCTCTCATCCATCTTATTAAATGACAAGTTTCATGGGAAAACATCTTTTTGGTCAGCATGGACTTGCTCAATGCACAAACTGATTAGCAAGCCTATTTTAATATTTTAATACACACACATATGATTTTAACCATTTCAGAGCTCGGAGGAACAAAATGGGAAATATCAGTGACTCCTTGCAATCATCTTCCACCAAGTCCATGTTCCCAGTGGACAATCCAGGAATGATGGAGGTCTGTATCAATCTGGAGCCATTCTCAACATCAGAAGTTTTGGCTCCAGTACTACAGTTTAACCAACATGCCACAAGGGCTCCTTACATGAAAGAGAAATCTTCGTTCTGTGAAGTGAGGCCTTTGGTACAACCAAATGGGTATCATCTACAACAGTGTACCAAATCGTATCCTGTAGATACCACTTATGGAAGACAAATGGCCCAACTCACAGCAACTTCTCTCTGGCACCAGAGAATCCCTAGTGCAACTTGTTTAGTTACCATTGAGAAACCATTGCAAATTATGCCATTTCACTTCCCTAGGTGTAGCTATGCAATAGGATTTTAACCTATGTCTAGTAGTAGTTCCCTAGGGGTTCTGACATGTTGCCAAGACATAGCAGAAGTTACTGAGGATTGGAGCTACAGACTTCAGAAGAATGTGATCTTTTACTGAACTATAGTCCTTCAGAAAAGCAAGCAAGCAAGCAGTGGTGACCAAAAACAACAACACACCAAACAAACAAACAAACAAACAAACAAAAACAACCTACAATATTTAATTGTTCATCATGTGGAGCCTGACATAAAATGTTGTAAGGAAACAGAAGGGTTAATTATTGGTCAGGCAAAAAAATATATGTAAATTTTCAAATGAAATGCTAAAGACCAATTAATGAATGTCTCACTCAGGAGCCATCTGGCAGAGAGATAATGTCTGCCCCCTGTAAAGCAGAAAAACCCAGAATATATTTATAATAACAATGAAGAAGCAGTAAAAGATTATTTGCTTAGCAGGTCATGAGTTTGAGTAATCTTTCAGGCTATGTCTTTCTTCCAGGAGATATTAAAAGCCATTGAGGGGCCATCCAAGAGCAATCTAGGACCAATGGTCAATTGTTATAGAAAAGTGGGGTTGCTAGAGAAGGAAAATGTCTTTTTCTCCATGTCTCTTGAGGGAATAGGATGTTTCCAGAAATGCTGCCCTATGAAAAAATAAGTCAGGAAAGTCCCTCTATATGGGAAAATAATCTAATGGGCTTACACCAGAGAAAGTGTTGAAGATAGAAAGATTTTGTGATTTGCCATGTGTGTTTGCTCTGTATGTTCCATCTGTATGTTTTTGTATATATTTTCCAATTTTTATCCAAGTTTTATTTGGACTTTTTGCTTTTCCCTTTACTAATAAAATTTGTAAAATCTAACATTTGGAACTGGATTTGTTTAAGGGAAATCTATCCTTGACAATTCAGGCTACAATCTATCAGGATAAATATTGGTTATTAAACATTTTTGCTTTTGATAAAGTAACAGAGGTGGTACTGTTCTCTCAAAAACCATGCTCCACGCAAAAGCCCCACAGGAAGCTTAGGCAATGGAGGGAAATACTTTTTGAATTTAAGGATCATTTCACGGGCATTTCACGGACAGAAGCTTAGATAGGAAGACCACAGACCAAATAGTTTGATACAATAGAGATGTTTACTTTAACAAAATAAGATAAAGACATTTACCCCTTGAAGGTGCCATTCAAAGAGCAAAGACCTCTGCAAAATGACCTATACTAAGCAGATGGAGGGATTGCAGAGGCTCAAGTGGCTAAGATGATGACTGGGAAGTGGAAGGTCAGCAGTTCGATTCCCGAGTACTGCAGGATGGAATGAGCTCCCATCTTTGCCCCAGCTCCTGCCAACCTAGCAGTTTGAAAGCAAGAAATTGCAAGTAGATAAATAGGGCTCACTTCGGTGGGAAGGTAAGAGCATTGTGTGTGCTCTGGTGTCTAGTCATGCCTGCCACAAAACCATGGAAACGTCTGCAGAAGCAGACAAAGCTGGCTCTTCGGTTTTGAAACAGAGATGACCACTGAACCCTAGAGTCGGATACGACTGGCTTTTGAGCAAGGGAAACCTTTACCTTTACTAAGAAGATGGAAAAATGCAAGGTGTGAGGTAAGGTCTGAATCCAGGGTTCAGTTTTTGTAATTTTACATGGGAGCAGAATGATCACAGATAAAGGATAAGTACACAGATAAAGGATAAGTATTGCAGATCAGTAACACAAAAGCAACAAATGTTTCTTCAAATAAAGCAATACAGAAACAAATCACTGTTTTAGAATTATGTATCCCAGCCTTACAAAAATGAAGAACAAATCATATCGGAGATTGTGAAAGTGAATGAATTAAAGCTGTAGCTCAAAAGTCCAGGATCAATCAGGTTGTGACACATGTTAAGTGGGGAGGCTGGTTCTCCAATGAAAACTGGCCTCCTGAATTCTTGCAAACACATTGATGTGCAAACGGACAAGTCCAAGCAACCAGCACAATTTCAACAACAATAGATGAATTCCACATCTGGTTGGAAGGTCTGATGTCTCGGGCTGGAAGAACTGGGTTTAGACAAAATCATATCAATAAGGATTACCTGAGGCACAGAGTGTGTTCCCACCTTGGCAAAGGCAGGAATCTTTTTAAAAGTACAAAGAACTTCTTTGTTTAAACAAAAGAATATAATGTAAAATAAAAGGTGGATTTCAAAATATTGGGCAACACTAGTAAGATAATTTTTGCAAAGATAAACTACTATTAGCTTTGGCCTTCCTGTGAAACCTCTGAAAATCCTTCTGAGTGAAGGAATGTGGCAGGTGTATCAGGCTTTGGAAAAACAGAGTACTGTATGTGGTGGGTTTCATGACAGATGTAATATAGCCTGATAGTGTATAATTTAGAGTCCCTAAAATCAAATCTTGAGATATAGTGGCAAGTCATTATTGATAGACATCACATTTCAAATTTTCTCTGATGTAGCCCCTTAATGGGCAGTAATCTATATATATATAAAAGAGAGATGTTTGTTTGTTTGTCCGGTATACATTTCCACACCCCCCACACACCCACACACCCCAGACACACACACACACACACAAATCGACACACACATACCTTCAGTGGCAAGGTTCTGAAATTCTGAATCCCAGGGGAAATGGTGGGGTGAGGGGGACCCAAAAATGACAGAAAGAAAAAGACTACACCTCCCAGCGGCCACTGCGGCCCACCATGGCAAATCAGGGAGGCTGATTTGGAGGGGAGTGGGAGGGGCAGGGCACTGGTCACATGCCAGGCAAAACAATGGCTGCCTGCCTGAAGTGCACAATACTGCCGTGGCATGGCCGCTGCAGGCAGCCGCAACACACAACAAAACACTGGTGGAAACGCAGATGCCACTGGATGGGCAGGCCGCCAGGGTGTGTGTGCGCGCGTCTGGACGGAGGGTGCAGGACAGACACATCAAGGCCACAGCAGGTGGCTGCAGTGCCTAGTGTGGTCCAGGCAACCATGCAGATGCCCCAGCATTAGCGAACACACAGGAGCCCCCGAATGGGCACACCACCGATGGGAAACCTTGGTTCACCTGGCTGAGGGGCGTGGTACCAACACAGTAAGGACATCATAGGCGGCTGCCATGCCCAGCTCAGCACAGGCACCCAAGTGGGCACCCACAGAAGGACAGGCCGGGGGGGGGCAGATGGAAGTGGGGGCAGCACGAGCAGTGCCACGCGGCCACCCAAATAGGCCTCCTGAGTCCAAAATGAATGGCCACTGCAAACAGCCCCACCACCACCGTTGGGAACGGGATGGAGACCGGGACCATCTCCACAACCCCCAACCCAGAAGGTAGGACAGGGTGCCCCACACTCAACCTAAGCGAAGCCATGCACCCCTGCTAGTATTTACATAAAGGTACATTTTATTGGTATCTTCCATGACCAATTTGGTCATGTAAGAATGGGAGGGTGTAAGAAATGTCCACTTCTTCCTTACAGGATGGCTAAGAGTCAAGTGAGATATGGAAGGGAATGCATGTCCTAGACCAGTGTTTTCCAAACTATGTTCTGCAGAACACTGGTGGACTTCAATTCCCAGAAGCCTAAGTCAGTACATTGGCTGATCAGTGCTTTGGTGAATTGACATAGGCTTCTGGGAATTGAAGTCCAAAAAGAAAAGATTGTGAAACACTGTCCTAGAGAATAGCTCAGTTCACCTCTCATAATAGGATTTTCTCAAAGATGTATGTTTCAGCATCAAACATTTTCACAAAATAGAATAATGCTAAATGAAAGAGGAAAAGTGTAAAATTGTGTGCTGTGTCTTTTAAAATGTGGGGTAGGAACTCTGGGGGGAAAAGAGAAATATTAAAATGCCCAGTATGTATTGACTTTTGGTTAACAGAAACAAAGTATGTAAACATCAGAATTTAGTTTTCATGTGATGCTGTCAGTAAGGCCTATCACACCACCATTTATTCTTAATTGCTTCATTTGATGATCTTCCCTTATTGAAATCAATATAATAGCAGAAATGTCATTGCAGGCGCACCCCCCAATAAAGGACTCAGACACTGATGAAAGTGGATAACGGCATTGGGCCACATTTATTGATTCATGCCCTAGTCCGAATTATAAATTTCTATTGGTATTCAACCAATTATAATTCTTAAGGCAAGCAGCCCGAAGTAACACTGGTAAGGTTCCACCCAAAATTGCCAGTGGCAATTGTTACAATGTATCTATTTGTATCAATTTGTTTGTTGACAACAAACAAATTGTTGACCGTAGTCAATATCTAACTAATGACCCCACCCTCTGACGCGTATCCGTAAAATCACGGGGTGATGCATGCTGTCTAGCTGTAGCCATCACCCCGTCGCCTGGTTCGTCGTTGACCGGACAACGTTTATCCAACTTATGCCTGTCTAGTGTTGTCCAGTCAATTGCGAACCTGCCGGATACCTGTGGGTCATAAATGTTTACCTTACCAGTGCTACCCGCCACACGGGGAGGCTTCCCAAAAGGCTCACCGCCCCCCCAGACCGTCAGCTCGGTCAACAGGCCTGCTCGCCAGTCCACTAACCAGAGGTCCATACCTCCCTGCGACAGATGGGCCCCATCCCCTGAGTAAGGCTCATAATTTTGCATACTAATTGTAGGGAGGCGAATGACGCGACCCCCACCTTTGTCGAAAAGGAACCAGGCAATAGTCCCGTTCACGGAGCGTTGAGCTCGGTCAAGAGCCTGGAGGCCGAACGCTCCCCTGTAAGCGTACCGCGGTATCATGTCCGACCAATTGAGGGTTGTGGCAGGCCACACAATGTGAGTAGGCGAAGTCACTGCAAATCGCAAGCTTCCGCGATAGGCCAGTGACCTGTCCCAAGCCATTGCCCCCAAGGTACATAACCAGGACATCAGGCGAGTCAGCATCCCTGATGTAGAAAAGGAATGGCAACAGTTCCCGCCATAACATGCCGCGCTTACCGTACCACCTGAGACGTGCAGATGCACCCAGTCCCAGTCGGGGTCCCCACTCTGTCGCCGCAGCGTAACGCGCTGCCCCGTGCAGCGTAACGCGCTACCCTATGCACATGGCTATGGCCCACCAGCCATACTGTCACCGGTGTAATACGACACCCAGGGTCTGTCAAGGAAAAAAAGGGGGGGGGAGAAACAGTGCAGTGACTAAACCGGTACTCACGGTTGAAGAGGGCGAACACAAAACTGAAAACATTGTGATCCCCACCTTCCCATGCGGCGTATTTCAGCCCCGTAGTACCCAAAAACAGCTGCAGTAGAAGCCGCCCCTATCCCGAATGAATGGGTGCCGCAACGATCCCCAGGGAGGCCAACACTGGCTAGTGCCTTCCCGGTCACCCTCCAAAATTGAAATTTAGTAAGGGGAGACCAACCTTGGTGACAGAAAAACGGGCCATGGTGCGTGCCACGCAGTGCAAGGAACTCCTGTAGGACACCAACCGGACAGATGTCTGCCAAAGAGCATCGTAGCAGTCTACTCCACCGCCTACGCTGTGCTGATCCGTTTTAGAGGAGCATATCCTCAACTGAGCCCAATCATTGCAAACATAGACATCTTCGAGTTCCAGTGCCCTACGACTTGCATCCGCCTTAGACAGCATCACAAGCTTGCTGATGCGGAGCGCTCCAAAAAAGGCCACCGTTGTAGCCGCATGAAACAGGGCTGCCCCACACCTATCAAACATAGGTCATGCCAGCCCCGTGCCAGTTGGGTAAGTACCCCAGGGGAAATTGGGTGGCGGTCGTCCGGGCTACGCCCACGCTCCCACACCCACCCCTCCAAAACGTGTCTCACACGGAAGTCAGCGGTCCTGTCCGCATGACCGCCCACTTTGGCCATAAAGCCAGCGCTGACAGCCTGGATGCCATGGTGCGGGGTGCAAGGCCCTGGGCATGCAGGCAAACCATGAATCGGAGGATGTGGGCCACTGGGATTGGCCAGGGGTCTGGCAGGCGGAATTGGGCACAGAATGCCTGAAAGGAAATGAATGGGTGGTGATATGCCTTACGTGTGCGCGGCGCCAGTGACATGCCGATCGCCCGGTTCACCTCTCCTTGCCAAGGTTCCATATCTCTTCCGGGAGTGGCGAGGGAAATTCCTCCGCATCCGGGGCCAAGGCGCGGAACCGGGAGATCTGCAGGCGGGACAAAGCGTCAGCAATATCGTTATTGACCCCTGGGACATGCCTGGCCCTGAGCAGTACATTAAGGCACAGGCTGCACAATACGAACTGGCGCACCAGGTCCATGACCCCGTGTGATTTAGAAGTCTGTGAGCTGACAATGTGGACCACGGCCGCATTGTCACAGCAGAAATGCACCACCGAGTTGGCCCACTCCTCACCGCATAGCATCAAAGCCCCCAGAATGGGAAAAAATTCCAGATACGTGAGATCTCTCAGGCGACCCGTGCCCGACCAGGCTGGCGGCCACCCACCATAGGCCCACTTCCCACTGAAGTACATCCCATAACCCAGGGATCCAGAGGCATCAGACTGTATCTGTAAACGAGGTGAAGCTAGGAGGTCAGACCTCCAAAATGAGACCCCCATTGAACTCCCTCAAGAGCTGGAGCCATAAGCATATCTGCCCTGATGCCCCAGGTCAGTCTTACCCTATGGTGGGGCCTAGATAAGCCTGTCATGGCGTCGCACAAGCGCCGAGCAAATGCCCCGCCAGGTGCGACCACTCTGCAAGCGAATTAAGGTGACCATGTAGCACCTGCCGTTCCCGAAGGGAAGCCTTGCGTTTAGCAAGCAAGTCTGAGATGAGGGCCACTATCCTCAACACCTTTTGCCTGGTAACCTAGAAGCCTGCGCTAACGTGTCAATCTCCACCCCCAGGGATACTAGCTGAGTAGATGGGCCCTCGGTCTTTTCGGGCGCTAAAGGGACACCAAGTTCCTCCATTAGCATCTGAAATGTGTTGAGGAGACATGTGCACGTGTCCCAGCCCCGTTCACCCCCGAATAAAAACCATCCAGGTAATGGGCTACAGACCGAGACCCTGACCTGCGGACAAAAGCCCACTGTAGAAAGGTACTGAAACGCTCGAAGGCCGAGCATGAGATGGAACAGCCAAAAGGCATGGCCTTATCAGAATAATATTCACCCTGAACTTGAAACCCAGCAACTCAAGGTCGCCCGGGTGCACCGGCAGGAGACGAAAGGCAGACTCAATGTCGCACTTAGCTAACAGCGCACCCGGGCCACATGAGCGCACCATGCGCAGCAGCTGGTCAAAGGATGCATACCCGACCGAGCAAAGGTCATCAGGGATAGCATCACTGACCGGCCGGCCGGCTGGGTAGGACAAGTGATGAATCAGGCGGAACTCGCCCGGTGACTTTTTGGGCACTAAGCCCAAGGGGGAGACCTTAAGGTTGGGGAACGGGGGTGCAGGGAAAGGGCCAGCAACCCTGCCCGCATCAACCTCCTTAGTAATGCTGACAGCAGCCACCTCCTCCCGTCCTCTAAGTGACAAAAGGTTGGGTGCATCTTGGGGGGACCTATCCCCCATGAAAGGAATACGAAACCCCATTTGAAAGCCTGGAAGCAGGTAAGCTGCGTCCGCCCTCCTGGGGTACAATGCGAGCCAACGCTCCAACATGTCCACATTAATTGGGAAGGGAGCCTTTCGGTGGACCAGCTCCCTCCGCGGCAGTCTTGCCGGCCCCTTGTCCACCCCTACCCCTGCCCCGCATCCCTCCAGGCCTGGGACTGGTGGAGGCAGCATGGGGACCAGCACAAGATGACACTCATGCCTGTACTTGCAATTCTTCCTATTGCAGGAGCCATTGGACGAGAAGGTCCAGCACAGCAGGCGGGCTGGAACCCCCTGCCCCGCCACCTGGCGGGGCGCCTGCGCTGGGACCGCTCGCTGGACAGCATGTCCACAATGGTATCTCTCCCCAGGCGCAGGGCGCGTGGGAGTCATGTACAGAAGCCACAGCTTCTGGCAATGCTCATCCCACCTCATCTCAGGGTGCAGGGAAACACGCATACGGAATTCTTCAACGTAAGCCAATGATGACAGGCCCGGGAAGTCAACCATCGCCTGGTAGATGTTGTCCAAATACTGGACCATCGGGATGGCCAGAACGGGCTGGCCCTGAGGTAAACCGCCATGTATATGAGGTACACTGGCAACCAGTTGGCCCACGTGCGTGGCGGCTTACGACAACGTGCCTGTTCCTTATCCTTCTCATCCTGCCCCTCCCTCTCTTCCTTGGTGGGCTCTCCGTTAAGAAGGGAGAAGATGTCCACATACTCCCCACACCAGATCTCCTCTTTGGTAGACGGGGCCAGATGATCCCCAAGGGGCAAGGAATACCCCGCCGTCGGCAACACCGAAACCGGCACGGTGGGCAACGTGGGCATAGTAGAAGGAGCCTGTACCAACCCAGTCACCCCTAGCACGTTCCCAACTGAGTAGGAGGCACCACCCCAAACAGGGCCCTGTATCAGGGGTGAAGTCGCCGGGTGTGCCGGTGATGGCTGAACCGTCGCGCCACCCGTACAAGGCCACGGCCACTGAAATGCTCCCCCCAATGTAGCTAGGTGTGTGGGTGCACTAGATTGGACCGCATACTCACATGGTGCACCCCCATGGGCCGCCCCCACCGGGGGTTCTGGCCCACCGGGGGCGTCGGAGCTCACGATCGCAACTGAGCTCGCCGATGGGGCCTGATCAGCACCAGTTCACAGCGCCTGTTGCGTGGGGAGCTGCGAGACAGTGGCCGCCGCCGGCCCATGCGCCTCGGGCAGCTCGACCCGTCCTGCCGCCTGCCATTGCCCGGCAGACGGAGCATCAACTTGCAACCAAAGGGGGGCCCTGGGTTGTTGACCCTCACGAGCGATGCCTCGAGGGCCGCTACGTGGGCCAGAAGGGCCTCGACATTGACATAGCCCCCGGTGCCCAGAGGGGGCAAAGGGGTGGTCGGCCCGCAGGTTGCAGGCGCCGGTCCAGGTCCCTGGACCCCGGGGCCCAGATACGGCCAAGAGCCCAGGCCCGGTCCTTGAGGGGCCAGGGGCATGCCCTGCCAGGGCAGGGAACCCAACCACCCCCCATGGCTGAAACCCCCCGTAGGAAGCTGTGGGCCAAGTAAAGAAGGCCCCGAAGAGTGAACCATGCCAGGGGCAGTGGCCATTGCCTGAGGGCCGGGGGCCGCAGCCCCCGCCGGGCCAGCATGCGGACACCCCGCCACGGGCCAAGGGGCTATCGACCCCGTCCACCGGTCCCGGTGGGTTCTGACAAAGGAGGCTGCTGGGGAGGCGCAGTCGCAGTCCTCCGACCCGGCTGGCGCCTCCTCACAGAGCGAACCGAATTCGCAGCTGCCTTCTTCTTAGAGAGCATAGCTGGTCTCTAGTGGGAAGCCGAAGAAGGAAGGAAAATCTGCGCCAAAAGAGGCTTCCCGGCAAAGAGCAAGAGCGATGGAGGTAAGAGAGAAAAACTTCTCCGCTCCGTCGCTTCGCAAAATGGCAGCTCGGCTGCCTCGTGGCCACCCCTTTTATAAGGGTGCTGGCCACGCCCCCTAACTACCCAGATGCCTTCGTCCAGTGGGGGGGGGCCCCGCAAAGAGCGCGGCGGCCATTTTGGCGCCGCGCTTGCATTGGGTTACTTTTTTCACCACTACCCTGTTCCTTCCTAACAACCACAAGGTCAGTTTTATATAGCAGGCATAGCCAGTTAAAAGTTGCTACTTCTACATGTCATGAGTTCACATCTTTCTGTCAGCTATATGTCATGACCCTCAAATGTTCTTAGTTTGATGGACTATCATTGCCACTACCAGTAATTTCTTTGGTTTGTTTTCAACAGACATCCTTGGAAAAAGATACGTATGAGGGGAAATATTTTGTTGAATGGTTTACTGATGTGTTCTACTGAAGTTTGTTTACAAATGAGATGGCATCTTTCTCTGATACTGACTTAACAATGTGAATTAGATGAGAAGAAATTCAAGAGTAACAAAGACAAAAAAAGGAAGAATGTGCTGGGATTTGAAACAATGGATACTGTTTTATATTATATATTTTATCCTTTATTTATTATTAGGTTAAATTATGGAATGAATTTACACCTACTGGTACAGCTCCTTTTTGGCTGTTGGAAGTTTAATCAATGCACTATAGTAATATTCTCTGTGTTCACCATGTGATCACTATGGAAAGGATCTTTAAAAACCAGCTAGTTCTATTAATTGCCAGTTAAGGAGATCTACTACTGAATATTTTTCCAGCCTCTGTCTAAATCCCTCTACTTTCTAACTTAATCTGGGTCACTAGTGAACAGATTGAATTGATACACCAGAAAGGGAGTCTTATATCAGGGGTGGTCAAACTTTTCATGCTGTAGGCTGGACCACTGCCCCCCAGAAGCAGAAGTAGGCACATTTGCATGCCCACTTCCACTTCCAGGTGCGGTGGATGTGGCGTGGGCCACATGAAATGGTGCTGTGGGCTGGGTCTGGCCCATGGGCCATAGTTTGGGAACCCCTGGCTTAGATCCTTCAATAAGGATTTTATGTCAATCCTTTTTTAAATGAGGAAAACTTTTGATTTTGGTCCTATTCTCTGGATCAATAGGAATAAAATAATATATCACATATCTGACAGTCTTTCAAACATTTGTACCATATAAAAACTTATCATTTCTTAATATCCTTTTTCTTTGGGCAAAATGTACATTTTCTACAAAGGATGTCATCTACAGACCACTCATTGTCTCTCTCATTCTTTTCAGGACATATTCTAATTGTATCCTTCTTTTGTGCAGATTTAGAAAATAAATCTGGATATCTAGTTACTAAGTCCCTGGCAGCAAGAAATCATTTGGTGTTATGTATCTTGCTGAGGTTTTTTTATACAAATATATAAAATTATACTTGCAATTTCTGAGTTGAATGCTGACTGGATAGCTCAGTGAGTTTGGCTACCTGACTGTGGAACCAAGAATGGTATCAGTTTTTATACTTTGACTCTGAGTAGAACAACAGCCTGTGTAGCCTTTGGTAATCCACATAGTCCTAGAGTGCCAGCAGAAACAGTAGTAGTATTAGTAGTAGTAGTAGTAGTAGTAGTAGTAGTAGTAGTAGTAGTAGTAGTAGTAGTAGTAGTAGTAGTAGTAGTAGTATGTTGTGTATTCAGGTTAATTGCAAGTTGCTCCAGCAATGCTTTGCAAAGACAAAATGGTTGCTAGGTTTGGCACATACTTTTCCCTTCTGGGCGCGCTCATTATGTTAATTAGAGTTCAATGATTGGGTACAACTTTGGATCCTGTTCGTGATTGGTTAAAACTGGTATATCATGTTATGATTGGTTAGTTAAGGTTGTCCGGCGGGTTAGTACATTTTATCAAAGAGTCACCATGAGGGAGACACTATATAAGCCCCACGGGTAAGCAAGGGTGGGGCCGGGGCCGGATCTCTGCTTCTCATTATCACTGCAGGTTAGACCACGCCAGGCTAACCTAGGGTTTTCTCTTTGCACTCACTTGCAAGGTGTAGCTCAGTACATTGCCTCTATGGTAGAATTCAGAGAGACCGATTACATGGGACTTGGATAGCCATCTGAGGTCTGGATATTCCTTGTAAGAGTAACAAGAAAGACTTTACAATAAAACGTTGTTCATTGTTCTATTCATCATTTGCTGGACAGTTCTTTACAAGGGCCAGACACAACATAGTAGTAGTAGTAGTAGTAGTAGTAGTAGTAGTAGTAGTAGTAGTAGTAGTAGTAGTAGTAGTAGTAGTAGTAGTAAGACACTTCTGAATATCACATACCTAAAAAAACTCGGGCAAGTGTCTCATTTAAGTCAGAATCAGAATGACAGCATGTTATTGTTATTACATCAGTTCTTCAAACCTACACCAGGTGAGAAAATATACCCTCTTGTTAGTATTGCTCCACCTAAGATTAGAAGAGAAGTAACACCAGACTCTGAGAGAACTAAGCAAGAAAACCATCCTCGACACCCTCTGAACAGATATGAGCCTCAAGTCAAGTCCGCCAGCACTGATCCAGGAAGAGTTTTATGGCAAGAACACTCTTGATGGTACACAAAAGCAAAACCAAATAGAAGAGGGAGAAAGGAGCTCACTGGACAAGGAACAATATTAAAGCATGATATAGCTGAGGAATTCAACCTCCACTATGTCACTTGGAGGACTCTGAATAGGCTGAGGGTTGGAGTCCCTAAATGTGAGAGCAACATGTTCAAGTTTGAGTTGCTGGTGGACATCAACACGCAGTGTGAATCTGGAATGATACAGAATCCAACTCATTTACTGGTCTGCTGATTACTGCCAGAAACATGCAATGGACTTATTTTTGGGCAAAGACAATTCGAAGAAAGTGACTTCATTTTGGCAGTCCAGGGTTTGATCGGGACACAAAAGGAGAATTATAATTACATATCATTATCTATCTACATGTTTTGTTCTTAGCCATGATAAAATTTCTGGGTGTAATTGTATTATTAGACTTCTCTGCTCATAGTGACACTGAAGGAAACAAAAGGAACATGTTCAAACCAATAAGGATGTGAAGGGTTTTAAAGGTGCAATTAATAGGGGTGGGGGTGGGGGATAACTAATTTACTTATTTCTCATAACTTTCTCTTCCTGCTTTGCACCAGTCTATAATTTAAGAAGCAATAACTTGAAATGGTTGATTACCAAAGAATCTATGTCCATTTTGCCATTACACCCCAAGCCAACATTGTGATGTATTTGTTTGCCCTAAACTGCCTTGCCAGAACTGGTTTTCTATTTTATTACATTTTCTTTCTGCTGCTTTATCTGTTTGCTGCAATGTGTTAACAGCAATGAAATCCTGATTTATAAAAACTTTAAACAGCTCCAAAATAATGTTAGCAGATGGGATAAGGTATAATGTGGCTATAGCTTTTACTTAAATTAACTTCAAAGAAAAGAAATATTGATTAGGTGAAAGTTCATAGATGTTCGTATTCAACTTCTCCCCCTTGGTTTTTTAGCAGATTTTCTTTTGACCTTTGCCCACATAAAAAATTTCACCATGCCTTTTATAATGCCCTCTATAATGGCATTTTTTTCCCTTTGACCTTGGATGCTCTTTCAATAATGCTGAGTTCTTTTTGTTAAGATCCAATAATGTTCTGAATCAAAGCTGTGTTCCAACTTTCATTAACAACAAAGCTACTCAAGTTAGCTTGGTAAATTGATGAATGAAAAAAAGGCAGAGATCTGGCTCGGGAGTCATTGTCCATCAATTATGGTTGGGCTAGTTTCTTGCAGCATGCTATAATATATGCTGGCCCATACTGTCCATTTGGGGCACAGGGTGCCCCCCAGTGGTGTGCAGACGTATGTCACCTAATGACTACAATCCATGATATCATACAGTACCCCCCATAGGCGCCACTCCTCCCTCCCTGTCCAGCGCCCTTTTAGCAAAGCAAGCACACCCCTCAATATATGCATACCTCTCTTCCTGCTTTAGGAACTGACAGTACTTTACTGATTTGCTGCAGGGGAGGACAATACTCTATCTGAATTGATTTCTAATTGAAGACAGGTTTAATAGTAAATAAGAGCAGGAGACTTCAAGATCTGCATGAATAGAGATGTAAATCCTTGGTTGTCTTTCAAAGCAAAGATAAGGAATTGAAAAAAACATTCCTCCTTGCAAGGTTGTTGATGTAGCTCTTGAGGTTTTGATATTGCTCTAGCATGACCAGAAATGATGTTTTGGATACACACATACATACACGAGTCAAAATTGTTTGCTTTTTGTACAAAATTATTGTGGTACAATTTGTGTGATTTCCCCCCCCAAAAATCAGTATACTTGGTTAATATTTTTAAATAAAACTTAGTGAGTGTAGGAATTATTATTATTATTTTGCAAATATGAACCATTCCTCTTTGCTTGCTGTGTTTATGTTTTGTTTCTCAAAGAAAATAGGCAGTAGAAACATTCTGTACAATTTAAAAAGACTTTGATGAGAGAAAAATGAGTTATTTCTCAGTCAAAGGTGAGGAATCTTCAAGAACTTATCAATTCTTCCATGAAGTATCTGAGTCTTCCTAAAGAAACAAGGGGATTTTTTTGAATATTGTTTCTATTCCAACTGGTGAATGCTTAGACATTGCATAATACATTATGTGGCCCAGGCACAAAAGTCAGCTGCTCAGTCTTTACACCAGTGGCGCCCAAACCTTTATTTTCACCAGACCAGTCCCACCCCTGACACGCAGGTGTGGGGGACAGAGGTGGGCTGCTCTCTGTGTTGACCGTTCTGACATCAGCCGTGGCAGTGGCAGCAATCGTCAGGCAGTCGGGGTGAGTGAGTGGTGGTTCTGTGAGAGCCCAGGTACTCAGCCTGGGCCACATTAATGATATGTATGAGCCTAAGTGGGCCTGTGGGCTGGAGTTTGGGCATAGCTGCTTTGCACTATGGTGATATGTACTGTATTTTTGCTTAAATCATTAAAATTATCATATATAAATGTTATGCAAATCTTTATCATCTTTACCCTGTATTAAAGTGATATATTTTCACCCTTTTTTTGATATATTTTCACCCTTTTTTAGGTGACAATAACTTGCTCTGTTATTGACATCAAAGTAAGCTGCTTTGAATTCAATAGTGATTATGACTACATAAAGTACATTGAACTTTAACGGACCTAATAATAGACAAAGCTATCATACAATGCCTGTATTATCGCAATGACTAGCTTGGAATACTATATTACATACAATGATAGGGCTTGAAAGTATAATTATCATCTTATGCATTTTCAACATGACAGATCTATGACACAATATGATCCTTGCAGGGGCTCTATTGAACTCTGCTTTGGAACCCCTCTAATTTACTAAGAATGTGAAACCTGTAGCTGTTGAGGTATTAATGAACTGTTTCACCCAAATCCCTCACCATTGGCAAGACTGGTTGAAGTCAATGGGAAATGGAGCTAGTGACATCTGTAGAAGCAAAGTTCCTCCAGACCTGTCAGACACCATAACTCCTCCTGAGTCTGAACATAGATATAGTACTCCATTAGTGTATGTGGTTAGAGGTAAATGTCAAGAAAGTGTGAGAAAACCAAACTTAAAAGATGCTGAAGTAAATTAAGTATTGCTGTTGTGTCTTTCATATTGGTATGCTAGTAGAAGCGTTCCCTGCATGTTTTTGGCCAAGTTTTCCTGATTTGATAGTATTTACTCCTACATAGCCGGCTTTTCAAACATTTTTTTTAATAATGTGGAGACAACTGCATTAAATGCAAGGAGTTGTCCTGCTCTTTCAATTGGAAATACGGTACTGAACTATGACTTAGTATATAAACTCATTGTGTCAAATAATAAACAACACTGGCAACATCTGTGTCAGTCACTGCTATTATCTACTTGCTCCTACTCGTCAATAAAAACTTTCCTGTTTCTTTAATGTGCATACTGTTTTATATGCACATTAAACAATAATTTTCTGCTTTAGTGTGTAAAATGTCATTTGATTTTTAAACTTGTATTAATCTGTAGAGAGCAAGTCTAATTAGCTGATTTATAACCTTTCTGTTTCAACTTCTCTAAACAGGATGATTTCTGTGCTTTTTTTCACTTCATATCCTGACACATTCATATAGTTTTATATAACAAAATAGCAGCCCAGGTGGTTCAATGGTTAAACTGCTGTACTGCAGCCAAAATGCTGTGAGGAATGTTGTTGGGGGACACAAGGTTGACTCAACCTTCCATCCTTCCGATGTCAGTAAAATGAGTTCCCAGCATGATGGGGGCAAAATGCTTATTACTTTCAAACCCTCAAGAGAGTAAACTAAGCACTATGGAGTAGTATATAAGGGCAATTGAAATTCCTACACAAATGCTAGTTTACCAACTATGTGTATTTTGTCTCATCTTCTTCCTTTCTCTGGAATCAAAGTCAGAAAAAAAATTAATTAAAATATAAATTTATTTTATTTATTTTATTTATTTATTAATCACATTTGTATATGCCGCCCACTCAGGCAGAACCCGACTCAGGGCGGCATTACAACACTCTAAAAAATACATAAAAAACATTACAAAATCTTATAAAACCCACCCAATAAAAACCCACATCCACCCCCTTTTTAAAAATCCATATCCCACTCATCCAACCCACCCACCGCACAAGAAGGACGAAGAGAAAGTTCTTATAAAAACCAGCCGGCGGGGACCATAGTCCCGTTCGGGCCCCACACCTGCCCTGCCAGCCAGGTCTTCACTCCTTTCCTGAAGGGCAGCAGTTCTCTTTGAAGTCTTAGTTCTGCTGGTAGGAGGTTCCAGAGGGTTGGTGCGGACACGGAGAAGGCCCTCCTTCGGGTGCTAGATAAATGTGCACCCCTCGTTGATGGCACCATTAGAGAGCCTCTCCGGTCCGTTCTGGTTGGACGGGCAGTCACTCTTGGGACGATGCGGTCTCTAAGGTATCCTGGCCCCCTGCCATATAGGGCTTTAAAGGTCAAAACCAGCACCTTAAATTGCACCCGGAGACAAACTGGTAACCAGTGCAGCTCCCGAAGCAGCGGTGAGGCATGGGCATATCGCCCACACCCCATCACCACCCGGGCCGCCGCATTCTGGATTAGCTGCAGCCTCCGAATGGTCGTCAAGGGCAGCCCCATGTAGAGCGCGTTGCAATAATCTAGTCGGGAAGTAACCAGAGCATGAGTGACCATAAGCAAGGAGCCCCGGTCCAGGAGCGTGCGCAATTGGCGAATCACCCGAAGTTGGGCAAAAGCCCCCCTGGCCACAGCCGCCACTTGTTCTTCTAGCAGCAGCCGTGAGTCCAGAAGGACCCCCAAATTGCGCACTGGGTCTGTCTGGGGCAAAACAGCCCCATCCAATACCAAAGATGGTAGCTCCTTGGATAACATGGGGCCCCTTATCCACAGCCACTCTGTCTTGCTGGGATTCAGCCGAAGCCCATTGGCCCCCATCCAGACCCCAACGGTTTCCAGGCATCCGGATAGGATTTCAACAGCATCACTGGGGTCCCCACGGGCCGAGATGTACAAATGCTAATATTACTGACAAAGGAGGGATAGTATAGGGTTGTAGCCCAAAATCATTTCCATTTCTGCAACATATGACTGTAATAAATGAATAAATAAATAAATGAATAAATATTATCAGCAACACTGCCCTGAGTAAGTAGAAAGACGATGGAACAGAATTTACCACCATTGCTACTTTCCAACATTTTTCATTGATGTTGTCAAATTCCTATACAGAAGAATCCAGAAACAGCTCAATGGGATTTGCTTTGGTGAGAAGACTGCTTTCTGAACTATATTTAAGCCAGTTGTAACAGTTTTTGGGATGATGCAACATAAGTACCTGTAATGATTGTTCCTCTTCCTCCTCCTCCTCCTTCTGTGGTCTCTTAATCTTTATTTTATTCTCTAAGCATTAATATTTGGTAATTTCATTGTAATATTCAATTCATCCTTTATTTGTTGCATTTTTTTGTTTTATTGGAATTCATCTTTGCAGGCGCACCCCCCCAATAACGAACTCAGACAACATTGAAAGTGGATAACAGCATAGGGCCACATTTATTGATTCAATGCCCTAATCCGAATTATAAATTTGTATTGGTAAAACGACCAATCATAATTCTTAAGGCAAGCAGGCCGAAGTAACACTGGTAAGGTACCACCCCAAAATTGCCAACGGCAATTGGTTACAATGTATCAATTTGTATCAATTTGTTTGTTGACAACAAACAAATTGTTGACCGTAGTCAATATCTAACTCATGACCCCACCCTCTGACTCGTATCCGTAAAATCAGGGGGTGATGCATGCTGGCTAGCTATCGCCATCACCCCGTCGCCTGGTTCATCGTTGACCGGACAACGTTTAACTAATTTGTTCCTGTCTAGTGTTGTCCAGTCAATTGCGAACCTGCCGGATACCTGTGGGTCATACTGTTTACCTTACCAGTGATACCCGCCAATGTGACCAGAGTCAACAGTAGAAACGAAAGGAACCCCTATATCAAACCATAGCAACAGAGTGGGATGGGCAAAAAAGCCAGGACCCGAAAGCCAATGTGGGTCCCAACCAAAAATTCCCACCCGGCCCCGAAGCGACCAAAATATCACACTGTTAACTAGGGAGGGGGTGGAGGGGAAAAGCTTCTCCGCTCCGTCGCTGAGGTAAAATGGCAGCGCGGCTGCCTCGTGGCCACCCCTTTTATAAGGGAGCTGGCCACGCCCTAAACTACCCGGATTCTTCGTCCTGTGGGGGGGGGGGCGCAAAGAGCGCGGCGGCCATTTTGGCGCCACGCTTGCATTGCAGGCGCACCCCCCCAATAACGGACTCAGACAACATTGAAAGTGGATAACAGCATAGGGCCACATTTATTGATTCAATGCCCTAATCCGAATTATAAATTTGTATTGGTAAAACGACCAATCATAATTCTTAAGGCAAGCAGGCCGAAGTAACACTGGTAAGGTACCACCCCAAAATTGCCAACGGCAATTGGTTACAATGTATCAATTTGTATCAATTTGTTTGTTGACAACAAACAAATTGTTGACCGTAGTCAATATCTAACTCATGACCCCACCCTCTGACTCGTATCCGTAAAATCACGGGGTGATGCATGCTGGCTAGCTATCGCCATCACCCCGTCGCCTGGTTCATCGTTGACCGGACAACGTTTAACTAATTTGTTCCTGTCTAGTGTTGTCCAGTCAATTGCGAACCTGCCGGATACCTGTGGGTCATACTGTTTACCTTACCAGTGCTACCCGCCACACGGAGGGGCTTCAAAGAAGGCCTGACGCCCCCCCCCCCAGACCGTCAGCTCGGTCAACAGGCCTGCTCGCCAATCACCCAACAGGAGGTCCATACCTCCTCGCGACAGATGGGCCCCATCCCCTGCATACAAGTCGTAATTTCGTAGGCTAATAGCGGGGTGACGACTGACCCGTCCCCAAGCCTTGTCGGCAAGGAACCGCACCACCGCCCCGTTGACCGCGCGCCTAGCACGGTCAAGGGCCAGGAGGTCAATGCCCCCTCTATAAGAATGGCGCGGGATCATGTCCGACCAAACCAGGGTTGTGGCAGGCCAGACGTAGTGCAAGTAAGCAAGGTCCCCGCAAATCGCATGCTTGAGCGATAAGCCGGTGACCTGACCCAAATCATTGCCCCCAAGGTGTATGATGAGAATGTCAGGCGGGTCAGCACTCCTGCTGGAAAACAGGAAAGGCAGCAGCTCCCGCCACAACATCCCAGGCTTACCATGCCATGTGAGACTGGCGTGTTTACCCAGTCCCAGTCGGGGTCCCCACTCTGTCACCACAGCGTAACGCGCTGCCCTGTGCACATAGCTGTGGCCCACCAGCCATACTGTCACCGGTGTAACACGACACCCAGGGTCTGTAAGAAAATTAAGAAAAAAGGGGGAAGGTAAGGTGATAGGATTGGTACTCACGGTGGAAGTGGGCGCACATAAAACTGAAAACATTGCGAGCCCCACCTCCCCATGCTGCGTATGTCAGCCCCGGAGTACCCAAAAGCAGCTGCTGTAGAGGCTGCCCCAATACGAAACGAATGTGTGCCATAACGGGCACCTGGTAGGCCCACCCTGGCGAGGGCTCTGCCTGTCACCTTCCAAAACTGAAATTTAGTAAGGGGAGACCCATCTTGGTGACAGAAAAACGGGCCATGGTGCATGCCACGCAGTGCCAGGAACTCCTGTAGGGCACCAACCGGACAGATGTCTGCCAAAGAACACCGTAGCAGTCTTACACCACTGCCTACGCCATGCTGATCTGACTTGGAGGAACGTATCCTCAACTGGGCCCAGTCTTTGGCAACATATACATCTCCGAGTTCCAGTGCCCTACAACTTGCATCCGCCTTAGACAGCATCACAAGTTCGCTGATGCGGAGCGCTCCAAAAAATGCCACCGTTGTGGCTGCATGAAAAAGGGCTGCCTCATAATGATCAAAACAGAGGCTTGGCCAGCCCCGGGCCAACTGGGTAAGAACCCCTGGGGAAATAGGGTGCCGATCGTCCGGGCAACGCCCACGCTCGCGCACCCACCCCTCCAAAACATGTCTCACACGGAAGTCAGAGGTGCTGTCCACATGACCCCCCACTTTGGCCATAAAAGCCAGCGCCGAGAGCTTGGATGCTATGGTGCGAGGTGCGAGGACGAGAGCGTGCAGGTGGACCATGAACCGCAGAACATGGTCAACCGGGATAGGCCAGGTCTCTGGCAGTTGAAATTGAGCAGCAAATGCCCTGAAAGAATTAAATGCTTGTTGATACGCCTTACGCGTGCGTGGCGCTAGTGACAGGCCAATCGCCCGGTTCACCTCTCCTTGCCAATGGTCCATATCTCGTCCGGGAGTGGCGAGGGAAATTCCTCTGCATCCGGGGCCAAGGCACGGAACCGGGAGATCTGCAGGCGGGACAAAGCGTCAGCAATATCATTATTAATCCCTGGGACATGCCTGGCTCTGAACAAAACGTTGAGGCGCAGGCAGCGCAGCACAAAATGGCGCACTAGGTCCATAACCCTGGGCGATTTGGAAGTCTGTGCATTAACAATGTGGACAACAGCAGCATTGTCACACCAGAAATGCACGACCGAGTTGGCCCATTCCTCGCCCCATAGCATCAAAGCCCCTAGTATAGGAAAAAATTCAAGGTATGTGAGATCACGCAGGCGATCCGTGCCTGCCCAGGCCGGTGGCCACCCACCATAGGCCCACTTCCCATTGAAGTACATCCCATAACCCAGGGATCCTGAGGCATCAGACTGGATCTGAAAATTGGGGGATGCCAGGAGGTCAGACCTCCAAAATGAGACCCCATTGAACTCCCTCAGGAACTGTAACCAGACAAACATGTCTGCCCTGATACCCCGGGTAAGTCTAACTCTGTGGTGAGGCCTGGATAACCCTGCCATGGCGTCGCATAAGCGTCGAGCAAAAGCCCTGCCCGGAGCGACCACCCTGCAAGCGAAATTCAGGTGACCATGTAGCACCTGCAGTTCCCTCAGTGATGCCTTGCGCTTGGCCATCAACTCCGAGATAAGGGCCACTATCCTGGACACCTTATCCTCCGGTAACCTAGAAGCCTGCGCTAACGTGTCAATCTCCACCCCCAGGAATACTAACTTGGTAGATGGGCCCTCGGTCTTTTCGGGCGCTAAAGGGACACCGAGTTCCTCCATTTGCGTCTGAAATGTGTTAAGGAGACGTGCGCACGTGTCCCAGCCCCGTTCACCCCCGAATAAAAAGTCATCCAGGTAATGGGCTACAGACCGGGACCCTGACCTGCGGACGAAAGCCCACTCTAAGAAGGTACTAAAGCACTCAAAGGCCGAGCATGATATGGAACAGCCAAAAGGCATGGCCTTATCAAAATAATATTCGCCCCGAAATTTGAAACCCAGCAACTCAAAGTCGCCCGGGTGCACCGGCAGGAGGCGAAAGGCCGACTTAATGTCGCACTTGGCCAGCAGGGCACCCGGGCCACACGAGCGCACCATGCGCAGCGCGTGGTCAAAAGACGTATACCTGACTGAACAAAGGTCATCAGGGATAGCGTCATTGACCGACCGGCCGGCTGGGTAGGATAAATGATGAATAAGGCGAAACTCGCCTTGAGACTTTTTGGGAACCAAACCTAGGGGCGACACCTTAAGGTTGGGGAACGGGGGTGAAGGGAAAGGGCCGGCAACCCTGCCCGCATCCAACTCCTTCCTGATACTGGCAGCAGCCACCTCCTCCCTCCCCTTGAGGGACAAAAGATTGGGGGCATCCTGAGGGGACCTATCACCCATGAAAGGGATGCGGAACCCGTACTTAAAGCCTTGAAGGAGATACTCCCCATCCTCCCCCTTCGGGTACACTGTGAGCCAACGCTCCAACATGTCCACCTTAATTGGGGAGGGGGCCTTTCGGTGAACCAGCTCCATCTGTGGCAGCCTTGCCAGCCCACTGTCCGCCCCTTCCTCTGCCCCGTGTCCCCCCAGGCCTGGGACAGGCAGAGGCTGCGTGGGGGCCCGAACATGTGGGACACTCATGCTGGTATTTGCAATTCTTCTTATTGCAGGAACCATTGGACGAGAAAGCCCAGCACAGCAGGCGGGCTGGAACCCCCTGCCCCGCCGCTTGGCGGGTAGCCTGTGCTGGGACAGCTCGCTGGACCGCATGTCCGCAATGGTATCTGTCTCCTGGGACGGGGCGCGTGGGTGTCATGTACAGAAGCCAAAGCCTCTGGCACGGCTCGTCCCACCTCATCTCCGGGTGGAGTGGAATCCGCATACGGAATTCCTCGTCATAAGCAAGCCACGAAGGGCCTGGGAAATCAACCATTGCCCTGTATATGTTGTCCAAATATTGGACCATCGGAATAGCCAACTCCGGCCGCGCCCTCAGATACACTGCCATGTAAATTAAATAAGCCGGCAGCCAGTTGGCCCAGGTACGTGGCGGCTTACGACGACGCGCCTGCTCCTTATCCTTCTCATCCAGTCCCTCCCTTTCCTCCTTGGTGGGCTCTCTATTCAGGAGTGAGAAGATATCTACATACTCCCCCCGCCAAATCTTTTCTTTGGTTGTCTGTGCCAAGTGGTCACCCAGTGGCAAGGAGTACCCCGCAGTTGGCAAGGCCGAAAAAGGCACCACAGACACCGGGAAAGGGGCCTGAGCTAACCCAGCCACCCCCAGTACATTCCCCGGATTGTGAGAAAAACTACCCACCCCAGTGCCCTGGGTGGCAGTTACCGTCGCCGAGTGGAGTGCCGGCTGCTGTGCCACCGCACCACCCGAGCGAGGCCAAGGCCATTGAAAAGCTCCCCCCATAGAAGGAATGTGTGTAGGTGTACTGGCTTGGACCGCATACTCACATGCTGCACCCCCGCGGGCCGCCCCCACCGGGGGTTCCGGCCCACTGGGGGCGTCGGAGCTCACGACCGACGTAGAGCTCATCATCGGGGCCTGACCTGCACTCGTATGCTGGCTGGGGAGCTGCGGGGCAGTGGCCGAAGCCACGCCACCCGCCTGAGGCAGCTCAACCCTGCCTGCCGCCTGTTGTCCTCCCGCCGACGGCGCCGCAAAAGGGACGCCAAAAGGAGCCCCAGCCTGGCTGGCCCGAGCTAAAGACGCTTCGAGGGCCGCAAGGCGGGCCAGTAATGCCTGCACGTCGATCTGGGGCCAAGGGCCGGCCGGCCCGCCAAGTCCGGGCGCGGGTACAGGTCCCTGTACCCCAGGACCCGAATAGGGCCATTGCCCAATACCGAAGCCCGGTAGGGTCGGTGCAGGAACCTGCCAAGGTGGGGGGCCACACCACCCACCCAGGCTAGAAGGCCCAGGAGGAATAGAGGCAGGCCCGACAGGATGGGCAGAGGGAGTAGCGGTGTCCACCGCTCGCGGGCCACGGGCCGAAGCCCCTGCCATGCCCGCGTTCTGGTCCCCCGCGTCCGGCCAAGGGGCGATAGACCCCATTCCGCCGGGGGCCTGGACAGGCGGCTGCTGGGGAGGTGCAGCTGTGGTCCTCCGACCCGGGTTGCGCCTCCTCACAGCTCGAGCCGCACTCGAAGCTGCCTTCTTCTTCGAAGGCATCTCAACGCAGGAGAGGGAAGCCGAAAAGAAGATTCGCCGCCAAAAGGCTTCCCGTAAGGAGCGACGGAGACACAGGGGAAAAACTTCTCCGCTCCGTCGCTGAGGTAAAATGCCAGCGCGGCTGCCTCGTGGCCACCCCTTTTATAAGGGAGCTGGCCACGCCCTAAACTACCCGGATTCTTCGTCCTGTGGGGGGGGCCCGCAAAGAGCGCGGCGGCCATTTTGGCGCCGCGCTTGCATTCTTTTGTGAAAATTCTTTTTTAAAAATAAAACAAAAACAAATATTTTTCTTCCCCAGGTTTGATGTATTTTTGTCAAGTACAATGTGAGCTATTTGGTTTCTCCTTGCTGTGGAAAACCATGTCTAAATTAACCATGATTGAAATCTTAATGACATTGAACAAATACAATAAAATAGCATCATGATTATAAAACCCAAATAATGTGGCAAATACAATTAGCAGGCAGAACCAGAAACAGTACATCACTGTGGCAAAGATGCCACCCCCTCCCCGAATCATCCCATCCTAGTCCAGTAGCTGCCCATGGACTGAACATAACAATAGGTTTTTATGTAAGGCTAAATAAAGGGTGACTTTTACCTTTACATAAATAAAGTTTCTGAGCAGTCAAGGGGCAAAACACAGCAACAACAACAAAAACTGTGGTGATGATATCATAGGGATAATATTCCACAATAAGGCACCACAACCAATAAAACTTTCTAGTCTATCTTTCAGTTAAGACCGTCAAGCTGTTATAAGGAAGGATGCTGCTCCAGATATTTTGAGCCAAAGCTATTTAGGCCTTTAAGGCTAATATCCTGTTCAGAGTGGTAGAAATAATAATGCTATATCTACAAAAAAGCCAAACAATAATAGGTCTACAGTAGCACAAGTGCAAATCATGCTTCTTCTTTTTAAAAATGTGATATGGCTTCTGCTTGTTCATACAGTAGTGATCCCCTGTATTCAATCTTAGTAAAAACCCAGCCACAAGTGACAAGGGTCATTGTGTATGTTTGCAGGAAGAGGATTTTGTCCCAAATAGCAGAGATTAGTGGCTCCAAAGTAATAAAAGTGGTGAATCCCTTTAGTTCTTGTGTGAGATTTTACATTTCAGTTTGATATTGCCACTATAGCATCATAGTTTCTTGTGTTAGGTCAGGAAAAAGTCTAAATATGTGCTGTGTTCTAGCAGTTGTTTAGGCTTTATAGACTGCACTAGCTGTGTCCTGCCACATGCCCAGTTTGTGTTTTTATCTAGCGAATAAAGCAATTTTAAACTTCATGCACCATTTTTTTAAAAAGGGTCAGACAGAGAGAGATGATCCCAGTAAAAATTCCTATGTATTTAAGGTTGATATTAGGACTGTGGCTAGGACTAGGATTTTATTCACATATATTTTATTTTCTGAAATCAGTAAATTTTCCAGGCTCCTCACTACCCAAATGGGGTCAACCTAGTGGATATTACAGTATACCTTTTCCAACTTTCTGCACAGCTGTGGCTGAGACAGGTAGATTAGTAGGAATTATTTTTTGGTCTAAAGGAGATACTGTATCATATACTTTTGTCTCATGAAAATGAAAGGTCATTCTAAAATATATGTACTGAATAACTGACTCCATTTATTTGAGTTTAGTCTTTCTTTCTTTCCTTTCACCATTAATAAATCCTTCTCCTTCCTCCTCCCTTCTATCAATTCTTCTCATCCCAGATATTATAATAGGCATACAGAACTACTTTGTACAGCTGCTATACAATGCAATGCAATGCAATCCAATGCAATGCAATACAAAGTATCACTGTTGTTTTTTTTAAGACCTATGTCTTTAATAGCAGTTACAAAGTAAAGCAGCTGCTGGAAATGGATCTGTATGTAAAGAAGATGGTGGAAAAAAATGACCTTAATTTTGGATTGCTGTTCCGGACAGAAGGATAAGGCCATAAAATAGGAACCAACTCAAGATCAAGATACTATTCACATTAATGGGATAGCCCAACATGTTTTTAAAGAATGAGCTAGTATTTACTTACATTGACTGTTGTGGTATGGTTAATATCTTAATGGAAGTCTTTGGATCATGGCTTTGATTCTTTTGTAAAGAATAATGGGCAAACATTATTTTTAGTGAAGAAATGGAAGATTTAAGTATCTCTCTTAATTTTTCTTAATCTCTTATATTCCTCATTAATCTCTTATATTTCACATTCCCTAATAATTCTCTCTCTTATCAATTACCCCATTCCCAAGAATACTTCTAACACAATGGTTTCATCAAAAACAAAGTCTGCAAAATACTGAACACTCATCATTTTGAAAGTGGAATGCATAATTCTTCATGAACTGCCAGATGAAGGCTATTTCATTCTGGCAACGCTTAAAGCATAGGAAAAGTCCAGCATGTTTATTTAGATTTGTAAACTAGTCAACACAACATGATTTCAGCTAGTATACAGTAAGCTTTTATTTGTGTGTTTGTGTGTTTTTTCTTAAAAAGTATTATCCCATTCTGTCAGCTTAGAAATCCCTTTTAGTTGTCGTCTCTGCATTGCTTTGTTGCAATATTTATAAGCTTCTTTTCATCTGTCTTTTAAAGAAATGTGAATTAGCCAAATAATGAAGCTAAAATTACAATCTGTTTGATAGCTGTTTGAATAGAGAATAAAAAATGTTCCGTTTTCCAGTGGCACTCTGGAGACTGCATTCTTTTAGCAAAAGGTACTCATTTTATTAGTTGTAAAGATAAAGACTAATTAAATGATACACAGCATTTTGGTAATTCAAAAGCACTACTAATCAGAAGCCCCATACTGTTTAAAAAGTTGTAATGCAAACAAGTGTGAAATATGAGGGAAAGGTCTCAGAAACAAAAAAAAGTATGAAGAAATTTCATTTCACAGCAGCTTCAACTTTCTTTCTTTCTTTTTTTATTCGTGTCAGATGCACCACCAGCATATAACATGCAAAGCTAAAATTAACACATCTAAAAACAAAATAGAATTTAAAAAGGGCTAGATGACATCTGCCCAATATCAAGCCACATCAACATCAATTCCTCTTGCCAACATAAGGTCCTCCTCAGTGCACGTTGAGAGGCATTGTGTGGATTGTATCATATGGGAAATAGTTTGTACTTCTCCACATTCACACTGGCTGTCATCTACAAGGAAACCTCACTTTCTAAGATTAGCCCTTGATCTTCCTACCCTGGCACACACTCTGTTTAAAATTTTCCACACCAGCCATGGTTGTTCTTGGCTAGGCAGTAGAGAGTCATGTGGTTCTGCCTAGTTATCTGGTAGCTCCTTGCTAGCCTTCCATAGTTCTAAGGTGTTCTGCAGGGGCTGGTTGTTCAGAGGGGCAGAATTTGTGAGGAAGCTATGCCTTGATTTTCAGTTTCTGCTTTGGTGGTCCGTGATCAACAGTGTCCACTGTTTCAGCCCATGCTGAAGTGCACACAACCTCTGTTTACACACCTAGCTGTCAAGATTCAATCATTGTGTTGCTGCAAAGGATAAATCTTGGGGGGTGGAGGCAAAAAAGCAAATTTAAGCCCACTTCCAGGTTCACTCAAGTCTCAGACTGACAGCTCTATGGTACATGTACACTTGGGAAACAGTGCATAGTTCTAGTCACCACATCTCAAAAAGGAGATTATGTAGCTGGAAAAGATACAGAAAAGTACAACCTGAGAGACCAGAGGTCTAGAGCAGGTCACATGTGAGGAAATTGTGTCAAAGAGGAACTGATAAGACTTTGTCAAATTATTCCAAGGAAGTGGCTAGAGAGAAATTGTCACTTCACTCATGATACAGGGTTATCTGGTGAAGAAGAATGCTAAGACATTCAAAGAAAAAACAAAACAACATACAGCTTCACATTCGGTATTTTCCCCCAAAGGCTATAAAGGCATTTAAGTGTATATGCAAAACTAAGGGAGTCAATTCAAAATTAATTGCTTACAATTAGGAAGTCCAAAGACTCCAAGGGTAATGAGTTACTATTATAGTAGCAATTTTACAAGGTGCTGGTTTTGACTTTTAAAGCCCTACATGGTAGTGGGCCAGGGTATCTCAGAGACCGCATCACCCTAAGAACGTCTGTCCGTCCAACCAGAGCGGACCGGAGGGGCTCTCTAATTGTGCCATCAGCCAGGGGGGCTCGCCTCTCTGGCATAAGGAGGAGGGCCTTCTCCGTGTCCGCACCGGCCCTTTGGAACCTCCTGCCTGTGGAACTGTGTCTCCAGATGGAGTTGTTGCCCTTTAGGAAGGAACTAAAGACCTGGCTGGCGGGCCAAGTTTGAGGGGCGGGTGGGGATGGGGGTACCGTTGGGTGGTTGGTATAGAGAACTGTGCCTTCCCCCAAGGTCCCTTCAGTTCTTGCGCACCTTTTTAGGGGTGGGTTTTTTAACTTTTAACTTTGTTTTATTATGTGTCTTTTATGTATTTACTGTCTGCTATGTAAACCGCCCTGAGTTGGGTTGTACCTGAATGGGTGGTATATAAACGTGAAAAATAAACAAACAAATAAATAAATAAATAAAAGTGATTATATTTATTTTTTATTTTAAGTTTTACTAATTTGGCAAAACTTATCAGACTGTTACCAGTCATTGGTTTGTAGTACAAAACACACCTAAGCAATGCAGTCATATGATTCTTATACATTGGAACATTTTGGGGAAAATTGTTACACTTTAAAAGGAAGGAATCTGTTATAGTTTTCAGTTATAATATAATATGACATAAGGTACAAACAGACAGTGGCAAAATATTGCATCTGACCACAGCAGAAAGGGTTACTTTTCTGGGAGTGATCTTGCTTAAAGAGAATCTCATGCCCATATAGGAATCCCTCTAGCTCAGCCCTACAAAATGGTAGCTCAAAAAATCCAATTTAGGCATCAAACAGGATTAAGCTGGAATGCTACTGCATATTACTAGAAAATAATTCACACTAGATTCTGCCACAAGCAGACCAAAATGTGAGCAATTTTCTTGTCTGTTCACACTTTTGATTTGCCTTATTTGTTGCAAAACAGGCAATGGCCCAAATCTTCTTGCCTAATTATTCTGTCATAATACAAACAGATTAAGGTTTGGCAGCAAACTGCCTTAAATTAAGAAATCCGCAAGCTCCATTGATTCAAATAGGCATACACTACTTGCAACTTTCAGTATTAAAGTTATGCAGTATTTAGTTGGAGCATCTCATTATTTATTTTGGAAACCTTGGATACCTTGGAGTCAGAAAGGAGTCTGCAGATTGGTAGACATCTCTGGAATGACATTCCCCACATGCAAATGGACTTGAGAGATCAAGTCCATCTTCATGTATTTTTTAGCCATTTAGATATCATGTCACCCTCTGGCTATGTGGACCATGAAATGTGCCCTCACCCAAGAGATCTGATGGAGGACCGCTAACATTATCCAAGTTATTTACATACTAGTGGCAGGCCACATGAATAATGTCTCATTATGAATAGAAGACTAATGCTGATTTAGGGCTCTACATATAGGGACTGTGATACATAGCAAGATTTGATCCTGACATTATGAGTATTAAAATTCACACACACTATGAACAGGTTTAGTATGAGTTTACACCCTAGAAAACACAGGTTACCATGCCACAGTTATTGACATTACCTTAGCTTGGCATAGTTGCAGGCATTAATTTTTTTATGTTTTAATTATACTTTTATTTAAAATCAAACTTTTCCTTTGAGGTGGTGCTGTGGAAACAGAAGAAATGATCTACAAATAACTTGCCCATAGTTATTTTGCCCTTTAGTATGAACTCTGTGGAAGTTAAAAGCAACACCTCACACAGCAGCCACAATTTATTTTTTCACACCATGTTCAGCCGTGTGTTGTGCTTCAAAGAAATGATTCTGAGCTGGACTGAAAAACCAAGACTGTACTGGTTCAGCAGAGGTAGAAGGTCATAGCAATGAGAAACCCGAGGAAGAGAAATGAGAAACCAATAGTGTGTGCTACTTGCAAAACACAGCTGTGTATCTCCTGTAAATAAACATTTAAAAAAGTAGGGAAATAATGAGTGTAAAAGGTGACCACATTATTCCCAGTGAAAGTGTTAGAAGAAGAATTGCATAAGAATTGGTCTGTGGGAATCCAGCTGGACGTACAGACAATGAACAATGACTCTGCCATTGTCTGTACATTCATTCTGTCAGGATACTGGCCATGGAGTGGTGAAATGTTAACAGCTGTCTACCATAGCCAAGTACATACCATTTTCTGTAGAGGCATGGGATCCACCATCATCACAAATACCTTACAAAAATCACAGGAGATTCCCAACATCATCCTGTTTAGATAGAGATGAAGTATGTCTTGGATAGCTTGAGTTTTGCTAACAATGAGGTAATTCAAGGGCATGCACTCAGCCAATAGCACTTCTGAAAATGTTTGTGAATCTGGGTTGAAGAAGTCTGCCATCTGTATGAAATGAGGTTTGACTGTCCGCAAAGCCCTTGTGTGACAGTGAAGCCTGGCGTGTTGTGGTCCATGGGGTTGCAAAAGGTCAGACTCAATGGCATGACTGAACAACATAACCCTTTTGTATATAGGGCCAATATGGATGAACCAATTTGACCCTAATCTTTGCCTGATACTGCTCCTCCTAGATTTCACAGCAGCCAAACATTCCTGATTTTTCTTAATGTTTGGTTCAACGATCTAAGTACATTTATGGAATACTTTACTATTTTGGTCTTGGCAAAGTCTTGTATGAGTTATTGGAGCAAAGGTGAGCTTAATGGACATTTTTCAGTTTCGGTACCTGCTTGATTCCATCTCTCTATCCTAGATGTATCATAGCTTTTCGGCAATTTAAACTTAACAAATCAAATGATAAATGTGTCTTTAAAAATTCTTTAAAAATATAAATATATTAGGTGTATTTACTAGACTAACTATTGAAATATGAATTTTAAGAATATACAGAAATAGAAGACAGTGACTTGGCTGAAATCTTATTGTTTAGCACGATAAATCACAAGGAAAATAAACCCATTGAATCAATGAAACTTGTGGAGTTAAGTCACCAAATCTCAAATGATTCAGTGGGTCTATTGCAGGCGCACCCCCCCAATAATGGACTCAGACACAAATGAAAGTGGATAACGGCATTGGGCCACATTTATTGATTCATGCCCTAGTCCGAATTATAAATTTCTATTGGTAAAACGACCAATCATAATTCTTAAGGCAAGCAGGCCTGAAGTAACACTGGTAAGGTACCACCCAAAATTGCCAACGGCAATTGTTACAATGTATCTATTTGTATCAATTTGTTTGTTGACAACAAACAAATTGTTGACCGTAGTCAATATCTAACTAATGACCCCACCCTCTGACGTGTATCCGTAAAATCAGGGGGTGATTCCAGCTGTCTAGTGGTAACCATCACCCCCTCGCCTGGTTTGTCGTTGACCGGACAACGTTTAAACAACTTATGCCTATCTAGTGTTGTCCAGTCAATTGCGAACCTGCCGGATACCTGTGGGTCATAAATGTTTACCTTACCAGTGCTACCCGCCACCCGGAGAGGCTTCAATAAAGGCTCGACGCCCCCCCCCAAGACCGTCAGCTCGGTCGACAGGCCTGCTCGCCAATCACTCAGCAGGAGGTCCATACCTCCTCGCGACAGATGGACCCCATCCCCTGCATAAAGCCCATAATTTTGCAGACTAATGGCCGGATGAGGACTGACCCGCCCCCAGCCCTTGGTCGAAAGGAATCGGGCCACCGCCCTGTTCACCATGCGCCTAGCGCGGTCCAAGGCCTGAAGGTCAAGGCCTCCCCTATAAGCGTGCCGTGGGACCATATCTGACCAAACAAGGGTTGTGGCGGGCCATACGTAATGTAAGTAGGCGAGGTCACTGCAAATCGCATGCTTCAGCGATAAGCCAGTGACCTGTCCCAAATCATTACCCCCAAGATGTATGATCAGGATGTCGGGCGGGTCAGCGTTCCTTGCCGAAAAGAGGAATGGCAAGAGCTCCTTCCACAACATACCGGGCTTACTGTACCATGTGAGAATTGCGTACACACCGAGTCCCAGTCGGGGTCCCCAATCTGTCGCCGCAGCGTAACGCGCTGCCCTGTGCACGTAGCTATGGCCCACCAGCCATACTGTCACCGGTGTGATACGACACCCCGGGTCTGTCAAGGAAAAACAGGGAAGGAAGAGATATGTGGTGACTAAAAGCGGTACTCACGGTGGGAGTGGGCGAACATAAAACTGAAAACACTGAGATCCCCACCTCCCCATGCTGCGTATGTCAGCCGTAGAGGCCGCACCAATTCTAAATGAATGGGTGCCATAACGGGCACCAGGGAGGCCCACGTTAGCCAGCGCCTTCCCAGTCACCTTCCAAAACTGAAATTTAGTGAGGGGAGACCCATCTTGGTGACAGAAAAACGGGCCATGGTGTGTGCCACGCAGTGCAAGGAACTCCTGTAGGGCACCAACTGGACAGATGTCTGCCAAGGAACCTCGTAGCAGTCTTACTCCTCTGCCTACACCATGCTGATCTGTTTTGGAGGAACGAATCCTCAACTGAGCCCAATTATTGCAAACATAGACATCTTCGAGTTCCAGTGCCCTACGACTTGCATCCGCCTTAGACAGCATCACAAGTTCGCTGATGCGGAGCGCTCCAAAAAAGGCCACCGTTGTAGCCGCATGAAACAGGGCTGCCTCATACCTATCGAAACATAGGTCATGCCAGCCTCGTGCCAGTTGGGTAAGTACCCCTGGGGAAATTGGGTGGCGGTCGTCCAGGCTACGCCCACGTTCCCACACCCACCCCTCCAAAACGTGTCTCACACGGAAGTCAGCGGTACTATCCGCATGACCTCCCACCTTGGCCATGAAAGCCAGCGCTGACAGCCTAGATGCTATGGTGCGGGGTGCAAGGCCCTGGGCATGCAGGTAAACCATGAAACAAAGGACGTGGGCCACTGGGATCGGCCAGGTATCTGGCAGTCGAGATTGGGTACAGAATGTCCGAAAGGAGACCAACGCGTGGTGATACGCCTTACGCATGCGTGGCGCCAGCGACATGCTGATCGCCCGGTTCACCTCTCCTT
Source organism: Bradypodion ventrale (assembly GCA_035047345.1). Lineage (NCBI taxonomy): Eukaryota > Metazoa > Chordata > Lepidosauria > Squamata > Chamaeleonidae > Bradypodion > Bradypodion ventrale. The sequence continues at coordinate 44,664,534 of JAWDJE010000005.1, forward strand.
GCCAAAGGTCCATATCTCCTCCGGGAGTGGCGAGGGAAATTCCTCCGCATCCGGGGCCAAGGCATGGAACCGGGAGATCTGCAGGCGGGACAAAGCATCAGCAATATCATTATTCACCCCTGGGACATGCCTGGCCCTGAACAGTACATTGAGGCGCAGTCTGCGCAATACAAACTGGCGCACGAGGTCCATGACCCTGGGAGATTTAGAGGTCTGTGAGTTGACAATGTGGACAACGGCCGCATTGTCACACCAGAAATGCACGACAGAGTTGGCCCACTCCTCACCCCATAGCATCAAAGCCCCCAGTATGGGAAAAAATTCCAAATATGTGAGATCCCTCAGGCGACCCGTGCCTGACCAGGCTGGTGGCCATCCACCATAAGCCCACTTCCCATTGAAGTACATCCCATAACCAAGGGATCCCGAGGCATCAGACTGAATCTGAAAGTGAGGTGAAGCCAGGAGGTCAGACCTCCAAAATGAGACCCCATTGAACTCCCTCAGGAACTGGAGCCATATGTGCATATCTGCCCTGACGCCCCGTGTCAATCTCACCCTATGGTGGGGTCGGGATAAGCCTGCCATGGCGTCGCACAAGCACCGAGCAAATGCCCTGCCAGGTGCGACCACCCTGCAAGCGAAATTAAGGTGTCCATGTAGCACCTGCAGTTCCCGAAGGGATGCCTTGCGCTTAGCCAGCAAGTCCGATATAAGGGCCACTATCCTTGACACCTTGTCTCCCGGCAACCTAGACGCCTGCGCTACCGTGTCAATCTCCACCCCCAGGAATACTAACTTATCAGACGGGCCTTCGGTCTTTTCGGGCGCTAAAGGGACACCAAGTTCCTCCATTAGCGTTTGAAATGTGTTGAGGAGACGTGTGCACGTGTCCCAGCCCCGTTCACCCCCGAACAAAAAGTTGTCCAGGTAATGGGCTACAGACCGAGACCCTGACCTACGGACAAATGCCCACTGCAGGAATGTACTGAAACGCTCGAAAGCCGAGCAGGATATGGAACAGCCAAATGGCATGGCTTTGTCAAAATAATATTCACCCCGGAATTTGAAACCCAGCAACTCAAAGTCACCCGGGTGCACCGGCAGGAGACGAAAAGCCGACTTAACATCACACTTAGCCAACAGTGCACCCGGGCCACACGAGCGCACCATGCGCAATGCCTGGTCAAAAGATGTATACCTGACCGAGCAAAGGTCATCAGGGATAGCATCGTTGACTGAGCGGCCGGCTGGGTAGGACAGGTGATGAATGAGGCGGAACTCGCCCGGGGACTTCTTAGGGACTAGTCCTAGTGGGGATACTTTGAGGTTGGGGAACGGGGGTGCAGGAAATGGGCCAGCGACCCTGCCCGCATCAATCTCCTTATTAATGCTGGCTACAGCCACCTCCTCCCTTCCCCTAAGTGACAAAAGGTTGGGTGCGTCTTGAGGTGACCTATCCCCCGTGAAAGGAATACGGAATCCCAGTCAAAAACCCTGAACGAGGTACACTGCATCCGCCCTCCTTGGGTATAATGTGAGCCAACGCTCCAGCATGTCCACATTAATTGGTGAGGGGGCCTTTCGGTGGACCTGCTCCCTCGGCAGCAGTCCTACTTGCCCCTTGTCCACCACTACCCCTGCCCCTAAATCCTCCTGGCCTGGGACAGGCGGAGGCAGCGTGGGGGCCAGCACAAGAGGGGCACTCATGCTTGTACTTGCAATTCTTCCTGTTGCAAGAACCATTGGACGAGAAGGTCCAGCACAGCAGGCGGGCTGGAACCCCCTGCCCCGCCACTTGGCGGGGGGCCTGTGCCGGGGCCACTCGTTGGACCGCATGTCCACAATGGTATCTCTCCCCAGGCGCCGGGCGCGTGGGCGTCATGTACAGAAGCCACAGCTTCTGGCAGGGCTCATCCCACCTCATTTCTGGGTGCAGTGGAATCCTCATGTGGAATTCCTCGTCGTAAGCCAGCCACGACGGACCCGGGAAGTCAACCATAGCCCGGTAAATGTTATCCAAATACTGGACCATAGGGATGGCCAGATCCGGCCTGGCCCTGAGGTAAACAGCCGTGTAAATCAGGTATGCTGGCAACCAATTTGCCCACGTGCGAGGCGGCTTACGTCGACGTGCCTGCTCCTTATCTTTCTCATCCTGCCCTTCCCTCTCCTCCTTGGTTGGCTCCCTGTTAAGAAGGGAGAAGATGTCCACATACTCGCCCCTCCAGATCTTCTCCTTGGTGGATTGGGCCAGATGGTCCCCCAGGGGCAAGGAATACCCTGCTGTCGGCAATGCCGAAACCGGCACAGAGGGAACTGCAGGCAAGGCAAAGGGGGCCTGCACCAACCCAGGAATCCTCGACACATTTCCTACCGCATAGGGGGAGCCACTCCAACCCGGGCCCTGGGTCAGGGATGAAGTCGCCGGGTGGGCCGGAGGCAATTGCACAGCCGGACCATCCGTGCGAGGCCATGGCCACTGAAAAGCCCCCCCCCCATGGAAGTCAGTTGTGTGGGTGCACTAGCTTGAACTGCATACTCACCCGATGCACCCCCACGGGCCGCCCCCACCGGGGGTTCCGGCCCGCTGTGGGCGTCGGAGCTCACGACCGAAACTGAGCTCATCGACGGGGCACGATCAGCACACGTTTGTTGCACCTGCTGAGTGGGGAGCTGCGAGGTAGTGGCCGCCACCGGCCCGCGTGCCTCAGGCAGCTCTACCCGACCCGTTGCCTGCCGCTGCCCGGCAGCCAAAGGGTCAATCTGGAAACCAAAAGACGCCCCCGCTTGGTTGGCCCTTGCCAGGGATGCCTCGAGGGCCGCTACGCGGGCCAGAAGGGCCTCCACGTTAACATAGCCCCCAGCCCCTACAAGGGGCAAAGGACCAGCCGGCCCGCAGGTCACGGGCACCTGTCCAGGTCCTTGGGCCGCAGGGGCCAGATACGGCCAAGAGCCCATGCTCGGCCCTTGAGGGGCCGTGTTCACGCCTTGCCAAGGTAGGGGACCCAACCACCCCCCATGGCTCGCCCCCCCTGCAGGGAACTGCGAACCCAGGCCAGAAGGCCCCGCCGCATGGCCCATGCTGGAGGCAGTGGTCACCGTTTGCGGGCCGAGGGCCGAGGCCCCGTCCGGGGCAACCTGCGCGCACCGCGCATCGGGCCAAGGGGCCACCGATCCCATCCCACCGGTCCCGGTGGGATCCGTCAGAGGCGGCTGCTGGGCGGGCGCAGTCGCGGTCCTCCGACCCGGCTGATGCCTCCGCACCGCTCGAGCCGCATTCGCAGCTGCCTTCTTCTTGGAGGGCATAGCTAGCCTAGCCAGGAAGCCTATGGAAAGAAAGCTGCCCAAAAAAAGGCTTCCCCTGTGAGGACACGAGCGACGGAGGTAAGAGGGAAAAACTTCTCCGCTCCGTCGCTTTGCCAAAATGGCAGCACGGCTGCCTCGTGGCCAGCTCTTTTATTAGGGTGCTGGCCATGCCCCTAACTACCCGGATGGCTTCGTCCGGTGGGGGGGGGGGGCGCAAAGAGCGCGGCGGCCATTTTGGCGCCACGCTTCCATTCTAGTTGCAACTTACTATGTGAATCAATGAGATTTCAGCTCGCAAAATAAAGTTACATGGACCAGACATACACAGATGCATTCTTGGTAGCTACAACCAAATAATGATTGTATTGTTCAGATGCTGATTTTCGTTTTTCCCGTTTAACCCATACACTTTCCCAGTCTCTCAAGAACACCATGAAAGAATACCTGGAACTGTGATAAGTTACTGCAGAGTAGGTAGTAATGCTGGTCTCACAGACCAATGGTCCAACTCTCTATAAGACAACTTGATAAAGTTATTACCTTTGCTGATTTAAAATATTCCTGCATTAGTGTCCTTACCTAAAGCATTTTAGGATTAAAGCATTCTTATCCATGATGTACTAGAGGTATGAGAATTCTGATACTCCATAGACCACTGATCATCTCAGGAGAACTAATCATTATGTAATTATTTGTCTGAAACAAATACCATCAACAGGCAGTTTTTCATGGATTTTATGACATGCTAATTTCCCATCTGTCCTGGATAAAACAGACCATGTGCTTTACTTCATTCACCATTTTTAATAAGGAAATTATAAGAACAGAGTGTCTCCTCATAGTTTCAAAATCCTAGGTGCATCTCAAATTATTCATGTAGTCTCTGAGGGATATATTTTATTTTACATTTCATATCCCTCTCAAATCTAAGATTAACAGGAACTGCTGGGTAGCAAAGACCAACAAGAAACATTATGACAACACTGGGTGTGCTTGATAGATCTAGAGGCTTGGGGGATTTATAACATTTATCTAATATGAATGCATGAAGTGGAAACAGATGGCTGATACTTTTGCCATTTACATTAGATCATAAAATGTGGAAATCCGCTACCCTCCTATGTGTAAGCAGACCAAGTCAGGTGGAACTGAGGCTTCAACCACAGTTTTCATTTAATTTTATTTATAGTCATATTTATCTTCAATCCATTTATTGCAGAGCATGAGTACTGCACATGAAAGATTGAGCCAGTCCTGAAAGGAGTGCTGGGACATATGTTCTCTCCATTTCAGTGTCATTCCCTAAACCCACTGTGCCTTCTGTTGGCTTAAGATCAGCTTCCATTTGGTCAAGCCCAGGAGACTATGTGACCTGTGGCAAACATGAGGAGAGTATCATTCCAGTGCAGAGGAACATGGAAAAAACAAGATGATTCATTTTCTCATTAACATGGTGGCAAGCCTAACTCAACAGATTGTATTTTCTCTAATCTTTTCCCATGTTGTTTGGCCTAATACTGTTAAAAAAGTGACTAAAGTGAACCCAGAACCCTGATTCCAAGAGACCTACTTGGTGCATAACTAACAGATGTGGAACACAAGACATAAGATAGAAGTATCAGAAGAGTTTGTGGAAAAAGCAGTAGAGTGGTCCATTGAGGATTTCTTCCTCTTCTGTTGTGAATATGGGCAGTATCATAATTTTATTTATCTACAAGTAAGCCTCATTGGGCCCAGACTGCTCAGAATTTCAGTCAGAACTCCATGAATGAATGCATTCCATGGAGATCTGTTTGCAAAACAGGAGACCCAGCAAAAGGTTGACTGAAAACAAGACCTATGTAGATCCAAGCTTCTCACTAGCTTACCAAATGCATGCCAAAATCATTTTCTTACTTTCCTTCTATACATATTGTATATTATATACATGGTTTAGAATGTGGGGGTGCCTCTTCCCAACCACCAGTCATCAGGGAATTTAAGAAAGGGGTTTGTTACTCTCCATGTGCCAAGTATAAACAGATAAGCAACATATGAAAAGTGCAAAGTTGTTTCTTATTCAAAGACCCTCTTGAAGAACGTAAGAGAGTCTAGAAAATGACTTAAGATCTACTTCTTAACAATCAAGAAGATAATCTGACAGGCATACAGACATGCTGCTGGTTCCTCATGATTGTTGAACAAATGTACAGATTCACTATGGATGGATCCATCCTAGGTTGTGTTTTGATTTAATGGACAACATGTTGGAAAAATTATTTTTTGTCATACCATTTGCCCCATTGTTTCAAATAGAGACAAAGATAGTCTGGATACGGTCCACTATATTTACACAGATTTTCTCATCATCTTATTTGCAAAGTAGTTAACAAGATAAAAACAGCCTAAAACTGATTAAAACTCAATCTGTCCCCCCCCCCCCCCCCAATATGGCCAGTAACTTAATACAAGATGTTTGCTTGCCTGCAGAAGTTTCAACCTTGGGCAATTTCACAATGTAAAATGATTGGATAAGTTGTAAGACCACTGCCCTAAATGTGGGAGATGCTACTATTGGTCACAATGTACAATCTGGACTGAATAGCAAACTGAAAACATATTTGAAATGCCGCTGTACCATATGTTGTATGAACTTGTTCAGAAAAGCCTAAGTATAAAACATCTCATCTGCCGCAACAAACTACATATCTTGTGACTGAGAATATATTAATAGACGACCTTGGCTGTGTTCTGGTCAATTTCCTCTTCTAAATTGTTCAATAATAATTTCTTGGGCAGACTGTTCTGTTATTTTATAAAGCATATTCCAAAGCAGAAACATGGGTTTATCAGTCTTGCCAACATCAGGAAAAAAATCTAAACTTTTTTTTAAAAAAAACAAAGCTACAGTCCCATGTGATAGAGACAATAAACTCTGGGGCTGCTGTGTTGGGTGTTGTGGTGGTGGCGGCTTTCTGGCAAATGCGGCTTGCTGGTGTCCAGCACAGAGTGATGATGCCTGCACACTACTGTGCACAGATGCACCAGCAGCCACAGAACAATGGCCGCTGGTGGGGTTTACGCCCCACCGGTGGCCTCCGGACCTCTGTCTTTGACCCTCTCCACCCAGAAGGTAGGTCTGGGCAAAATTTTCTGGGGGGAGGGTGGCGGGGAGGAACGCATTGAAGACTATCAAACATACTTCTTTGCTTTATTGGTATAGATATGTGCATTTTGGTTGTCTGTGGAAAAAGTCATGCTGTTCTGTTTCCACCATTCCATCTATGTGCTGACGTTGACTTGTGTATGATTCCCCATTCACAGGATTGGGGGCTTTGTGGACAGCTGGAAATGCAAAAAGATAGGAACAGAGTTGATTAACTCCAAATCTGTGTACCTTTGATTTCCATGTTGAAGAGAGGGGGCACACATATACTTAATTAAAATAATAAAACTAACAGAAATAGAAGTAGTGTTTATCCAATTTAGATCATATCACATCGCATCACGTCATATCAATCATTTCAAAATATCATATATGTATCCAAAGAGACCTTGGAGCCATGTCCCAGTAGACCTGCTGCACCCATTACAGATGGAAAGAGAGTTGAATTTGAAGCATTCATAATGTAGTTGTGAATAAAAACATATATAATTGAATCATCAGAAATCCCACTTAGAGACTGTTGTGTCTTAGAGCAATGTCGCCAATTATTGTTTGTATAATTTTGGTGCTGGTATAGTGATATTAAATAGGAAATCTATTTAGATGAACAGTGCAAAGAAATAGAGGAAAGCAACACAAGAAGCCGGACTAGAGATCTTTTCAAAAAAATTGGGGAAATCAAGGGAACATTTAAAGCAAAAATGACCATGATAAGGGACAAAGACGGCAAGGAGTTAGCTGATGCAGAAGAGATTAAGAAAAGATGGAAAGAATACACAGAGGAACTTTACAAAAAGGACCTCAACACCACTGATAATCACAATGATGAGAACATTGAACTTGAGCCAGACATCCTAGAGAGTGAAGTCAGAAAGGCCCTAAAAAGCACTGCAAACAACAACTAGTGGAGATGACGGTATCCCAGTTGAATTTTTCAAAGCTCTAAAAGATGACAGAATCAAATTACTGCATTCGATATGCCAGCAGATCTGGAAATCAAAACAGTGGCCACAGGATTGGAAAAGATCAGTATACGTTCCAATCCCAAAGAAGGGTAGTGCCAAAAAGTGTTCAAATTATCGAACAATTGCGCTCATCCCACATGCTAGCAAGGTGATGCTCAAGATAATACAGGATAGACTTCAGCAGCACATGGAGAGAGAATTGCCAGAGGTGCAGGCGGGTTTCAGAAGAGGCAGGGGGACTAGAGACCACATTGCTAATATACGGTGGATCATGGAGAAAACAAAAGAATATCAGAAACAAGTATACCTCTGCTTTATTGACTACACCAAGGCCTTTGACTGCATGGACCACATAAAATGTGGCAAGTACTTAAAGAAATGGGAATACCAGAACACCCCATATGCCTCATGAGAAATCTGTACAAGAGTCAAGAAGCAACAGTTAGGACAGAACACGGAATGACAGAATGGTTTGGAATAAGAAAAGGAGTAAGACAAGGCTGCATTTTATCACCCTACCTTTTCAACCTATACACAGAGCACATAATGCACAATGCAGGGACGGAGGAATCACAATATGGGATAAAAATTGCTGGGAGAAACATCAACAATTTGAGATATGCAGACGATACCACCCTAATGGCAGAAAGTGAGGAAGTTTTAAAGAAGCTCCTGATTAGGTTGAAAGAAGAGAGTGCAAAAGCTTGCCTGAGATTTAACATCAAGTAAACCAAGATAATGGCAACAGGCTCTATCAGCACCTGGAAAGTAGATGGGGAAGAAGTAGAAGCAGTGATGGATTTTTCTTTCTTGGGATCTAGGATCACTGCAGATGGTGACTGCAGCCATGAAATAAAGAGGTGACTGATTCTAGGGAGACAAGCCATGAGAAACCTGGGGAACATAGTGAAAAGTAGAGACATCATCTTGCAAACAAAATGCAAGCGCGGCGCCAAAATGGCCGCCGCGCCCTTTGCGGGCCCCCCCCCACAGGACAGAGAATCCGGGTAGTTAGGGGCGTGGCCAGCTCCCTTATAAAAGGGGTGGCCACGAGGCAGCCGAGCTGCCATTTTACCTCAGCGACGGAGCGGAGAAGTTTTTTCCCCTGTGTCTCCGTCGCTCGTTAGCTACCGGGAAGCCTTTTGATAGCGATTCTGCCTTGCCGGCTTCCCTTTTTTGCTTCGGTGGAGATGCCTTCGAAGAAGAAGGCAGCTTCGAGTTCAGCTCGCGCTGTTAGGAGGCGCAACCCAGGTCGGAGGACCGTGGTGCCGCCTCCTCAGCAGCCACCTTTGCCAGCCCCGACCGGGGCCGGCGGAATGGGGTCTATTGCCCCTTGGCCTGCTACGGGCGAGCAGAGTGTGAGCGCGGATGGCGCTCCGGCCCGCGGCCCACGAACGGTGGACACCGCTCCTCCTCCTGCTCACTCCGTTGGGCCTGTTCCTTTTGGGCCGCAGCCTCTCCCCGGGCCCTCTAGCCTTGGGGGGTGGGGCGGCCCCCTGCCTTGGCAGGTTTCTCCACCAGCTCTGCCGGGCTTTGGTGCTGGCCAATGGCCATATGCTGGCCCCGGGGTGCAGGGACCTGTACCCGTGCCTGGCTCAGGCGGGCCGGCCGGCCCTTTGCCCATGGTCAACGTGGACACCTTACTGGCCCGCATTGCGGCCCTGGAGGCGTCTTTGGCCCGGGCCAGTCAGGCTGGAGCCCCCTTTGGGGTTCCTTTTGAGGTGCTGTCGGCAGCAGGACAACAGCCGGCGGGGAGGGTTGAGCTGCTGCAGGCGGGTGGTGCGGCTTCGGCCACTGCCTCGCAGCTCCCCAGCCAGCAACCTGGTGCGGGTCAAGCCCCAGTGATGAGCTCTAGGTCGGTCGTGAGCTCCGACGCCCCCAGTGGGCCGGAACCCCCGGTGGGGGCGGCCCGCGGGGGTGCAGCATGTGAGTATATGGTGCAAGCAAGTACATCCACACACATTCCCAATATAGGGGGGGCCTTTCAATGGCCTTGGCCTCGCGCGGGTGGTGCGGGGGCCACGCTGTCCACGGCCCACCCGGCGACAATAACTGCCACTTTGGGCAATGGGGTGGGCATTGGTCCTTACACTGCGGGGAATGTTCTGGGGGTGGCTGGGTTAGCTCAGGCCCCTCTTACTAGGCCGGCTGTCCCCTTTTCGGCTTTGCCGACGGCAGGGTATTCCTTGCCATTGGGTGATCACTTGGCACAGGCTACTAGGGAAAAGATATGGCGTGGGGAGTACGTAGATATCTTCTCACTCCTGAACAGAGAGCCCACCAAGGAGGAAAGGGAGGGTCAGGATGAGAAGGATAAGGAGCAGGCACGCCGCCGTAAGCCGCCGCGTACCTGGGCTAACTGGCTTCCCGCCTATTTAATATACATGGCGGTATATTTAAGAGCGCGGCCGGATTTAGCTATCCCCATGGTCCAATATTTGGACAACATATATAGGGCAATGGTTGATTTCCCGGGCCCCTCATGGCTAGCATATGATGAGGAATTCCGTATGAGGATTCCTCTCCACCCCGAGATGAGATGGGATGAGCCGTGCCAGAGACTGTGGCTCTTGTACATGACACCCACACGCCCTGCCCCGGGGGATAGATACCATTGTGGACACGCGGTCCAGCGAGCGGCTCCAGCGCAGGTTACCCGCCAACCGGCGGGGCAGGGGGTTCCAGCCCGCCTGCTGTGCTGGACTTTCTCGTCAAATGGTTCCTGCAATCGAAAGAATTGCAGGTATAAGCATGAGTGTCCCACATGTTCTGGCCCCCACGCAGCCTCTGCTTGTCCCAGGCCTGGGGGGGGCACGAGGCAGAGGGAGGGGTGGACAGTGGGCTGGCAAAGCTGCCGCGGATGGAGCTAGTCCTCCGAAAGGCCCCCTCCCCAATTAACGTGGACATGCTGGAGCGCTGGCTCGCATCGTACCCGAAGGGGGAGGACGGGGAGTATCTACTTCAAGGTTTTAAGCAGGGATTTCGTATCCCTTTTATGGGTGATAGGTCCCCTCAGGATGCTCCCAACCTTTTATCCCTCAGAGGAAGGGAGGAGGTGGCTTCGGCCAGCATTAAAAAGGAGTTAGACGCGGGCAGGGTCGCTGGTCCCTTCACCGCACCCCCGTTTCCCAATTTTAAGGTTTCACCACTGGGTTTGGTGCCCAAAAAGTCCCCAGGTGAGTTTCGTCTTATTCATCATTTGTCCTACCCAGCCGGCCGATCGGTCAACGATGCTATCCCTGATGACCTTTGTTCAGTCAGGTATACATCGTTTGACCAGGCGCTGCGCATGGTGCGCGCGTGTGGCCCGGGTGCCCTGCTGGCCAAGTGTGACATTAAGTCGGCTTTTCGCCTTTTGCCGGTGCACCCGGGCGACTTTGAATTGCTGGGTTTTAAATTTAAGGGGGAATATTATTTCGATAAGGCCATGCCTTTTGGCTGCTCCATATCATGCTCGGCTTTCGAGCGTTTTAGTACCTTCCTAGAATGGGCCTTCGTCCGCAGGTCAGGGTCCCGGTCTGTAGCCCATTACCTGGATGACTTTTTATTCGGGGGTGAACGGGGCTGGGACACGTGTGCACGTCTCCTTAACACATTTCAGACGCTAATGCAGGAACTTGGTGTCCCTTTAGCGCCCGAAAAGACCGAGGGCCCATCGACCAAGCTAGTATTCCTGGGGGTTGAGATTGACACAGTAGTGCAAGCTTCTAGGTTGCCGGGTGATAAGGTGTCCAGGATAGTGGCCCTTATCTCGGAATTGCTGGCCAAGCGTAAGGCATCCCTGAGGGAACTGCAGGTGCTCCATGGGCACCTTAATTTTGCCTGCAGGGTGGTCGCTCCGGGCAGGGCTTTTGCCCGGCGCTTATGTGACGCCATGGCAGGGTTATCCAGGCCCCACCACAGAGTCAGGCTTACCCGGGGTATCAGGGCAGACATGTTCGTCTGGTTGCAATTCCTGAGGGAGTTTAATGGGGTCTCATTTTGGAGGTCTGACCTCCTGGCATCCCCCAATTTCCAGATCCAGTCTGATGCCTCAGGATCCCTGGGTTATGGGATGTACTTCAATGGGAAGTGGGCCTATGGTGGGTGGCCACCGGCATGGGCAGGCACAGGTCGCCTGCGGGATCTCACATACCTGGAATTTTTTCCCATCCTGGGGGCTTTGATGCTATGGGGCGAACAGTGGGCAAATTCGGTGGTGCATTTCTGGTGTGACAATGCTGCCGTTGTACACATTGTCAATGCACAGACTTCCAAATCGCCCAGGGTTATGGATCTAATTGCGCCGTTTTGTGCTGCGCTGCCTGCGCCTCAACGTCTTGTTCAGGGCCAGGCATGTCCCAGGGGTTAATAATGATATTGCTGACGCTTTGTCCCGCCTGCAGATCTCCCGGTTCCGCGCCTTGGCCCCGGATGCGGAGGAATTTCCCTCGCCACTCCCGGACGAGATGTGGACTATTGGCAAGGAGAGGTGAACCGGGCGATTGGCCTGTCACTAGCGCCATGCACGCGTAAGGCGTATCAACAAGCATTCTATTCATATAGGGCATTTGCTGCTCAATTTTACTTGCCAGAGACCTGGCCGATTCCGGTGGACCATGTTCTGCGGTTCATGGTTCACCTGCATGCACAGGGCCTCGCACCTCGCACCATAGCATCCAAGCTTTCGGCGTTGGCTTTTATGGCCAAAGTAGGGGGTCATGTGGATACCACCTCTGACTTCCGTGTGAGACATGTTTTGGAGGGGTGGGTGCGCGAGCGCGGGCATTGCCCGGACGACCGGCACCCTATTTCCCCAGGGGTTCTTACCCAGTTGGCCCGGGGCTGGCCAGGCCTCTGTTTTGATCGTTATGAGGCAGCCCTTTTTCATGCAGCCACAACGGTGGCATTTTTTGGAGCGCTCCGCGTCAGCGAACTCGTGATGCTGTCTAAGGCGGATGCAAGTGGTAGGGCACTGGAACTCGACGATGTCTATGTTGCCAAAGACTGGGCCCAGTTGAGGATACGCTCCTCTAAAACAGATCAGCATGGCGTAGGCAGTGGAGTAAGACTGCTACGGTGTTCTTTGGCAGACATCTGTCCGGTTGGTGCCCTACAGGAATTCCTGGCACTGCGTGGCATGCACCACGGCCCGTTTTTCTGTCACCAAGATGGGTCTCCCCTTACTAAATTTCAGTTTTGGAAGGTGACAGCCAGAGCCCTCACCAGGGTGGGCCTACCAGGTGCCCGTTATGGCACACATTCATTCCGTATTGGTGCAGCCTCTACAGCAGCTGCTTTTGGGTACTCTGGGGCTGACATACGCAGCATGGGGAGGTGGGGCTCGCAATGTTTTCAGTTTTATGTGCGCCCACTCCCGCCATGAGTACCAATCCAGTCACCTTACCGCCTTTTTCTCAATTTTCTTACAGACCCTGGGTGTCGTATTACACCGGTGACAGTATGGCTGGTGGGCCACAGCTATGTGCACAGGGCAGCGCGTTACGCTGCGGCGACAGAGTGGGGACCCCGACTGGGACTGGGTGACCACGCCAGTCTCGCATGGCATGGTAAGCCTGGGATGTTATGGCGGGAGCTGCGGCCTTTCCTTTTTTCTGGCCTGGGTGCTGACCCGCCTGACATTCTAATCATCCACCTGGGGGGCAATGATTTGGGCCAGGTCACCGGCTTATCGCTCAAACATGCGATTTGCGAGGAACTCGCCTACTTGCATTATGTCTGGCCTGCCACAACCCTGGTTTGGTCGGACATTGTTCCGCGCCATTCTTACAGAGGGGGCGTTAACCTCCTGGCTCTTGACCGCGCTAGGCGCGCGGTCAATAAGGCAGTGGCGCGGTTTCTTGCCACCAGGGCTTGGGGGCGGGTTAGTCATCACCCCGATATTAGCCTACAAAATTATGACCTGTATGCAGGGGATGGGGTCCACCTGTCGCGAGGAGGTATGGACCTCCTGTTGGGTGACTGGCGAGCAGGCCTGTTGACCGAGCTGACGGTCTGGGGGGGGCGTCAGGTCTTCTTTGAAGCCCCTCCGTGTGGCGGGTAGCACTGGTAAGGTAAACAGTATGACCCACAAGTATCCGGCAGGTTCGCAATTGACTGGACAACACTAGACAGGAATAAATTAGCTAAACGTTGTCCGGTCAACGACGAACCAGGCGATGGGGTGATGATGATTGCTAACCAGCATGCATCACCCCTGTGATTTCACGGATACGCGTCAGAGGGTGGGGTCATAAGTTAGTTATTGACTACGGTCAACAATTTGTTTGTTGTCAACAAACAAATTGATACAAATTGATACATTGTAACCAATTGCCGTTGGCAATTTTGGGGTGGTACCTTACCAGTGTTACTTCGGCCTGCTTGCCTTAGGAATTATGATTGGTCGTTTTACCAATACAAATTTATAATTCGGACTAGGGCATTGAATCAATAAATGTGGCCCTATGCTGTTATCCACTTTCAATGTTGTCTGTGTCCGTTATTGGGGGGGTGCGCCTGCAATGCAAGCGCGGCGCCAAAATGGCCGCCGCGCCCTTTGCGGGCCCCCCCCCCCCCACAGGACAGAGAATCCGGGTAGTTAGGGGCGTGGCCAGCTCCCTTATAAAAGGGGTGGCCACGAGGCAGCCGAGCTGCCATTTTACCTCAGCGACGGAGCGGAGAAGTTTTTTCCCCTCCACCCCCTCCCTAGTTAACAGTGTGATATTATGGTCGCTTCGGGGCCGGGTGGGAATTTTTGGTTGGGACCCATATTGGCTCCGGGTCCTGGCTTTTTTGCCCATCCCACACTGTTGCTATGGTTTGATATAGGGGGCTTTCTGTGTTCCTACTGTTGACTTTGGTCACATTGGCGGGTAGCACTGGTAAGGTAAACAGTATGACCCACAAGTATCCGGCAGGTTCGCAATTGACTGGACAACACTAGACAGGAATAAATTAGCTAAACGTTGTCCGGTCAACGACGAACCAGGCAATGGGGTGATGATGATTGCTAACCAGCATGCATCACCCCTGTGATTTCACGGATACGCGTCAGAGGGTGGGGTCATAAGTTAGTTATTGACTACGGTCAACAATTTGTTTGTTGTCAACAAACAAATTGATACAAATTGATACATTGTAACCAATTGCCGTTGGCAATTTTGGGGTGGTACCTTACCAGTGTTACTTCGGCCTGCTTGCCTTAGGAATTATGATTGGTCGTTTTACCAATACAAATTTATAATTCGGACTAGGGCATTGAATCAATAAATGTGGCCCTATGCTGTTATCCACTTTCAATGTTGTCTGTGTCCGTTATTGGTGGGGTGCGCCTGCAAATCCATATTGTCAAAGCAATGGTATTCCCAGTGGTAATGTATGGATGCGAGAGCTGGATCATTAGGAAGGCTGAGAGCAGAAGAATAGACGCCTTTGAGATGTGGCGTTGGAGGAGAGTTTTGAGAGTACCCTGGACAGCAAGGAGAACAAATAAGTCAATCTTGAAAGAAATCAGTCCTGACTGCTCCTTAGAAGATCAAATAGGAAAGATGAAGCTGAAGTACTTTGGACACCAAATGAGAAGAGAGGATTCACTTGAGAAAGCCTTGATGCTGGGAAAGGTGGAGGGCAAAAGAAAAAGGGGACGGCCAAGGATGAGATGGCTGGATGGCATTGTAGATGCAGGGGGCACCGAGCTGAGCGGGATGAGGAGGATGGTGGAGGACAGGGGTACCTGGAGATCAATGGTCCATAGGGTCGCAAAGGGTTGGAATCGACTGTGCGACTGAACAACAACAACATAGTGATCTTTTAAGTGATGAGCTTCAATGTCTTGTTAGATGTGTGCAAAACAGAAAAATAATAAGAGGGATAGAGACTGATATTCATTTTCTCCCAAGTGGCTTTCCAGATAGCCAGCCCTGATAAATGTACAGAGGGAGATCTGGGTTCTCTGCAGGAATGCAAAGATTTGTGAATAGCTGATAGTGTGGTATTATACCTTGTAGATTAGTGGCTAGCCTCTTTCTCTAGGTCAGAGTTTTCAAGATAATTATTGTTAGTTAATTCCTCCAGGCAACCCTAGAAGCATTATTAGGAACAGGCATCTCCCCCATACTTGCTTATGCTAACACATGGGCACCAATGAACCAGATAGCAAAGAAAGCTAATGTAGCAGTCAGTATAGTTTTCAGAAAGGGGAAAAAAGATACTTAGACTGGAATGTCAAAATATGGTTAGATAAATAAATAAATAAATAAGAAAAATAGCAAGGGACCAAAAATTCAGTTAGGATTATATCTGACATTCATCGAGTTAGTACCCCGGCCCATAAAACTTTATTGCTGAAGAAATAATGAGGAACCTCATTGCCTGATATACTATAGTGGCAGAGACGGGCACCGTTCAGCATGAGAAGGAACTATTACCACTACATATCCAGCATTAAAAGTCATGTGCAAATAAAACCTCCTAGCCCAATCAATTACACATCAAGTCAAATGCAACCTGTAACTATTCTTTGAATTGCAAATGTTGTGATATTGACAAGAATACAGGGGTGAAACTGAGGACACTAGATGAGTAATGAGCAAGAAATCTGCAATGTATTTGCAGTTTGTGTAATGAGCAGGAGCAAGTTCACATTAGGTGATGAAGTCAGGGTGCAACTAGACAACCCAGTTATCCTGGCTGGATCTATCAGGGTCATGCTAAAGAGGTGAGGTACTGTATGCCATCTAGGGTGTGTTATGTCTTTGGGATGATTCTTCCATGCAATTGCAAGGATCATCCACATTCCACCTCAAGCGATCTAAACACATCATTGTTTGTCTCTTCCCAGTATCATCCTTTCTATCTTTCAAAATACATCTAGAGCTTTTTTTAAAAAAATTGCAATTCAGAATCATTTAGCCAGCATGGCTACTGAAAAGAAGCTCCAAATAGAGTATATCACAAATTTATGACACACCTTTTAATTTAAAGCTACTAAAAGGTCACTAAAAATGTAAAAATGCAAATTATCAGATACAACTGATATTCAATCAAGGGGGAATAGTATCCTAACCAAACTTATTTCTTTACCGGGAAAGAGAGGGGCAAGAGCAACCTAAATTTCAATTTCAAATTTTCAAGTTTTATTTATACCCAGTCTTTCTCTGCCCAATGGGTGACTCAAGGCAGCCAATAACAAAGAAAATATACAATGCAATACAAGCAAAACAATACCAGCAAAACAATACATAAATAAATACAGCATAGTTCATACAATGATGCATACAATCAAATATAAGCAGCACAGCAATAGAGTCTGCCGACAATACCATATGCAAAGTCAGTTCAGAGTAAGTACCATATTTTCCGGCGTATAAGACGACTAGGTGTATAAGACGACCCCCAACTTTTCCAGTTAAAACATAGAGTTTGGAATATACTTGCTGTATAAGACTACCTCTCTTCCAATGCACACCAAATAAAAATTAACCCACATTCAACCCGAAGACGCGCAGCCCTCCGAGTCAAATGGGCAGGTTCTGGTGGAGAGCCAATCCACGCTCATGTTCTCCTCCTTGAGGTACAGGAAGATGTGTGCAACTTGCTTCCCCTTGCTTCATACTCCCCGCACAGAGCAGGGAATCGGCTGCGGCACCCCCCACCATATGCGCCAGACATATGAAGCAAGGGGAAACAAGCTGCAGTTAAGTACCTGTCCTATAAGACGACCTCCGACTTTGGCACAGATTTTTCGGGGTTAAAAAGTAGTCTTATACGCCAGAAAATACAGTATATCAACATCATAATCACAAAAATAGCAATACAGTGAAGAATAACTGAGCTCGGGAGTGGGGCAGCATACCTTCTCCAACTGAGGCAGTCGGAGTCCTCTAAACTACTGTGGATATTAAGAAGAAATGTGCCTGCAGCAATACTGATTGTCCAGCCTGCATACCTTAAAAAATTCATTCCCTACTTCCTCTCTCTCTCTCTCTCTCTCACACACACACACACACTGACACTGCTATTACAAATATGCAATCTGGGGGGGGGGGGGAAATACTTTCACTTTTCATGGATAGAATAGAGTGTAAAGAAAAGCAGCCTAAAATGAAATAAATTATAAAGCAGGTAAACATTCTGCAAACCTCTTTAACAAGGTTACAATGCATTAAAAAGTTTGCATAGTCTGTTATAATAACTTTTTTTTCTAAAATTGATTTTCAATCTCTAGTTCTAAGAATTTCTTGTAGTGTTTTCAGAGTACGCTAGAAGGAATATATTATAATTCTACTTCCTACCTTGACTCA
Source organism: Bradypodion ventrale (assembly GCA_035047345.1). Lineage (NCBI taxonomy): Eukaryota > Metazoa > Chordata > Lepidosauria > Squamata > Chamaeleonidae > Bradypodion > Bradypodion ventrale. The sequence goes on from JAWDJE010000005.1 coordinate 44,682,236, forward strand.
TTCCTCTAATCTATTGCTATCTTGTTTTTCAACTCCCTTACATTTCATGGCTCATCTCAGGAGTCTTATACACCTGTGGACACCTTTTTCACTCTTGCTTTGTCATAACATATTGTCTTATGTAGGTGGATCAATAGACAAAGACTAATAACTGAATCTATCTTGTCAGGAACTCTTGGGCTTATTGGTATTTTCTATTTGGAAATTCCATTATTCTCTGGGCCAGCTGGCACACAATGGATCCTAATGGAGAGAGACAGTTCCAAGAGGCATTATGTGCATACGTTGTAGGTACTGTTCCTTTGAAAAAACCATATCAGGTAGCTAGTGATAGGAAAGACAATTGGAAATATTGCTGTTTTAAGACTGCAACTCATAAAATCTCTAGTCACCCATACTTCCAAGCTGTGGGAGAAAACTTGGTTGGAAGCCTGAAAAGCCACCAGCAATCACAGTAGGGAATACTAAACTGCATGAACAAATATTATGATCTGGTTTAGGCATACCTGTCAAGCACAGCTCCGGAGATTACAGGACTTGCGCAGAATGTTTTTGTGCAGGTCCATTCTACCTATGCGTAAATGCCTTCTACGCATGCGTAGAAGTGACCTGCACATAAACGTTCTGCGCAGGTTGCTTCTATGCATGTGTAGAAGGCTTTTACTCATGCGTAGAAGGCTTTTATGCATGTGTAGATGGACCTGTGCAGAACCGTTCTGCGCAGGTCACTTCTACGCATGTGTAGAAGGCTTTTACGCATCCCCTTCTGCACAGAAGCCTTCTATGCATGCGTAGAAGGGTTCTATGCATGCGTAGAAAGGACCTGCACAGAAGGGATGTGCAGTAACTCCTTTCCCCCTGCTGCCAAATTGCAGGGTAGCGGCAGCTCCGGGCGGGAAATGGAGAAAATCGGCACAGAATTATGGGGTAATCCCGGCCAATATGGGGAACTTGACAGGTATGGGTTTAGGACAAAGTCCAAGACAGTAACCAAACAAGAACATGCAGTGAATTTCATTGCTGAATGAAGATTTGAACATCAGGTCTCTGCAGTCCCAATCCAGCACTTTACCAGCTGCACCGGACTGTACTCATACAGTCACTGTTCTCTTCACTGAAAAGCAATAACTGAAAATCAAGCAGGCAATCACACAGCGATCTCTTTTAATATACCTCTAAGGAACCCTGAGTTCCAAGATATGTAATCATAAAGTGAAACTGCAAGAGCCAAGTAATGCCCCCTTTTTAATTTCCCTGTGTTTTGACATTGAGAAAATAAAAGCTGCCACTGAATTATATTTTGATTATTTGCTGGGTTTGATCAAGGAGAAAAAATATCCCTGGACTTCTGAACTCTTTCAATCTCCACTGTGTCTCTTTTAAGTGCACTGTTGAATCTAGAGTGGCCCATTGCTTCCAAAGTGCACCAGAGTAGCACAAAACAATAGGTTTTGAAAATCACCAAAGAATCCTTTTATTCACCACAGTGACATTCCTCCTAATTAATTTTTTATCTTTGAAGGTATTTAGGCTTCTCTGATCCATCTGGGATATGTTTGCCCTCAGGTTTGCCTCAGGCCCAATGTATTTTTGTTGATATACTGAACAGCAGGCTCTCCATTGTGATTACAAGTTTATGCCCAGTTGGTGGTTTATTCAAGAGATTGTTTTGCCAGTTTCCAAATACTTCTTCTAAAGCACTTTGGGGGGAAGAGGGGGAGGAAACGTTCACAAAGAGTGAGATGTTCTCTTTGTGAATCAATATGATTTTCTGTTCCTTCCACCCTGGGTTTTGTACAGGTTATGAACAAACATACGATGTAACAGAATTAAAAGAGAATGATGTGGCCATGCAGATCAGAAATCGTGGATGCCTCAAAGATGTTCTGGGTAAACATCAGATTCACTGCAATTGGTTTATGTGTGTGTGCATGTGTGTGCACACACTCACACACATATGAGTGTGCATGCATGCATACACAAGTCAAGATACTTTTGAATAGCAACAGAGTTAAAAATCATATAATAATGTGGAGTCATGCCCATTTGCTGTGAAAATGATCGTTGCCAAGAAGTTATTTTGCACATGTGAAACAGGATGCAGGATACATCAGTAACATGAGCAGTCAAAATGTCCAACTGCCTCTGCTAAAGTCTGTTGCACAAGTAGTCTGATGTAATGAGGCCCTGGGCTATGATTTGTCAAATATAATAAGAAAAAAAAATCCACTCTCATCATCTTTTATCATCTTCAGAAAACAGGTCTGGACAATATTTTCAGGCTGTTTCCATCAGCGGCAGTGGTGGTTGGAGAGAGGGCGGGGGCCTGATGATTTGGCACCATGGGCCAGATTCAACCAGTGGGCCATAGGTTGCTGACCCCTGCTTTAGCATGTTTCATAAACGGAAAAATATCTAAGAGATCCCCTTTGCAGAGTATTATGGAAAGGAGCATATCCTAGGCTTCAGCTTGTTACTTGAATAGTGAAAGTCTAGACGTGACTACTCAGCAATACTTAAATGCAGTTTATTAAAACTAAGAAGCTGCATCATTCCTTTTTGCAGGAATGGCAGAATAACTGAGTTACCATACCAATGTAATCTTACAAGAGATAATAACAGTTCTTTTGCAGTATGAATATAACTGTTTCAGTTACATTTTAGAGAGGATATGCAGTATCACAAGTTAGGAGACTTTTTTAAAAAAAACCACAGTCCAATAAAAGTATTATTTTTACAGTATTTTTAAAAGAATGCCTTATTTATTTCTAAATAATGCAAAATGAAGTGTGTGATTTTTTTTTAAAAAAAATCTAACTATATTGATACCTAACCAGATAAGGCAACTTGAAAGTACTAGGGGTGATAATTTATTGTCAGAAATGTAGGTATGAACAATTTCCATTATATTTCTTACTCTCATATGAGGCAAAATGCCTTAACACATTGAAATAATCTGAGAAAGACTCAGAAACCCTCATGAAAATTATTGTGTACAAAATGAATAAATGGCAGTGCAAATCAGCTATAAATGAGAGGTGGAACCCATATTTAGTGAATTCATATTTTACTGTACAGCTTTTTTAACAATGTGGGATTATTTGGCTACTAACATTTCAATTGAGTTTTATCACTCCACAATGCATGTGCAAAAAATACTATTACTTTTCTTGCTGAAAATGAGCACTCGGTGAATGGCTTCCCACCACAACCTTGATTTTGTACATCATTTTTCAATTTGCAAGCCAAATGAGTAAAGAAGAGGAAGGGAGGGAAAAGAGGTAAAATGTCAACTCCAGCATCATGAAAGTAAAAATTGTTTTGAATCCAATTTGACCCCTTCCCACATTTTATATTACCAGGATATGATTTTCTAAACTGCTAGGTTTTGTGACTTAATGTTTCCATTGTATTTCATGCTGTGATGAATCAAGACACTCTGATTTCTCCTGACACATCACAGCATTCTGTTACAACAGTATGCCATGTTACAAATGACTTCCAATTAAAAAAAAGAAAATAAAAGACAATTATTCACACACACACACCCTTTACTTTAGAAAACATGGGGTGTCTGGAAATCACATAGGCAAATAATTGGCTTCACTATGTTTTGAAGCCTTCTTTTCTTACTGCAAATTTTAGTGGTAAGTGAAAATTTTCTGAGGACTTTTCTCCTTTAGTTTGATGGAAGGGAAGTTCCTTCAGGAAAGATTGCCAAAGGGGAAATATATAGGGTTCTATGATCTAAGCCAAGCTATCATCCTATGTTAAAACCTAATGGGCAAGATCTTCTGGGCCAGAAAGAACAATTACCTTAATTTGTTGCACATCTGGCAAACTACTGTTGTTAGTATATAATCACAGCCCACATTTCAGGAAAGGTGATAAATGTAGACTCTGAAGGTTAATTATGTCCTGCCTATGGCAAGCATTGAAAACCACAAGTCACCATAAATGTGCCTCTAGATTCCTACCATCCCTATCACTTTACAGAGTTTTGAAACAAACCTGTCAATGGAAATCTAATGTGACCAAATTAACCTAAAACCAAAGCTAACAAAATGCCAAATGGATTAAGCCAAATGACCAAATTTAAAGTATATACTCAGATGCAGATTAACAAAATTAACCTATATTCCTGGTATCTACCAAATCATCATCTTGTTTGGCTGTTTGGAGGCTTGGTGGAGCCTGTGGTAGGTGCTTGGAAGAGAAATTTGTCTGTGTTATTCATCCCACCATAGCAGTACCTGAAGAGAAGCAGTTGCTGAAACAGCAATGAAGATGACTAATAGTCATTGTTGCAGTGACAATGAGGACGGCATAAGTTTACAAGCAATTGACACTTTTATACTTGTGTATTGTTGGGTTATCATATAGTACCTAAGAGAGCTAGGCTATAGTGAGTATACTATAAAATCCTGATAGTGTTTACATTTTACAGAAAAATAAATGGTTTAATTTTATTATGCTAAATAAACTGAACAGGAAGAGAAGGGTTTTACTACTGTACCATCTCATAGTGAAGAATGAAGATGATCATGTCAAAGGGTATGGCAGTCAATAAAGCTTAGTTGTTAGGAAACAGAAGTCCAGCAAATCAGCATAACTATCACATTTCTCAAATTATTTCTAAATTGACTTTACAAAGACTAAAAGGTTATCAATGTCTTTTCCACAGTAGTACAAAAAATATTCTTTATACTTATTAAGCTACATATCTGCTGGTATTTGATTCTGCAAAATATTCTGCATTTTGAAGCTGTTATCTATCTATAAGGCAGAAAATAAATTCTTTAAGAAACAAGATAAGGCATTTAAACAAAAATTCTTATGGAGATGTAGGGGTTCTTTCACTTACCTTTATTATAAGCCTACTAGCCTAGTTTGCCCGGCCTTGCTAGGCATTTTTAATGTGTGTGTTGGTGGTTTGGGGTGGTTTTGGTTTTGTACAACCACCGCTCCAAGGGAAAAAATCACTCCAACCACCAACACACACATCAATTTTTTTATTATGGCAGGAGTGGTGTGTGTGTGTGTGTGTGTGTGTGTGCGTGTGTGTGTGCGTGTGCGTGTGTGTGTGCGTGTGCGTGCGTGCGTGCGTGCGTGCATGCGTGCGTGCATGAGTGTGTGTAGTCATCCACCAGAGGGTGCTCGGCCAGCCGGGCAGATTTTATTTGTGTTTTTTAGTTTTGGTTTGATTTTTTAAATATTTGTTGTTTATTAAATAATTGATGCAACAATTTCCTTGGTCATACAATATAACTTTTTATTAAACATTTGTTTTTCTTTTTAACTTAACAATATTGCTTAACTTATGCTTCTTATATATTATTTCTTCATAAATTTTGTTTTGTTTAATAAGATTAGATTTAACTTTAAAATTTTAACTTTAACACAACTTCTTTAATTATTTTTTGTTTTGTAATGGTATCTTGGTTGTTTCCATTGTCAGTTGTTCTTCCAGCTTTGTTCCTGAAATAAATAAATAAAGATTTTAAGTAATATATTACTTTTTATTTGTATATTGTAGATATAATTAGCATTTTTCTCATTATTGTTATCATATTAGCAATTTTGGTTATTTCTTTTGATATGTCATTTTTCCTTTAATTGTTACTGGTTATCTAACATGATAATAGGTACATAATAATTTAAGTTAATGTAAAAATTCAAAGTATGCTTTTCTATTGTACACTTATAAAATCTTATTGTTCTAAATGTAGTAGTGCAATTTCAATACATATATATATATTTAAAAATGTATTACATTTATTAACTATTACTTTTCTATAATATAGGATTTCATAAGAATAAATAGTAATAATGTGATATGTGGATGATGGCTATCTATATTTACCTTATTTCTTTTTTGTTCCTCTTGAATTTTTAGGAAATGTAGTAAGAGTTGTATTCCCAATGTTGGGTTCCTAGGCAAAGGTGGATAGAGCATGTTTCTTATTTGATTTTGTATTATTGTTTCTATAGGTATACTTAATCTTTCTTTATTTTTTTCATCATCTATCTTGCTTTTTCCTTGTGTTTCGATTTTGGTTTCTTCTACTTCTCTATCTGTTTTTTGTTTATTGCTTCAGTTGTTTATTCCAATTGTATTGGGTTTTTGGTTTATTCTTTATTTGCATAATGGTTTTTTTAAGGAACATTGGATCCTTTATGTTCATGTCCAATTCCGAAGTTGTTGTTTTCGTTTCTTTTGGGATTTTATTTTTTTCTTCATCATTTGGCTTGGGAGGTTCTACTGTTGTATTTTGATTATTTGGTGCAGTTCTTATTTTTGGTCATGCGCCGAAGTCTCTTTGTTCATCATTGTTGTGTATTTCTGCTGTTGGATTCATTTTTTAAAGTTTTGTCGGCAACCGTCATCGCGCTGTTGTCTCCGTTTCTATTTCTGAATGCTCAGAAGTGTCGATTGCTTCTCCTCCTCGCAGTCTTCTTTGCACTTCTTGTTCTATTTCCTCGCGAGTAAGGCGGGAAATGCACAAGTTTTTCGATTGATAAGTTGTCTGGTTTTCATATATGTGTCTCATCAATGTATACCCTCTCCCAGAAGGGGTTTTCTTCATGTTTTCCATTTTTAAATGTAATATTTTTGTTATTGTTTATTGTGTTTTATATTTGTTGGTGCTCTTTTTTAGTTTACGATGTGTTATTTCTCTTTTGCTATTATCCATTCTATTTGTTGTTCACGTGATGGCCCTCTACTGGAGGAATATTTACGTTTTTTATCTTCTTTTTCTGTCGAGATTTTTTATCTATTTCGTGTTGTGCACAAAGAATTCTGCAACAGTAAATCTGTTCTTGTTGCAATTTCATTTTTATGTGGATGCCTCATTTTATTTATTTTGTAGATGTATTCTGAAGATGTTGTTTGTTGCATCGATGGTGGCTATTTTTATGAATCAGGTAAGCATTATCTTCTATAAGTTATTTTATTGTGGTACCTCATGGTGAACAATATTTTTAGTTTCGTTATTTGGTGGTAGAATAAATAAATGTTTTTGTTTGTGGATTTTGTTGTTTATTGTTTTGTTGTTTAATGTGTTTATTTATTTGTGTTTTATTATTTTTGGTGTTTGGCGTTTTGGGTAAATGTTTGGTTTTGTTGTTGTTGTGTACTTTTGCGTGAAGAACGGGCTGCCTGTCGGTTCCTCTACTCCCCATTGCTGCTTGGAATTTTGGTTTCGATGCAGCAATAGGAAAAAAAGGAGGAGCTGGCAGTCAGCTGGCTCTTCTCCCGGGAAGGTTCATTAAGTAGGTCGGGGAAGATGGAGGCAGAGAAGAGCTATCTGCCTGACAATGGTTCTCTCCTCTCTGTCTCCTTTCTCTCCTGACTTACCTAACTGGAGATTGGCAGGCAGCGATCCGTAAGGGGTGGTGCTTTTCCTTGCAGATTGCTGGATGCTGCTTTTGTATTACCTCCACTGCTGTTTCATGTTAGTTCACGAAACAGTGGTGTTGGAAGTACAAAGGTAGCAGCCAGTCATTCGCCAGGGAGGGTGCTTCCCCTGACGAACTGCTGCCTGCTGGTGGATTTCTTCCCACCCCAGGTCAACTGACCTTGAGGCTGGCGGTGGTCTTGCCATGTCTTTGGCAGGGTAGCAGGGAGGAGAGGGAGTCCATCTTCTCCCCGTTGCTCTGGGAAAGAAGGCTGGTGGGTGTCTTGCCGTGGTTTTTTGTGGCTTTTTGTTTTGCAAGGCTGTGAGGTGCTGCGTCCGGCTGCGGTGGACTTGCACTCCCATTGCAGGAGGCTCGCATGTTTTTATTTTATTTTTCACGTGGCGGCTCTCTCAGTGTTCTGCACACTCATGCTCTTCAGCCTGATTGGCTGAAGTACTCACGGCACATAGGACGCTGGGACTTGGAGTTTTGTTTGTTTTGTTTGCGTTTGTGCAGCTTTTTTTCCTGTGGCTCAATTTCAATTGGGTGTGCCGCAGTTCCCAACATTATTTATGCTCACGCCTCTCAGCCTGATTGACTGAGGCATGCTGTGGTGCAGAGGACATTGGGAATTGAAGTTGTTTCCCTTTGTTCCCGTTCATGGGGCTGCTGCCCCACTGGTGATTACCAAAACCCCACGGCATTGAGAAGGCAGGAGTTATGGTGAGTGCAGAAGGCTAGGTCGGGGATGGTTGGGCCTGGTGTGGGAGCCTTTGAATGAACCCAATGGTTAACCCCTCTTTTTATAGGTATAGATTGAGACAATGGCTATCTATACCTATAAGGAAAGGATGTGGCCGTACGTGTGCGGAATGCATTTCCACACCTCTGAAGCCTACCCTTTAATGCTCCACAAACACCTACCTTTTGTAACAGTGATCAGCCCCATGAGGGTCCGGAGGCTGAGGGTGGGGCATATGCCCCAACCAGATGAAAAAATAACTGCACACACAGAAACTGGGGGAAGGTCTGCGTGCCGACATTGTTGAGACATGCACACAGAAAAAAGGAATTCCACATGCAGCACAGTCTGTGCATGCCCCCAAAAAGTAAACAAATGTCACATGCAGAACAGGAGCCACACCCATGGATGTGGGCACAGGCCACACAAAGAGTAGCTGATGCAGAAGTCCCATACCAGCAGCTGCCTTCTGGCATGGACCCACCAGAGGCACCAACCATGGAGGTGACAGAAGCTGTGCCCACCAAAGAAGTTGGGTCGTGCCTGCCCGGGTCAGCGCAGACACAGGTGGTGCTGGCCTGGCAGGGACCCTGCCCATGATGAAGACAATGTGCTGGATCAAACAGAGGGGGGAGCATCACCATGGGCCGAGGAGCTGGCAGGGCAAGTGACCGACCCAAGTCCCTCCCTCCAGCTTTGTCCCTCCCTCCAGCTTTCCCTCTTTTCTCCCTTCCTTCCTTCCTTCCTTCCTTCCCTCCCTCATCCCTTCCCTCCAAAATTCCTCCCACCTAACTCCCTTCCTTCTTTACAACCTTCTTCCTATCCCATCGTCCTTCCTTCTCCCCTTCCCTCCATCCTTCCCTCCTTTACCCCATCCCTCCTTCCTTTATAGTTCTCACTACTTTCTTCCATCACTGCTTCCATCACCACCTTCCCTCCTTCCTTTCTCTTCCTTCTTCCATCCCCACCTCCTTCTGTCATTCTCCCATTCCTTCTTTCCGTCCCGCCCAACTTACTTCCCTCCTGTCATCCTAACCCCCTTACTTCCTTCATTCCCTTCCTCATTCTGCCCATATATTTGTGCTACCATCTCCAAACCGGGAATGACAGGACCGACGTCTGTGGATGCGCCCACACTGCGCTGCACGCTGAGGTGCTCTTGGCTGGTGGGGGCCTCAGCAGCCCCTGAGGCAGCCCACACCACACTGGGTGCAGCAATGGTTGGGCCAGCAGTCCAATGTGTCCAGCCTGGCTGCAGCTATGGTGGAGGCCGCACCTGAAGACACGCACCCCTGTAAGTTTCCAAAAAAAAACCCCCAAACCCCACCCGGCCGAAGTCGGGTATCCATGCTAGTTTCTTATATTTCACTTCTACTTTTGTGTCCCAATCAATTTCTGGACTACCAAAATGAAGCCACTTTCTTGGCTTTGTTGTTGGCCAAACTTAAGTCCTCATCGGTGCAAGTTTGTGGCAGTAATAGGCAGACCAGTAAATGAGCTGGATTCTGTACACAGAAAGAGCCGCCATGAAGATCGTGAATACAATCAGGAAAACCATGGGCAGCAACCTTGTCGGCTAATCTTTCTAACACCAGAGCAAACCAAAGAAGCTAAACGATGAATCCACCAGAAAGGTCTTTGTCAAGACCAACCTTAAGAATGATTTCAATAAATATTATATTTCTCTGGCCTCATTGCAAAATCTTCTCTTCAGTGGCCCACAGCCTCCACATCTTCCTTTGCTTTGGATAAAGAAATATAGGGAGACCTGTTAGAAAGATAATTGTTTTCCTGATTGTTTTGGCATTGCAGATGCTTTTTGGATCACAACTCCCAGAATACCTATTCTATGTCCACGTTGTATAAAGGTTTTGGAGTCATGGCTTGAGAAACATATATTTCTTAGCTTACTTCTTTCCATAGAACATTATTTTCAAAGTATGGGCAGTTGAGAAGGCTGAAGAATGACAGAAATGTGTAACAGGGAAACATCCTTGTTAAATTAAACATCAAGTTAAATTATGTTTAACTTGATCATAGACCGCAAGTCACTGAAAAAATCTAACACAGAGACCTTAAATTTTCAAAAAGGAAATTTCCCAAAGATGAGGAAACTAGTAAAAAAGAAGCTGAAAGGGAAAATTGAGAGTGTCCAAACACTCCAAGAGTCATGGAGGCTGTGTACAAAAACAATAACAGAGGCCCAATTGGAATGCATACCCAAAAGGAAAAAGGACACTGCCAGGTCCAAGAGGACTTCGATGAGGCTGTTCGGGAAGTGATCAAGAGCAAGAAAAACTCATTTAGAAGATGGAAGGCTTGTCCGAATGAGGACAGCAGGCAGAAACATAAATTCTGAACATGAACTCCCTGCCAGAAGAAGTGGTGACAGCTGTCAGTCTTGACAGCTTTAAGAAAGGATTAGACAAGTTCATGGAGGACAAGGGTATCAATGGCTATAATTATGAATACTTAAGGACAACCTCGGGGTTGGAGAGATAGGCAGGATATCTCTCAATGCCATTTCCAGGGAATCCTAAGCAGGTGAAGGCATCTCCTTGGGAATACCCTGAAGGAAATGGTGAGCCACTGTGTGAGACAGAATGCTGGACTGGATGGGCTGTAGCCTGTTCCAGCAAGGCTGTTCTTATGTTCTTATGTTCTTATGTTCTTATGTTCTTATGTTCTTATGTTCTTATGTTCTTATCCTTGGATAACTCATAACAATCGGGTGAATTCAAATTTGCCACCAAATTAATTCAGAATCAGCTTTTAAGCTCATTAATGCTAAGACATGAGCTTGATGACCAGAACGACAGCAAGTCATCAGTTTAAGACCCAAGTGTTGCATGATGGAGTGAAAGTCCGTCATCTGTCCCAACTCCTGCCAAACTAGCAGTTCAAAAACAAGAAATTTCTAGTAGATATAAATAAGTACTGCTTCTGCAGGAAAGGTAACAGTGTTCTGTGTGCTCCAGTATCTAGTCATGTCTGCCACATGACCATGGAAAAATCTACAGATGCTAACAGTGCTGGCTCTGGCTGTAAACGGAGGTGAGCATCACCCCCTAGAGTCAGATATGAGTCGCTTTTGAGCAAGGGAGACCTTTACCTTTACTAGAAAAAGGGGAAGCTTATTTCTTATAGATAGAAAACTTCAGGGAAACTAGAGGACAGTTTTAGACAGGCAAATAACTTAATGACACAATTTAATAATGACACAATTTATCTTAGATTCTAAAATAGCAAATGCAAAAAAGAAAAAAAAAGAAAGGAATGCCAGGATTTAAAAAAAGATTGTTCTACTTATAAATTGGATAGGGGCAGTGGTGGGATTCAATTTTTTTACTACATAATCCTTGTGAGTGGTATGGTGGGCGTGGCCAGAGGGAAAGCCCTTTAATGCATTGCACCCAAATTAGGACTACTTTATTTCAAAACCTGGATGGGCAGGACCAGCCAGAATTTCTTCTACTGGTTCTGGCGAAGTGGTGCGAACCTGCTGATGCCCACCACTTGATAGGGGGAAATGTGAACTTAAAACAAATTAAAACAAAACAGTTTAATTTCTCTTTGATATAGCCATTCCATAGATTGGAAACAATGCTTCTGGAAAGATATAGACAGCTTGTGACCAGTAGGTTCAGATCTGAAATTTTGGAGTGAAGTCCCCTTCAACCTACAAGAGCCACCCTTGCCACAATAAGAATGGTAAAAAATCACCAAAAGAGGTGGCGGGGTGGGAGGGCAGGAGTCGTATTCTTGAAACATAGCTTTACTATATCTTCTGCACCATGAGATGTGAACAAAACCCTGCTTAAATAAGTATGCTGCTTTGAAGTCTCAGCAAAGCACACAGGAGAACAGATGGGATGCTGGTCAGATCATGAACTTTCATCAGAGTGCAGTTCATCTTTTCTTGGAAACTTGTCAAAACACCAAGATGAAAAAAGGCCCATATTGCCTGCCCAAGGTAACACAGGCAGCTTTGCATCTGACACACAATACCAAGCACAGCTGCTTTGCTAGTCATCTGCAGTCCAAAGGGATGAGTTCCTAAATATACCTGTGTGCCCTGAATGTGAAAAGCAGCTGTTTTTCTTTTATCCATTTACTACAATGGCATTATCTGCATTACTTGGTACCTCTTGGACACCAGGTTCATTTATAATTCATCAGACACAGATGCATATAGAGAGCAGAAGCGTTGACTGCTTTACCTGTCACTCTTAGTATATTCTGTATTCATAGTGGATAAATACACAAGTATAAAGCTGCCATATTGTGTATGACCATCTATAATGTATTAGCAAACAGTTGTTTCATCATTTACACTGTCATTCTGAGTGGCTGAAATGGCAATAGGATGAAAATCCAAGCACCCGAGACCTTACTGTTTCCACCTCTCTTATTATTATTTTTCCCCACTATTTTTTTAAAAGAGGGCATGTGTTTCCTTCCCTTCCCATGATTATCATTCCATGCTCCATTGACTATTCAGTACATCCACTAGTGTGGATGATTGCAGGAAAGGATGTTTCTCTTCTTTGGCTCCATAGGCTTATTCATTCAACATCTTGAGAGCTTTAAGGGACGGGGAGGGGCAATGGAGGAGAAAGAATCCAGTCAGAAAGGACAGAAACATATGAGCCTTAGAAAGGCCAGTCTGGCCAGATTATCCTGTTGTGGTAATAGAGTAGACCATACTGCCAGCGACTCAATGCCGAGTGTCAGGTGGCGGTTAACTAACCTGACAACCCTGAGGACAAACAACATGGGTGTTTAAGTTCACAGGGAAGGTTGATGGTCCCCAAGTGGAGGGCAGCAGCTTCATCAATACTGGCCTGGAGATGATGAGGAGTTTGTGTGCCAAAAGGGCTCAGGACCAGAAAGTGACTCATAGAATTGGATCAATGGTACAGGTGTCATGCTGCAATGTGGAAGGCAGATGAAAGGCCACTGCATTATATTTTCAGGACAGTCTTCATGGCTGATCACCATGAGGATCTCCAATTCAGGTATTCAGCTTTGGATACTGCAGAAGAAGAAGGAGGAGGAGGACAGAAACACATCAGCCTTAGAAAGTGAACAGAACTGGAGACACATTGGATCAAAATTATTTACTGAGTCATTCTTTTTTTCAGTGGTGAAAATAACAGTGTATAAACTTGGACTTACATCTATGTCCTTTACATTTGTGGCATGCAATTAACACTCTGGGGTTTTCAAGCACAAGAATGTTTTGTGTTCAATGTATAGCATTGCCTCTTTAATGCAATTTTAAGTGCAGCTGATGGAAAATGAAGTCACTGTCCTTTGTATGAGATCTTACTCATTTGTCGACAGAATGACTTTGCCAGATATGGTTGACTTGGGAACCCATTAAAATGAAAATGTGCTCAAGATCTTTGCAAGGAAAGCTGGATAAAGACACAGTCACCAACCATGTGTGGCAGCTTGAAAAGCTTGCAGGTCTTTCTGGACTGAAAAACCTTCACATTAAAGAATTAATATAGCCCTAGGCAGAAAATGTCGCTCCTTTCTCCTACCATCGGTTGTGAGTGACATTTTGAATTTGATATACATTTTTTCCAGCATTCATCTAAGCATAATATTTTTATGATTTTAGTTTTTTAAAAAAAATCTGTTTGTACCTGTTGACATTTCTTTCCCCTTATTTCTCTATTCTTCACTAACATGTATAAGCCTTGAGGCTCACCACTGTCTTCATTACATTATTTTTCCTGCCAAAAATCTATTTACCAGCCTGGTCTTTCTTGCTCTTAGAATATATAAATGGGGATGCTAAATCATACCAGCATTCTCACAATTTCCACTTGTTTTCATCAGTTTCAGTCTCTTTGATGCTCCATAAGTCCATAGGTCTGCTTGCACTTCAAAACAGACTGTATAGTTTTAGCTTTTCAGTCATCTGTTTACATGAGTTGTATGATGTTTGCATAGGGAATACAGCTTCTCTAGTGAGAGAAACTCTGATATGCATTTTGTGTTGGACAGCCAGCTATTTCCCAGTTTTATTCATTTTCCTTGGAAATGGTTTGCTACCCAGGATGTATTAAAAGTTAGGTGGATTTAAATTGGTATTAGATAATTTCAGTTTTGAAAAGATACATCTTTGGATTAAAACTCTTGGAATGCTCAAGACAGTAATTTCAGTGGTAACCTTTCTTAGCCCTGGGATGTCTAAACAGACCACAAGCTAGTGGAGGATGAATTAAAAGGTCAATTGCTTTCAGGCACTGTGTGGGTTTCCAGACACATTTATTTTAAAGATATGGGAAAATACTAGCTCAACAATGTTTTTGGGCCAAACTATATTTTACACACAGGCTATCATAGTTGAAAACAAATATATGATTCATCTTCTTACCTCCTGAAGGCCAGTCACAAAAAAAGCAAGCTAACTTGCAAACTATAGGAGGCTGGAGATCTCTGGCTGTGAAAATCAAATGTTCCCAGCAGTTAAAGTATTCTTTCTCCTAAAGATAGACCAGTTATGGCGAACCTTTTAGAGACCGAGTGCCCAAACTGCAAACCAAAACCCACTTATTTATCACAAAGTGCCAACACAGGAAGGAAACACTCCCATTGGGCTGCTGGCAGAGGGGCAAGGTGAACTCTGTGCTGGGGGAGGCAGGAAGTGCTCCCATTGGGCTGCTGGGAAGAGGGGTGGGGCAAACTCTGTGCTGGTATGACTGAATGGTTGCCCAAAGAGAGGGTTATGAGTGACACCTCTGGCACCCGTGCCATAGGTCTGCCACCACTGAGATGGACTGTAGCATTTAGTTAGCTCTGAGCTAAAAGAAATGTTCACAAATGCCTACATAAATAACCTTACTGCTTTGAAGTGTCTGCAAAGCATGGAGGACAACAGATGGGATGTCATTACTAGTTAATATACAGGGAGCATATTAGAAGCATTTTCAAGGTTGTCAATACTGGTACAAGGTGGCAACTAACACTTGGTAATTGCACTAGAAGTTATCCTTCCCTATTGTAACACATTTTAACTGCTGCCATCTGTGGTGTTCTTGTGATATTCTCAGGTGCTAGACAGGCTATGGGGAAAGTGTGGCCTTCAGATCCAACACCCATCATCCTTCAAGATTACCTTTGCCAGCTGTAGTCTAAGAACATCTGCAGAGCCATCTGTTTTTGGCACAGTAGAAGCATCTCTTTTTTCTCAGGACAATGAGGGTATGGAACCAATATCTGTCCCTTGCAGCCCACAGAGTCAATTTACAGTTCCTGATGCTTACATAGCCCTGCATGTGCTACGATGTGCAGTTTTTTTTTTAAAAGAAGCAAGCAGTATGGAGTTGCATGCTTTGCAGGGAATGGGGTGGGTAGGTGCTTTCATGGTGGAAACAGAGGCTTATATTGCAGAGCTAGGATCAGGCTGTGGACATATTTTAAAACAATATTTGACACAGTGTGTAAGCACAGTGTGCCCATATTCACACTAGAGATAATATGATATTAATTGGAAATGGCTGTCTGCTGAGCACACATTGATTTGGGTAACTTAACCATTATTGCACAAAGTTGGCTAATCTCCATCGCTCATTAGAGTCTGGGGTTAAACTCCAAACAAACAACCTGTGACTGCAAATTTCCATGTGCCTTTGAAATACTGTGATACCCATTTCACATTGCAAATATGTATCTCTACAGTACCTGCCTGTTCCAAGGCTACTGCTGGATAAGAATTCATTATTATGGCTGACAACTGCAGTGAAGCTCATAATAAGAATCCCCTTCACTTGCTCTAACAAGCAAATTCCCTGTTTCCCTCTTACAGAAAGGGAGCGCTGTCTATATATCCAGCCTGAAAGGGAAAGCCTATCTGTTCTTCTATTTTCTTCTTTTTATTTGCCTGATTTGCAATTCCATGCAGGCCTGTCTCAAAGAAGCAATTCTCTGCTGGAAATGCTGCAGCTGGTTACCCCCTCCTCTCTCTCTCTCTCTCTCACTCAATCTCTCTCACTCTCTCTCACACACACACACCATTCATAGACAGGGAGGCAGCAGTGGGACCACACAGAATTGGTTTAAATGGGAAATCCATACTGGTCCCTCATCCCCTACAAAAGAGCCAAACTGGGCTGGCACACCTCCAAGAAGGGGGGGAAATGACTCAAGTGGAAAATATTTGGCTGTCAGTGGGATAGGTACTTTGCTTTGTGCCATACCAGCTGGATTTGTGCCACTAAGCACATCACAAGGAGTCTGAAATAACCTGGCTTACCTCCCACCATCTGCTATCCAATGGACAGATAAATATATTTTTTTTAAAAAAAGAGTCAGAAGCTTATTCCAGAGATACATACTGCTAGCATAGAACAGGGGTGACCAACCTTTTTATGCTGTGGGCCTGATCATGACCCCTGACAGCTGAGTGGGCCAGACCATGCCACCAGAAGTGGTAATGGACACATTTATGGCTGTCGTAAATGCACCTACTTCCACTTTTATGATAGCCATGTGTGTGTTTATGCGTGCACGGGTGAATTTTATGGCTGAGGTAAATGCTTCTGCTTCAACTTCCAGGCACAGCAGAGGTGTCAACTGTGATGGTGGGCTCCATGAAATGGTGCCATGTGCCAGGTATGACCCACCAGCCATGGGTTGGGAACTCCAGGCATAGAAACATAGAAATGCTCCTGTTCAGGGGGTTTAGGAATGTTTATTGTTGCTGCTTTGCTAGGGATTTAGAAGTTCCAGAAAGGAAGGCAAGCTTCTTTTGCAGAACAACAAATCAGTAGTATTTTCCCTTCTTCTCCAAGGGCAAAGTTTGTTTGCACCACAGGTGAGGACCTCAGGCAGAAAGGATCCAGCAAGCTTCCCTGTCCCTGATCATATGGTGCAGGAACATTATTTGTGAACATAATTAGCATTTAGGAAAGGAGAAATAAGCCAAGATAGGATAGTGTCCCATGCTTCCAACAGCTTGATGTCTGTCATGTAGACATTGTGGGGGTATATCTTGGCCCCTTTTAGGAAAATATTAGCAATTTTGTTAGGTACTGTTCAGGGAGTAGACTTGGCTTTACACCATTTCATCTGCAGTCTCCTTGACTTACATTCTCTTTAATAGCATAAGATACAGAAATCTTGAAATTCATGTTACTGAATATTTCTGCATCTTTCTACTAATTTCAGTGACTATCCATTGTTTTCAGTGAAAATAACTATCACAGTAGAGATTCCATAAGCTTTACTGGTGTTTATGAGAGAACAGATATGGGGCCATTCAACAAATATGTGATCCTCGAGTGGGAGGAGGGGATCTGCCATCTGAATTATGGAAAATTATGTGGGGGCAAGGGGGGTCAGATCAAAGGTTATGTAATCCATTTGGAGCTGTTGTGGTTTCAAAACATGGCCCTTTTTTAGGTTTAAAAATTATCTCTGGGAATTTTGATCCGATTTGAGATTATTGAATTGCTTGTGCAGTCTATTTCTATTTCACCAATAGTGAAAAGCTCTAAAAATTATGCATTACAATGTATACATGGGAACATGCAATAATTGATTGTGTGTATGTTGTGTATACAGGCTATGAAGGATACTAATAAATTGTCCATGATAATAATGTGCAGAATTATATGCCACAAATTTCAGATGCTTCCAATGATCTGGAAGGCATTATTTTAAATTATTTATTATATAAATTAGTATTTATTATATGTACTAATGTTATCTATTTAGCATATAGCTCCCCCCCACACATTTCTTAGTTGTTGCAGTTCTAATAATCAAATGCCTTTTCTGTGAATGTATTATCTAGCTAGAATTCCATTTGAGCTAGGTTTGTATGACTTGACAGGGGGATGGATGGAAATTGTTTTTTGTTTAACTTTTTTTAATGAACTTTCCAAAATTTGCAAATTGATCTTAAATAGGTGGATTATGAGATTTTAAAAATCAAGAAATGGAAACTGAAAGATTTACCCACCCAGACAGAGAGCTTCAAATGTTCAGCTCTCATTTGTCTGGTTTTAAAGCAAAACTGCCAACTATATTTTCTCTTCCAGTCACTTTCAGCCTAGTCCTTTTTATGATAGGAGTAGTTGTGCTTGAATTTTGCCATTGCAAATGGCCAAGGGTTTCATTTAGTTAAATTACTGAAAGAATGTACAAAAATAATTAATTTCTTCAAAAATATGATCCAAAATGTAAAATAAAATGAAACTCCATATGGGAGAAGTTCATCTTTTTTTTTTTAATTTTGTGAGACAATGCACTTATTTTCTGGTCTTGATGAATTTCTTGTTTGTAGGAATGCATCTGGTTTCTGTCTTGCCTGTCCTCTGACACATTTTGTAAACAAAAGCCTCTTTGCTTGCTATTCTCCTTATCTCTCTTTCTTTGGGTTCTGACACTTCTGATTGGTTGTTTGGCCTTAGGTTTTGTCTCTGTTAGGTTTCGTTTCTGCTATACAATGTTTGCTAGTTTCGTTTCTCGCTCTCTCTGCCTAAATAAAGAGAAGGCATCAGTATCGTTTGACCAGCTGAAGAGAGCAGGCGTGTTTTTGTGTGTCTCTGTTTTCTCCCTACTCAAAGCCTAATGAAGCAGGACTTCATGGGACTGATTGCTATCTTAAAGATCTGAGGATATACACTGCTGCTAATGAGGCTGACTGAATAAAGAAGATATCTTTACATGAAGCAGAATTCCAACAACTGGTGCCCCGTCGTGAGGCCAATTGAATGAAATTCAAAGGAATGCTTTGAACTCTGCTTCAACAATTAACACCTAATTAACACCTCATCGACCGGGAAGGTCTCACTCACTCACGACCGGGAAGGTCATAAATCGAGCTCGATTCATCCAATTCTACATTGGATCCCACACAGGGTGAGTGAAAAAAGGAATGAGAAAAATATAATTTTTTTTTAATTATGGGGTGCATATTGTCTTCGCAAATGCATGAACTTTGTAGAGATATCTCAGACCTTTTGCATGACAATGGGCGAAAAGTTGATGAGCAGGAGATACGAAAGCTAGCTAAAGCGATAGCACAAAACTGTCCTTGGTTTAAATATGAAGGTCTGGACTTAAAAGAGTGGAAACAGATCGGGAATGAATTGCAGAAGCATAAAGGGATTTCTAGATCAATATTATTTACTTGGGAGGAAGTGAGAGGCTGCCTTCAAAGGCTTACTCCAAAAAATATTTTATTGTCTCAAAGACTTGATGGCCCCCTCACACAGCTTTTGCCTTCAGAAAAAAGGGGGGCCATGGCAACTGCCCCTCCATCATATGAGAAACAGCCTCCTGATGGGGGTGGAGGTGGAAATGGAGATGGGACATTATATCCTGCCTTGCAATTATGTCCTGACTTGCAACAATCAAGTGCTTTTAGCCCTACAAAAGACCTGTTCTCTGCTGCAATATTGCCAGCCGAGCATAAAAAACAGCAAGTGCCGGCTGATGGGGAACAAATGGCGGGGAACTCATCACAGATTGAAGTTGTTGATGCATGCAGAGTGGCAGAAAGCAAGGACTGTGTTTCAAAGAGCAGCTTAGGGGATCTCAGCCCCCCCCCCCCGTGAATCAACCCTCATCACAAAAGCAGGAGAAGCTGAGTAGTAAATTTGATACCTCACGTTTGGGCAGGAAGATCCTGCAGAAATGGAAGGATGGCCCAAAGGAGGAACGCACAAAACCCAAGACAAAAAAGGGGTGCAAGTACAAACTAACAGATGCAGGTTGTCATAAGGTTGAGAATCATATGCTGGAGATGAAAGAAATACAGAGAAAGAGGGGGGTGAATATTTCCTGTATGGATAGCAGGCTGTGGCAAAAATACAAGGAGGAAGAAGACATACAGTTTTTTGCTGATTTTGAACTGCCCAACCCACAAACAAAGAGATACAGAGTGTGCTGTCCCACGTTTCAAGCATCAAGATTGCAGGGAAAGCAACTTGGACTTCCCTGTGATTTTCTTCTGTGTGGAAATTACTTGCAACTTCTGGAGAAGTCTTTGTGCCTTCATACCTCCTCGGCCTGCCTTACTGCAGATGGGTGTGGCTGGAGCATGAAGGAATGTGTGTCTGCCTGAAAAGCTGAAAAGGGGGGGTTGTGTGGGATTGTCTTGTGAAGTCAGTGAGACTTAATTTATGGCTTAATTTCAACTTGCCAAAGTTTGTGTGGACTTTAAAGAAGAATTATAAAACCTGACAGCCTTTTTAAGAAATTGTCTACCTGCTCATGCTAATGAGATTTGTACTGTATTGGTTTACCATGCTATGCTGGTTTAAGTTATTGAATGCCTCTTTCACTTTACATCTAGTGGGAGAAGAAGAAATTTAATGCCTTACTCATGTAATTGGGTAGTAAGAATTGCTTTCTAGAATGCTATAGAGGCCTCCTTCATGTAAGGAAGATCATCAACTCATGGTTATAGATTTGAAGGACTGTTTTTATACAATCTTGCTAGCGCCACAAGACAGAGAAAAATTTGCATTTACATTGCCAGTATACAATAATGAACATCCTACTCAACGGTTTGAATGGTGTGTCTTGCCTATGGGTATGGCCAACTCGCCGACTCTATGCCAACATTTTGTGAACATGGCTTTGGAACCTTTCAGGCAACGCCATCCAGAGGTTAAAGTCTATCATTACACAGATGACATTTTATTGCATGGTCCACAAGTCACGGAGAAACACCTGCAGGACCTAGCAGACATTTTGCAACAAGCGGGCTTGATCATAGCTCCTGAAAAAGTGCAGCGGATGTATCCATTCCAATATCTGGGACATAGGCTCTCAGCTACAGCTTCAACTCCGCTATTGCCAACAATAGCTATTCCGGAGCAGTTCACTCTTGTCCAATTGCAACAATTGCTAGGGAACATAAATTGGGCTCGTCCTTTCTTGGCCCTGAGCACGGAGGAACTATCACCACTCTTTGCTGCTCTTTCTGGACACACTTCTCCAGCGGACATCATTCCCTGCACAACGGGGATGCGTACAGCTCTTCAACGCCTCAACGAAAAGCTGCATACCATCGCTGTGGATCGGGTGCCCTCAGGCACCATTGCGCTGGCATGCGCTCTTCTTCCTACACCGAGGCTGCCCACTGCGGTTTTGTTCGCGCCTGTCAACGCTCAGAAGGTGGCCATCGTGGAATGGCTACACTTGGCGCACACTCCCTCGAAAAACTGTTATCGCCTACCTGATGCGATTGCTGATCTTTTCCTCAAATGCCGTACTAGGGCAAAGCATTTGACTGGCTATGACGTTGACTTTGTTTGTTTTCCTTTTTCACAGGATCAGCTAACCGCCTTGCTACAGCATTCTGAGGCATTTCAGGTGGCCATGGCGGACTTTGTGGGACAAGTTAAATTTAACCCCCCCAAGGATAAGCGGTTTACCTTGCTGAATCTCACTTCTTACTCCCTGTCATCCCCGCTTTGCATGCAACCTATCTTGCATGCCATTACTCTTTTCTCGGATGGCTCCCCCTCCCGTGGAGTCCTTACATGGCAGGGTCCTACTGGGGAATGGGAGGTTGTTTTTACAGGACCTCAAGCATCGGCCCAGCGATCGGAACTGGCAGCGGTCATACTTGCTTTCTCTACGTTTTCTGATGTGCCTTTTAACCTGATTGTGGATACTCAATATGTTTACCGCCTTGTTTTTACTTTAGCTCAAGCTTATTTGTCTCCATCGATGGATAGGGATCTTTTTGCTTTATTCCAACAGCTTCAAGGTTTTCTTACTAACCGTACGGTCCCTTTCTTTATTGCCCACATACGCTCTCACACAAAGATTCCAGGTTATTTGACGGAGGGCAATGCACGAGCAGATTCTGCTCTCCGAGACTCTGCTGAGGTTTTTTCTCTCTTTGACAACCCCATTGACAGTCATGCAATGTTTCATCAATCTGCTAAGGTTTTGCATAAACGGTTTTCCATTCCTATGTCACAGGCTAGAGACATTGTGTCATCCTGTGCTTCCTGTACGAAGTCTCCTATATTCCTGCCATTTGATGCTGTTAATCCTCGAGGAACAGAAGCTAATCAGCTATGGCAGATGGATGTCACGCAAGTACCTGCTTTGGCTCCGCTTTCTAAGTTACATGTGACTGTTGATACCTTCTCTGGATTTATATGGGCTACACCCTTACGGGGTGAAACATCCAGACATGTTATACAACATTGCATTCGTTCGTTTGCGGCAATGGGTAAACCTAAAAGTCTTAAGACAGACAATGGGTCATCATATGTTTCTTCTGCCTTTCAGGACTTTTGCCGTCAGTGGGACATTAAGCTAACCCATGGAATACCCTATAACTCGACTGGACAGGCGATTGTTGAAAGAGCCCACCTGACATTCAAAAATTTGTTACACAAGCAAGTGGGAGATAGAGGGGTTCCTGTGGCTGAAATACCTACAGCTGTTGCTAAAGTACTGTATACTCTTAATTTTCTTCTTGCTCCCCATAACAGGTCACACTCTCCAGTCGAATTGCATTTCAGGACTGAGGAGTGTCTTCCTAAGCCATTGGTCGTTTATCGGCAGCAACCCGATCCTGAGTGGAAGGGTCCTGTACCTCTAATCACCTGGGGACGAGGATACGCAGCGGTTTCTACAACCTCAGGACCTGTGTGGATTCCTGCCCGAGCGATCCGCCCATGGAGAGAGAAGAAGGTTACTCAGCTCCAGGATGGTGGTTCACCAGTAAACTAACTTTGCTGACATTTGTTCTTTTCTTTCTTACTGTGCTTCCAGCTGTAAGAACAATGCCTCATGGGGGCAACCCCAACTTTTGGATTCGTCATGCTAACTATATGTTTGAGGTTCATGGTAAGAATGCAACGTTATACTATGAGCATCCACTGGCAGTGTCGCAAATGGCTTTTCTTCCGGCATTGTTCAACACACCTGAGCTGGTTATTGGACATTTGCAACATCTTGATAGGTCTACACTCTTCTCCAATCCTCCAGAACAATTTAACAACACCCGTTGGCGAAGCATGACATTCAAGAAATACACTAAAGGACTTTGTTTCTGCTGTCATAGTTCTGGAGTCTGGAATAATAAATGGAAATACTGGACTCAAGCAAAAAGGGTTTTGCAGAATGTAGGCAATTATACGGGTTGTGATGATTATTTTTGGTTATGGGGTAGTTATAACAGTTCTTATAAGCTTAATTATACCTTGTTTAACACTACTATTGAAGATATATATGATGTTTTTCCTATGTTTACTCCTGATTATTCTGCTATAGATAGTGGTTCAATCTGCAATGGATGGCAAATCAAGGATCCTAACATGTGGTTCTTTTTTAATGGAGTTGCCACGAATTTCCATCCAGGACAATATCAATGTGCAGCATTGGGTTATTTTATCTGAATAATACTATTGAGAAAGAACTTCAGAATTTACAGGAGAGCATTACTAACAATGTACGCACTGATGTTAATCTCTTTGATTGGGTGACTTCTTGGTTGCCTGATTTATCTGTCCTTAGACAAGTTTTCTTTTATGGGTTTATTATTATTATCTGCTTTATACCTTTGTATTTTTGCATTACTTGTATTCCTAATCTTATTTCTGTATGTAACACATGTCCATTGCGTAGAAGGGAGACATCGAGTTTTGCACGACGGCAATTGTACTCAATGAGGTATCACCCTCCGGAACAAAGTACCATGAGTCAGGAGGGGTACGATGTCCAGGAGGACAGTGATGATGTATATGGAGGAGTAGTTATGGAGTATGATGACATGCAGGGGTATGATTAGCAGTCCCTCTCTCAAATTTAAATGAAAAAAGGAGGACATGTAGGAATGCATCTGGTTTCTGTCTTGCCTGTCCTCTGACACATTTTGTAAACAAAAGCCTCTTTGCTTGCTATTCTCCTTATCTCTCTTTCTTTGGGTTCTGACACTTCTGATTGGTTGTTTGGCCTTAGGTTTTGTCTCTGTTAGGTTTCGTTTCTGCTATACAATGTTTGCTAGTTTCGTTTCTCGCTCTCTCTGCCTAAATAAAGAGAAGGCATCAGTATCGTTTGACCAGCTGAAGAGAGCAGGCGTGTTTTTGTGTGTCTCTGTTTTCTCCCTACTCAAAGCCTAATGAAGCAGGACTTCATGGGACTGATTGCTATCTTAAAGATCTGAGGATATACACTGCTGCTAATGAGGCTGACTGAATAAAGAAGATATCTTTACATGAAGCAGAATTCCAACACTTGTTGTTGGATAATTATTTAATGTGATTATTTTTTATTCAACTCCTGTGATTTCCACCAAACGTTTGTACAACTTGTCCTCCGTTCAGATCTTTCAGCTGTGAATTTTTGTTTTATTTTGCTTCTTTTTTTTAAAGAGAGGCATCTGAATTAATGAGATCATTTCTACAGATGGTAGATACTCGACAGGTGAAACCAAACTATGCATGCATTGAATACCATCAGCAGGCATGTGCTAATGATACAAGCTGAGAGAGAGCTCTCAGAAAATGGATGACCTTTTCCAAATACTGAGAAAGCCCATAAATTCTGAGATGATTTTGAGTGGAGCAAAGGAATTAACAATTTTATTTCTGTGTATCTATAAAAAAATATCAACATCAATATGACACATAACTTTAGAATATTTGAATATTCAGTTGCCAGTCTTAGCCAAAGGGCATGTGAACTTGATTTCATAAGAGTAGGGCATAGAGGCATGCTCCATTTTTAGTGACCCCCTCCTGTTTGTCGATCTCAAGTTTAACTTGTTTTAAAATGCAGCAAGAAAAAATGATAAAATAAGTTAATTTAACAGTTGAAGAATCAAGATGGAGCTATTATCTGTCTTCACCATGTGTATTTTTCAGTCTACCAGTGCACAAGCAGTGGATGCAACATGAATTATATCATTTCATATCACATTTATTTATGACCATCTGGCAAGGGTATATTTCTAAATAAAAGAAACACCTCAGATACTAGTACATTTTATTCAGAAATTTTATTCATAGAATTCCACATCACTTGGAAGGAATGCATATTTGTGATAATACAGAGAACAACATGCTGTTATCAGTACTATTACCAAATTATCATTTCTGGCTGAGAAGGAATGAGTTTCAAGGGCCTCATAGTATCACCTTCAACTATAATCCCCGGCTTCTCCTCAAATTTTAACTCAAACCAAAAATCAATGTCCCATCAACATTATCTTCTACTTGTATTATCTTCTACTTGGCCATCTCCCAAAACTTCTTCCAACCCATTCAACATGATATCTCAAATTCTCAATTTCCTGCTCTTCATCCACACTTATAAATTGTATTCTGACAATGGTGAGTAATGGTCCAAAATGGGGGATGGGTTACGTTGCAAAATTTTAGAACTCTTCTCAGTTTTTCTATTATATCTTCTAAACAATGTGTTTTTTGTGTACTAACTGTAATAAGAAAGTTGTAGAGCATTAAATTTCCTTCAATTACCATTGGTCAAACTTATTTTTTAACCCCATAGATACCAAGATACAGGGCTTTAAAAAGTGCTAAATTTCTCAAATTTGTAAAAAAAAACAACTGCTAAAAAGGCTGTTTTTTGCTATGTATCTTCCATTTTGCAACATATTTAATGGAATTTTGTATTCTACCTCAATTTCCAAATGTTCAATTGCAAACCCTCTTCCCCCTCCCACTACCCCCTCCTCTGTAGGATGTTCATACTTACAGTGATAATTGAACGAAATTTAATGCTCTACAACTTTCTAATTACATGTAATACACAAAAAATGCATGGTTTAGAAGATATAATTGAAAAACTGAGAAGAGTGCAAAAATTTTGCAGTTTTTGCACACACACCCCCCCCCCCCAAGGTTCCACAAGGAAATTTTGTTGGATAAATTGAGTGTAGCTCCACTGGGTGCCCATATACAACATCACAGAGTTTCATTAAGTTGGGAATTTTTGCATGGTCTAAAGTACATCTTGACTGGGCTTTATGGTGAAGTATGAAATCCATCATTTCCACTCAGCACAGTCATCCTGGCTGAATATGATGGGATTTGTAGTCCAATAAATATGAAAGCATCTGTTTTCAGAAGAAAACAGAAGACATATGCACAGCAGAAAAGAAGTAAACTTCTTTTCTTTTAACAAAATCCCTGGGGGGCAGGATGAGGCATCTATACTGATGATAAAGACTCAGTGAAATTGCATGTCATACATCTTACTTGCAGATGCCACTTTTTATTTTCATGCCATCTTCACATGAACAAGTCAGAGGAAGGGGAATAACTTATAATCAATGATTGTCTTCTCCTATAAAGCAGAGGAAAATTCCCATAGAAAAATATGCAGGAAAATTTTTTCAAACAGCAGTGGGAGGTATATCAGTTTTAGTGATTTTTCTTAATGTTAAAAATAAAGAAAGTCTGTAATATGACCTGTGTCATGGGTAATTGGAGACTTTCTAAAATAGTACCACCCTATTAGTAGCATATGAATCAGAGTTGACTTTTCTATTATCAAGTTTAAGGTTAGGTTTCTCCCTAACATAACTCACTGCACTGAACATAACTCAGTCAAATATCTGCCTAGCAATGTGGTCTCACTGTACAGATTGTCTCAATAGTTAGAGGCACAGTATGAAATATTTGCATTTTTAAAAAGCTGCAATGTCTATCAGATTCAAGAACATGATGGATTTGAAGGAACAAGGACTATAATTCAGGTTTGTTCCATGAAAAGCATTGCAACAAAACTCAACTTTACTTTCTTTCTGATGCTATAATTACCATTAATACTGTCAGACCCATTGTGCTTTCAGTTCCCTTAAAGTGGTATAGATGGAAAGCAGATTTTATTTCATGCCATTACTAAATGTCACTAGAAGATCTGGCTGTGCAAAATTTTCACACAAGAACTTCCTCTGCCTCCCTGAAAGAAGAGACAAAAACATCAATTTCAGTCTTAAATGGAAAACATGTTCTTGGACTAAATACATTCAGTTCAATGGAGAATAGTCCACCAGGAGGTGGCAAGCCAAGTTTCAGCACCAGGATTTGTACTGAAAAATTTAGGGTTTCAGAATTGGGGGAGGTATGCAATTCTTTGAGATTATTTCATTTGCTCCATTTCTGTGTTACTTCATAACCTGCATTTACTCATCACACACAAGTTCTTTGCTTTCTTAAAGGAATCTAAAATGGCACAGATAGAAATAATCTGGTCCTCAAAATATCCTTGGAATATGTGAGCAGCTGAGAAATAGTGTCTACATAAAGAATATCTACTGACACACATTCATATATGAATAGCATTTTAAATCTTGGTTTCTGATCCCAGAGAAAACTGTGCTAAGGTGTGGGGAGTTGATGTCTCACGAAATATTTCCATTTCCCCCTGCTTTTGTTCTTCATATTTTACAAAACAGTTATGCCTTTATGTGGATATGATGGATTTATGATTTAACTTTCTCTTCAAAAGTTAAATCTGTAAAGTTGTTATTGCCAGTTTTTCACTAGAAAAGAAACATAATGGGAATAGTAGTAACTGCAGTAACAGCCGTAGTAATTCTGTCATCATCATTTGGATGAAGGAAGCAGTTGCTGCAGACAACAGTTTTTGGGTATCATGATGGGGAAGAAATTGTTAGTTATTTAACTTGTTATCGTTTTTCTAATGCAAGGAAATGAGGCAAATTCTTTTGAGATTTTCCTACTTCAAGTATCAAGCACCTGATCAGCATATTATCATCGGGTTAGCTTTTGAGAAGATGGGTTGGAATTGCCATTCTGTCTTAGTCAGTGAAGTATATAGGGAAACCATGTTTGTTGTGAATACAAAGAACATCCTGGTTTACTTTGTATGGAACAGGTAAAGGTAAAGGTTGTTTTTGCTTGAAGGTCAGTCATATCCAACTCTAGGGTTCAGTGCTCATCTCCTTTTATAGCCAAAGAGCAAGCACTGACTGCATCTGCAAATGTTTCCGTGGTCATGTGGCAGACATGACTAGACACCAGAGTGCATGGAACCTTCCCACTAAAGTGGTACCTATTTATCTATTTGCAATTTCTTGCTAGGTTGGCAGGAAGTGGGTTGGCAGGAGTTCATTCCATTGTGCTGCACTTGGGTTTCAAATAGCTGACCTGCCAACCTTCTGGTTGTCATCTACAGTGTCTTAACCACTAAGGCACCACAGCCCCTTCTGTTGTGTGGAACAACAGAACATCTAATGAGCTATTTACATGTGAGAAGGCATTTGCATCTTCTCTGTGAGAGCAAACTTAAGAGGGTCATGTTCTCCTCTGGGTCTTTTCTTGTTTCTGCCATGATGGAGAGGCCACAGCTGGATAGGAACACCAAGAGCTAATATTTGAGGTGTACTGAAGCAGCTTTACAGTTAGTGACTCATCCATTTGTCCTGAGTGAGAAATTATTCCTAACGGTTGAGTAGCTTGCCAGGCTTATTTGAAAAACCTCTCTCTTCCACAGCTTTTTTCACCTCTCCAATGCTGTGAATCGACTTTTCTTTCTTCTGCCAAGTCCATCAGAAGTAGATCCATTAGGGTGAGAAGGATGTAAATATTAAAGGAAACAGTTCCTCTGGAGCTTTTACTCTTCCTGACATAGAATTCCATTACAATCTACCTTTTATAAGACATTGGGGAGTCCCTGTAATAAATCCTGTGACAGGTTGTATAGGGGAAATCTGCATGAGTAGTGAGAGGCACCATCTGCTTCCCAATAATCCTATGAGAGACAGCCTTGTCAGTTTGTGTGTACATGTGTCATTATGAGTAACCCCCTTAGGAAGCAGATACCTCTCCAATATGTCCTTTTGTTACTGTGTAATACTTTAGATCCCTTTCCTGCTTTTCCGGAGTCAAAATCCTGCCCTCAGCGAGACTGATTGCCAATTAAGAAACTGGGAAACATGCAGCCTAAATCACATTTCACTTTACTGGAAATGTTTGAACATTGCCAGCAAATACTAATGCATCTACAAATATGTGCATATGCCCTCTTAAATCTACCAAGATGTTAATTGCCAATGTTTCATTATCTTTCAGGGTTAAATAGACATGGAATTATCAGTGCCTTAGAACTGTTTGCAGAAGAGCTGCCCTGTATGGCTAGAAGAGCTACAAAGGACATCATCTTGTCTTACTCTAGGTAAAGATGCTTTAGGATGTCTGTGTTGAAATATTTTGGCACCATAAGAAACTAACTGGTTTCCTGCAACATGTGGTTACCCAGAAAATCACCTGCTTCACTGAATTTGAAAGGAGAAGATGACAGTTTTAGATTAGCATTGAGCAAAAATAGCTCCTCTTCCATGCAATCAACTTTACACTTAATGTGCAGCTGCTTGGGGAAACTGCAGCACTTTTCCTAGAAATGAATTTTAAAGACTCATACAGAGGGTTGACTTGAGATAGATGTGCTGTGTGAGACTGTTGCTGTCTATCCAGATGGGAGCTTCTGCTGAGCAATATGGAAGGAGGCAGGGGACGATGGTATTAATAGGAGCAGAGCTGGAGAACTTGTATCAATGAGGTCAAGGATGAATTGAAACCCAGCCAGGACAACCTGTTAAGTGGGGAATGTTATCATTAGTGGTGGGTGGCAGAAGGACATTTCTCCCTTCTCTCTGTTATTGGGGGTATTCGTGGGTAATTGTTAAATTGTGAGACCAACTAAGCCCTTCAAAAAAAAAAAAAACCTCCACAGGGTAAATTTAGACCAGGAAAATGTTGGCCAACAGATGGTGGCTCAGTCCTTGTTTTTAAAGGAAACATGCATTGATTGTAAACTCTAAGTTATTGCAACAATAGCACTTTCACCTGTGAATACATTTATCTCTATGCCTAACAATTCTTCACAAGTTCATTTCTGACATATGGTCCTCCAGCTTAAACTCCATAGAAGCCGAAATGCACTTAATTTTGTGTCACTAATTCCTTACATGGAGATTTTGACCATTCTCAATCAGCTTGGTAGGAAAGAAATTATCTTTGAAAGAATTTCAAAGGATTACACATTTTAGAGAAAAACACAGGGTTGAGGCACAGAATGCATATCTTACTTAAAAGGTGCCCAAACAGTGTACGTGCATCCATATATTAACTTTCGATGTATTAACTACTCTGTGGTAGTCCAAAGTTACCCTGATGCCCCACAGTTCAACTAAAACCCGGAGGAAGATGCCATAGGGTAGGTCTTTCCTGACCAGTCAGTGTGAGCTGCCAGGGAGGCTGCAGAGGATAAGATGTGTACTAGAAAGAAAAAACTAATTGGAGCACACTACAATGGTTATCTCGAAAATAATGCTCAAACAGTCCATTATAAATTATTTTATAATAAATTATTTATTTATTTTTCTACAGATAAACCCAATACTCTCCTTACTCATAATACCTACAGGGCTTACAGGGAAAAAGCTGCATTATAAGCATTACTAATAGAGGCATAAAGGACTGCAATGGCTCACACGAAATGTGGTGGCTCGAGTGGTTAAGACACTGAACTCGATGACTGAAAGGTTGGAGTTTGATTCCCATGTACTGCACGATGGAGTCTCTTGCACAGCTCCTGCCAATCTAGCAGTTTGAAAGCATGAAATCGCAACTAGATAAATAGGGACCACTTCAGTGGAAAGGTAAACAGTGTTCTGTGCACTCCGGTGTTGAGGCATGCCTGCCATGTGTCCGTGGAAATGTCTGCAAATTCAGACAGCACTGGCTCTTTGGCTATAAACAGAAATGAGCACTGAACCATAGAGTGAGATACAACTTCCATTCAAGCAAGGGCGACCTTTACCTTTACTAATAGAGGCATACTGAGATTTCTTTATTTTAACCATTTAAAAATAGGCTGCTTTGCACAAGTATTTCCAAAGTTTCTCTGCCATTTGTTTGATCATTGCTATTGCCACCTGCAAAATCCTGTGGGATGACACTAGATAAAAGGTGTCGTGAAGGATGCAAAATGGTAGCGTGACTAACAACAATTTCTGAAGGGAATAAAGAACAAAGCTGTGCTACAGCTGCAATTAACTGTGAGCCCCTCCATTGAGAAAGATCTGGAGAATTTTTCCTTCCCTTGGAGACATTAAAGGTTTCCCTTGCTTGAAAGCCAGTCATATCTGACTCTAGGGTTCAGTGCTCATCTCTGTTTCAAAGCCAAAGAGCCAGTGCTGTCTGCTTCTGCAGACGTTTCTGTGGTCATGTGGCAGGCATGACTAGACACCGGAGTGCACAGAATGCTGTTTACCTTCCCACCAAAGTGGTCCTTAATTATCTACTTGCAATTTCTTGCTTTTGAACTGCTAGGTTGGTAGGAGCTGGGACAAAGACGGGAGCTCATTCCATCCTGCAGTATTCGGGAATCGAACTGCTGACCTTCCACCTCCCAGTCAGCATCTTAGCCACTTGAGCCACTGCAGTCCCTTTTGAAATTCTCACTACATTCATGCATAGTTCTACTCATAATGCATTTGCAGACTAGAATTGAACAGATTCTGCCTGCCTAATAGGGATTAAGTCATTGTGAGCTGGAGATTTCCACATATTTATTTATTTATTTTTGCATTTTTATCCTGCCCATCTGGGATATTTCCCACTCTGTGCGATGCACATACAAAATAAGATAATAAAACAAACAGCAAAATAAAATAAATAACCAAATAAATACAGCAGGAAAAAAAACCAAAATAAAATACCTGGCATCTGTGGGCACACAGGGTCAACTGACCAGCTAGTTTATTGTTAAGGGTGTAACATTCTTAAAGGCTTCCTTGAATAGGAACATTTAAGTTGCTTTATAAAAATATCCAGGAATGGGGCCTGGCACAACACAAGTAGTGTGTTCCAAAGAATTGGTGCCACCACTGAGAAGGCTCTATCTCTAGTTATAGATTTTCTAGTCATTCTCAGGGCCGGCACCTGGAGCTGCATAGACTGTGATGAATGGGTGATATGGAGAGTTGTTCTGGGGGAGAGGTGCACAAACATTTTTTTTTTCAGTTTTTAGGGTGCATGTGAATCATGATCACCCCTCAATTGAAAAGGTAAGGTAAAGGTCACCCTTGCTCAAAAGCCAGTCGTATCTGACTCTAGGATTCAGTGCTCATCTCTGTTTCATAGCCGAACAGCCAGCGCTGTCTGCTTCTGCAGACGTTTCCATCATCATGTGGAAGGCATGACTAGACACTGGAGCACATGGGACACTGTTTGCCTTCCCACAAAAGTGGTCCCTGTTTATCTACTTGCAACTTCTTGCTTTCGAACTGCTAGGTTGACAGGAGATGGGACAAAGATGGGAGCTCATTCCGTCCTGCAGTATTTGGGTATCGGACTGCTAACGTACTGCCTTCCAGTCAGCATCTTAGCCATTTGAGCCACTGCAGTCCATCAATTGAAAAAGGAAGTATTAAATCAACATCAATCTGCCACTGAGATTCTCATTTGTTGTCTTAGGATGTTGATGTCATGCTTTCAGAAAGACAGTGTCATGGAGAGGTAAGGTGTGAGATTTTTTGTTATCTTTCTTATTTATTTATTTATTTATTTAGTCGTATTTATATATGCCGCCCTGAGTCGGGTTCTGCCTGAGTGGGCGGCATATATAAATACGACTAAATAAATAAATAAATAAATAAGAAAGATAACAAAAAATCTCACACCTTACCTCACCAAACCGTACTCCAGCTCACCTCAGTACAATTACAACTCCCATCCAATAGTACAGGTGAAACATGAAAAAATAGAATATTGTGCAAATGTTCATTTCAGGCTGGTTCAGTAGGAATCACAATCATGGGAAAGACTGCTGACCTGACAGTTGTGCAGAAAACCATCATTGACACCCTCCATATGGAGGGAAAGCTCCAAAAGGTAATTGCAAAAGAAGCTGGATGCTCCCAAAGCGCTGTATCAAAGCACATTAATAGAAAGTTATGTGGAAGGGAAAAGTGTGGAAGAAAAAGGTGCACAAGCAGCAGGGATGACTGCAGCCTGGAGAGAATTGTCAGGAAAAGACCATTCAAAAGTGTTGGGGACTTTCACAAGGAGTGGACTGAGGCTGGAGTTAGTGCATCAAGAGCCTCCACACAGAGATGGATCCTGGACATTGGCTTCAAATGTCATATTCCTCTTGTCAAGCCCCTCCTGAACAACAAAGAACATCAGAAGTGTCTTACCTGGGCTATAGAAAAGAAAGAACTGGTCTGTTGCTCAGTGGTCCAAAGTCCTCTTTTCTGATGAGAGCAACTTTTGCATTTCATTTGGGAACCAAGGTCCCAGATTCTGGAGGAAGAATGGAGAGGCACATAATGCAAGATGCTTGAAGTCCAGTGTGAAGTTTCCACAGTCTGTGTTGATTTGGGGAGCCATGTCATCTGCTGGTGTTGGTCCACTGTGCTTCATTAAGTCCAGGGTCAATGCAGCCATCTACCAGGAGATTTTGGAGCACTTCTTGCTTCCTTCCACAGACAAGCTTTAGAGGGATGCTGACTTCATTTTCCAGCAGGACTTGGCACCTGCCCACACTGCCAAAAATGCCAAAACCTGGTTCAATGACCATGGGATTACTGTGCTTGATTGGCCAGGAAACTCGCCTGACCTGATGAGAGACATGAGACTGAAAAAATGCAATGGAGCAGAAGGCCGCTATTGAAGCATCCTGGTCTTCCATAACACCTCAGCAGTGCCACAGGCTGATAGCATCCATGCCACACTGCATTGAGGCAGTAATTGATGCAAAAGGGGCCCAAAGCAAGTACTGAGTGCATATGAATGCTTATACTTTTCAGAGGTCCAATATTGTTCTGTTTCCAATCCTTGTGCTAATGATTTCATGTAATATTCTAATTTTCTGAGTTTGTGAATTTGGGGTTTTCATAAGCAGTACCCCATAACCATCACAATTATAACGAAGTAAGGCTTGACATATCTCGCTTTTCATGTAATGAGTCTATCTCATATATTTGTTTCACCTTTAAAGTTGCATTACTGAAATGAACGAACATTTGCACGATATTCTAATTTTTCGAGTTTCACCTGTATAAGCCTTGGCTTTCAGTTCATAGCAGCACTTGTTGAGCAAAAGAGGCCTCGTCTCACTGAAGCAGTGCACATTTATTATAAAATAATGCTCTGAATTTGAGATAAAAGCTTTACATTATAAATGTACAAAGCATCCCGCCAGAGATTATAATAAATCTCCCTTCAAATATCATTCTGATGTATAATGTATAACACAAAAGAGCAGATACGCTTTAGATGAAATAGGCACTTCTTCTGGTAGTATCTTTATAATCTTTCAAAATGTGAATGCCCAGCTCTCAATCACACAAAGACTGAGGTGCAAGCACTACACTTGACTTCTTCACTTTTAATTTAATGGCAGGTCTTAAAATGGGGTGAGAGAAACAATCCTGTTTCAGAGCACAATGACTACATTCCTTTCAAGGTGAACAAGTCATCCACTTCTGTGAAAAGTTCATGTACTGCCATTCCCCTCAAAATGTCATGGATGCATTTTTAAAGTACATTTGGGGAAGAAGGGGATCAATGGGCATAAAGCAAAGAGAAAAAGATTCCACAGAGCATTTTAAAATATATTTAGTACAGTAATTTATATGCCTTTGATTAATCTTCTGTCATTATCATTTAAAAGAACAGCAAGAAATGGCACTTGCTTTGTAAACTGAATAAATATAAGACTGTGTTCAGGAATATATTTTTTAAATTTTTTAATTAAATCAGGGTGTTTTGTTTGGGCTGCGTTCAAATGAATGGATGACAGTTTTTACAGGATTAAATATTGTAAATGCCATACTGTAGATCCTGTGTCCATTATTATCACAACCTGCCAACACTGTTGTTCATATATGTCATGGGTTCCCTACCTTTTCAAGCCCGGGGGCCGGGTCACACTCTCTCAGTCAGCTTTGAGGGATGGACAGCTAATTTGCACTGCCTGCACAATGGAGATTCCCATTTTGTCCCAACAGCTTCAAAGGGTGTTACGTATGTTAACTGTGTTTTCTGACAAGAGCGGAATGTATCTTTTCTCATGTATCTATTCTTATGCAAATAAGTGGATCAAAAAATGTGCACACTCTGTTAGCCAATGGGCTTGTTGTATTATTGTTACTGTTACTGCTTATAGTGTATATAAGTCCAAGTTTTGCCCCATCCAAACTGTGTTCACACCCCACTAATAAAGAGCTGAATTTCACTACTTCATTCGTCTGCTTCTTCATTCCTTGAACACTAAAAAGGGGTAGACATTTTGTTTCTTGAATTATTATTATAGATTTATTTGTACCCCGCCTTACTCGCACCACTGTGACTCAAAGCGGCAAACTACAATAAATACATACATATTACAAATACAAGATAACAATGTCAGCATAATATAAATTCAAACAATAAACCAATTGCAGGTTAATACAGAAAAACCAATACTAAGCAATGAATAACCACACAACAACCCCCTCCCTGGGCTGGTGTTTCTGGCTCCGGGGAGAGGCAGAAAGTCCTCGGTGGCTGTGGCGGCAACAACAGGGTCAGCATCCTTTTGAGCTCTCTAGTCTGGATGGGCTCGGAGGGGCAGGACAGTGACACACCTGCCTCTCATTCCCAGGCTGGTGTTGCTGGCTCTGGGGAGTGCAGCTGGTCAGTTTTGCAGCTGAGGCAGCGAGAGCCGCCGGTGGTGCTTTGCCAGCTAACCCCATTCTTGCTCCTTCTCTGGTCAGGCCGTCCATGGGAAGTGAGGGTGCAGTCAGTGGTTGCTGTTGCACCCGGGGATCAATGGCCAGCTGGGAATGAGGATGAACAGCACCTGAGGGCTGTTCCGACGCACTCAGAGTGCGATGTGTGAGTCTCCACTGGGCAATTCTGTAACTGAACTTAACTGTATTTGGTATCTTGTATTTTGTATTCTTGTGTTGCTACTGATTGATACTTTGTATTTTGTATATTTTTTATATTTTGTATTTTTGCTTTGTTATTGACTGCTATATTTATGCAATACTGTAACTGGATTTGATGCTATGTTATTGTAATACTATGTTTATGTATTTTGTTTTGGAAACCACTTAGAGTCACCCATTGGGTTGAAAAAGCGGTATATAAATAAATCTGAAATGAAAATGAAATGAAATAAATGAGATATTTAAGGGGTGATTTTACCGGTTCCCTGTGTGAGTTTCCATGGCTAAGCAGTGATTTGAACCTAGCCTTTTTGAGTCTTAGGACATTATTCTATCCACTTTATCACTCTGGGTATGTGTGATATTGGTATCAACAGAATCAAATTAGTGATTTCAAAATGATTCTATCAGCAACAGCCCTGCTCATGTCTTGCAATCTTAATGGTGTAGTTGGCTGCTGATTTTTTTTAGTAAATCCTTATCATGTTCTCAAGTTTTACTGCTTCCTTTAACCTTTCCATGTACTACTAACCTTTAACCTTTCTATGTAGTACTGACCTTTTACAGAGACTTTCCTTTTCATGATATGTCTATAATCCGGTGGCGCAGACACCGGCAACCACGCCATAAATCTTGCCAAGAGAACCCTATTGACCAAAACAAAAGGCAAAACAAAAGGGCAGGCTAGGTGATACAGGATGCTTAACACCTCAGAGGGGAGGAAGGGGAGGGACAGGAAAGGGGGAGGGGAAATGCAATGTTGTAAGGAGCAATACTGCATAGGGACATGGAATGTGAGATCAATGAACCAAGGTAAACTGGAAGTGGTAAAAAATGAGATGGAAAGAATAAGCATTGACATCTTGGGCATCAGTGAGCTAAAATGGACAGGGATGGGTGAATTCAGCTCTGGAAACCATCATATCTACTATTGTGGACAAGAAAACCTTAGAAGGCATGGAGTAGCCATAATTGTCAATAAGAGAGTAAGAAAAGCAGTAATGGGATATAACCTCAAAAATGACAGAATGATGTCAGTCAGAATTCAAGGCAAACCTTTCAATATCACCGTAATCCAAGTCTATGCACCAACCACTAGTGCAGATGAAGCCACAGTGGACCAGTTCTATGAGGACCTAGAACACCTCATAGAACAGACACCAAGAAATGATGTCCAAATTATATTAGGAGACTGGAATGCCAAAGTAGGAAATCAAAAAGTGGAGGGAATAACAGGCAAGTTTGGTCTTGGAGTACAGAACGAAGCAGGGCAAAGATTGATAGAGTTCTGCCAAGAGAACGCACTGGTCATAGCAAACACTCTCTTCCAGCAACACAAGAGGCGACTTTACACATGGACATCACCAGATGGCCAACACCGAAACCAAATTGACTACATACTCTGCAGCCAAAGATGGAGAACCTCCATACAATCAGCAAAAACAAGACCTGGAGCAGACTGTGGCTCAGATCACAACCTACTGATCGCAAAATTCAGGTTAAGACTAAAGAAAATAGGGAAAACAAGAAGACCAGACAGATATCACCTAGACAGCATCCCTAAAGAATACACGGTGGAGGTGATGAACAGATATAATGGCCTGGACGCAATAGACAGAGTGCCAGAAGAATTATGGACAGAGATAAAGGACATCATGCAGGAAGCGGCAAAGAAAACTATACCAAAAGAAAAGAAGCGTAAGAAAGCAAAATGGTTGTCTGATGAGGCTCTTAAAATAGCAGAGGAAAGAAGGAAGGCAAAAGTCAAAAGAGAAAGGAAAAAATACAACCTTCTGAACACAGAATTTCAAAGAAAAGCAAGGAGAGATAAGGAAAACTACCTAAAAGAACAGTGCAAAGAAATGGAGGAAAACAACAAAAGAGGCAGGACTAGAGATCTCTTCAGAAAAATCGGGGAAATAAAGGGAACATTTAAAGCAAAAATGACCATGATAAGGGACAAAGAAGGAAAAGAGCTAGCTGATGCAGAAGAGATTAAGAAAAGATGGAAAGAGTACACAGAGGAACTCTACAAAAAGGACCTCAACACTCCTGATAACCACAATGATGAAAAAACTGAACTCGAGCCAGACATCCTGGAGAGCGAAGTTATAAAGGCCCTAAAGAGCACTGCAAACAACAAAGCTAGTGGATATGATGGTATCCCAGTCGAATTTTTCAAAGCGCTAAAAGATGATGGCGTCAAATTACTACACTCAATATGCCAGCAAATCTGGAAAACAAAACAGTGGCCACAGGATTGGAAAAGATCAGTATACGTCCCAATCCCAAAAAAGGGCAACGCCAAAGAATGCTCAAATTACCGAACAATTGCACTCATCCCACACGCCAGCAAGGTGATGCTCAAGATAATACAGGACAGACTTCAGCAGCATGTGGAGAGAGAACTACCAGAGGTGCAGGCCGGTTTCAGAAGAGGCAGGGGGACTAGAGACCACATTGCCAACATACGTTGGATCATGGAGAAAACAAAGGAATACCGGAAACAAGTTTACTTTTGTTTTATTGACTACACTAAGGCATTTGACTGTGTGGACCACAACAAGATGTGGCAAGTAATTAAAGAGATGGGAATACCAGAGCACATCATATGCCTCCTGAGAAATCTGTACATGAACCAAGAAGCAACAGTTAGGACAGAACATGGAATGACAGAGTGGTTTGGAATAGGAAAAGGAGTAAGACAAGGCTGCATTTTATCACCCTGCTTATTCAATCTATACACAGAGCACATAATGCGAAATGCAGGGATGGAGGAATCAC
Organism: Bradypodion ventrale; assembly: GCA_035047345.1. Taxonomy (NCBI): domain Eukaryota; kingdom Metazoa; phylum Chordata; class Lepidosauria; order Squamata; family Chamaeleonidae; genus Bradypodion; species Bradypodion ventrale. Next base: position 44,721,088 of record JAWDJE010000005.1, read on the forward strand.
AATATGGGATTAAAATTGCTGGGAGAAACATAAACAATCTGAGATATGCAGACGATACCACCCTAATGGCAGAAAGTGAGGAAGACCTAAAGAACCTCTTGATTGGGCTGAAGGAGGAGAGTGCAAAAGCTGGTTTGAGACTCAATATCAAGAAAACCAAGGTAATGGCAACAGGCCCAATCAGTTCCTGGAAAATAGATGGGGAAGAAGTAGAAGCAGTGACAGATTTTACTTTCCTGGGATCAAAGATCACGGCAGATGGGGATTGCAGCCATGAAATAAAAAGGCGACTGATTCTTGGGAGACAAGCCATGAGAAACCTGGGGAACATAGTGAAAAGCAGAGACATCACATTGCAAACAAAAATTAGAATAGTCAAAGCAATGGTATTCCCAGTGGTAATGTACGGATGTGAGAGCTGGACAATTAGGAAAGCTGAACGCAGAAGAATAGATGCCTTTGAAATGTGGTGTTGGAGGAGAGTTTTGAGAGTACCCTGGACAGCGAGGAGAACAAATAGGTCAATCTTAGAAGAAATCAACACTGACTGCTCATTGGAAGGGCTAATAGTAAAGACGAAGCTAAAGTATTTTGGACATCAAATGAGAAGGGAGGATTCACTTGAGAAGGCCCTGATGTTGGGAAAGGTGGAGGGCAAAAGAAGAAGGGGGAGGCCAAAGATGAGATGGCTAGATGGTATTGTAGACACAACGGGCACAGAACTGGGAGTGCTGAGGGGGATGGTGGAGGACAGAGGTGCCTGGAGAACAATGGTCCATAGGGTCGCAAAGGGTCGGAACCGAGTGTGCGACTGAACAACAACAACAGTTTAGCCATTCTAATTTTAGGCTAGATTTAATATAGCTTTCATTGTCTTGCTCATGGTCTATGGCACGGGTCAACAAAACTGGCTCTCCAGGTGTTCTTGGATTTCAATTCCCAGAAGCCGAAGTCAGTACACCTGATGACCAGGACTTCTGGGAATTGAAGTCCAAGAACAATTGGAGAGCCATGTTTGCTGACCGCTGGTCTATGGTATCCTTAAAACTCTCATCCATCACCAAATTTAGAATGAATTTTCTTTTTTCTATCATCTTTCTTCACTGTCCAGTTTTCACATAGATACATAAAAATTGAAATTATCTTGGCTTTAGTCTCCAGTTCTTCCTTATCAGATGATGGTGGAATTTTATTTATTTATTTATTTATTGCTGTTGATCTATGTTTCTCAGAATCCAGACAGACTGAACAGAAGACAACAACTTCACCCCAGCCACTCTGTCCTGCACCATGGAAGGGAAACAGTATTAAATGGTATTATTCAGAGGCATTATAAGACATCAGAAGAGATCAGGCAACTATGGAGGCATGTTGGATTAACATCTACCCTATCATTTCCTGGTAATGAATAAGGAGCTGTGTTTTCTAGTGAGCCAACCAATGTGAACTAGCCAATCAACTGTGACTGGAGGAGTGGAGAAACCACAGATGACTAATCTTGAGGAAACCAAGAAGGTAGTGCTGCTGGCCTCTCCCGCATCCCATGTTTTCTTTCCCCAGAATTCTGACCAGAAGAACATTTTTCCTGAAGCTGATCTCCTGTTTCCTAGATTGATAATGATCACTTATTTACAGTATAAAAAGTAATGTAGGGATGCTGGCAATAGATACTAGAAATAGAAGAGCTGATATCTAAGAAGCGACAGAAAGTGAGAATGAGAATAGATGCAGACGCAGATGACCAAGCCCACATTAATGTTCCTTTTATGCTGAAGTCTCAGTGATTTTACCACACTCTGTGAGAGTGTGCAGGAACAATTGGGGAAAGCACTGTCACAAGATGTTTTCTTGTCTCAGGCAAAGGATAACATAGGAGAGCCTCTCCACAGATTGCATTTACACAAGCTGACAGTGGGAAGAAGGTAAAAAAGGGCTGTACAGATTATAGACAATTGAGAAAATTGTAAGTTGTGAGAAAAAGACTAATTATAGTTTAGTGGCACAATAGTTTAAAACTGAAATCTTAAAGACTAACTCATTTTGCTTTGGATTAAAATGTTTCTGAAGAAATGAGCGGCAGTTCTCTAAAGTTTATGCCAGCTACAACATGGCAATCTTTCTGAAAGTAGTTTTCATGCATTTATAAAAGAGATCTACAGTTTTAAAAAGTTAGTGCCAAATAAACCTGGAAAGCTGAACGCAGAAGAATAAATGCCTTTGAAATGTGGTATGGAGGAGAGTTTTGAGAGTCCCCTGGACAGAGAGGAGAACAAATACTTCAATCTTTGAAGAAATCAACCCTGACTGCTCATTAGGTTAAATAGTAAAGATGAAGATGAAGTACTTTGGACATCAAATGAGAAGGGAGGATTTACTTGAGAAGGCCTTGATGCTGGGACAGGTGGAGGTTAAAAAAAGAAGGCCAAAGATGTGATGGCTAGATGGTGTTTTGGACACATTGGGCACAGAACTGGGAGGGCTGAAGAGGATGGTGGAGGAGGTCAGAGGCGCCTGGAGGAAAATGGTCCATAGGGTCGCAAAGGGTCAGAATCGATTGTGCGGCTGAACAACAACAACAAAGTCTTAAAGGGGGTTGGGTTGCAATATTCTTGGTTGACTTTGCTGCAACCTAGTGACCTCTGTGGAGCTTTCATTTTCTGAGTCTCCTTTGTTTAGTAATGTGCAGTTAGTGATGATGTGTTGTGCACTCAACAACACATTCCGAGGAAGGTCTGGGATGTTTTGGTTGCACATTTACAATTGTAGGGTTGCTGATGATTAGATTCCTTCTGCTCAATATGATTTCCATCAAATTAAGGGTAGTCTGTCAAAGCAAGCAGAAAATCATCATGAATCAATCAAACTGGAACTTTCATTTTAAGCTCTCACATGAGGGCAAAACCACCTGAACTATTTTGCTTTACAAGTGGTTCCACTCTAAAACACTTCAAATTTTTACATAAAATGAATTCATACAGTAGGTCTGAAGAAAAACCTTCTAAAGCACTGGAGTCAAAATATCAGAAATACTCAGCTGTAATCAGTCCTGATTTGGTAGCTCCCATAACTGAAATGCAGTTGATATCAACATCTAATTTGAAGTTCAGTTATACTATGAATAAACTATTATCTCAAGTTACCAGCAGATACTTCAACTAAAGCACAGTTACTGAAGTTACAGGACTACCCACTACTTTTTAGAGGACGGTTCCAATTTGTTTGTCCTCTTTTTCTTAATAGAAACACATTGTATTGTTACCTTCTCACCTACTACATGTATTCCTCTTTATAATTAAAATTTCTATTCTAAGGTTTGCAAGACAGTGTCTTTCTCTCTCCTCATTCTACATGTCAAAATGATAAAGGAACTATTGAGTTAACTTACTGCTCTAATACACTGTATAGTGCAGAGTATTGCATTTCATTAAAATAAGCATATTATCTTTTCTGAAAGTCAGCTATTGAAAGATCCATGAAAATGTAATCAACATCAATAAAACTGATAGTGAAAATAGTGGGACAACAAACCTGACACACTCCATTTCCTGTCTCCATTTTTATTCTTTTTCTCCTTTTTATTCTCTGTGAGCATAGATAGAAATCAATAAGGACAGGAGTCTACTGCATTTCATGTTTCATTCCCCTTCCTATCCTAAAGCTTGCTTTTGTTTTCAACAACAGCAGCAGTGGTAGCAAATCCACATGGCACAGCTTCAGCAATGCACTAAAAGTCAGTTGATGGGATTTTTTTTAAAAAAAAGAAAAAGCTTTGTGCTTTTGCAAAGCCAATATGATTTAGATATGTCAGGAAGTTGGACTAAACATAACTAATCTTACTACAGATTAGAGCATATATAAAGGACTGGATATCTGCTCCATGTGAGTTTCATTCAGTCATAAGCATTTTTATGTGATTTCTAGATGAGTATTATTTTTACTTTTACTTTTGAAATACACATACTTGTCCATGAAATAGGGGTGAAAGAATTAAGATATTAAGATAATATTAATTCTGTTTTAAAAGTAAAAATTATTTTCTCAATACTCTGTAAAGTTAAACAGATCAGATTGACCTATCATATAGAACTGATGACGAGGTTAAAGTAAACAGAAGGCTTTATGTCCACAAACTCAGCACAGTTTGTACAGCTGACAGGGAACCGTAAATAATATTTGTGTGACATAACATGATGTGACATGAGACATGTTCCTTATATGACATGATCTAAATAACAGATACTGAATGTTCTAACCTGAACTTAATGAAATGTCAGAAGGTTAATTAATAATTTTGGCTTATCCCATAGTGATGTAATGTGTAGAAATTTCCAAATTTTATGCTATAAAAAGATGGCTCAGAAAATGTATTTTCATTCAGGGATATTAGCTTGGTAAAGCGTTCCTGAATCTGTTTGGCCAAATATTAACAAATAAAACTCCTAAATCTGTCTTAGCGTGTGGAATGCGAATTTGTCTAGTTCAGAATTCCATAACACCCACACACTTGTTTTAATTTCATGTGTAATTTCCCCTAAAGGATAAATTTTGTATGCCACTTTCATGAACATAAGCATTTTGCTCATAACTTTCTCACTAAATCAAGATAATTATTTAATCCAGGGGTGCCCAAACTTTTTGGGCTGTGGGCCGGTCATGTGGTTCCTCCCATCAGAAGCAGAAGTAAAATATGCCTTGCAATCTGTTTTGCAACAGGATGAGATAGATTTTAAGTTGCCATTTTCTCTGCTTAAACCAGGGGTGTCCAAACTATGGCCCATGGGCTGGATCTGGCCCCCGACACCAATTCATCCAGCCCACATCACCCTCATTGCTCCCGGAAGCAGAAGAAAAACACACATTAAATACTACAGGATGGCTGTAATTCAGTGAATGCAGGAGGAAAACAATATTTAAATTGCTGAATCAATTTTAATAAAAAGCACATGCTTCTGCAAACAATTATTTTGCTGAAATGCCCATGACAGAACTTTCTTTTAAATTAAATATGTATCTGTGAAAAATGAAAGCAATGAAATTCTTCTCGATTCACTAAAACCATTTTAAAATCCTAACACTCGTCCATTTTGCTCTGTTTATATGATACAACTGCACTGATTATACTAAAGGAACACAGATGAAAACAATACATCATAAATTGCATTGATATTGATCTGAAACACACCTAACTGTTTTCCACAATCTGTAGTTTCCATGGAGAGATGTAAGTAGAAAATAGGCTTACAAAAGTCGTAATCAAGAAGAGAAAGAATTGGAATATTAAACACAGATGAATCTCTATGTTCGTGTGCTGCACTTGGCATCTGATGCGTCCAACATTTTCCTTCTTTAAAGTTCTTTCCAGGATTTCAATTTTTTAGCTAGCTATGGACTCATCAGGAGGAATAGAGCTATATCTCAGTGGTGCTGCACGTGTTTTGCAACCTTATGGTACCACATTCAGTCTCTACTATCTCCAGGGAAGCCTGAGAATGATGTCTGTCAGAAACCATGGAGCAGATAGATAGGACTGAACTAAGCAGGCAAGTTTTGTGATACATCAGAAGACCATTTTCTTTTCTCAAGGGGAATCAAAACATCAAATAGTTTCAATTGCTCATTTTCCCCTTTACAAACACTCCAAACAAACAGCCTGTCTTTACTTTCATGTCCTACAGTTGTTTAGTCTGACTACATTGAACACAATGGTAGAAATCTACACATAATGAGAAGGAAGGAAGGAAGAAAATTTTATATGACCATATTGTGATAGCCTAACATTGTTTTTCACCACAACTTCACTAATGCACAGTGTAAATGTACTTGTGTACATTTGTGAAGGACAATTTTTTAAAAAAACTACAACCTGGCTGTATAGCTCAGTGGTTTAAGTTCGTGGCTGTGGAACCAGAGATTGAGAATTTGATATCCCCACTGTGCCTATTCAGAGAAACACCAGTTTGTGTGATCTTGGGCATCCTGCACAGTCACAGAGTGCCCCCAGAAGAACAGAATGGTAAAGTGCTTCTGATTATTTTATACTTGGAGAAGTCTAGAATGTGCACCCCAAATGATAGCTGCAAAGGAGCTTTAAAAATTGGGGTGTTTTTTACCACCCCGAGGCAAAAAGAGGCAGGCACACAGGATGACATTTTGCTATTGCCTTGTGTTGGGGGCTGGGCATAACACAGAGCTGATGTAACCATGCCCAATCTCTTAAGCAGCTTCTTTCACCATTTTGGAGCTGACAACCCACCCACCCACCCACAGAGTACTCATGTGGATTGCCGTTGAGGGGCCGGGTATGAATATTTTTATCCCAATTCCTAGATTGGCATTGAGAGACCTGGGTAATTTTTCACCTATCCTACTCTGGTTTTTTAGCTACCGTTTTATTGAGGCGGGTGGTGAAAAATAGATCACAATTAGTTGGCTGTTAGTGCTGGGTGTGTGGGGTTAATGGTGAATCCTCAGGACATCTATTTGTCAAGGTGGCACTGATTGCCTGGTGTGATTTGTGCAAATTCATTGGACACAATGAAATAGCTTTGGGGGACGTCCAGCTTATGTTCATGTGAACAGAGTTAGAAATGAACCCAAGGTTGTTTCCCTGAATAACATCCAGCCTGGATAGTAGCTGACAAGGATCAGCACTGCACAGGGGCAAGGATTTGTCTGTCTGGTATGGAGAGGGGTGGATTAGCTTCTCCTGCTCTGCTATCAGGTATAGCACTACCAGCACACACACACACAAGCACGCACGCAGACATACATGCATGCAGACACACACGCACGCACACACACAGACACACACAGACACACACTCACACACACAGGTTTTGGGTTAGTAAATTTAAATAAAATTGTCACCCAGGCCTTTTGACCATATTGAATGTGTCTCATCTCTTTATTTCGCAGATGGGAAGAAACAGCACACACAATTATTAGTATTTATTAGTAGTATTTATTCATACAAATGTATGTTATCTTTTTCTATGTGTTACACCAGGGGTGGCCAACATTGGTGCTCTAGGTGTTCTTGAATTTCAATTCTCAGAAACCCAAGTCAGCATACCTCCTGATCAGGGCTTCTGGGAACTGAAGTTCAATGACACTTTAAGCACCAAGGTTGGCCACCCTGCATTATACTGACAATTTAAAAGTACTATATATGAATCAATACAATATCATACATCAAGAAACCTGATGAATTCTATATTTACACAATGCAGTTTTAATAGGTACTACTTTAACTGTCATGACTCCATCTTTGGGATTAGTAGTACGAGTAATATTTAGAACTCTCTGTTAGACAGCTCTAATGCACTCCCTCAAAGTATTACACTAGAATTCTCTAGAAGAGAATTAGAAGTACTTCACCAAACTACAAATCCAAGGAGCCTATAAAATGGAATTTTGACAACTGAAATGGTATCCAACTGCAACAGCTGTGTAATGCAGATAAACCCCAGCTATTGTGGACACTTCACAAATGTTTTTGACATTATTTATTATTCAGCAATAATGAGTGAGGAAGGAATGATATAAAATTTTCAAAGGGATTGGAAGCTATGGAAAACTGTGCCTTTTCTGACTGCTGGATTAGAGTTATGTCATAACTTGCCAAGATGGCTGAAGGGCAGTGGTGTTGTGCTGAATCAAATTCCTACATAGCCTTAGTGTATTGGAAATTACTTAGGATTATTTTGGCCTTGAAATTTTTCCTACTAGCTATGGCTATGTTCCAGGACTGAAGGGGGTCTGGATCTGGTGCAACTCTATTGTTTATCCTCGCCAGTTCTCTGTCCCCTTTAGATCTCCTTCCAGGAAATCTTAGCTGGCACTGCAATTATGCTGCAGATCCCAGTCCAGCAGAAGTTCCAGATCAGGCAGTAAAAGAAATCTCTGCCAGCACATAGACATTTCTGTAGGCATGAGAGAATTTCTACTGACAGAAATGGCTTCTACCTATTCCAGTCTGCACCAAAAAAAACACAACACCTTGGTTTAGAAATCCTTCTAATTAAGGTAGCATTCAGGAAGTTCAGAATGGAGGGTTAGGTAGCACTAGAAGGACGGTAAAGGAATTCAAACTAAGAAAACTTGTAATTCTAAATTTAATGTAGTCAGTGATAAATACATATTTTGACTGGCAATGTTAGAGTATGACCAGAGAGCAAGAAAAGATCATGTCTAATTACAGCAGAAATGTTTGCATTCCTTGGAATGAGCACCCTTAATGTGTTCTGTCCATGCAGGAGAAATGGCAGCTCAACTCCAAAAGTGTAATGCATTATATGCCAAAATGGACATGAATCTACAAGCACTCCAAAATTTGAAATAATTCCCTGGCTAATTTCTGTTACTGTCCAGAAGGTAAGAGAGGTCAGATAATTTTTGGCATTCTTGCTGAGGGAGAGATGGAAAATATTTTTGCTTTAACAATAAATTGTGAATGTATTTGTAACATATAACTTTCAGTTCTTGGTGGAGGAAGCCACAAGCTTCATATTTTTTTCTGCCCATGGTGTGTTCTGTTTGGTCAAGTGTTTTTGTTTAATTTGGTCATTGCTACTTGTGAAAATATTTTAACGTGTTATACTTCACCTAGAGTGGGAGGATATCCCAGATATAAATATTATAAATAAATAATAAAATAAATAAATAATCTCCCCAACTCCTTTTGAACTGTGTGTAGGAAGGGTGAATCCAGACTAGGCAAGAAAGCTAAGGACTGGCTGAGCTGTCAGTAAACCAGGTAAATCTGTGCTAATCCTAGGGAAGTTGGAAATTATTTAGGATTACCCTGACCCTAGCCTAGCTTCATGCTGGCATCGTGACTTCAGTCTGTTCTGGAATAGGTCTGGATGTAGCATTACTTAGTTCCTCCTGTTCTCTCAGCTTGTTATGTTTTAGCCTTCTGCCAGCTGATATCTGCCAGCACAACAGTTATTCCAGCAATCCTGTTGTGCCAGTAGATCAAGCTCAGCTGGCACAACAGCTTCTGATCATTCCAAGCCTGGTACAATTGGTATGCATTTGAGTTTGGATCACACTGTCAAACGAAATGTGACCATGGCCAAAGGCAGACATTATGCTAACACTGTAAATAGGAAGCAGTGATTCCTCAGGTTCCAGAATGTCTGACTGTAAAAGCAAAACAGTTTTTTCCCCCAGCTACACATCTAATCTAATCATCTGCTCATGAGAAAGAAGGAGTTTTGTATTGTAATGTAGACATCTGCCTAGGAATGTGTATAAGGGCAAATGTAACTTGGATTTAGGGACTGTGGTGGCTCAAGTGGTTAAGATGCTGAACTTGAAGACTACACTTTTGGAGTTTGATATCTGAGTACTGCATGACGGAGTGAGGTACCATCTCTGTCCCAGCTCCTGCCAACCTAGCAGTTCAAAAGCAAGAAATTGCAAGTAGATAAATAGGGACCATTTTGGTGGGAAGGTAAACACCATTCCGTGCACTCCAGTGTCAAGGCATGCCTGCCACATGTCCACAGAAACATCTGCAGATACAGACAGTGCTGGCTCTTTGACTGTAAACAGAGATGAGCAGTGAACCCAAGAGTCTGATATGACAGGCTTTTGAGCATGGGTGACCTTTACCTTTACCTTTACTAACCTGGATTTATGATAATTTTCTTTCTATTACTCTCTGCAGAGCACACTTTTATTCTCCCTGGGTGGTAGTGGGGAAATTGTCCTCTTTTTTTCAAATAGAACAATGAATATAGGATTGTGGGCTCTTAATTAAGTGCAGTGATGTTTTCCAATACTGTATTCTGTTGTTTCTCTGAATGGAAAAGATCTGAAATATGAGGTTGTATGTTCATATGGCAAAAATAAAGCTGGCGGGAAAGTGTGATGCATACTTGAGAGAACTAACATGTTTTCACTATTAGACATTTTATAACCCACATTTTAGATACAGGAGTAGAACAAAGGTAAATGTAATTTCACACATAATTTCAATATCTTGATAGGTAAATATCACTCTTGCCAGAAAGCCAGTCATATCTGACTCTAAGGTTCAGTGCTCATCTCTGTTCATAGCCAAGAGCCAGCACCATTTGGGTCTGCAGACATTTCCATGGACAAGTGGCAGGCATGTCTCAACACCAGAGTGCACAGAACACTGTTTACCTTCCCACTAAAGTAGGGTTACCATAATTCCCTCTCACAAAAACGGGACAGAAGTAAAGGTTGCCCTTGCTCAAAAGCCAGTCATATCCGACTCTAGGGTTCAGTGCTCATCTCTGTTTCAAAGCCGAAGAGCCAGCGCTGTCTGCTTCTGCAGACGTTTCCGTGGTCATGTGGCAGGCATGACTAGACACCGGAGCATTGGAGAAATGTAATTGCTAATTGCCAGGCGAGGCCATCCACACATGCTCAGAGGCCCTCTTGATGTCCCAACATTCCGCAAGTGGCCCAAGCGAAGATTGCTTTCTTGGGTGAGGGAGCGAGAAAACCAGGTCCTTTGGCTCGGCGTCCAAACTTGAGAGTGCACGCACAGAGTGGGGGGGGCACACTCAGCACCACCATTCTCCCCCTCCCCCATCCTCCCCCTCACTCCCAGCAGCAGGAGCCTCAGATGCAAAGGGGCAGGGGGAGGATACGGGGAGGAGGAAATAAAACCCCAGCCACAGTCATGACCAGACACCTGAGTGCATGGAACGCTGTTTACCTTCCCACCGAGCTTGGCCCCTATTTATCTGCTTGCCATTTGTTGCTTTCGAACTGCTAGGTTTGCAGGAGCTGCGATAATGCAAGCGCGGCGCCAAAATGGCCGCCGCGCTCTTTGTGGCCCCCCCCACAGGACAGAGAATCCGGGTAGTTAGGGGCGTGGCCAGCTCCCTTATAAAAGGGGTGGCCACGAGGCAGCCGAGCTGCCATTTTACCTCAGCGACGGAGTGGAGAAGTCTTTTCCCCTGTGTCTCCGTCGCTCTTTAGCTTACCGGGAAGCCTTTTGGTAGCGATTCTTCCTTTTCGGCTTCCCTTTGCTTCAGTAGAGATGCCTTCGAAGAAGAAGGCAGCTTCGAGTGCGGCTCGCGCTGTTAGGAGGCGCAACCCAGGTCGGAGGACCGCGGTGCCGCCTCCTCAGCAGCCGCCTTCGCAGGCCCCGGGCGGGGCTGGCGGAATGGGGTCTATTGTCCCTTGGCCCGGAGTGGGCGAACAGAATACGGGCGCGGAAGGGGTTCCGGCCCGCGGCCCGCGAGCGGTGGACACCGCTCCTGCACCTGCCCACCCTGTTGGGCCTGCTGCTCTTGGGTCGCAGCCTCCCCCTGGGCCCTCTAGCCTTGGGGGGTGGTGCGGCCCCCTGCCTTGGCAGCTTTCTCCACTGACCCTGCCGGGCTTCGGTGCTGGCCAATGGCCATATTCGGGTCCTGGGGTACAGGGACCTGTACCCACGCCTGGACCGGGCGGGCCGGCCGGCCCTTGGCCCCAGGTCGACGTGGCAGCCTTACTGGCCCGTATTGCGGCCCTGGAAGCGTCGTTGGCTCGGGCCAGTCAGGCGGGGGCCCCCTTTGGGGTCCCTTTTGCGGCGCTGTCGGCAGGAGGACAACAGCCGACAGGGAGGGTTGAGCTGCTGCAGGCGCGTAGCGCGGTTTCGGCTACTGCCTCGCAGCTCCCCAGTCAGCAGCCAGGTGCGGGTCAGGCCCCGGTGATGAGCTCTACGTCGGTCGTGAGCTCCGACGCCCCCAGTGGGCCGGAACCCCCGGTGGGGGCGGCCCGCGGGGGTGCAGCATGTGAGTATACGGTGCAAGCAAGTACATCCACACACATTCCCAATATGGGGGGGGGGGGCTTTTCAATGGCCTTGGCCTCGCGCGGGTGGTGCGGGGGCCACGCTGTCGGCACCCCACCCGGCGACGACGACTGCCACCCTGGGCACTGGGGTGGGTACTTGTTCTTACACTGCGGGGAATGTTCTGGGGGTGGCTGGGCTAGCTCAGGCCCCTTTTCCTATGGCTGCGGTGCCTTTTTCGGCTTTGCCGACGGCGGGGTATTCCTTGCCACTGGGTGATCACTTGGCACAGACTACCAGAGAAAAGATATGGCGGGGGGAGTATGTAGATATCTTCTCACTCCTGAACAGAGAGCCCACCAAGGAGGAAAGGGAGGGACAGGATGAGAAGGACAAGGAGCAGGCACGTCGCCGTAAGCCGCCACGTACCTGGGCCAACTGGCTCCCTGCTTATTTAATATACATGGCGGTGTACTTGAGGGCGCGGCCAGATTTGGCTATTCCCATGGTCCAATATTTGGACAACATATACAGGGCGATGGTTGATTTCCCAGGCCCCTCGTGGTTAGCCTATGACGAGGAATTCCGTATGAGGATTCCCCTTCACCCCGAGATGAGATGGGACGAGCCGTGCCAGAGGCTTTGGCTTTTGTACATGACGCCCACACGCCCCGCCCCGGGGGACAGATACCATTGTGGACATGCGGTCCAGCGAGCAGCTCCGGCGCAGGTTACCCGCCAAGCGGCGGGGCAGGGGGTTCCAGCCCGCCTGCTGTGCTGGACTTTCTCGTCCAATGGTTCCTGTAATAGGAAGAATTGCAAGTACAGGCATGAGTGTCCCACATGTTCGGGCCCCCACGCAGCCTCCGCCTGTCCCAGGCCTGGAGGGACACGGGGCAGAGGGAGGGGCGGACAGTGGGCTGGCAAGACTGCCACGGATGGAGCTGGTTCTCCAAAAGGCCCCCTCCCCAATTAATGTGGACATGCTGGAGCGGTGGCTCGCATCGTACCCGAAGGGGGAGGATGGGGAGTATCTCCTTCAGGGTTTTAGGCAGGGATTCCGTATCCCTTTCATGGGTGATAGGTCCCCTCAGGATGCCCCTAACCTTTTATCCCTCAGAGGGAGGGAGGACGTGGCCGCGGCCAGCATTAAAAAGGAGTTAGATGCGGGCAGGGTCGCTGGACCTTTCCCTGCACCCCCGTTTCCCAATCTTAAGGTGTCGCCACTGGGCTTGGTCCCCAAAAAGTCCCTAGGCGAGTTTCGCCTTATTCATCATTTGTCCTACCCAGCCGGCCGATCGGTCAATGATGCTATCCCTGATGACCTTTGTTCAGTCAGGTATACATCGTTTGACCAGGCGCTGCGCATGGTGCGCTCTTGTGGCCCGGGTGCCCTGCTGGCCAAGTGCGACATTAAGTCAGCTTTTCGCCTTTTGCCAGTGCATCCGGGCGACTTTGAGTTGCTGGGTTTCAAATTTAAGGGTGAATATTATTTTGATAAGGCCATGCCTTTTGGCTGTTCCATATCATGTTCGGCCTTCGAGCGTTTTAGTACCTTCCTAGAGTGGGCTTTCGTCCGCAGGTCAGGGTCTCGGTCTGTAGCCCATTACCTGGATGACTTTTTATTTGGGGGCGAACGGGGCTGGGACACGTGCACACGTCTCCTCAACACATTTCAGACGCTAATGGAGGAACTCGGTGTCCCTTTAGCGCCCGAAAAGACCGAGGGCCCATCTACCAAGCTAGTATTCCTGGGGGTGGAGATTGACACAGTAGCGCAGGCTTCTAGGTTGCCGGGCGATAAGGTGTCCAGGATAGTGGCCCTTATCTCGGATTTGCTAGCCAAGCGCAAGGCATCACTGAGGGAACTGCAGGTGCTACATGGTCACCTCAATTTCGCTTGCAGGGTGGTCGCACCGGGCAGAGCTTTTGCCCGGCGCTTATGCGACGCCATGGCAGGGTTATCCAGGCCCCACCATAGAGTTAGGCTTACCCGGGGTATCAGGGCAGACATGTTTGTCTGGTTGCAATTCCTGAGGGAGTTCAATGGGGTCTCATTTTGGAGGTCTGACCTCCTGGCATCCCCCAATTTTCAGATCCAGTCTGATGCCTCAGGATCCCTGGGTTATGGGATGTACTTCAATGGGAAGTGGGCCTATGGTGGGTGGCCACCGGCCTGGGCAGGCACGGGTCGCCTGCGGGATCTCACATTCCTGGAATTTTTCCCTATTCTGGGGGCTTTGATGCTATGGGGCGAGCAGTGGGCTAATTCGGTTGTGCATTTCTGGTGTGACAATGCTGCTGTTGTCCACATTGTCAATGCACAGACTTCCAAATCGCCCAGGGTCATGGAACTAGTGCGCCATTTTGTGTTGCGCTGCCTGCGCCTCAATGTCTTGTTCAGGGCCAGGCATGTTCCAGGGATTAATAATGATATTGCTGACGCTTTGTCCCGCCTGCAGATCTCCCGGTTCCGCGCCTTGGCCCCGGATGCGGAGGAATTTCCCTCGCCAATCCCGGACGAGATGTGGACTATTGGCAAGGAGAGGTGAACCGGGCGATTGGCCTGTCACTAGCGCCACGCACGCGTAAGGCGTATCAACAAGCATTCAATTCTTACAGAGCATTTTCTGCTCAATTTCACCTGCCAGAGACCTGGCCTATCCCGGTGGACCATGTTCTGCGGTTCATGGTTCACCTGCATGCACAGGGCCTCGCACCTCGCACCATAGCATCCAAGCTCTCGGCGTTGGCTTTTATGGCCAAAGTGGGAGGTCATGTGGACAGCACCTCTGACTTCCGTGTGAGACTTATTTTGGAGGGGTGGGTGCGCGAGCGCGGGCGTTGCCTGGACGACCGGCACCCTATTTCCCCAGGGGTTCTTACCCAGTTGGCCCGGGGCTGGCCAGGCCTCTGTTTTGATCATTATGAGGCAGCCCTTTTCCATGCAGCCACAACGGTGGCATTTTTTGGAGCGCTCCGCATCAGCGAACTTGTGATGCTGTCTAAGGCGGATGCAAGTTGTAGGGCACTGGAACTCGAAGATGTCTATGTCGCCAAAGACTGGGCTCAGTTGAGGATACGCTCCTCTAAAACAGATCAGCATGGCGTAGGCAGTGGTGTAAGACTGCTACGGTGTTCTTTGGCAGACATCTGTCCGGTTGGTGCCCTACAGGAGTACCTGGCACTGCGTGGCATGCACCACGGCCCGTTTTTCTGTCACCAAGATGGGTCTCCCCTTACTAAATTTCAGTTTTGGAAGGTGACAGGCAGAGCCCTCACCAGGGTGGGCCTACCAGGTGCCCGTTATGGCACACATTCATTCCGTATTGGTGCAGCCTCTACAGCAGCTGCTTTTGGGTACTCTGGGGCTGACATACGTAGCATGGGGAGGTGGGGCTCGCAATGTTTTCAGTTTTATGTGCGCCCACTCCCGCCATGAGTACCAATCCAGTCACCTTACCGCCTTTTTTCTCGATTTTCTTACAGACCCTGGGTGTCGTATTACACCGGTGACAGTATGGCTGGTGGGCCACAGCTATGTGCACAGGGCAGCGCATTACGCTGCGGCGACAGAGTGGGGACCCCGACTGGGACTGGGTGAACACGCCAGTCTCACATGGCATGGTAAGCCTGGGATGTTATGGCAGGAGCTGCGGCCTTTCCTTTTTTCTGGCCTGGGTGCTGACCCGCCTGACATTCTCATCATCCACATGGGGGGCAATGATTTGGGCCAGGTCACCGGCTTATCGCTCAAGCATGCGATTTGCAAGGACCTCGCCTACTTGCATTATGTCTGGCCTGCCACAACCCTGGTCTGGTCGGACATTGTCTCGCGACATTCTTATAGAGGGGGCGTTAACCTCCTGGCCCTTGACCGTGCTAGGCGCACGGTCAATAGGGCGGTGGCGCAGTTTCTTGCCGACAGGGCTTGGGGATGGGTCAGTCATCACCCCGCTATTAGCCTACAAAATTATGACTTGTACGCAGGGGATGGGGTCCATCTGTCGTGAGGAGGTATGGACCTCCTGTTGGGTGATTGGCGAGCAGGCCTGTTGACCGAGCTGACGGTCTGGGGGGGGGCGTCAGGCCTTCTTTGAAGCCCCTCCGTGTGGCGGGTAGCACTGGTAAGGTAAACAGTATGACCCACAGGTATCCGGCAGGTTCGCAATTGACTGGACAACACTAGACAGGAATAAATTAGTTAAACGTTGTCCGGTCAACGATGAACCAGGCGACGGGGTGATGACGATAGCTAACCAGCATGCATCACCCCGTGATTTCACGGATACGCGTCAGAGGGTGGGGTCATGAGTTAGATATTGACTACGGTCAACAATTTGTTTGTTGTCAACAAACAAATTGATACAAATTGATACATTGTAACCAACTGCCGTTGGCAATTTTGGGTGGTACCTTACCAGTGTTACTTCGGCCTGCTTGCCTTAAGAATTATGATTGGTCGTTTTACCAATACAAATTTATAATTCGGACTAGGGCATTGAATCAATAAATGTGGCCCGATGCTGTTATCCACTTTCAATGTTGTCTGTGTCCGTTATTGGGGGGTGCGCCTGCAAAGATGGGAGCTCATTCTGTCCTGCATTATTCGGTCAAACTGCTGCTACAGAGATGACAGTGAATTTTCAGTGTTTTGTATGGAACCGTGCGGGACAGTTACAAAACGTGAAATTCATGGTTTTCTGTGGCATATGGCAACTCTACACCAAAGTGGTCCCTATTTATCTACTTGCAATTTCTTGCTTTTGAACTGCTAGTTTGGCAGGCACTAGGACAGAGACAGGAGCTCACTCCATCAAGCAGTACCCAGGAATTGAACTCCAACTTTCCAGTCAGCGAATTCAGCATCATAACCACTTGAGCCACCACCGTCCCAATATCTTGATACAGAAGTACAAACATTGGCAATCTCATCTCTAATATAAAGTAACCACTATACCTATAGAAAAAATATCTTCATTTTTAACTATATCTTTGAAACTCTTGATGCAATGTCAATCTAGAATCTTTTGCATCTAGAAAAATGCAAAAATAAAACTACTTCAATAAGCTAAAACACTTGAACTTGAAGAAAACTGAATCTCTCCACCTCCCTCTATTTCACTGTCTCTCTCACACACATATCCACAGGTAAAGAAGTGTAGATGAGAAGATTACACTGCCCTGTTCTTTTGAGAATGGGATACTCTCATTGTTGTGAGCATTCATTGTGCTCAATCATCCAAAAGGGCACATAAAACACTATGATTTTTAAATGCCATGTACAAAAGAAATACTGTTGTTGTTTTTTGCAGCAGTGGCTCAAGCAGTGATTCTATGAACCATGATATGGTGGATCACACACCATTGGTGCTCTTGGAATGGTTTGGAATGGTCCTTTTATCTGTTTGTTTTCAATGCTGGGCAACATCATGGTAAAGTGGTATAGCTCAATCAGGGCTCACAGGGTCATACTTCCAACACATTTTGTTTAGTAGGGATGATGGCTTCATCTGCAATCATCATATTCACACGTTTCCATGTCCCCTGTGAGCTTAGCTCCCACCTTCATAATAATTGAGGGGTGAAATGAGCATTTCCAGCAATGATATATTTCAAACTGTTCCTTATCAATACAAAAAATATTTGAAGACAACTTGACCTTAAATGAGCTATTAAGATCCAGATACTTTTCAAAAGGGTGGTGGGGTGGTTCTTTTGGCAGGTGAAACCTGCTACAACTGATTTACTCGAACAGATCAATACAGCTGCTTGATGTTTGGAATTTGCTTGAGGCAATGACTGGGGGCCTCCAGTAATGATACCTGTCCTTCTGAATGTATCATTGCAGATTGTAAATCTTAGAATTATGCCTTGCCAAGCAAAGCACTGATCACATACATTTTTGGTCTTTGCAAGCTGTAAAACATGGCATGCAACAGTGATGGGAAATCTATAGGTCTCCAGATGTTGTGTTTCTATTCTTCCCCAGCATTCACCAGAGTGTGTTATGGATGTGCCTTGTAGCTCAACAACATTTGGAGGGCCAGAGATGCTGCATACATGACATTCTGAAAGGTCTAAAAGTAGGAAAATTGAAAGTATCCCAATTTCTTCCTTGATTGATTGATTGAGAAAGATTGCTTACACACCAAAACAAAATTTCTCAAGCCAGTCTGGATGCCCTAAACATCCTCTCCAAAATGTTAACTCTCAAAATAAGCATGGTAGTGCTTTCAAGGCTCTTTACCTCTTTGACATAAAATTTGCTTGGGAGCCATACCCAGTAGTGTGGGGAGTACTAGGACAGGGGTGGCCAACCTACGGCCTATGTTGATGTTCTAAAGAGTATGTTGATGTTCTAAAGAGGTGCTAGACCTAGTCTTTTCAGGTTTGTGAAATTAGTCCTCAGGCAGAAGGCTACATCAGCAGGAGCCTGAGGACACACTTAGTAGGCAAAGCAAGCAGATAAGCTACTATGCAAGTAGTTGTTTACTGGATGTTCAAAATAAAGTTCAAGGTTTCATAAGGTATTTACAACAGTCACAAAAGCAAACAGAATAACTTCTCCTTTGTTACTGGTCAGTTCAGTATCAGATATTTACAGTTTAAGTATGCAAAGTCCAACAGGCAAGTAAAACAAAGACAGCAATTTGTAAGCTTGCGAAGCAACAAATGTCCAAAGTTTAGTTTACAGGCTTTGGTTAGTAGTCTTCAGTGTGTAGATCTATGGCAGTCCTTTGGTGTATCAGCTGGCAGCTTTCCAGTGTGAGTGCCAGCAGCCTTCAAGCAGTTGGACATACAGACAGCCCAAAGACAGACTGTTCCTTTCTGTGCCAATTTCTAGAGCGATGTCCTCCAAATGTGACATCTTCCAAAGAGTGGCTAAAGCCTTACTTTTAAACATAGTGTACAAGAGTGAATGAGCTAATGTATATTGATAATAATTATATTAATAATATAATAATAATTAATTATTAATTAATTAATAATAATTAATGTAGATTGATAATGTATAATGTATATATAAGGTATATTGTACTACCCAATAGACTAGGCAAGTACTTACGATCTAACATTGACTACGAAACAAAACAAACTAATTTCTATACTCCTAGGGGTGACAGAAACTCATTTGGGGACCCACAAAAGTTTACTTAGTTAAGGATTTTTCCTAGTTTCAGGTTAGTCTTCAACATTTGTTTCTTGTATTCCTTGTTTTCATATTAGTACCCATGCTAACATGGGTTTTGAGGACATTGCATTAGTAGCAACCCACTGACACATTCCTTTATAATTTGTCTATAATGTTAATGATATATTTTAAATATATGACATCCTCATGGTGCTAAAATATTTGTGAAGTAATTAGGCAAATATTATTAATTATCGATTAAACTAAGATACATTAGTATTAATGTTAAAATGTGAGTGGGGAAAAGAGGATGTTGCTTCCTTTCATATTTTGAAAAGGAATACATTAGAAGTAAAATTGTTACTTTTAATCTGCTACTTCAAAGCTCTGAGCCTATAATTGTGTTACAGTGTGCAAGCTTACTGTGGCATCATTCTATTTCATATTTAAATGAATTGTAAATTTTGGACATGGCCACAGAAGTTTTCACCTTGTGATGTTTACATTTGTCTTTCTTCCCCCTCCCTCATATAATTTGCTCAGCCAATAGTCAAGAAGATAAGTTGGGTCTGTATAAAGAGAAAAAATATGGGAAAATATGTATATTTAGCATGGAATTTAAATTTTCTGCAATGAGCCCAGTTGATGCAAAAAGTCAGGAAGGATATTATCTGTAGCAACAGTAGCTTTTGCCATCATTGTTCCTCAGTACAATAAGCTCTCCTTTTGATGATACTAATCTCAGCTAATATCAACATATCTCCTGTAACTAGATGACTGGCATTTCCCCCCCTTAGATCATGGATTCTCAACCTGCGGCCCATGGTGCCATTTCATATGCCCCCCCCCCCACAGCCTCCACTACACCAGAAAGTGCCATGTGGTGGAAGAAGGGCAAAATGGCTGTCCAGCCCCCAAAGCTGCCTGAGGGAGTGTGGCCCAGCCCCCAGCTTAAAAAGGTTGGGAACTCCTGATCTAGATAGCCATGGGTTCTCTTCTCCTGTGAGGTTCAGATTCCTCCCTATGAGCTCTAGAAGTTAGATTTTTGAAGGTGCAGTGGATGCATTTTGTCTCCAATGCACATCCCTGTAAAGTGCATCTGCACAAATACTAAAGCAGCATCCAGAATAAGCAGTATAGTATACTATATCCCAATCTACCTTTTAAGATGTCTTTTCAACTATTGAAGATCAGCAAGTCGGTAGTTCAAGACCTGAGTACTGCATGACAGAATGAGTGCCTGTCTCTGTCCCAGCTCCTGCCAACCTAGCAGTTTGAAAGCAAGAAACTGCAGGTAGATAAACAGCTGTCTGAGGGAGTGTGACTCAGCCCCCAGCTTAAAAAGGTTGAGAACTCATGACTTAGCTACTGCAAAATATATTTCATATACCTGTAGTACTCAAGTAACAAAATCATATTTTATTCTTCTGAGTTTTGAAATGTACAGGGGTGTTTTATTTCAATTTTAAATATGACACAGGATAAAGTGGTTGTGTAAATTTGCTGGCCAATTTCTGTCACAGCATTCATGCTGTCCTTATGACTCATTTACCCATACTTCTAGCCTCCTGATAAATTTCAGGTACACGACCCCACAGAAAAAAATCAAAGTGTGAACAACATTATTCATAGACACAGAGAGTGGAATTTTTCATTATTTTGGCAGCATTGTTTTTGGAAATTATTACCAACAACATACTGATTACCACATTACAGTTGTTAATGTGAGTTCAAATAGACCACTTTTGGGGTCTTTTATCAATTCCCAATTGAGAACATCTGAAATCTATAAGATTCAGGATTCCACAAGAGATGGAACTGAAACATGAATTTCTTATGGATTCCCTCTACTTGATACCTTCATTTGACTCATGTGTGTCAATTCTTTCCTGTTCACTCATTTTTTCCTTACTACAAGTCCTGTTTCTTATCCACCGTCCCAGGTCTGTACCTTCTTTACTGCCCAGTTTTTCCTCTTTCTAGTCACTTCCCACCATAAACCCTGTTCTTCCCCTGAAACTAAAGTAACCTGAAATATTTGCACTTTTCTTCTTTACCAAAAAGCCTAGTGCTCATTAGACTCCTCAAACAGTCAGACAAACAGACATCAAAATATCCTGAAATGAAAGCAAAAAAAGTTTTCCCTACTTTTTTGCTATATTGACACAATACAGTTGATTTAGGTCTGTTTTACCTAAGTGCAACCTGCAAGAAGGGGGACTGTGGTGGCTTAGTGGATAAGATACTGAACTTGACAACTGGAAGGTTAGCAACTGCCAGTTCAAGACCCAGGTGCTGAACAATGGAGTGAGCTCCTGTCTTTGTTCCAGCTCCTGCCAACCTAGCAGTTCAAAAGCAAGACATTACAAGTAGGTAAATAGGTACCACTTTTGTGGGAAGGTAAAACAGTATTCCATGCACTCCAGTGTCTAGTCATGCCTGCCACATATTCATGGAAATTTCTATAGATGCAGATAGCACTGGTTCTTTGGCTATAAGCAGAGATGAGCACCAAACCCTAGAGTCATGTACAACTTGCTTTTAAGCAAGAGCAATCTTTACCTTTACCTAACCTTCAAGAGCTTTCTTGGGGCTTCAGGCAGCTGGCTTCTGCCACAGTTTTGAGTGTGTCAACTAGATGGAGAAACTCCACCTAAAGAAACACATGTGTTTCTTGGTAATAAAATGGATTTCATGTTCATATTTTTTTAGGAATATTTTTTCAGCAAATTAGAATAATGTACTTCAGTTCTATGTGAGGATTAGAGCTAATACTGTATCTTTGTTCAGTTTTATTGGCAACATATCTGTTCCTCAGAGCATTGTGGTACCTGTTCCTCATTCCTGCACATTCATATTTTTTAAACTTCTCAAGTGCCCTATGTCCAGCTTTTCTTTTCTACTTAATGATTTTGATCCTTCACATTTGTTTATTAATTTCCATTTTCCCTCAGCAGTTCTTATGTTGTTGTTAGCAAAAAATAAAATAAAAATCTTATTTGTTTGCTTGTTTGTTTTTGTCAGCTCATCTTGTCCATTTTGCTTGAACAAGCTTTCTTCCTTTATTTTGCATGTCACAAGTACCCAAAGGCCTTGAGTATGTGTTTCCATCTCAGAGGTTCATGGTTTTTCATGTGTTGAAACTCAGCATGCTCTTTGAAATGCCTGACACACATTCATTCAAGAAAGGGAGAAAATAAAATGTGATACAGTTTTGCCTTTCTTCAATACTTCTTCAATACTGACCTAATGCTTTCTATATTACACTTCATCTTGATCAAGTCACACTAATTGCTTATCATTTAATTAATTTCACGGTATTTTTCTGAGCAAGTAGGTACAAAATTAGAAACTTGACTTGTGCATATTATCTTGCCTGAAGTATAGTCCAGTATATATTTGACAGCTATATGTCACTTTCAAGATCAGAGGGGAAAACAACAGAAGCATAAGAAGACCATTGCATTCATATGCTTCTTGGGGGCTTCTGAGAGGTAATTTCTTGTCCACGATGGGAAACAAGATGCTGGTTGAGAAAGGGCTATTATCAGATTCAGCACGGCTCCCTTTGTGTTCTTTGCACTTACATTTTGTTGCAAAAAAAACCATTCTGTTTCGCTCTTCTTTATGCAATAACACTTTGCATGCGCACCCCCCAAAGAAAGACTCAGACACCGGTATATGGATAAAGACATTGGGCCACTTTTATTGAATAATGCCCTAGTCCGAATTATAACTTTCAATTGGTGTAATCATCCAATTGTAATTCTTTAAGGCAAGCAGGCCGCAGTAAAACTGGTAAGGTTCCTCCCAAAATGCCAATGGCAATTGGCTACATGTAACTATTTGTATCAATTTGTTTGTTGACACAAACAAATTGTTGACCGGAGTCAATAAACTATCTACTGACCCCACCCTATGACGTGTATCCGTTAAATATCAAGGTGATGCAGGCTGTGAAGCTCCTGCCATCACCCATTGCCTGGTTTGCCCTTGACCGGCCAAACCTATTTCCCCTGTACCTGTCTACGTGTTGGCGAGTCAATAGCGAACCTGCCGGACACCTATGGGTCATAAATCTTTACCTTACCAGTGCTACCCGCCACATGGGGAGGCATCCATGATGACTCATCCCCCCCCAGACCGTCAGCTCAGTCGCCGCAGCATACTGCGCTGCCCAGTGCATGTAACTGTGGCCCACCAGCCATACTGCCACCGGTGTGCGGGGACACAGAGGGTCTGTAAAAGAAGAAAGAATAATAATGACATAACTGGTACTCATGCATGGAGAGGGCATACGTACAATGCAAAGCGCATGGATCCCCATCTGCCCATCCGGCGTATATCAGCCTCAGAGTACCCAAACGCAGCCGCAGTAGACGCGGCGCCTATCCTGAATGAATGGGTGCCGTAACAATCCCCAGGGAGGCCCACACTTTGAAGTGCCATACCGGTCACCTTCCAAAACTGGAATTTAGTAAGGGGAGACCCATCCTGGTGGCAGAAAAATGGGCCAGGGTGCATACCACGCACTGCCAAAAACTCATGTAGGGCACCAACCAGACAGATGTCTTCAATGAAACATCGTAGCAGTCTGACTCCACTGCCTACGCCGTGCTGATCAACCTTTGAGGACCGTATCCTCAACTGAGCCCACTCATGTGTAACATAGACATCGTCGAGTTCCAGTGCCCTACGAGACGCATCCACTTTAGACAATGATACCAACTCACTGATGCGGAGTGCTCCAAAGAAGGCTACAGTGGTAGCTGCGTGAAAAAGAGCCACCACATACCTATCATAGCATAAGCTATGCCAGCCTCGTGCAAGGTGAGTAAGAACTTCTGGTGAGATCGGGTGACGTGTGTCCGGGCGGCGGCCACGTTCACATGTCCACCCCTCCAAAACATGACGTAGGCAGAAATCATTCATGCAGTCGGCGAAGCACCGCACCTTGGCCATAAATGCCAGTGCCGAAAGCCTACAGGCTATAGTACGGGGGGCCAACCCCTGACCGTGAAGATAAACCATGTATTGTAAAATCTGGTCTACTGGTATTGGCCACACTTCGGGTAACCGTAGTTGCCCACAAAAGGTTCTAAATTGTGTGAAAGCATGTTGATACGCCTTACGCATGCGGGGTGCCAAGGACATGCCGATCGCCCGGTTCACCTCTCCTTGCCAAATGTCCAAATCTCGGCCGGGAGTGGCGAGGGGAATTCCTCTGCTTCCGGAGCCAAGGCACGGAACCGGGAGATCTGCAGGCGGGATAAAGCATCAGCAATATCATTATTAATGCCTGGTACATGTCTAGCCTTGAACAGCACATTGAGGCGTAGGTTTCTCAAACAAATTGACGAACCAATGCCATGACCCTAGGGGATTTGGACGTCTGGGCATTTAACAATGTGCACCACTGCAGCATTGTCACACCAAAAATGGACCACTGAGATGGCCCACTTGTCGCCCCATAGCATTAGTGCTCCCAAAATTGGAAAAAATTCCAGGAAAGTAAGATCGCGGAGGCGATCTGTGCCCTGCCATGCTTGAGGCCATCGGCCGTATGCCCACCGCTCCTCAAAATATATCCCATAACCCAGAGAGCCGGAGGCATCCGACTGTACTTGAAATTTAGGGCAGACCATAAGATCTGACCTCCAAAAAGAGACCCCGTTAAAATCCCGGATGAATGTGAGCCAAACCAAAAGGTCTGCCCGTATACCCCTGGTCAGCCGGACCCTGTGGTGGCGTTTTAATAGGCCTGCCATGGCATCACACAGATGCCTGGCAAAAGCTCTGCCCGGTCTCACCACCCTGCAGGCAAAGTTGAAGTGGCTGTGAAGGACCTGTAGCTCACGAAGGGACACTTTACGCTTGGCAATCAGTGCCAGAATCGCTGCGGAGATCCGAGTCACCTTGTCCATGGGTAACCTGGATGCCTGTGCAACAGTGTCAATTTCGATGCCTAAAAAGGTGAGCGTGGTGGCTGGGCCCTCGGTCTTTTCAGGCGCTAAGGGGACACCCAGTTCCCACATAAGCGCCTGAAATGTATTAAGGAGACGCGTACACGTGTCCGCGTCCTGTTTGCCCCCGAACAAAAAGTCCTCGAGGTAGTGGGCTACAGACCGGGACCCTGACCTGCGAACAAAGGCCCATTGGAGGAAAGTGCTGAATCGTTCGAATGCCGAACCTGAAATAGAACAGCCAAAAGGCATGGCCTTATCTACGTAGAACTTTCCTCAGAAACGAAAACCCAACAGCTCAAAGTCCTCAGGGTGTACTGGCAGTAATCGGAATGCCGATTTAATATCACACTTTGCCAGGAGGGCCCCGGGACCACAGGAGCGTACCATCTGTAGGGCCTGATCAAACGACGTGTACCTGACTGAGCAAAGGTCATCAGGAATAGCATCATTGACCGAGGAACCCGCAGGGTAAGATAGATGGTGAATTAAGCGAAATTCACCCGGGGTCTTTTTAGGCACTAGCCCCAGAGGGGAGACCTTCAAGTTAGGGAATGGTGGTTCAGTAAAGGGCCCCACAACTCTCATAGCCTTCACCTCCTTAGCTATGCTTTGTGCAGCGACCTCCTCATTACCCTGCAGAGAAAGTAAGTTCGGGGCATCCTGCGATCCCCGGACACCCCTAAATGGAATATGAAAGCCAAACTGGAAACCTTCTAGCAGGTACCTCGCATCATCCCGTCTAGAATAAGTGGAAAGCCATCGTTCCAGCCTATGGATATTAATTGGGGAGGGGGCCCTTAGCGTGGCCAACCCCGTCAGAGGGAGCTCTGACCGCCCCCTGCCCACCCCTACCTCTGCCTCATGACCCACCAGCCCGCGGGCACGTGGAGGCAGCATGAGGGCCAGAGCAAGAGAGACACTCGTGACGGAAATGACACTGATGCTTGTTGCACACGCCGCTAGCTGAGAAGCTCCAATACAGCAGGCGGGCTGGAACCCCCTGCCCCGCCGGCTGGCGGGGAACCTGGGTCACAGCCGCCCGCTGCACGGCATGGCTGCAATGGTACCTATCACCAGGTGCCGGACGCGTGGGAGTCATATACAAGAGCCACAATCGCTGGCAGGGCTCATCCCATCTAATCTCAGGATGTAGGGCCACCCTCATCCTAAATTCCTCGTCGTAAGCCAACCACGATGGGCCAGGAAAATCCACCATCGCCCTGTAAATATTGTCAAGGTATTGCACCATCGGAATGGCCAAATCGGGCCGGGCCCTCAGGTACACTGCCATATATATCAGGTATGCCGGCAACCAATTGGCCCAGGTCCATGGTGGCTTACGACGACGGGACAACTCCTTGTCCCTGTCATCCTGTCCCTCCATCTCCTCCTTGGTGGGCTCACAATTCAAGAGGGAGAAAATATCAATGTACTCCCCTCGCCAAATCTTATCCCTCGTGGCCTGTGATAGATGATCACCCAGGGGCAAGGAATAACCAGCTGTCGGCAAAGCGGCCGTTGGCACATTTTGGGGGAAGGATATGCACAGCGGGCCCTGAACAGCCCCTGCAACGCTTGGCATACCCCCAGGGGCGGATACCCCTGCCCTAACCGAGGGGCCATTTGGCAACCAGGAGTTAACAGGGCAGTGAGGAAGCAACTGCCCACCCATAGTAACCTGCCATGGCCATGGCCACTGCACACCCCCCCCCCCCAGTGTGACTGGACAGTGTTGATGGTGCACTAAATTGAACCGGATACTCACTAGTCGCCCCCACATGAGCCGCCCCCACTGTGGGTTCCAGCCCACGGCGGGCGTCGGAGCCTGTGACAGACATCGAGCTCTGGGGCCACACCTGACTGCTCCCCACCGGCAAGTCCGGGCATGTGGGGAGCTGCTCGGCGCCAGCCTGGGCTGGCCTGATGGCCTCAAGCAGCTCAACCCTGTTGATGGCCCGCTGGAGAGTGACAGCCGACGTGTCTGCCGGGATCGATGAAGGGGCCGGAATGGAAGCGGCGGGTAAACCCCCATTGGAAGGCGGTTGGGCGATGCTCAGTGATGCCTCTAGCACTGCAATGCGTGCGATAAGCGCATCCACAGTCTCTGAGCCCCCGGTATAAGGTGGGCCGGATGGCCCGCTGGTCAATTGCTGGATTGGAAACCCGAATGGGGATCCAGGGCCCGAGTAGGGCCATGCCCAAAACTCTGGCCCCTGGGGGGCCGGAGGAATGGTGGGGCGGAAACCCACACCAGATCCACATGAGCCCTCCATGGGCAGGGATCCCCGAGGGGCCAGCCTGTGCCAGCCCAGCGTGGAAGCTTGTGCCAGGCTAACAGGCAGGAACCTGATCAGCCCCAGTGGCAGTGGTGGGCAAATCCATCCCGCTGCCCTGTTGCGGGGGTGCAGCCCGAGTCCTCTGACCCGATGGCTGCCCCCCATTTGATGAAGGGGTAGGGAAAGCCCTTCCCCTCGGCCGTGGCTTGACCGCCGGAGCCCTGCGCTTGGGAGCCATGTCTCCCGAAGAAACTGCCTCCTGAAGGATCCCTGGCCAGGGATCGGATCCTGAGCCCTGAGTACCGCAGTAGCGAGGAGCAAAGAAACACCGCTCTAAGCCAAGGTATGAAGGGCAAAGCTCTGAGCAAAAAATGTGACGGAGAAAACTTCTCCGCTCCGTTGCGTTCTAAAATGGCAGCTCGGCTGCCTCGTGGCCACCCCTTTTATAAAGGATTGGCACGCCCCCTAACTCACCCGGATGTCTGAGTCTGGGTGGGTGGGTGGGGGGGGCTGCAAAGAGTGCAGCGGCCATTTTGGCGCCGCTCTTTCATTTTCTTATTTTTGTAACTCTCGACAAGTTGTTGAGTACTCCAGTTCTCTCTACTGCTCAACTCTTTTCCATCCTAAAACATACTTATCTGCATTCAGGTCCATTGACAAAGTACAAGCAAGACTTGTAGCAAAATGCTGTATTGAGTGTTCAGTGTGTTTGTATTTTGTCCCAAACATTTACGTAGGTTCTAGTTTTCTTCCCTACCAAAAAATCAGCCATTTTCCCATGGCCATTGAATTTCCATTTATTGACTGATTTATTTTTAACACTTTAGCAAACACTGAGATTTCCTGAGTCTGTTCATTTCTTCCTATTACACGTGAACGGTAAAAGCAACAATAGTCATATTAAATAATATAGAACACATATTGTTAGAAGTGGAGCACTTTTGAGCTCTCTCCATGTTGTTTATCTTAGTGTGGCCTTTTCTTTCCATCTCATGTTGCATATTAGGTTGCATTTGTTTTGTGATTGGTTATCAGAACATAAATACAAATTTGATTTGCACATCTGATTGCTCAGGCATGGAGTTTTGATGAAACTAATTATCTAGAGGAGAAATATGTTGCTGGTTTATAGTTATAGAGATTGTATCTCATTTAGTTTCAACTTTGAGAACAGAGACCACAGCTAGCAAATACAATAGTTTTTTTTAAAAAACGAACATCACAAAAGAAGGACCTGAATGAAGGCTTCTCTGTTCCTTGCCTAATGCCCCCTTAGAAACCATATTCTTTTAATTCTGTTCTGTTCTTTTCCATTTTTTGCTGTCTTTTTCTCTATCTTATTTCAAACAATTTAACATTGTTAATACAAGATACAAGATTATTGTAATGCGCTCTACATGGGGCTGCCCTTGACGACCATTCGGAGGCTGCAGCTGGTCCAGAATGCGGCGGCCCGGGTGGTGATGGGGTGTGGGCGATATGCCCATGCCTCACCGCTGCTTCGGGAACTGCACTGGTTACCAGTTTGTCTCCGGGTGCAATTTAAGGTGCTGGTTTTGACCTTTAAAGCCCTATATGGCAGGGGGCCAGGATACCTTAGAGACCGCATCGTCCCAAGAGTGACTGCCCGTCCAACCAGAGCAGACCGGAGGGGCTCTCTAATGGTGCCGTCCACTAGGGGTGCACATCTGTCTAGCACCCGTAGGAGGGCCTTCTCCGTGTCCGCACCAACCCTCTGGAACCTCCTGCCAATAGATATAAGACTTCAAAGTGAACTGCTGCCCTTCAGGAAAGGAGTAAAGACCTGGCTGGCAGGGCAGGTGTGGGGCCCGAACGGGACTATGGTTCCCGCCGGCTGGCTTTTATAAAAATAAGAACTCTCTCTTCTTCCCTTTTGTATAGTAGGTGGGATGGGTGGGTGGGATATGGGTTTTTAAATGGGGTGGATGTGGGTTTTTTATAAGGTTTTTATAATGTTTTTAATGTATTTTTAGAATTGTTGTAATGCCGCCCTGAGTCGGGTTCTGCCTGAGTGGGCGGCATATACAAATATGACTATAAATAAATAAATAAAAATAAATAAACATGCAGTCCTAGAGATGATAGCAGAATGTTCTGAGGTCAAAATGCCCATTGAAGCCAAAGCTTAGCCATGCTTCTAACAGCAAGCTAGAAATAAGAGAAATGCAGTATTTGCTGTATTTTACTTATGCTTTTCAAAAAGCAAACTCCCTCCCACTGTGAGCAATATGAGATAATGGATTTATGTCAGATCCAGAGCTTGTCTAAGTCTTGAATCTAATTTGGATTGGTAGGTCACTTTGATCTTATTCTTGTTATATGTTGTCAAATTGCTTCCAACTTATGGCACACCTCATACAGTTTTCAAGGAACAGTTTATCATAGCTAATCTTCTAGTGAGTTTCCAAGGCAGAACAGGGATATGAACCTAAGACTCCTGATTCAGCAATTTGTCAACTATGCCAAATGGTTCTCCTGGCTGTTTGGCAAAACCTACTTATTAAAGATTTCAGGGCTACTACTATTTCTGTGCCAGGTGGTTATGGAATGAACATGAGGGAAATCTGAGTAGATGGGCCCAGAATTTGAGTAAATCAAGTAGTAGAGCACACCAGTGCTGGATGGGCCATTTGGACAGTAGAAAAACATGCTGAGCTGCTACTGTGGTTGCTACAATGTCTGAAAGGGCTCATGTCCTGGTCTAGCCTTACTATGATACATGGGGAGTTTTCCATGCACTATGCTGCTTCTGGGTTTTGTTTGTATAAGGCTGGTTGCCAGTTGTGGAGAGATTTTCCCCAGCCCCTGCATTGCTGCTGCCAGGTCTTGCACAACAAGAAGTTTCTAGCATCACAGTACTGTTGCTCCATGCTCTGCTTTGCTACCAAATGACACATATGGCCTTAAGTAAAGACACTAACTTGTTCTTTCACCTAATAGCTCTCTTCACTTCTGCCTCTTTCATTTGCTGCCATTACACACACACAGCACAAATCAACAAACATGTATATTGGGTTCATGTTCATTCTGAGTTAGAGACTCTTAGGGCCTACAGGAAAGGATTGGAACAGGTATACAACATTTCAAGTCAATGTCACAGCTGTTCAATCTGACAATTGTCTTCCTGTTTGGAGATTAGATGAAGGGCACCACTTTCCTGCAATTTCAGCTGGAATTCTGAAAACTGGAACATTAGTGTCCACAGGCTAAGTTCATTGAAATTAATGAAGATGACTTCCAGGTAAGCGTGGACTTGTACCTGTTTGTATAATTCAACGGGAGACAAACAGGGATGACACACTGTCTCCAAAGCTCTAACAGTTCATGTTAGAAGAAAAGAGGAGCTTCTTCCCATTTTCTTTCCTGTTGAAGAAGGTCATATCTTGGTGTGAGACTTCCATCAAGTCATTTCTAATTATATGCTACGAGTAAAAGAATGCCCTTGAAGAATGGATTTCATTGCTATTAGAGAACTAGCAATTTCCTTTCTACAATCAGATAGCTTTGGTGGAAGTTATAACTGCACATTTAATTGTTGTTACTTAACTTTATTCTGGGAGACACAGGATAGAGTAGTGGCCAGAGCAACAGAATAGGATTAAGGAGATCATGGGTTAAATCCTCACCTTGCCATGGGAACCTATTGGAGAAGTGGCAAATGTAAACCTACTCTTGAATATCTTGACTTGAAATTCTAATTAGGGTCCTTATAAGTCAACTTTTGACTTGGAACCATGCAACTCACAGTTTTAGGTTTCCTTCCATTTAAGATGGCTTTTCTTTTTGTTTCTTTCCATGCTACATTTCCCATGACAGAAGAAATTGGGAATCCTCAGATATTGCTTATTTTCACTTTGAGATGCCTAATAATTCTTTGTTCCCAATTTTAGAGTCTATGTATCATTTTATGGAATTGAGGGTATAGTTTTCCATTTGTCCTCCTCTAATTCTGTTCTGTTATTTCCATAAATTGTGATTTAATTATTCTTTTCCCCATATAATCTGTAGCTGCAACTTCTAGTTTTCCCATCCCCATTTGCTCCCCACCCCACTTAGATACACTACCAGAAAAGTATGTAGAATGGCAGATAACTTTGCCTTTGGATCAATAACTTTGAATTTTGCCTTGTACACATGTAGACATTTTAATCTGTGTTTCTTTCTTAAGTGGTTCAAACAGTTTTCATGCATAAGAAATGTTAAAGCAGAACTAATTTGAAGCCAATGTTAAAATGTCCTCAAAACATTCTTCTCTTCTGTACAGATGTTGGGCTTCTTACTGCAATTAACATAACTCAGAGAGGATATTTCCTGTCAATCTTTAATTGAAAATATGACTTTTAGTGATAGGGTTGTGGGCTCCGATAACTAGCATTGCCTCTAATCAGAGTTGACTAGGCTTTGGATTTTCAGTTTTAACAAAGTAAGACATGAGGGTGAAAACTTCTAGAAGACAAAAAAATAAATACAATTAATATTATTGTACAGCTGAGCAAAATGATAAGACATTTTGGAGGTCATTCATTCACAGGACATGAGTCTGAGGCAATTTGGTAGCACATAATAATAATTATAAAGTTGTAGTGTCTTCACTGAGATTATTTAACTGAATTTGATAATGCCATCATTAAGCATATAAGTAACTTACTTTTATCCATCTTCCTTACAAATACTTAGAATAATTTTCTGATATTGTGTTGTTGCTCGTTGTTAACTAGTCATTTAGGTTTGACTAAAAGGAGAATTGGGTTGCTTAACAACAGCTACTATCTTGTTTAGTTAACTAGTTATATACAGTACAACCAAGTTGGAACCAACTTATAGTGAGCAGGGGTGGGCATCAAAAAAAATTGTACCACACTGGGTGTGGCCATGTGACTGGGTGGGCGTGACCTGTTGGCCATGTGCTCTTTGCTATAAAGCTATGAGTGGCTGGGGATGTACTTTGGGGTGAAACGGAGCCCAGGAAAAGCCTTGGACAAGGGGGAAATGGCTTCAGAGGTTCACTATAGAGTGATGAAAATAGAAGAGGCTTCTATTTTCATAGCTCTATAGTGAAAAGCCCCCACCAAAACCAATTTCCCCTTCCTCCGAGGCTTATCCTGGGCTCCGTTTCACCCCAAAGTGCCTCACTAACCACTCTGGAGTGGCTAGGGATGCACTTTCGGGTGAAACAGAGCCCAAGAAAAGCATTTGATAAAGGGGGAAATGGAGCCAGCCCCCTCCGAAGCATCTTCTAGGAGGAGGAGGAGGTGGGCGGGGCCAGCCAATTTTACTACCGATATGCACGTACTGATGCAAACCTGCTGATGCCCACTTCTGAATGCGAGGCCATACAGCTTTCAATATGGAATCCACAAGGAGCTAACATGTGATCTCCTCCCACCTCACTTTCAGTAATAGCTGGTACCCTTCATAAAAATGAGTACTCTATTCAATTTCATTGGCAAATAACAATCAGTAATTTCTTTAACCATTTCACCTATATTTCCCCAAAATTTGTTACTGACTGAAAATATTTGGGAAATGAAGAAGAAATTGGTGAGTGATGTAGAACATAACTAACTTTGGGCTTGTTTCAGAAGTTTGAATTTTTTGGCAGCATGTTAAGTTGCCAGCACTCTTTATCTTAACCTATAAATCCAAGGGTTAACCATTGGAACTGGCTATAGGTTGCTATGCGTCGCCCTACTGACCCGCACCCACCCTTCGTGTGCACGGCCGAAGTGGCTACGCAGGTCAACGAAGGATTTAGAAAACCGGAACGGGGGCCTCAGCCCCACAAACAGCAAGAAATGGAAAGAACTTCATTACCCCAAAAGCATTGCGTTTTGCCGTGCTTCTCCGAGCGGCAGCCAATTACGAGGACAAAAACAACGCTCTCAGTCTTTCCGTGCCGCGCCGCAGCCAATCCAAACATGCGTATTAAAACCTTGCCGAGGCACGGACGCTGAAACCACAGGGAAAAATACAGATCCCAGCGTCCTATTCACTTTAACACCATATAAAGAGTTACACTAGAAATCACACCATGCAACGTATTCACAGTACTATAGCCAATCATCAGCTTCGGAGCGAACGTGTCAAACATGACAGAAGAAATGATGACCCAACGGTACAAAAGGAGCTCCATTGCCTTGCAAACCCCTCATAGTTACGTACTTTTGCATTTGCGTATTGGTACGGAGCTAAAACATTTGCGAGCTTTGACGAGAGACCGTTGACTCCGAAAAAATTTATTGTTCTTTTCACATTGATTAATTAATTATTACCGTCCAGTTTTCAGTTACTCATTTGCTTTTCATTATTTTAAATTTATTATTTTATTTAATTTAGCAGAGCATAATCCTGAATTACTATTATCTCACATTCATTTACAATCTTTACGTTTTTACATTTTACGTTAACGTTCACATTAACTTTTTTTACGTTACACATACTTTAATTTCTTTGATTTCAAAAAACTTTGATTTCATTTTTCTTTCACGAAAATAATCTCCAAAAACGAAACCCACTCACTTCTCAACCCACATAAGCAGAACGCGAAGGATCGATTCCTACTGAAGTACAAATCGTTACGCAAACCGTAACGCATCGCAGCTTTTTAAAACCAATTCATCAAAAATCCATTACATCAAATATATTAAACGTTAAAATAAAGCAAACACGATATAAAAATTCGTTGCACAGAGAAGGAAACTATATTTTAAAACTGAAAGCAGCAGTTTGACCTAAACGCAATTAAGGAACAAAATACCATAGCAAACACCAAAATATCCCAGGGACATTTACTAAAAATTTTACTAACTGCAATCCATTTTACTAAACTATTTACTGTCCGGAATCCATTTTTACTCTTCTAAATACATTCAGCCCCATTTAAACACTGCAACCTTCAACTTCACAACATTTATAAAGATCAAAAAATATTTTAAAAACACCAAATTTAATAAACTATTTACTGAGTGAAATCCATTTCACTTCACTATTTACTGTCCGGAATCCATTTATACTCTTCAAAAAACATACAGCCTCATTTAAACACTTCAACCTTCAAAATTTCAACATTTTAAAACATCAAACATTATTTTAAAAACACCATTTCACTAAACTATTTACTGTACCAAAGCCATTTGGACTAAACCAAAATCCACAAACCAAAAAGCCTTTACTAAAATAAATATATCACTTTATACCATTTCAATATTATTCAAAAATACACTTAGCCCAGGGACATTTAATACACTTTTTACTGACTGCAATCCATTTTACTAAACTATTTACTGTCCGGAAGCCATTTTGTCTAAACCAAAATCCATCTACTGTGCTAACAATTAGAACACCAAGAACCAAACAGCCTTTTCTGAAAGAAATATATCACTTTAAATCATTAGAATATTATTCAAAAAAACACTTTGGTAATTTCAATTAATACCAAAAACAATAATCAACTTTTAAATAATTAAAATATCAGAACAATTACTGTAAAAAAACAACACAGGACATATCAATCATTTCACAACATACAGCCCCATTTAAAAATTGTTTCTCTCCTGCAAAACATTATTCAAACAAATTTTTAAACACAAAATACTTAACTTTACCTTAAACCATATTCAGAAAAAATATTTCAAAAAAAAAAGGGAAAGGAAAAATAAATTAACACTGTTCAGATTCCAGTCTTGGTCTAACACACTCCAAATACTGTACTTCAACTTAACAACAACAAATAATACACATTACATTATTATAATAAACAAATAGAATAAATCCATTGCATTGCATAGCAAAATGCCTCCAAAGAAAAGAGTAAATATAGCTCAAAGAACAAGTGAAAGATTAAAAAGAAAATTGCAAACCACGGAACAGACACCACAAGAAAGGGAAGAAAATCTTTATAAACGAAGAAAGGCTTACTTAGAAAAGGCACAACAAACAAATTCAGAAGAACATGAAATCATGTTAGCAGAACGCAGACAAATAGATAGTGCTTCAAGGGCAAAAGAAAGTAATAGAAGACATGAAAACAGATTAAAACAGAATAAGGAAACAAGAGAAAAAAGAAGGGAGAAGAGTAAAGGAGAGAAATTGACATTAAAAATGGCTGCATTTTCCTATGATCCAGAAACAGATTATTCTCAGCAATTTAATTTACACATTGGAAATCTAGACAACATCTGCAAATTCTGCAATGCAAGAAAATTTAAAAATGAAACTAAATCCTTATGTTGTAAGGAGGGAAAAATCAAAATTCAGCAACAATTCCCACCACAACAACTTTTAGAATACACCAGTGGAGAAACACAAGATTCAAAACATTTCTTAAAGAACATTAGAAAATACAACTCATGTTTTCAAATGACCTCATTTGGAGCCACAAATATTATACAACACAAAGGTTTCAATCCAACATTCACCATACAAGGACAGGTGTACCACCAGATTGGTTCACTACTACCACTACCAGAAGAAGATCCAAAATTCCTTCAAATTTATTTCATGGGAGATGAAGAAAAAGAAACAACTCAACGATGTACATACATTGAGGGAACAAAAAAACATATAGTACTAAACATACAGAGAATGCTACATGAACACAATAACCTCACCCGCACTTTCAAGAATGCAATGGAAAATATGCCACAAGAGGAATACAAAATTATCATAGCTGCAGACAAAACACCTACAGGAGAGCATATTATTATTATTATTATTTTATTATTATTTATTTGATTTATATGCCGCCCTTCTCAGCACATGCCGACTCAGGGCGGCTCACAACACATCAAACAATACGAAGATATAATGCTCCAGAAACAAATGAGGTTGCAGCCCTCATTTCAGGAGACACTTTCCATCCAAGAAATATTATACTAAAAAGACATGATAAAAAACTACAACGAATTTCAGAAACACATCGCTCTTATGGTGCTCTTCAGTATCCCATCCTTTTTCCATATGGTGAAGATGGTTATCACTTCAATTTGAGACAAATTGATCCAAAAACAGGAACAGAAACTTGCAAAAAAAATTCTGCAATGGACTACTACTCATACATTTTAATGATTAGAAATGAGGAACAAAATCACATTCTACACTGCAAAAAATTGTTAAACCAGTTTTTTGGTTGATATGTATGCAAAAATAGAATCTAAACGACTACTTTACATTAGAACCAATCAAAAATCTCTAAGAGCTGAACAATACATACACTTAAAAGATGCTGTAGCAAAAGATGGAAACCCATCTAATGTTGGAACACTACTCATACTGCCCGCAACATACACAGGAAGCCCAAGACATATGCATGAATACACTCAGGATGCCATGACTTATGTTAGGAAACATGGAAGACCAGATTTATTCATTACTTTTACATGCAACCCAACATGGCCTGAAATCAAAAATAACCTCAGAAACAATGAGAAATCTAATGCGAGCGCGGCGCCAAAATGGCCGCCGCGCCCTTTGCGCCCCCCCATCGGACGAAGGCATCCGAGTAGTTAGGGGGCGTGGCCAGCACCCTTATATAAGGGGCGACCACGAGGCAGCCGAGCTGCCATTTTGCGAAGCGACGGAGCGGAGAAGTTTTTCCCTCTTACCTCCGTCGCTTTTACTCTCACCGGGGAGCCTCTTGGCTGCTGATTTTCTCCTTTTTCGGCTTCCCATCGGCTAGCTGCAATGCCCTCAAAGAAGAAGGCGACTGCGAATGTGGCTTGTTCTGCACGGAGGCGCAATCCGGGTCGGAGGACTGCGGCTGCGCCTCCCCAGCAGCCTCCTATG
Organism: Bradypodion ventrale; assembly: GCA_035047345.1. NCBI lineage: Eukaryota > Metazoa > Chordata > Lepidosauria > Squamata > Chamaeleonidae > Bradypodion > Bradypodion ventrale. The sequence goes on from JAWDJE010000005.1 coordinate 44,758,027, forward strand.
CCCGAGCCCACCGGGACCGGTGGGATGGGGTTAATTCCCCCTTGGCCGGAGGCTGGGGGTCCGTGTGCGGGCCCAGTAGGGGCCGCGGCCCTCGGCCCGCAAGCGGCGGCCGCCGCTCCTGGCGTGGCCCATTCCGCTGGGCCTTCCTCCATTAGGGCGCAGCTTAATGCGGGGGCTTCCAGCCTTGGGGGGTGGTGTGGCCCCCTTCCATGGCAGGGTACTTCCACAGCCCTACCGGGCCCGGGCTTCGGATCGTGGCCCTATTCAGGCCCCGGGGTACAGGGACCTGTACCGACGCCTGTAGTTAGTGGGCCGGCTGGCCCTTTACCCCCCCCCCATGGTTTAGGTGGCTATGTCAGCGTGGAGGCCCTCCTGACCCGCGTTGCGGCCCTTGAGGCATCCCTGGCCCGGGTTAGTCACCCTGGGGCCCCTTTTGGGGTGCTGGTCGATCCATCGTCTGCTGGGCAGCGGCAGGCGGTGGGACGGGTTGAGCTGCCTGAGGCGCGTGGCCCGGCTTCGGCCACTGCCTCGCAGCTCCCCGATCAACAGGCCAGTGCTGATCAAGCCCCGTCGACGAGCTCTATGGCGGTCGTGAGCTCCGACGCTCCCAGTGGGCCGGAACCCCCGGTGGGCGGCCCATGGGGGTGCAGCATGTGAGTATGCGGTCCAAAATAGTGCACATACACACATGGCCACGTTGGGGGGGGGCTTTTCAATTGCCTTGGCCTCGCACGGGTGGTGCGGCGGTCCAGTCGCCAACGCCCCACCCGGTGACTTCAACTATCACCCAGGGCCCCGTGGTAGGGGGTGCTTCTTACCCAGTCGGGAATCTTCTAGGGGTGACCGGGTTAGTCCAGGCTCCTTTTCAGATGCCCGCAGTTTCCACCGTGCCTGTGTCGGCTTTGCCGACAGCAGGGTATTCCTTGCCACTGGGGGACCATTTGGCCCAGACCACCAAAGAGAAGATCTGGCGGGGGGAGTATGAGGACATCTTCTCCCTCCTTAACAGAGAGCCCACCAAGGAGGAGAGGGAGGGGCAAGATGAGAAGGATAAGGAGCAAGCGCGTCGTCGCAAGCCACCACGTACGTGGGCCAACTGGTTGCCGGCCTACCTCATATACATGGCGGTATACCTCAGGGCCCGGCCGGATTTGGCAATTCCGATGGTCCAGTATTTGGACAACATTTACCGGGCGATGGTTGACTTCCCGGGCCCGTCGTGGTTGGCTTACGACGAGGAATTCCGTATGCGGATTCCCCTGCACCCTGAGATGAGGTGGGATGAGCCCTGCCAGAGGCTGTGGCTTCTGTACATGACTCCCACGTGCCCTGCGCCCGGGGAAAGATACCATTGTGGACATGCAGTCCAGCGAGCGGCCCCAGCACAGGCTCCCCGCCAGGTGGCGGGGCAGGGGGTTCCAGCCCGCCTGCTGTGCTGGACGTTCTCGTCCAATGGTTCCTGCAACAGGAAGAATTGCAAGTACAGGCATGAGTGTCCCTCCTGCGCTGGCCCCCATGCGGCCTCCGCCTGTCCCAGGCCTGGAGGGATGCGGGGCAGAGGAAGGGGCGGACAGGGGGCTGGCAAAACTGCCGTGGAGGGAGCTGGTTCACCAAAAGGCCCCCTCCCCAATTAATGTGGACATGTTGGAGCGTTGGCTCGCATTGTACCCGAGGGAGGAGGATGCGGTTTACCTTCTTCAAGGTTTTAGACAGGGGTTCCGTATCCCTTTCGTGGGCGATAGGTCCCCCCAGGATGCCCCAAACCTTTTGTCCCTTAGGGGGAGGGAGGAGGTAGCTGCTGCCAGCATTACTAAGGAGGTCAATTCGGGCAGGGTCGCTGGCCCTTTCCCAACACCCCCGTTCCCTAATCTTAAGGTATCACCCTTGGGCTTAGTGCCCAAAAAGTCACCGGGCGAGTTTCGCCTGATTCATCACTTATCCTACCCAGCCGGCCGATCGGTCAATGACGCTATCCCTGATGGCCTTTGCTCAGTCAGGTATACGTCTTTTGATCAAGCCCTGCGCATGGTGCGCTCATGTGGCCCGGGTGCACTATTGGCTAAGTGCGACATCAAGTCGGCGTTTCGCCTCCTGCCTGTGCACCCGGGCGACTTTGAGTTGCTGGGTTTTAAGTTCCGGGGTGAATATTACGTTGATAAGGCCATGCCTTTTGGCTGTTCCATATCATGCTCGGCCTTCGAGCGTTTCAATACATTTCTACAGTGGGCTTTCGTCCGCAGGTCAGGGTCCCGGTCTGTAGCCCATTACCTGGATGATTTTTTATTCGGGGGTGAATGGGGCTGGGACACGTGCACACGTCTCCTCAACACATTTCAGACGCTAATGGAGGAACTCGGTGTCCCTTTAGCGCCCGAAAAGACCGAGGGCCCATCTACTAAGCTAGTATTCCTGGGGGTGGAGATTGACACGGTAGCGCAGGCTTCTAGGTTACCGGGGGATAAGGTGTCAAGGATAGTGGCCCTTATCTCGGACTTGCTTGCTAAGCGCAAGGCATCACTGAGGGAACTGCAGGTGCTACATGGTCACCTCAATTTCGCTTGCAGGGTCGTCGCACTGGGCAGGGCAGCTGCTCGGCGCTTGTGCAACGCCATGACAGGCTTATCTAGGCCCCACCATAGGGTGAGACTCACTCGGGGTATCAGGGCAGATATGCTTATCTGGCTCCAGTTCCTGAGGGAGTTCAATGGAGTATCATTTTGGAGGTCTGACCTCCTGGCTTCCCCTCGCTTTCAGATACAGTCCGATGCTTCGGGATCCCTGGGTTATGGGATGTACTTCAATGGGAAGTGGGCCTATGGTGGGTGGCCACCAGCCTGGGCAGGCACGGGTCGCCTGCGTGATCTCACGTATCTGGAATTTTTCCCTATCCTGGGGGCTTTGATGCTATGGGGCGAGGAGTGGGTCAACTCGGTTGTCCATTTCTGGTGTGACAATGCGGCCGTTGTACACATTGTCAACTCACAGACTTCCAAATCACCCAGGGTCATGGACCTAGTGCGCCAGTTTGTGTTGCGCAGCCTGCGCCTCAATGTCCTCTTCAGGGCCAGGCATGTCCCGGGGGGTCAATAATGATATCGCTGACGCTTTGTCCCGCCTGCAGATCTCCCGGTTCCGTGCCTTGGCCCCGGATGCGGAGGAATTTCCCTCGCCACTCCCGGACGAGATATGGACCATTGGCAAGGAGAGGTGAACCGGGCGATTGGCTTGTCACTAGCGCCACGCACGCATAAGGCGTATCACCACGCATTCAATTCTTTCAGAGATTTCTGTACCCAATTCCGGCTGCCAGAAACCTGGCCGATCCCAGTGACCCATGTACTTCGGTTCATGGTTTACCTGCATGCCCAGGGCCTTGCACATCGCACCATAGCATCTAGGCTGTCAGCATTGGCTTTTATGGCCAAGATGGGCGGTCATGTGGATAGTACCGCTGACTTCTGTGTGAGACATGTTTTGGAGGGGTGGGTGCGGGAGCGTGGGCGTTGCCCGGACGACCGCCACCCGATTTCCCCAGGGGTTCTTACCCAATTGGCCCGGGGCTGGCATGGCCTCTGTTTTGATCAGTACGAGGCAGCCCTATTTCACGCGGCTACAACGGTGGCCTTTTTTGGAGTGCTCTGCATCAGCGAGCTTGTGATGCTGTCTAAGGCGGATGCAAGTCGTAGGGCACTGGAACTCGAAGATGTCTATGTTGCCAAAGACTGGGCTCAGTTGAGGATACGCTCCTCTAAGACAGATCAGCATGGCGTAGGCAGTGGTGTAAGACTGCTACGGTGTTCTTTGGCAGACATCTGTCCGGTTGGTGCCCTACAGGAGTTTATTGCACTGCGTGGCATGCACCATGGCCCATTTTTCTGTCACCAAGATGGGTCTCCCCTTACTAAATTTCAATTTTGGAAGGTGACCGGCAGAGCGCTGGCCAGTGTTGGCCTCCCAGGGGCCCGTTATGGCACCCATTCCTTCAGGATAGGGGCGGCTTCCACCGCAGCTGCTTTTGGGTACTCCGGGGCTGACATACGCAGCATGGGAAGGTGGGGTTCGCAATGTTTTCAGTTTTATGTTCGCCCTCTTCCACCGTGAGTACCAGTTTTGTCACCGCACCTTTCTTCCTCGTTTTTTCCCTACAGACCCTGGGTGTCGTATTACACCGGTGACAGTATGGCTGGTGGGCCATAGCTACGTGCACAGGGCAGCGCGTTACGCTGCGGCGACAGAGTGGGGACCCCGACTGGGACTGGGTGCATACGCAAGTCTCACATGGCATGGTAAGCCCGGGATGTTATGGCGGGAGCTGTTGCCATTCCTTTTTTCAGGCCGGAATGCTGACCCGCCTGACATTCTGATCATACACCTAGGGGGCAACGATTTGGGCCAGGTCACCGGCTTATCGCTAAAGCATGCGATTTGCGGCGACCTTGCCTACCTGCATTACGTGTGGCCCGCCACAACCCTCATTTGGTCGGACATGGTCCCGCGGCACACGTACAGGGGAGGTTTTGACCTCCAGGCCCTTGACCGCGCTAGACGCATGGTAAATAGGGCTGTGGTGCGCTTCCTTGCCGACAAGGGTTGGGGGCGGGTCAGTCATCACCCTGCCATTAGCCTACAAAATTACGGCCTTTATGCAGGGGATGGGGCCCATCTGTCGTGAGGAGGTATGGACCTCCTGTTGGGTGATTGGCGAGCAGGCCTGTTGACCGAGCTGACGGTCTGGGGGGGGGCATCGAGCCTTCTTTGAAGCCCCTCCGTGTGGCGGGTAGCACTGGTAAGGTAAACATTTATGACCCACAGGTATCCGGCAGGTTCGCAATTGACTGGACAACAATAGACAGGCATAAGTTGGTTAAACGTTGTCCGGTCAACGACGAACTAGGCGATGGGGTGATGGCTACAGCTAGACAGCTGGAATCACCCCGTGATTTTACGGATACGCATCAGAGGGTGGGGTCATTAGCTAGATATTGACTACGGTCAACAATTTGTTTGTTGTCAACAAACAAATTGATACATATAGATACATTGTGGCAATTGCCATTGGCAATTTTGGGTGGTACCTTACCAGTGTTACTTCGGTCTGCTTGCCTTAAGAATTATGATTGGTCAATTACCAATAGAAATTTATAATTCGGACTAGGGCATGAATCAATAAATGTGGCCCAATGCCGTTATCCACTTTCATCAGTGTCTGAGTCCTTTATTGGGGGGTGCGCCTGCAATGACAGACACGATTTAATTGCAAGAGTATTCAGACAAAAACAAACACAATTAATTAATCTGATCACCAAAAATGATTTATTTGCACAATCGATTTGTCATATGTTCATGATAGAATGGCAAAAACGTGGGCTGCCACATTCGCACAATTTAATATGGTTGAAAAACAAAATACATCCAACAGAGATTGATAAAATAATATCTGCAGAAATACCAGACGAAAATGAAGACAGTGAATTACATGCAATATTTTAAAAAAACATGATTCATGGTCCATGTGGACTTCTTAACCCACAATCACCATGTATGAAAGACAAAAGCTGCACCAAAAGATATCCCAGAGCATTACTGAAAGAAACACAAACATCAGAAGATGGATACCCACAATACAGAAGACGTTCAGAAGAGGATGGAGGAAAAACAACGAAAATTAATATGAAAACACAAGGGGAAGTAGAAATTGACAACACATGGATAGTCCCATATAGTCCATTACTATCAAAAATGTTCAATGCTCACATAAATGTGGAATATTGTAATAGTGTTAAATCAATAAAATATGTCTGCAAGTTCATAAATAAAGGAAGTGACATGGCCGTTTATGATGTCAGAAACCAAAACAAAAATGATGAGATACTGCAGTACCAATGTGGCAGGTACATTAGCACAAATGAGGGTTTCTGGCGTATTCTAGGATTCCACATTCATGAAAGACATCCCACAGTCCAACATTTAAGTGTACATCTTGAAAATGACCAAAGAGTTTATTTCACACCAGAATCAGCCACAAGTGTGGCAGAAAATCCAAAAGAAACCACTTTAACAGCATTTTTTAATTTGTGCAACACTGATGAATTTGCACAAACCATCCTATATAATGATGTCGCAATATATTACACATGGAATAAAACTAAGAGACAATTCTTCCGGAGAAAGACTGGCACTTATATTCCAGAACTTGACATGTACCAAAGTGATGTAATTGGAAGACTATATACTGTGCACCCTAATAATAGCGAATGTTTCTATCTCAGAATGCTGCTACACACTATTTCTGGCCCTAAATCTTTCCAGGAACTAAAAACTGTGAATGGAAAAATTCTGGAAACATACAGAGAGGTTTGTCAGCAAATGGGGTTATTGGAAGCAGACCAACATTGGGAAACAACTTTGGAAGAAGCAAACATATTTTCAATGCCACAACAAATGAGAACATTGATAGCTATCATATTGCAAGCGCGGCGCCAAAATGGCCGCCGCGCCCTTTGCGGGGCCCCCCCCCACAGGACAGAGAATCCGGGTAGTTAGGGGCGTGGCCAGCTCCCTTATAAAAGGGGTGGCCACGAGGCAGCCGAGCTGCCATTTTACCTCAGCGACGGAGCGGAGAAGTCTTTTCCCCTGTGTCTCCGTCGCTCTTGAGCCTACCGGGAAGCCTTTTGGGTAGCGATTCTGCCTTGCCGGCTTCCCTTTGCTTCGGTGGAAATGCCTTCGAAGAAGAAGGCAGCTCCGAGTGCAGCTCGCGCGGTTAGGAGGCGCAACCCAGGTCGGAGGACCGCGGTGCTGCCTCCCCAGCTGCCGCCTTTGCTCGCCCCTGCCGGGGCCGGCGGAATGGGGTCTATTGCCCCTTCGCCCGGAGTGGGCAACCAGAGTGCGGGCGCGGAAGGGGTTCCGGCCCGCGGCCCGCGAGCGGTGGACACCGCTCCTCCACCTGCTTTCGGGTCCTGGGTACAGGGGCCTGTACCCACGCAAGGACCAGGCGGGCCAGCCGGCCCTTCGCCCCAGGTTAACGTGGAAGTCAGGCGGGGGCCCCCCCTCCTTTGGGGTTCCTTTTGAGGCGCTGTCTTCAGGAGGACAACAGCCGACGGGGAGGGTTGAGCTGCTGCAGGCGCGTGGCGCGGTTTCGGCCACTGCCTCGCAGCTCCCCAGCCAGCGGCCAGGTGCAGGTTCTCCGGGGATGAGCTCTACGTCGGTCGTGAGCTCCGACGCCCCCAGTGGGCCGGAACCCCCGGTGGGGGCGGCCCGCGGGGGTGCAGCATGTGAGTATACGGTGTAAGCGAGTACATCCACACACATTCCCAATATGGGGGGGGGGCTTTCCAATCGCTTTGGCCTCGCGCGGGTGGTGCGGCGGTGCACCCGCTGACGCCTCACCCGGCGATGACAGCTAACACCCAGGGCCCCGTGGTGGGGGGTGTCCCCTACCCTTAGGGGAATGTTTTGGGTGGCCGGGTTGGTCCAAGCCCCTATTCCATACCGATGAGTGACCACTTGGCACAGGCCGCCAGAGAGTAAATTTGGCGGGGGGAGTACGTGGATATCTTCTCATTCCTAAACAGTGTGCCCACCAAGGAGAGAGGGAGGGGCAGAATGAGAAGGATAGTGGCAGGCACGTTGTCGCAAGCCACCAAGTATGTGGGCCAAATGGTGGCCGGCCTGCATCGTATGCATGGCGGTGTACCTTAGGGCATGGCCGGATTTGGCAATTCCGATGGTCCAGTATTTGGACAACGCCTACCGGGCGATGATTTACTTTCCGGGCCCAGCGTGGTTGGCTTGTGACGAGGGATGCCGTAGGCGAATTTCCCCGCACCCCGAGATTAGGCAGGATGAGCCAGGCCAGAGGCTGTGGCTTTTGTACGTGACGCCCACGCGCCCTGCACCCGGGGAGATATACCATTGTGGGCATGCGGTTCAGCGGGCGGCCCCAGCACAGGTCACCTGCCAGGGGGCGGGGCGGGGGGTTCCAGCCCGCCGGCTGTGCTGGACTTTTTGTCCAATGGCTCCTCTAAGGGGAAGACTTGCAAATACAGACAGGAGTGTCCCACCTGTGTTGGGCCCCATGCGGCCTCTGCCTGTCCCAGGCCTAGAAGGATGCGGGGCAGAGGGTGGGGCAGACAGGGGGCTGGCAAGTCTGCCGCAGATGGATCTAGTTCACCGAAGGGCTCCCTCCCCATTTAAGGTGGACATGTTGGAGCGTTGGCTCACATGGTGCCTGAAGGGCGAGGATGCGGGTATCCTTCAGGGTTCTAGACAGGGGTTCCGGATCCCTTTCATGGGTAATAGGTCCCCTCAGGATGCCCCCAATCTTTTATCCCTTAAGGGGAGGGAGGAGGTGGCTGCTGCCAGCTTTGACGAAAGGGTCTATGCGGGCAGGGTCGTTGGCATTGTCCCGCACCCCCGTCCTGGGGAGCATATTGTTCAATGATGCCATGCCTTTTGGCTATTCCTTTGGGGCTCGGTATTCGAGCGTTTCACCATTTTCCTAGATTGCGCTTTTGTCCGCAGGTCAGGGTCCCGGTCTGTAGCCCATTCCCTGGATGGTTTTATTCGGGGCTGAACGGGGCTGGGACACGTACCCACGTCTCCTCATCACATTTCAGACGCTAATGGAGGAACTTGGTGTCCCTTTAGCGCCCGAAAAGACCGAGGGCCCATCTCCACAGCTAGTATTCCTGGGGTGGAGAGTAACACGATAGCGCAGGATTCTAGGTTGCAGCAGGATAAGGTGTCAAGGCTAGTGGCCCTTGTCTCGGTCTTGCTGGCCGGGCGCATGGCATCACTGAGGTAACTTCTGGTGCTACATGGTCACCCCAGTTTCGCTGGCAGGGCGTCGCACCGGGCAGGGCATTTGCTCTGCGCTTGTGCGACGCCATGGCGGGATTATCCAGGCCCCATCACAGGCTCAGATTTACCCAGGGTATCGGGGCATGCGTGCTTGTCTGGCCATAGATTCAGAGGTAGTTCAACGGGGTGTCATTTTGGGGTCTGATTTCCTGGCTCCCCCTTGCTTTCAGATGCGGTCCGATGCCTCATGATTCCTGGGTTTCTGGGATGTACTTCAATTGGAAGTGGGCCTATGGTGGGTGGCCACCATCCTGGGCAGGCAAAGGGTTGCCTGCATGGTCTCACGTATCTGGAATGTTTCCCTATCCTGGGTGCTTTGATGCTATGGGGCAAGAGGTGGGCCAACTCGGTTGTGCAACTTGGGCATGGCAACGCGGCTGTTCCGCATCGTCACTGCACAGGATTCCAAATCGCCCGGGGTTATGGAGCTAGTTAGTTGGTTTGTGTTATGCAACCTGTGCCTCAACGTTCCCTTCAGGGCCAGGCATGTCCCAAGGGTTGATAATGATATTGCTGCTGCTTTGTCCCGCCTGCAGATCTCCCGGTTCCGTGCCTCGGCCCCCGGATGCGGAGGGATTTCCCTCGCCACTCCCGGATGTGAGATGGACCGTTGGCAAGGAGAGGTGAACCGGGCGATTGGCCTGTCACTAGCGCCATGCATGAGTAAGGCGTATCACCACGCATTTAGTTCCTTTAGAGTATTATGTACCCGATTCTGACTGCCAGGAACCTGGCCTTTTCCAGTAGCCCATGTTCTGCGGTTCACGATTTACCTGTATCCCCAGGGCCTTGCACCACGCACCATAGCATCTCAGCTGTCGGGTTGGCTTTTATGGCCAAGGTGGGAGGTCGTGTGGACAGCACCAATGACTTCCGGGTGAGACATGTTGGGAGGGGTGGGTGCGCGTGCCCGGGCGTTTCCCGGGCGACCGCCACCCCATTTACCCAGGGGGTTTTTGACCCAGTTGGCCCGGGGCTGGCCTGGCCTCTGTTTTGATAAGATGAGGCAGCCCACTTCATGCGGCTACAACGGTGGCCTTTTTGGAGTCCTCCGCGTCGGCGAGCTTGAGATGCTGAGTAAGGCGGATGCAAGAGTTTCCCAGGGTTTTTACCCAAGTGGCCCGGGGCTGGCCTGGCCTCTGTTTTGAAATGAGGCAGCCCACTTCATGCGGCTACAACGGTGGCCTTTTTGGAGCCCTCCGCGTCGGCGAGCTTGAGATGCTGAGTAAGGCGGATGCAAGATTTTCCCAGGGTTTTTACCCAAGTGGCCCGGGGCTGGCCTGGCCTCAGTTTTAAGAAATGAGGCAGCCCACTTTATGCGGCTACAACGGTGGCCTTTTTGGAGCCCTCCGCGTCGGCGAGCTTGAGATGCTGAGTAAGGCGGATGCAAGATTTTCCCAGGGTTTTTACCCAATTGGCCCGGGGCTGGCCTGGCCTCTGTTTTGAAATGAGGCAGCCCACTTCATGCGGCTACAACGGTGGCCTTTTTGGAGCGCTCCGCGACAGCGAGCTTGAGATGCTGTATAAGGCGGATGCAAGTGTAGGGCACTGGAACTCGAGGATGTCTATATTGCCAAAGACTGGGCCCAGTTGAGGATACGTTCCTCTAAGACAGATCAGCATGGCGTAGGCAGTGGTGTAAGACTGCTACGGTGTTCTTTGGCAGACATCTGTCCGGTTGGTGCCCTACAGGAATTCCTGGCACTGCGTGGCAGGCACCACGGCCCGTTTTTCTGTCACCAAGATGGGTCTCCCCTTACTAAATTTCAGTTTTGGAAGGTGACAGCCAGAGCCCTCACCAGGGTGGGCCTACCAGGTGCCCGTTATGGCACACATTCATTCCGTATTGGTGCAGCCGCTACAGCAGCTGCTTTTGGGTACTCTGGGGCTGACATACGCAGCATGGGGAGGTGGGGCTCGCAATGTTTTCAGTTTTATGTGCGCCCACTCCTGCCATGAGTACCAATCCAGTCACCTTACCGCCTTTTTTCTCAATTTTCTTGCAGACCCTGGGTGTCGTATTACACCGGTGACAGTATGGCTGGTGGGCCACAGCTATGTGCACAGGGCAGCGCGTTACGCTGCGGCGACAGAGTGGACCCCGACTGGGACTGGGTGAACACGCCGGTCTCGCATGGCATGGTAAGCCTGGGATGTTATGGCGGGGGCTGCGGCCTTTCCCTTTTCTGGCCTGAGTGCTGACCCGCCTGACATTCTCATCATCTACCTTGGGGGCAATGATTTGTGCCAGGTCACCGGCTTATCGCTCAAGCATGCGATTTGCGAGGACCTCGCCTACTTGCATTATGTCTGGCCTGCCACAACCCTAGTTTGGTGGACATTATCCCGCGCCTTTCTATAGAGGGGGCGTTCACCTCCTGGCCCTTGACCGCGCTAGGCGCACGGTCAACGGGGCGGTGGCGCGGTTTCTTGCTGACAGGGCTTGGGGACGGGTCAGTCATCACCCCGATATCAGTCTACAAAATTATGACTTGTACGCAGGGGATGGGGTCCATCTGTCGCGAGGAGGTATGGACCTCCTGTTAGGTGATTGGCGAGCAGGCCTGTTGACCGAGCTGACGGTCTGGGTGGGGGCGTCAGGTCTTCTTTGAAGCCCCTCCGTGTGGCGGGTAGCACTGGTAAGGTAAACAGTATGACCCACAAGTATCCGGCAGGTTCGCAATTGACTGGACAACACTAGACAGGAATAAATTAGTTAAACGTTGTCCGGTCAACGACGAATCAGGCGATGGGGTGATGACGATTGCTAACCAGCATGCATCACCCCTGTGATTTCACGGATACGCGTCAGAGGGTGGGGTCATGAGTTAGTTATTGACTACGGTCAACAATTTGTTTGTTGTCAACAAACAAATTGATACAAATTGATACATTGTAACCAATTGCCGTTGGCAATTTTGGGGTGGTACCTTACCAGTGTTACTTCGGCCTGCTTGCCTTAGGAATTATGATTGGTCGTTTTACCAATACAAATTTATAATTCGGACTAGGGCATTGAATCAATAAATGTGGCCCTATGCTGTTATCCACTTTCAATGTTGTCTGTGTCCGTTATTGGGGGGGTGCGCCTGCAATGCAAGCGCGGCGCCAAAATGGCCGCCGCGCCCTTTGCGGGCCCCCCCCCCACAGGACAGAGAATCCGGGTAGTTAGGGGCGTGGCCAGCTCCCTTATAAAAGGGGTGGCCACGAGGCAGCCGAGCTGCCATTTTACCTCAGCGACGGAGCGGAGAAGTCTTTTCCCCTCCACCCCCTCCCTAGTTAACAGTGTGATATTTTGGTCGCTTCGGGGCCGGGTGGGAATTTTTGTCTGGGACCCATATTGGCTTCCGGGTCCTGGCTTTTTTGCCCATCCCACACTGTTGCTATGGTTTGATATAGGGGTCTTTCTGTGTTCCTAATGTTGACTTTGGTCACATTGGCGGGTAGCACTGGTAAGGTAAACAGTATGACCCACAAGTATCCGGCAGGTTCGCAATTGACTGGACAACACTAGACAGGAATAAATTAGTTAAACGTTGTCCGGTCAACGACGAATCAGGCGATGGGGTGATGACGATTGCTAACCAGCATGCATCACCCCTGTGATTTCACGGATACGCGTCAGAGGGTGGGGTCATGAGTTAGTTATTGACTACGGTCAACAATTTGTTTGTTGTCAACAAACAAATTGATACAAATTGATACATTGTAACCAATTGCCGTTGGCAATTTTGGGGTGGTACCTTACCAGTGTTACTTCGGCCTGCTTGCCTTAGGAATTATGATTGGTCGTTTTACCAATACAAATTTATAATTCGGACTAGGGCATTGAATCAATAAATGTGGCCCTATGCTGTTATCCACTTTCAATGTTGTCTGTGTCCGTTATTGGGGGGGTGCGCCTGCAATGACTTCGTGTAGTCCATCAAATCCACTACATTTGTGGGAAATGTTCAAAAACCAACTAAGTGAAGACCACCTACTCAAAACAAAGAAAGAGCATCCAACTTTAAACATTGACTACACACCACACATCTACAATATTGCATTAATACAAATAGAAGACCAATGCATACGCATGGCAAACAAAACACTTAAACAAGTTGGACTTCCAGAACCAACCAGAGACAAAGGAGATGCATTAAATGCTGATTATATAAGAGAGACCACATATAACATAGACAAATTGAAACAATACATAACTCAAAATAAACCACTACTTAATGATGAACAGAAAGCTGCCTATGAAACAATAATGACTCAAATAAAAGCAGAAAGTGGAGGAATAATATTCTTACAAGCAGCAGGAGGAACTGGAAAAACATTCCTTACAAATTTAATTCTGGCAGAAATAAGATCAGAATGCCATGTGGCATTAGCAATAGCATCATCTGGCATAGCAGCCACTTTAATGGAAAGGGGTCGAACAGCACATTCTGCTCTCCAAATACCACTTGACATAGCAAAACAAGAAACACCCACATGTAATATTACAAAAGACAGTGCACGTGCTAAGGTATTCAAAGAGGCAAAAATAATAATATGGGATGAATGTACTATGGCACATAAGAAATCAATTGAAGCTTTGCACAGAACTCTTCAAGATATTAATGACAATCAAAAAATAATGGGAGGAATTCTATTACTTCTTTGTGGTGATTTCAGGCAAACACTACCTGTAATTCCAAAATCTACTCCAGCAGATCAAATAAACGCATGTATTAACCAATCCTTTCTATGGAAACATGTGCAAAGCATAACATTGACAGAAAACATGAGAGTACGACATAACAGAAACACAAAAATCTTTACTGACTTTCTGCTAAATATTGGAGAAGGAAAGGTGCCAAAAAATGAGGAAAACAACATAACATTCCCAGATTACTTCTGCACCATGGTACACTCAGAAAATGAACTTATCAATGCAATTTACACTGATATTTCCTCTAATTATCATCATCATGAATGGCTAACAGAAAGAGCAATCTTAGCAGCCAGAAATGATGATGTTAACAATATTAATTACGAAATACTAGACATGTTGCCAGACCAACCAACTGTATATAAATCAATTGATACAGTGGTTGACAAAGATGATGCTGTAAATTTCCCAACAGAATTTTTGAACTCATTAGAACTCCCTGGAATGCCATCTCACCACCTATTACTAAAACAAGGAGCACCAATTATTTTACTTAGAAATATGAATCCTCCAAACTTATGTAATGGCACAAGACTATGTGTAAAAAACCTAATGCCAAATGTAATAGAAGCTATAATTATTACAGGGAAAGGAGCAGGTGAATCAGTATGCATTCCTAGAATACCACTTATACCGACTGATCAAACTATTCCATTTAGAAGACTGCAATTCCCAGTTAAACTAGCATTCGCAATAGCAATTAATAAATCACAAGGACAGACACTGAAACATTGCGGAGTTCACCTCAGAAAACCATGTTTTGCTCACGGACAATTATATGTTGCATGCTCAAGAGTTGTAGCTGCAGAAAACTTATTCATACTAGCAGAAAAAGAGCAAACCAAAAACATTGTCTACCAGCAAGTACTGCAAAAAATAAAACAATAAGCACCACATTCAAACATAACACATAAAACAATTTAAATAAAAACAGACAGTTATAAATAGAAATACTACAGTACCATTACAAAAAATAACATGAATACAGTAACACTTACCAAAACACGAGTAAAGGGAGCACCCAAAGTCTACGACAGTAAGCATCGCATCTCCTAAAACTTTCAAAAAGCCAGCCGAAATACACTCACAGACTCTTCAATAAGAAGCAAGTCACGAAAAACTTTAAAGGAAAATACGCACTGCCTTACAGTCATGCCTTCTACACAGCCAAACAGCAACGCGGAAAACAGACACACCTCAAAACATGCAAATCCACTTAGCTCACCTAGCTCTCCCTAACTCCAAAAGCAGCGAGGGAAAATAACGCGATAACGAGATTTTCCAAACATACAGGAAACACACAGCTTAGAAACGAAACTAATCGATCAACGGAGAGTTGCCAAAGACGTGAGTGAAATCTTACCGACAGAAATCAATAGCGCAGAAAAAATATATAACTTGAGATGGAGAAAGAAAGCAACAAATCGCCAAACCAAAAAACCTCAGAAAGCGATAATCTGGAGGAAGACAAACGTTCCACAATCCAGTCCCCCAAAGGACCATTCAGCGCCAGCAAACTAACTATGCATCACTCCATGGAATATTACCATGGAAAAATATTACCATGGAAACAACAAACAACAGAAATAACAGAGAATGTCTCCCAAACTTACAGAAACAACACAACAGAGGAAAAAGAAAAAACAAACACAAACAAACAATTTTTCCAAAAAGAAGAGGCAGAAAATAAACAACCAGAAATTCTAATTGTCAAGAAAAAAGAAATACAAACCACAACAAAACCAAAATTAATATTGCCATGGAAACAACAAACAACAGAAATAACAGAAAATTGCTCAAAAACCTACAGAAAAAACACAACAGAGGAACAAGAACAAACAAACAGAAACAAACAAATTATCAAAAAAGAGGAGCCAGACAATAAACAACCAGAAATGATAATTGTCAGGAAAAAAGAAATACAAACCACAACAAAACCAAAAATAATATTGCCATGGAAACAACAAACAACAGAAATAACAGACAATGACATCAAAAATTAGAAAAACAACTCAACAAAGGAAACAGAAACAACAACCACAAACAAAAACAATTACAAACAAGAAGACAACAAAAATAAACAGCCAGAAATGCAAATTGTCAGAAAAAAAGAAATACAAACAATCTCCAAACAACACTCAATATTGCAATTGAAACAACAAACAACAGCAAATGCAGAATTACAAGAGAAGGACACTGAATTAAAACAACACCCAAAGAAAAAAACATTAGAACAAATAATACAGCAAATAAACAACAAACAAATAGAGCAACAAGAAACAAAACACTCAACCAATGAAAAACAACTTGAAAACCAGCAACAACCACAACAAAAACACCCACAGCTACAAATGAATAATGAGGTAGATATAGACTCAATCATACAAAGACATCTACTCATCATGACTCATCCACCATGTCCATTCAACCAGCCACTAGCTGAATTAATGCTCCACCATTTTCTGAAAATCAAATGTCAACAGAGCCAGAAAAAAACAGGTAAATAACCAAAACAATTTAATTATCAAATATTTTAAAAAAACAAATATATATAACTTTGTCATTATTCTCATTAAACAGATGCCCCAACAAATGAACCCTCAACTAACTGAACCACAAAAACCAAAACAACTGTTAATGAAGGTAAATATAAACTTATGCAGAAAAACCTAAAAAATTATATTTACTAACAACAATATTTACAGTTAAACATAAATGAAAAAATATTATGGATCACAAATAATACATTCAAAAAAATAAAAATAAATGGAACATAACAATAGACAAATATCAATATCTCTCCCTGTGTATTATGTTTTACAGATGCAAAAGACACATCGCTGGACCACAAAAGAAAAAAAAATTAACAACTTATAAATAGTTAACTCTTTAATATATGTTTTAAAAACAAAAAAGTAACATACTTTACTGTGCAACTAACAGTAATGACACAACCAGTTTACAAAAAAATTGTTAATTGTTAAACATGTTTTTGAAAAAAAAACAATTCCAAACCAAAATTTTTTAAACATTAAAAATATTTACCAAAAAATAAAATGCATCTTTTTAAATACAACACAGGGGGGGGAAAGCCCGGCAATGCCGGGTAAACCTTGCTAGTAGTTTATAAAAGTACATAGTTTATAAAAGTTTAATTCCTGTAAAATCAGTTTAATCCATTGATCCATATACTATGCTGATTATATCATTTGGATTTTAATTAACCTGGAAATAGTCATTTCTATTTAGTATACTTAGGTAAAGGTAAAGGTTTCCCTTGCTCAAAAGCCAGTCGTATCCGATTCTAGGGTGCAGTGCTCATCTCTGTTTCTAAGCCGAAGAGCCAGCAGTGTCTGCTTCTGCAGACATTTCCGTGGTCATGTGGCAGGCATGACTAGACACCGGAGCGCATGGAACACTGTTACCTTCCCACCAAAGTAGTCCCTATTTATCTACTTGCAATTTCTTGCTTTCAAACTGCCAGGTTGGCAGGAGCTGGGATAAGAGACTGATAAATTTTGATAATTAGACTCAGGGAATGTGCTTTGTTATTTACATATCTAAAGAGGAATCAAGTCTTAAATCCCTAGAAAATGGGATGGAAAACTGGTCTATAGGAAAAGTCTTCAATTCACACATGTTGAATAAATAAACACATGTTGAGTTTCACTGTATGGAATCTAGTTCAATAGACCCTCAATATTCTTGCTGTATCAAATAGGGAGATGGTAGAAACTAAGGGTTAGGTATACTCCTCTGCTGTGTACAATTGATTCTAGTTCTGTACAGTAAATCCAGTTTCAACATTTCAAAGAAATCAAAGACAAAGTAAGACAGGTAGAGATGAAAAGAAAATTGGTTATAAAAGGTGTTGTGCATGAAGCACACAAAACAGAATGACACAATGCCATGTATCCATGGATTTTGAGAGGAATGAGAAAAAGAGGCAGTGAACCTTTAACTGACATTTTTTAAAGTTCAATAGACTGGGGAGAGACACTAAAGTTCTCAGAGCACCAGACATGATGTTACACCCTCTTTTCCCTCCAGAGTGGGTCAAAACAAGTTATGAAATAAACTGAGAGACCACAAAAAAATAGCGAGGAAAGTGGTCTAAATATGATTTATCCCTCACTTACCCTGTTTTCAAGAAACTTGAAAATCAGGGATCCCAGACCATCCCAAAAGGGGCGGTCTGGCCAAGCTCTTAGATAAAAGTTCCTTCAAACTAAAATACAAAATATAAGAAACCTGAATAAACATATAAAATTTTATTTAAGCAAAGCAGAAAGACACTCTTTCCATTTGGGTGGAATATTTTTATTAGACAGTAAATGACATATTCTCAAATCTGTAGAAGTATTTGACAGGATAATACAGAGTCTTGCAGTGTGTAATGGAATGTTAAGTAGAAGAGGAAATAAAAGGATACTCAGTACTTTCTCAGTAAACTGAGTTTCAGATTATTGTTTTGTACTTGTTGGTTAAATGGCATTACAATTATTTTTGTCTATACTGATTCTGAAATAGAAGCACTCTGTATACTAAATAATTTGACATCATATATACAAAAGTCTAGTACCTGCAAAGACATATAAACAACAAACATGGATAATAACATTATGTTTGAATCCTCTTTATCTATTAACTTCAATTCCTGGCTTTAAATGGCTAAGAAACCACTCTAATTGGTCAAAACTGTGTTTTTCAGTTTTCTAACTTCATAGAACCCATTCCATATTAAGTTGACTATGAATATTTCTTGGACCACTCTCTAGTCCAGTCCAGGCATCCTTCTTCTTCTTCAGCAGCCATATCTATTGAGGATATTTGCTATCATCATGGTGATAATCTTCCTGTTCTTAACTGCTCAGAAGAAACGCTCTTCTGAGGAGTGGCATGTCTTCTGAGGACATGCCACACCAGTCTCTCAGGTTCTTCAGCCGTGAAGTCCATCTACATTCAGGAACTCTCTTCCCAGGGATCTTTCCTTGCAGAGTGAGTTGGAGTATTCTATAATTTACGTTGTTCCTCATGATATGTATTGGTGCTTTCTTTGCTTAATGGTCTTAAAGAGTTCTTGTTCTTTATCCATTCAACACAATACTACATTAGTCGCATGGTCAACCCATCATATCCTTAGCAGCCATCTGTAGATCAACATTTCAAAAGGTTCAATTCTCTTTTCAGATGTTTTAGTCAATGTCCAGGCTTCGACTTCATATAGCAACACTGGGAATACATAACATCTAACTATTCAGATCTTTGTAGCAAGAGTTAGATCACTACTCCATAACAAATGTCACATTTTTATGAAGGTGGATCTTGCTTTTTCTATTCATATTTTAATCTCTACCTTGGGATCCAAATTTTCATTTAACATACTCCTCAAATAGACAATTTTATTCACTCTTTTGATTTCTTGTGTTCCTGCCATTAGCTTGCCATGAGTTGGTGTTCACTGGGTGAACTTGAAAGAATGCAGAAAGGGAGCAGAGTAGCACTGCTGCCTCTATCTGCTCTCTTAAATCTGTAATCTGAAAATGAAAGCCTTTGCTCTATGCAGAGTATTACCCATCATACAAATGGTCTGGATTTAAACATGGCAATGTCATTTTCAGGTTGCTTCTGTCTATGTCAGGGGTAGGCAACCTATGGTCCATGAGCCAAATCTGGCCCACAGCACCAAATAATCCAGCTACAGCCCTCACTCCAGTCACGGCCACCACCGCCAGAATTGGCCACAGATTTGTTTATGGCAGCTATAAACAGTGTAGGGATCCCCAGTCCAGTCCCCTCAACTGTCTGAGGGAGCATGACCTATCCCCCAACTTAGAAAGGTTGGAGACCCCTGGTCTATGTGAAGAAAACAATAACAGATGGGTAGGTTAAGTCTGTTCCTTTCCCTCATGTGTTCAGATTAACTCTGCCTTGAACACCTGAACAAGACTTGTGTTGTAGAGGTTTCAATGGGTAGGAGAGTATTCTGGAAACCTATGTGGTTTATGTAAACTACTGGCCGAGTGTTTTGAACTTCATTGTTGCCTTTTCTAAAGTAGACATATTGAATGCCTTCCTGATACATATTCATTTGAGGGGAAAATTTGATAATTGTGCAAAGGCAAACTGCCTTTTAGAAACCTAGACTGTTACTCCTTGTTTTTTTTTCTGAGAGTGCTTCATAACTTTCCAAGAACCCTTTATCCTTCTTCATAGAGTATGTGGGAAACACTACATTAGATAATGTTCTCAATCGAGGGCTTCAGATTTGTCAGGAACTGGAGAACATTTTGGGACAAGCCAAATCTGTTCAGGAGGGATGTGTTGCACTTGAACCATGATGGGACCAGATTGCTGGCACTCAACATCAAAAAGGCTGCAGAGCAGCTTTTAAACTGATAACTGGGGGAAAGCCAACAGGAGCTGGGCAGCATCCGGTTCGGGAAAGTGTGTACTTGAGTCATGAGGAGGATGCAAAAATTACTGTGCAGAGCAAGGAGCTAGTCACCAGCACTCTAGCAGAAGGATGCAAGAGGCAGTCTAACAATGCAACTGGACTCAAAAGACTGTATCAGGAAAGCATATATAAATGCTTGTATACAAATGCCAGAAGCCTCCAGAACAAAATAGGGGAACTGGAATACTTAGCAGTAGATAAGAATTTTGATATTATTGGTATCACTGAAACCTGGTGGACAGATGATAACCAATGGGATACAGTTATCCCAGGCTACAAACTGTACAGGAAGGATAGGAAGGGGCAAACGGGAGGTGGTGTAGCCTTGTTTGTCAAAGAAGTGATAAAATCATATGAATTGGAATATCTAGGTGATTTGGAGTCACCATTAGAAACTCTGTGGGTAAGAGTACCAGGCCACAAGGATGGTCTAACAGTAGGCATATACTATCGGCCTCCGACCCAAACTCTTGAGGGAGACTGGCAGTTGGAGAATGTTGTAAAGGAGGCATCCAAGAAGGGAAGCCTGGTTATAAATGGGGGACTTCAATTACCCTCATATAGACTGGGTGAACTGTTGTTCAGCACATGATAAAGAGATAAAGTTCCTAGATATGCTAAATGATTGTTCCCTGGGACAGATGGTTGAAGACCCAACTAGAGGTACAAGAATCCTTGACTTGATCCTGAGTAATACTCAGCAACTGGCTAAGGGACAGGAAACAGAGGGTAGCACTAAATGGACACTTCTCCAAGTGGAGGGAAGTAAAGAGTGGGGTCCCCCAAGGTTCAGTACTGGGACCCCTGCTTTTCAACCTCTTCATAAATGATCTAGAGGTAGGAGTAAATAGCAAGGTAGCCAAATTTGCTGATGACACCAAATAATACAGGGTAGTGAAAACTGTGAGAGATTGTGAGGAGCTCCAGAGGGATCTCTTAACACTGGGGGAGTGGGCAAAACAGTGGCAAATGAGCTTCAACATTAGGAAGTGCAGAGTGATGCATGTTGGGGCAAAAAAACCCAATTACATTTATAAACTGATGGGTTCTGAACTCTCTGCGACAAACCAGGAAAGGGACCTTGGTGTCCTGGTGGACAGCTCAATGAAGGTGTCAACCCAGTGTGCCTCAGCAGTGAAAAAAGCAAACTCAATGCTAGGGACCATTAGGAAAGGTATAGAAAATAAGTCAGCAAGTGTCATTTTGCCTCTTTATAAATCTATGGTGAGGCCTCATCTGGAATACTGTGTACAGTTCTGGTCGCCATACCTCCAGAAGGATATTATGGGGTTAGAAAATGTGCAGAGGAGGCCAACCAAAATGATTAGGGGACTGGAACACCTTCCTTACCATCTGAGGCTGCAACGGTTTGGCCTTTTCACTCTTGAACAACGGCATCTAAGAGGTGACCTGATTGAAGTTTATAAAATCATGCATGGTGTGGACAAAGTAGATAAGGAAAAACTGTTTTCCCTATCGCATATCACTAGAACTAGGGGACACTCCATGAAACTTTTGGGTACTAGTTCTCAAACAAATAAGAGAAAGTACTTTTTCACCCAGAGGATTACTGGTCTATGGAACTCCCTGCCAGAAGAAGTGGTGACAGTTGTCAGTCTTGACAGCTTTAAGAAAGGATTAGACAAGTTCATGGAGGACAAGGGTATCAATGGCTATAATTATGGATACTTAAGGACAACCTCGGGGTTGGAGAGATAGGCAGGATATCTCTCAATGCCATTTCCAGGGAATCCTAAGCAGGTGAAGGAATCTCCTTGGGAATACCCTGAAGAAAATGGTGAGCCACTGTGTGAGACAGAATGCTGGACTGGATGGGCTGTGGCATGTTCCAACAAGGCTGTTCTTATGTTCTTAATGCAAAAAACAAACAAACATTTGATTGAAAAATGCTGCACTTTTCCACCAATAAATCGATTATAATGCAAAACATTGCACATCTGTAGCTCCACTCACAACAGAATCTTACTCATGTCCTTTGAGTATTTTCAATTTCTGAAAATGCCTTTTTTAAACAATCACAGTGAAAAGAAAGAGTAGACTGAATGAATCTTATTGCATTATGCTTCTATTATTTGTATTAACAATAAGAATCCTCACAAATTCTTAGTACTCTAGGTTGTTTAATAAAATTTATGAATAGGGCAACATGGTTATAACAACCAGAAGCCATTAAAGGCCTTGTTATGTAGAACAATATTGTATATTGCATAGATCATGGGAGCACTAAAAAGTGTTTCTAATAAGAGAGAAGAGAACTTATTGGGCTTAGGTGTCAGTGTGTTGATTTGTTTGAGAAAGCTGCAGTCATTATTACATGATTCAGAGCAAGAACAGAGTTTCTTTACTCTTCATCTTCAAGTGAAGATAAATGGGCTTTCATAATAGACCTTGCCCTGACAATAGGAATAAATGACTATGATTTCTGAACAATTTCAAGGAGACCTAGAGACTCAATATGCAAAACCTTTCCTTCTATATCACGGAAAGTACAACCTTGGATTATTACTGACAGCCAAAATGCAGTTAAAGTAAAGGTCATTCAGACTATTGACAATAATAAATTTCAAGATTTGGAATCTTTTAGTTGAAGTCTTCTTTGGTACATACATCAAAAATCTGTATAAGAAAACCAATAAAAATGCAATATACATTTTCAAGCTTGCATTGGAATTCATTTTTATCATACCCCTCATACATTTTACAATAGGAAGACTGGCCACCTAACACAACAATTAATCCTCAAATACTCACCTATCATTCTTAATTGATGCCATCAAAAATAATTGCTTGCTGCTAGGTATAAGGAATCAGTGCAATTGTATCTTTGAATAAAGGCTCAATGTAAATAGGCATAAGTTGATTTAGTTTTCAATATGTATGCCTGGGGTGAAACAACTTTAATTTTGCAGGTTAACTAATTGTCAATTCCTAAATGTAAAACAAATACCTATTGCTTAAAACCAAGGCAGAAGGGGCATTTTTCTTCCTTTGTAATGCATTTATTACAATTCAGGCAAGAACACAGCTTGATAGATGTAAACGGAGTAAAAGAAATTATTTTTAGCCTTTTTCACAATGTGATGAATATATACCTAAATATAAAACAATGCTATTTTCCATGCAATAACACAAATCCTTGCAGATTGGTATTTCATATACATACAAAATGTCTATTATCTGATTCATTTAACTAGAAATACCAGGAATCAAACCTTTCATGAACAGTTCTACTCATGTCTTCCAAACCAATAGCAATAGTTTTAGTTTTTTAGCCTTGTGTTATACAACATACCTGTCAAGTTTTAGATTTGAAAATAAGTGAAATTTTGGCCACACCACTCTGTGGGTGTGGCCAAATCTGTGGGTGTGGCCAAATATAACCATGTGACTTGCTGGGCTCTAGTCATGCCTGCCACATGGCCATGAAATGTCTGCAAACACAGATAGCACTGGCTCTTTGGCTGTAAATGGAGATGAGCACTGCACCCTAGAGTTGGATACGACTGGCAGTTTTACTTTCTTAGGATCAAAGATCGCTGCAGATGGTGATTGCAGCCATGAAATAAAATGGTGACTGATGCTTGGGAAACAAGCTATGAGAAACCTGGGGAACATAGTTAAAAGTAGAGACATTACCTTGCAAACAAAAAATTGCATAGTCAAAGCAATGGTATTCCCAGTGGTAATGTATGGGTTTGAGAGCTGGACCATTAGGAAAGCTGAGTGCAGAAAAATAGATGCCTTTGAAATGTGGTGTTAGAAATAGGTTGATCCAAGAAGAAATCAACCATGACTGCTCATTAAAGGTCAAATAGTAAAGATGACGCTAAAGTACTTTGGATATCAAATGAGAAGAGAGGATTCACTTGAGAAGGCCTTGATGCTGGGAAAGGTGGAGGACAAAAGAAGGGAGTGGCCAAAAATAAGATGGCTAGATGGTATTGTAGATGCAATGGGCACAAAGCTGTGTGGGCCAAAGAACCCTTTCCCCATCTTCTTGGGGGACTTTTGTTTTGTTTTCTTTCTTGTTCACTCATTTTTAATTATTATTTTTTCCTGGGAAGCAAAGTGCAGAATAGTAAACCAGCCCCCTAGGATTACCAACTGCTTGTAAGCAGCTTGGCTTAAATAAACTAGCCCTGCACGTGGCTAGACACTCTCCCCCCCCCCCAATTAGGAGCAAGGGATTAATTTCCCCAAATTAACCAATCTATTTGTTCCTCACTGCAACCAATTGATGCACCAACACCTGAGAATGTTGGATTCAGCTTAAGGTAGGGAATTAGTAAAGTAAAAAGCAACCTCTGTAGTGTCCAAGTCTCCCAGCAACTGAGGAGTTAATCTCCCTCCAGATGGTTTGTTAGAATGTGGGGTGCTCTCTCTCTCTCTCTCTCTTATAGTGATCAAGCAACATCCCCCCCTCCCAAGTTAACTCTTGAACAAAAATGAAATCCTCCAGGAGGCAGGGAAGAAACAGCTCAATAAACCATGAGAATGAGAGAGAAGTCTCTACCCCAGACCAAGAGCTGATTTGCCCCTACATATATGAAATATCACTCACCTAGAGTAGACTCCCGTCCCATGGTGGCTCCGATTAACAGCAGCAAAAACAAAGCCTCCATGACCATGTGGCAAGGAAATGAAAGAGAAACTACAGAAGGCCCCCACCACCTTCTCTCTCCTTTTCCACAAGCGAAAAGCCACACAGCGGCCTCTGGTGGCAGGAAAAATATACTGCAGCTTCGCCTGTGAGGGCTCTGGTCAGGATTTTTTTTAAAGGGATATTATGGAGAAATTAATAAAATGGGAGGGAGTGGGAAGAGGGGTAAAAATAAGGGGTTTCCTAGGAAAAACAGGATACTTGACAGGTATGGTTATACAATTCTCTCTTTCTACTGTCCCTTTCCGGTAATAATATAATACAGTAGCCCCTCGCATAACAACGTTACTTGGTTCCCCAAGTAGCGTTGCTAAGCAATTTTTGTTGTTATGTTGGTTTCTATGGAATTTCCCGCATAACAACATTTTCAGTATTGTTGTCCGGATAATGATGGTTTTTCTAGCGTCATTGTCCGGACAATGACACTAAAAATGTTGTTATGTGGGGGAACACGTGGTGCATAACGACATGTAGTTAAGCAAAAATGACGCTATCCGAACGCGTTGTTGTGTGAGTGTTGCAAACCTGTCAACCATCCCAATTTGGCCGGGAAAACCCCATAATTTGACCAGCACTGACGTCATAACCCGCTTGTGCAGCCCCTATGCAAGCAGCGTAGCGCTTCTGCGCATGCATGGAAGGGTATTACCCCTTCCAGGCATGCGCGGAAGTGCTACGCTGCTTGCGTAGGGGCTACGCAAGTGGCATAGCACTTCCACGCATGCATGGAAGGGGTAAAACCCTTCCACGCATGCGTGGAAAGTGACCTGCGCACAAGCAATGTGCGCAGGTCCTGTTTTTCCGGAGCCGCGGGTTGACAGGTATGGAGGGTTGACTGTATTACCTTCTCCACAATGTGATGTATATATACCTAAATACAATATTGTCCTTTTCACAATGTGATGGATATATACTTATATACAAACCAATGCTATTTTCCATGCAATAACACAACACTTTGCGGATTGTTATTTCATATGCACACAATATGTCTGTTATCTGATTCACTTAACTAGAAATGCCAGGAATCCAACCTGTCATGAGAAGCTCTGCTCAGGTTTTGCAAACCAATAGCAATAGATTTGGTTTTTGAGTCTTATGTTATACCATTCTCTCTTCCAAATGTCCTCTTCCTATGTCTATTTTCCAATAAGTTCTGATAAAGTGTTGCAAGCAAACAGCTTCCCTCATTGATTCAATTTGTATCAGTTCTTCCTCTCTTTTTAGTTCCCCCTTTCCCCCAGCAATATTGTATTTTCTGGTCATTTCTGTATTCTCATTATATGTGCATGGCCTCTGTTTATTCATTTTGTTGTAGTGAGTGTGTTATGTATGCATGTACAATGTCTCTTTAAATGTATGAATGTAACCAGCCACAATCACAATGTATCTCAGCTGCTAAGGAACGCGAGCAAGCCGCCCATAGAGGGCAGCTGCGAGCGTTCAGTCTCACATGGTCCACATTCCCCAAATCACGAACAGCCGCGGGAGATTCCCCGCATGACAAAGGACTGCAGAAAACAACTACAAGTAGAGAGGCGTGACCTGGGCGAGGCCACGCCGGTAGCAGCCAATGAGCTACCGTGCAACCAGATTAAAATGTATTATGTACTGTATATAATGAGATGTACCTCCGCCATTGCCACATGTTCATACTGACCATCAATGAATAAACCTGTGTTAGTCCTTCCTGCGACTCCTTCTTTGTCTCCTGTGCAAGACCCTAAATTGGCGACGAAGGTGGGATCGATGGCGAATCCCAAAGTCAAGCCGTACCAGTTCGATGTCAGCGAACCCGAGCAGTGGGAGCTCTACGAGTGCCAGTTTCGGCACACGATGGAGGCCGCCGGCGTCGACGACGACGCTAAAATGCGCTCGCATTTCCTGTCCCAGGTGGGACCGGCCGCGATGCGGATCTTGATGACCCTCGTGGCCCCCCGGAAGGTGGACGAAGTGCCCATCAACCGCATTTTGGAGAAGCTTTGTGAGCACTTCCAACCACCGGTCTCAATCTTCCCAGCCCGGGTCGCGTTCCACCGGCGAGACCAGCGCCCAGGCGAATCCGTGTCCGCCTACGCGGCGGCCCTCTGACTGGCAGCGGTGCACTGCCAATGGGACGACCTGGACCAGGCCCTCCGAGACCGCATGTTGTGCGGTTTGAGGGACGAG
Organism: Bradypodion ventrale; assembly: GCA_035047345.1. Taxonomy (NCBI): domain Eukaryota; kingdom Metazoa; phylum Chordata; class Lepidosauria; order Squamata; family Chamaeleonidae; genus Bradypodion; species Bradypodion ventrale. The sequence continues at coordinate 44,784,895 of JAWDJE010000005.1, forward strand.
GAGCTGCAGAGGTGCCTGATGACCCGCGACAGCCGCCTCACGTTCAACAAGGTACTGCGGGAGGCCCAAGCAGCCGAGGAGGCCAGGAGCGGGGTCAGGCTGTTTATGTCCCGAGGGGCCGCGGCCGAGAGGGCCAAGTCGCCAGTGCAAGCGGCCCGGCGGATGCCAACAAAGACTGCCTGGCGGGCCCCCAAGCCGCCCGCCGGCTCACCAGCGATATCCGAGGAGTCGTCTACGACGGCAGACCCCTGTTCCAGCGAGGATGACGACGTCCAGCGGATACGGAAGCGCGGGGAGAAGCGTGAGACCCGCGACAGGCAAGACCGCCGTTGCGACGGTTGTGGGGCGCCCCACGACCGCACGAGGTGCCCGTTTCGCAAGGCCGAGTGCCACAACTGCGGCCGGAAAGGGCACATCGCCAGAGTTTGCAGGCGCGGACGGACCGAGGACAGGAGCGGCCCAAGTCACCCCCGGGAACACCAGCGTAAGGCGACCGGCACGAGGAAGGTCTCAACCGGCTTCGACGAGGAAGGCGTCAACCGCGTGGGACTGGAGCACCGACGTTTTTTCGTTGAGGTACAGTTACAGGGGCTCCCAGTGAGAATGGAGATAGACTCGGGGTCATCCTATTCTATCCTATCCCAGAGAGAGTACATGCACATTCCCCCAGAGGCGCGGCCCAAACTGCGGGCCTTAAGGTCAAACTTGCGGGACGTGCAGGGAAATGGGATCCCAGTGTTGGGAGTGGGAAAGTTCAAAGTAAAATTCAAGAACTATTCCGAGAGACTGCCCCTAGTCGTCCTCAAGAGGGGGAGATGCTGCCTTCTGGGAACACAGTGGTTTGCTCCCCTGGGAATCGAACTGTCCGGCATTAACGCCATAGAGACTGACCCAATGAGGGATGTGTGCAATGCGCACCCGGACGTTTTCAAAAAGGGGCTCGGAACGTACAGGGGCCCCCCAGTCTCTTTTGAACTGGACCCAGAGATCCGGCCCATCCGCCTCAAGCCAAGGAGAGTGCCATTCGCCCTAAAGGACAAGATCGAGGCGGAACTGGACAAACTGGTGGGGCAGGGGATTTTGGTTCCAGTTGATTCGGCGGAATGGGAAACGCCGATTGTTACGTCCCTGAAATCAAACGGGGAGGTCAGGATTTGTGCGGATTATAAATGTACGATTAATAAGGCCATTCGGCCAAATGCATACCCGGTGCCTGTGGTCAGCCACCTACTGGCCACGTTACATGGGGGGAGGTGTTTCGCCAAGCTAGACTTAGCGCAGGCATATCAGCAACTCTTGGTAACCCCAGCTGCTGCCGCCGCACAGACGATTGTAACCCACAAGGGAGCCTTTAAAGTGACGCGCCTCCAGTTTGGCGTGAATTCGGCCCCCGGGATTTTCCAAGCCCTCGTGGAACGCCTATTAAAGGGACTCCCAGGTGTTCTCCCCTACTTCGACGATGTCCTGATAACAGCGGGGAGCGAGGCAGAGCTAGCCAGGAGGTTAGATGGGGTCCTCTCAGTTTTCGAAAAAGCGGGGCTTCGCCTTCGAAAAGACAAATGCGTATTTTTCGCAAGAGAGGTCAAATTCCTCGGGTTTAAGGTAACCCCAGAGGGAATTCGCCCCTCGGAGTCCAAGGTCGCGGCCGTAAAGAATGCCCCCCGCCCCACCGCAAAGCCAGAGTTGCAGTCTTTTCTAGGGCTCCTCAATTTTTATCACTCATTTCTGCCAAGGAAGGCATCGGTCGCGGAGCCACTGCACGCCCTACTAAAAAAGGACGCGGCTTGGCGGTGGGGGGACAGGCAGGAGAAAGCATTTAAGGAGCTAAAGTCACTCCTTTCCTCGAATGCTGTCCTGACCCACTTCGATCCGAGAAAACCAGTGGTTCTAGTATGTGATGCGTCCCCGGTGGGGGTGGGGGCGGTCCTGTGCCACGTGCTAGAGAGCGGGCGGGAGGCCCCAGTGGCGTACTATTCAAGGTCCCTTTCAAAGGCTGAGCGCAATTACGCGCAAACGGATAGGGAGGCCCTAGCCATAATTGCGGGAACGAAAAAGTTCCATGACTTTTTGTATGGCCGTGAGTTTATGGTGGTGACTGATCACAAGCCGTTGCTGGGGATCTTCACTACCGGCAAACCGACCCCCCAAATTTTATCCCCCAGGATGCTGCGTTGGGCTATATTCCTCAACGCTTACCAGTACGAGCTGATTTACCGCCCAGGGAAGGAGATCTCCCATGCAGACGCACTATCCCGATCCCCTCTCCCTAGCCTAGGAGACCCCACATGCGAGGTGGAGCAGGACCACCAAGTCCTGCTGATCGAGGCCCTCGACTCACCCCCCATTATTCCGGCCGACCTCGCCAAGGCGACGGCGGCCGACAAGACCCTAGCCCAAGTCAGTTCCTGGGTTAGAAAAGGGTGGCCCACTACTTCCCCGGGTGAGGAATTCCAGCCGTTTTGCAGACGCAGAGTGGAGCTCTCCCTGGAAAGGGGTTGCTTACTCTGGGGACAGCGGGTAGTCATTCCCGAAAAGTTGAGGGCCAGGGTGCTAAAGCTACTGCACAATAGTCACCCGGGAATCGTGCGCTCCAAGGCCCTAGCCAGGAGTTTCGTTTGGTGGCCCAAGATAGACGCAGATATAGAACGGTTAGTGGGCACGTGCGAGAGCTGCCAGAGCTCTCGGCCCGAGGAATCCAAGCTACCCCACAGGGAATGGGACACGGCCCGTGGGCCATGGTCCAGGATTCACGTCGACTTCGCTGGCCCTTTCCGCGGGGCCACGTTCCTACTGGTAGTCGACTCCTACTCCAAGTGGTTGGAGGTAATCCCTATGAGCAGCACCTCCTCCGCGGCAACCATTAGGCAGTTGCGCAAGCTTTTTGCCTGCTTCGGCCTGCCAGACGTTCTCGTGAGCGATAACGCGAGTACCTTCACGTCTGCAGAGTTCAAAACATTCATGGAAAGAAACGCAATTAGGCACATCACAGCTGCCCCGTTCCACCCCGCCACAAACGGTCAGGTAGAGCGCCAAGTGCGCACTACGAAAGACGCACTGCGGCGCATGGGTCCCGGTGAGTTGAACCTGCATCTGTGCCAGTTCCTCATCTGCTACAGGACAACCCCCTTAGCCTCAGGTTTTTCCCCAGCCGAACTCCTCATGAGGAGGCGTCCGGTAACACTTTTTGACCGGATGGATCCGTCCAGGGTGGAGGATGAAGGGAGGAATATAAGCATGGGGGGAGGGAGCTCCAAAAGTTTTGCGATAGGGGACCCGGTTCACTGCAGAAACTACGCGGCCTCGGGACCAGCGTGGGTACCGGGCACAATTGTGGAGCAAACGGGGCCGGTATCCTACAGGGTCGAAACCAATTCAGGTCTACTTTGGAGAAGGCACGCCGACCAACTCAGAAGGCGAGTCACAGTGGAGGGGGCATCAGCGTTAGGGTCCTCCCCCACCCGCATTACCCAAGGGGGAGACACGGCAGAACCCGCGGATACAAACGCGTATCCTGGGTTCCCATCCACAGAGGAGGATACTTTGAAAGAGAGGGATCAGTTTAGTAATGATTTTGATTTTCCGTACCAGGGGGAGTTAGTGGAATGGTCCCCCACCCGTCCTAGCGAGAAGAGGGGTTTCAGTTCAGCCCCTGGTACCTCCAGCCCCCCCCGGTTCCTGCATCCTAGAGTACACCATAGCTCCGGCCCCTAAAAGACAGGCAGCCGGCGGGAGCTCGCCCGCCCCCGCCGCAATCTCCCGAACTCCCGAACAGGCAGCAGGAGGTGGCGGGACCGTGAGGGCATCCTCGTCGGTCCCGAGGTTCGTGCTGGGAGGGTCCCCGGGCTCCTCAGGAAATAGGCAGGGGTTCACTTCCCAGCTGTTCATTCCATTCCCGTCCCCCAAGACAAGGGCATCGCAAGCTCCCCACAGAACCACTAACGAGGCTCCATTTTCCGTTGCAGGACGAGACTCCACAGAGCCAGGAGTCACAGGCTCCCCTGTATTAGGTCAGGCGGCCGCACGCCCCAGGTGCACTTGCGGCAAGCCACAATGGTTGAGGGACTTCGTCCCATCCTAGGGGGGAGGGATGTTATGTATGCATGTACAATGTCTCTTTAAATGTATGAATGTATCTCAGCTGCTAAGGAACGCGAGCAAGCCGCCCATAGAGGGCAGCTGCGAGCGTTCAGTTTCACATGGTCCACATTCCCCAAATCACGAACAGCCGCGGGAGATTCCCCGCATGACAAAGGACTGCAGAAAACAACTACAAGTAGAGAGGCGTGACCTGGGCGAGGCCACGCCGGTAGCAGCCAATGAGCTACCGTGCAACCAGATTCAAATGTATTATGTACTGTATATAATGAGATGTACCTCCGCCATTGCCACATGTTCATACTGACCATCAATGAATAAACCTGTGTTAGTCCTTCCTGCGACTCCTTCTTTGTCTCCTGTGCAAGACCCTAAAGAGTGTGATTTGCTATGTGCTTTTGTAGTGGTTTGTTACAGCTTTAAGGCTCTCCTCTGACAACCTCACTTCAAATGAGATGATTTTTCCCATTTTTCTTCACTGTAGATATTTTACATAGCATGGATTATTTTGACCTTGGTTTTCCAGTGACAATCTTTGTCATCTCTGAATCCTTCCTTCTTTTTATTTAAAATGTGAGGGACATCTTTTGGAAAATATGCAGCCATCATGTTCGTACAGCTTTAGGTTCTCTATAACTTTTCTTCCTCAGGTTGCCTAAACCAAGGAAAGGGTTTAGAAACTGGAAGATAGCTTCTTAGTCTGCATTCACAGAGCAGAAACAGCTGCATTAGCTTACATAAAGGTTTAAAAGCTGCTCATGTTTCTTTGTATGTACTAACTCACTCACACCTGTGCTTCACCATTTCATTAATTCCAAAAAAGTCCTTCAAAATATTTTGGCACAAAAGGAATGTAGTCATATCCAGATATTCTTGACCTCTTACCTCCCTCCCCCAACCAACAGCAGCCATGCTCCATTGCAGGCGCACCCCCCCCCCCCCCAATGATGGACTCAGACACAAATGAAAGTGGATAACGGCATTGGGCCACATTTATTGATTCAAGCCCTAGTCCGAATTATAAATTTCTATTGGTAAAACGACCAATCATAATTCTTAAGGCAAGCAGGCCGAAGTAACACTGGTAAAGTACCACCCAAAATTGCCAACGGCAATTGTTACAATGTATCTATTTGTATCAATTTGTTTGTTGACAACAAACAAATTGTTGACCGTAGTCAATATCTAACTAATGACCCCACCCTCTGACGTGTATCCGTAAAATCAGGGGGTGATTCCAGCTGTCTAGTGGTAACCATCACCCCCTCGCCTGGTTCGTCGTTGACCGGACAACGTTTAAACAACTTATGCCTATCTAGTGTTGTCCAGTCAATTGCGAACCTGCCGGATACCTGTGGGTCATAAATGTTTACCTTACCAGTGCTACCCGCCAATGTGACCAAAGTCAACAGTAGCACAGACAAACCCCTATATCAAACCATAGCAACAGTGTGGGGTGGGCGAAAAAGCCAGGACTCAAGAGCCAATTGCGAGTCCCAGCCAAAAATTCCCACCCGGCCCCGAAGCGACCAAGAAATCACACTGTTAACTAGGGAGGGGGTGGAGGGGAAAAACTTCTCTGCTCCGTCGGTTCGCCAAAATGGCAGCGCGGCTGCCTCGTGGCCAGCCCCTTTTATTAGGGTGCTGGCCACGCCCCTAACTACCCGGATGGTTTCGTCCGGTGGGGGGGCCCCCGCAAAGAGCGCGGCGGCCATTTTGGCGCCACGCTTCCATTGCAGGCGCACCCCCCAATGATGGACTCAGACACAAATGAAAGTGGATAACGGCATTGGGCCACATTTATTGATTCAAGCCCTAGTCCGAATTATAAATTTCTATTGGTAAAACGACCAATCATAATTCTTAAGGCAAGCAGGCCGAAGTAACACTGGTAAGGTACCACCCAAAATTGCCAACGGCAATTGTTACAATGTATCTATTTGTATCAATTTGTTTGTTGACAACAAACAAATTGTTGACCGTAGTCAATATCTAACTAATGACCCCACCCTCTGACGTGTATCCGTAAAATCAGGGGGTGATTCCAGCTGTCTAGTGGTAACCATCACCCCCTCGCCTGGTTCGTCGTTGACCGGACAACGTTTAACCAACTTATGCCTATCTAGTGTTGTCCAGTCAATTGCGAACCTGCCGGATACCTGTGGGTCATCAATGTTTACCTTACCAGTGCTACCCGCCACCCGGAGAGGCTTCAATAAAGGCTCGACGCCCCCCCCCCAAGACCATCAGCTCGGTCGACAGGCCTGCTCGCCAATCACCCAGCAGGAGGTCCATACCTCCTCGCGACAGATGGACCCCATCCCCTGAATAAAGCCCATAATTTTGCAAACTGATGGCGGGATGATGACTGACCCGCCCCCAGCCCTTGGTCGAAAGGAATCGGGCAACAGCCCTGTTCACCATGCGCTGAGCGCGGTCCAGGGCCTGGAGGTCAAAGCCTCCCCGATAAGCGTGCCGTGGGACCATATCTGACCAAACAAGGGTTGTGGCGGGCCATACGTAATGTAAGTAGGCGAGGTCCCCGCAAATCGCATGCTTGAGCGATAAGCCAGTGACCTGACCCAAGTCATTACCCCCAAGGTGTATGATCAGAATGTCGGGCGGGTCGGCATTCCTCGACGAAAAGAGGAATGGCAAAAGCTCCCGCCACAACATACCGGGCTTACCGTACCATGTGAGATGTGCGTATGCACCCAGTCCCAGTCGGGGTCCCCAATCTGTCGCCGCAGCGTAACGCGCTGCCCTGTGCACGTAGCTATGGCCCACCAGCCATACTGTCACTGGTGTGATACGACACCCAGGGTCTGTCAAGGGAAAAAACAGGGAAGGAAGAGATACATGGTGACTCAAAAGGTACTCACGGTGGGAGTGGGCGAACATAAAACTGGAAACACTGTGAGCCCCACCTCCCCATGCTGCGTATGTCAGCCCCGGAGTACCCATAAGCAGCCGCAGTAGAGGCCGCCCCAATTCTGAATGAATGGGTGCCGTAACGGGCCCCAGGGAGGCCGACGCTAGCCAGTGCCTTCCCAGTTACCTTCCAAAACTGAAATTTAGTGAGGGGAGACCCATCTTGGTGACAGAAAAACGGGCCATGGTGCGTGCCACGCAGTGCAAGGAACTCTTGTAGGGCACCAACCGGACAGATGTCTGCCAAGGAACATCGTAGCAGTCTTACTCCACTGCCTACGCCGTGCTGATCTGTTTTAGAGGAGCGTATCCTCAACTGAGCCCAATCATTGCAAACATAGACATCTTCGAGTTCCAGTGCCCTACGACTTGCATCCGCCTTAGACAGCATCACAAGCTTGCTGATGCGGAGCGCTCCAAAAAAGGCCACCGTTGTAGCCGCACGAAACAGGGCTGCCTCATACCTATCGAAACATAGGTCCTGCCAGCCTCGTGCCAGTTGGGTAAGTACCCCAGGGGAAATTGGGTGACGGTCGTCCAGGCAACGCCCACGTTCCCGCACCCACCCCTCCAAAACATGTCTCACACGGAAATCAGCGGTACTGTCCGCATGACCCCCCACTTTGGCCATAAAAGCCAGTGCTGATAGCCTGGATGCTATGGTGCGGGGTGCCAGGCCCTGAGCGTGCAGGTAAACTATGAAACGGAGGATGTGGGCCACTGGGATCGGCCAGGTATCTGGCAGGTGAGATTGGGTACAGAAGGTCCGAAAGGAAACCAACGCGTGGTGATACGCCTTACGCGTGCGTGGCGCCAGTGACATGCCGATCGCCCGGTTCACCTCTCCTTGCCAAAGGTCCATATCTCCTGCGGTAGTGGCGAGGGAAATTCCTCCGCATCCGAGGCCAAGGCACGGAACCGGGAGATCTGCAGGCAGGACAAAGCGTCAGGAATATCATTATTCACCCCCGGGACATGCCTGGCCCTGAACAGTACATTGAGGCGCAGGCTGCGCAACACAAACTGGCGCCAAGGTCCATGACCCTGGGAGATTTAGAGGTCTGTGAGTTGACAATGTGGACAACGGCCGCATTGTCACACCAGAAATGCACCACAGAGTTGGCCCACTCCTCACCCCATAGCATCAAGGCCCCCAGTATGGGAAAAAATTCCAAATATGTGAGATCCCTCAGGCGACCCGTGCCTGACCAGGCTGGTGGCCATCCACCATATGCCCACTTCCCATTGAAGTACATCCCATAACCAAGAGATCCCGAGGCATCAGACTGAATTTGAAATTGGGGCGAAGCCAGGAAGTCTGACCTCCAAAATGAGACCCCATTGAACTCCCTCAGGAACTGTAGCCATACGTGCAGATCTGCCCTGATGCCCCGTGTCAATCTCGCCCTATGATGGGGCCTGGATAAGCCTGCCATGGCGTCACACAAGTGCCGAGCAAATGCCCTGCCAGGTGCGACCACCCTGCAAGCGAAATTGAGGTGTCCATGTAGCACCTGCAGTTCCCGAAGGGATGCCTTGCGCTTGGCCAGCAAGTCCGATATAAGGGCCACTATCCTGGACACCTTGTCTTCGGGCAACCTAGACGCCTGGGCCACCGTGTCAATTTCCACCCCCAGGAACACTAATTTATTAGATGGGCCTTCGGTCTTTTCGGGCGCTAAAGGGACACCAAGTTCCTCCATTAGCGTCTGAAATGTGTTGAGGAGACGTGTGCACGTGTCCCAGCCCCGTTCACCCCCGAATAAAAAGTCATCCAGGTAATGGGCTACAGACCGAGACCCTGACCTACGGACAAATGCCCACTGCAGGAAGGTACTGAAACGCTCGAACGCCGAGCAGGAAATGGAACAGCCGAATGGCATGGCTTTGTCAAAATAATATTCACCTCGAAATTTGAAACCCAGCAACTCAAAGTCACCAGAGTGCACTGGTAAGAGGCGAAAAGCCGACTTAATGTCACACTTAGCTAACAGTGCACCCGGGCCACATGAGCGCACCATGCGCAACGCCTGGTCAAAGGATGTATACCTGACAGAACAAAGGTCATCAGGGATAGCATCATTGACCGAGTGGTCGGCTGAGTAGGACAAATGATGAATCAGGCGGAACTCGCCCGGGGATTTTTTGGGCACTAGTCCTAGAGGAGACACTTTAAGGTTGGGGAACGGGGGTGCGGGGAAAGGGCCAGCGACCCTGCCCGCAACAATCTCCTTATTAATGCTGGCAGCAGCCACCTCCTCCCTCCCCCTAAGTGACAACAGGTTGGGTGCATCCTGCGGTGACCTATCCCCAGTGAAAGGAATACGAAAACCCAGCTGAAAACCCTGAAGGAGGTACACAGCGTCTGCTCTCCTTGGGTACAATGCAAGCCAACGCTCAAGCATGTCGACATTAATTGGGGAGGGGGCCTTTCGGTGAACCCGCCCCCTCCGTGGCAGTCCTGCCTGCCCCTTGTCCGCCCCTACCCCTGCCCCTGTACCCTCCCGGTCTGGGACAGGCGGAGGCAGCATGGGGGCCACCACAAGAGGGGCACTCATGCTTGTACTTGCAATTTTTCTTGTTGCAAGAACCATTGGACGAGAAGGTCCAGCACAGCAGGTGGGCTGGAACCCCCTGCCCCGCCACTTGGCGGGGGACCTGTACCGGGGCCGCTCGTTGGACCACATGTCCACAATGGTATCTCTCCCCAGGCGCCAGGCACGTGGGGGTCATATACAGAAGCCACAGCTTCTGGCAGGGCTCGTCCCACCTCATCTCCGGGTGCAGTGGAATTCTCATGCGGAATTCTTCGTCGTAAGCCAGCCACGCTGGGCCCGGGAAGTCAACCATAGCCCGGTAAATGTTGTCCAGATACTGGACCATAGGGATGGCCAAGTCCGGCCTAGCCCTGAGGTAAACGGCCATGTAAATCAAGTACGCTGGCAGCCAATTTGCCCATGTGCGTGGCGGCTTATGACGACGTGCCTGCTCCTTATCCTTCTCATCCAGCCCTTCCCTCTCTTCTTTGGTCGGCTCCCTATTTAGAAGGGAGAAGATATCTACATACTCGCCCTTCCAAATCTTTTCCTTGGTGGACTGGGCCAGATGGTCCCCCAGGGGCAAGGAATACTCTGCTGTTGGCAGAGCCGACACCGGCAGAGAGGGAACTGCGGGCAAAGCAAAGGGGGCCTGAGCCAGCCCGGGGATCCCCAACACATTTCCTAGCACATTGGGGGCGCCACCCCGCCCCAGGCCCTGGATCAAAGGTAAAGCCGCTTGGTGTGCCAGGGGCCATTGGACTGCCGGACCACCCAATCGAGGCCACGGCCATTGAACAGCCCCCCCCCAAGGAAGTCAGTTGTGTGGGTGCATTAGCTTGAACTGCATACCCACCCGATGCACCCCCACGGGCCGCCCCCACCGGGGGTTCCGGCCCGCTGGGGGCGTCGGAGCTCACGACCGAAGCTGAGCTCGTCGACGGGGCCAGACCAGCACCAGACTGCTGCACCTGTGGGGTGGGGAGCTGCGAGGCAGTGGCCGCCACCGGCCCATGCGCCTCAGGCGGCTCAACCCGAACCATCGCCGGCCGCTGTTCGGCGGCCAAAGGGGGCACCTGGAATCCCAAGGGCACCCCTGTTTGGTTAGCCCTCGCCAAGGACGCTTCAAGGGCCGCAACCCGGGCCAGGAGGGCCTCCACATCGACATAGGCCCCGGCCCCAACAGGGGGCAAATGGGAAGCCGGCCCATGAATCACGGGTACCTGTCCAGGTCCCTGAGCCCCCGAGGCCACATAAGGCCAAGCGCCCATGCTCGGCCCTTGGGCAGCCATGGGCACGCCCTGCAAAGGCAGGGTGCCCAACCATCCTCCATGACTCGCACCCCCCATGGGGAACTGCGGGCCAGAGCAAGAGGGCCCAGCCACGCTGACCATGGCAGGGGCGGTGGTCGCTGTTCGCGGGCCAAGGGCCGAGGCCCCTTCCGGGGCAGCCGGTATACACCGCGCTCCGGGCCAAGGAGCTACCGATCCCATCCCACCGTTCCCGGTGGGCTCCGCTAAAGGCGGCTGCGGAACGGGCGCAGTCGCGGTCCTCCGACCCGGCTGACGCCTCCGCGCCGATCGAGCCACGTTCGCGGCTGCCTTCTTCTTCGAGGGCATGGCTAAGGTAGCTAGGAAGCCTAAAACAAGAGAAAGCTGCCCGAAAAAGGCTTCCCCAAAAGGACACGAGCGACGGAGGTCAGGAGGAAAAACTTCTCCACTCCATCGGTTCGCCAAAATGGCAGCGCGGCTGCCTCGTGGCCAGCCCCTTTTATTAGGGTGCTGGCCACGCCCCTAACTACCCGGATGGTTTCGTCCGGTGGGGGGGGGCCCGCAAAGAGTGCGGCGGCCATTTTGGCGCCACGCTTCCATTATATATGGTCCTCTTTTGGATCTTCTGGCACTAGGTAATTTTTACATGAAAGAAGTTACCATTAGAATTTATATGTAGTTTATGTATACTTAACCCTTTATTTTAAAAAGCCGGGGAATTCAATTCTTCAATTAACCTCTGGTTTATGAAAGCAGGGTTTTGTACTTCAAAATAGCAATACTGTACATGGCACAGTAACCCACCCACCCACCCACTCAAAAAAGGTATTGCGCTCATGTTTCCAGTAGGTAGAGTGGAATAGCAATGTGGAGTAGGAATTTTGAGCACACCAATGTCAGCAGTGAAGATGGGACTTTCTGTGAAATAAGAGGTCTAGATTAGACTGCCCAATTCATAAAGAGGACCACGTCTTAGATAAAAATGTTACCAAATTATTAACCTACCAATTTAGAGCAAAAGTAACCATTCAGGAGTCAATGAACCAATGTTAATATGGGTACCTGAGCTATGCTCGCTTGCAAAGCATCCAGAATGGCCAAAAGGCTGATATGGAGGATAAGACCAAGAAGGGCCAGACAGAAGGAACCACAGAGACCAGAAGAAACAATGTTGCTTTTGTATTTTTGTAAGAAAGGGACAGTAAAAACAGCAGTAGATAGTGTTACTTGAGGCCAAAGAACAGTGTGGGTCTGAGGGAATATTTGTTGACGGTGGCTGCAGTAAGCAGGTTGGAGGGCCACACTGAAAATGGTATGGGGCCAGGTGTGGCCTACAGTAATCAGATTGGGGGCTCTTGGTCTAAAGAATACCCTCTAGTGCTCATTACCATTCACAAAGAGAGAGCAAGTAGGGTGGAAAAATCCAGAACCTTGCTCAGTGGAACATAGATTCAGGGAAATGGAATCCCTAAGAATGTCTGTGGATGAAATCCTATGCTATGCCTAAAAATTGTTCCTAGATGTCAGTTTTATTTATTTATTTATTTAGCAAACATATTGTAGCCCTATGCTATTGGCTGAATCCACAGCTGTATGGACTGAACCAATTCAAGATGCTCTGCTAGTATTCCCAATTGCTGTAGACCAGGGGTAGGCAACCTACAGCCCATGGGCTGAATCTGGCCCATGGCACCAAATAATCCAGCCCCTGCCCTCATTCCAGCTGCCGTGACCACAGCTGGAATTGACCATGGACTCATTTAAGGCTCTTGTAAATGGGGGAGGGGGACCACTAGTCCAACCTCCTCAACTGTCTGAGGGAGCATGACCCAGCCTCTGACTTTAAAAGGTTGACAACCCTTGCTGTAGACTAGGGATTCTCATCCTGCATCCTGCGAGCCAGATGCAGCCCATGGCAACATTCTATGTGGCCTACCACCATCTCCACCACACCAGGAAGTGTCATGTGTTAGCAGAAGGGCAAATCACATCTTAGGTGCCATTTAGCAACTATTGATCCTATTGTGACTGATAGAAGCTGCTTAATGCTGCTAAGAAATCAACCATAGCTAACCAGGAATTCTAGTGATGGTACTGACCAATCATGCTTCCATTTTTTTCATGTGGAAGCTAAGGCCCCAAAATATTTGATTAGGCATAATATGTTTTCACAAAGAAAAGTTGCACATGAGCACTTTAATGAAATTGATCTCATAAATGGATGAAAAGTTGCAGAGTAACTCTGCTTGTGTAACTCAACAGTACACAAGCAGTAGTGGGCATTGCACCAAGGTGGAAATGCTACTCAAGAAGCATTCGGCATGCACATTGGGTGATCAATTCAAAGAGGAACCACACAGCTGATTACATAATCAAATTGCACAATTCTTATTGCTTGGTTAAACACCCAGCATGTTTACACAGGCAGAATATTACAAGTATGTTCACTTTAGACAAACAGGTTTCTAGCCACTGAGTAATTGTAGAGCTTTATATTGATTGATTGGTTGATATAATAAATCTCAATTCCTCATACATATTACATATATTCCAGTGCTACAGGAAATTCAACAGAAAACTACTTCTCTCCCCAGTATTTTGTCCTTTGAATGACAATGATGTTATACTCCTCACACAAATGCTTCATTATATCTATAATTTACCTTTTGATCAAATGAAATATCCTTCAGGTCACTCCATTCCCTCCACCCAACCAGCCTTTTTCCTAAGGACACATTATTTGGTAGAACTAACCTAGTCACATCATCTGCCATGAATAGTAGGCTGCTGAAAAAAGAAGAAGCTTAAAAAGATGAATCCACATAGTCCAGTGTTTTGATATTCACTGAGGCTAGCCAGACACCTCTGGGAAACCTTGAAGCAGGACCTTAAGGTAATAACTCAGTCCTGTTGCTGCTTTCTATGAATGTTAGGATGCTACAAATTCAAGAAATTAAAAAGAAATGTCCACATAGTCCAGTGTTCTGATTTTTAGTGAGACTAACCAGACACCTCTGGAAAACCCTGAAGCAGAGCCTTAGGGCAATAGCTCAGTCCCATTGCTGATTTCTACAAACTATGTATCTTTTTATGTCCTTAACTCAGATTACAAGAACCCATAATCCTCCAAGTCTAGTAGTGTGGATTATTTGCAATCAACAAAAGATAGAAAAATATGTAGTGAAATTATGTCTCTGTTTCTCACAATCAAGGGGTGATATAAGTTTCACGCTGAGTCTTGAAATTTTGCGACATTCACATACCTATTAGTGGGATTTCTGAAGGCTCTGTTGCACAGAGCTTCTCAGTTGTCATATAAGATACAATATGTTGTAGCTGGCATATCATGGATCAGTGGTCTGACATCTGAAGAAAAATGGCTGGTAGCCTTTGTTTTTGAGTTTTTTTCCCTACACCAGTGATAGCAAACCATTTAGAGACTGAGTGCCAAAACTGCAAGCCAATACCCACTCTGTGCTGGGGGAAGGGAGGAAGTGATCCCATTGGGCTGCTGGGCAGAGGGGCAGGGTGAACTCTGTGCTGGGGAGAGGGAAGAAGCTCTTCCATTGGGCTACTGGGCAGGGGGACAGGGCAAACTCTGTACTGCGGCAACAGCGCACATGCCCACAGAGAGAGCTCTGAGTGCCACCTCTGGCACGTGTGCCATAGGTTTGCCACCACTGCCCTACACATTTATCCAATCCATCCAGACTGGATTACTGGTTCAAGTCAGTTTCATCAGTGATACTCTGGTCTAGTGTTGGTATTTACAACAAACAAATATGTCTGATTCCTTTATATACCACCTATTTGCACCTATTTTTGTGGGTTTTTTTTTTTTGTACCTCTGATTTGGAAAGAGTAAGAGCAATCATATGAATGCACTGCTTGGAAAGAAGCTTGTAGGGGAATAAATACAGGGAAGGGACTGCAGGAGTTACCAAACTGCAATTTTACATTAAATAGTAATGCATAGCATAAAGGAAAGTAAATATTTACTTTACATTTACATTAAAGTTGTATTATGCTTCAGCTTTGGTGACATTCAACTTCACTCTGCTAAAATACTGTATGTTTGTTAAGCATTTCTTCATTTCTTATTAGTACTTCTTCATTTCTTATTATTTCTTATTTATGAAACTCTGTACTCACATGCATATTAATAACTCATGAGTTATTAATATAAGTTAATTAAACTCATTATCCAAAACTATTTTATAATTTCTAAAGATTATTATCATTATAGTGAAAGAGCCAGAATGCACTGCTTTAAAGGCATACACCTATCAACTTTAGCTTCCCTGAAATGGATGGTAACATGGCAAGCATAAATATCTCCTAGGCCAGGGATTCTCAACCTGCAGCCCATGGGCTGGATGTGGCCTGCAGCACCATTTCATGTGCCCGCCCCCACTGCCTCCAGCACACCAGGAAGTGTCATGTGGTGGAGGAAGGGCAAAATCGCCCTCTGGCCCCCAAAGCTGACTGAGGGAGCATGACCCAGTCCTTTGCTTAAAAAGGTTGAAAACTCCTATCCTAGGCAAATAATTTATAGGTAGATGAAACGAATTAAAAATGCTTTATTTTCATTTACAATACATAGCATTTGAACTCTTTTGTGATTCAAATCCATAATAATACCATTCTCAACTTCTGTTTTTCTTTAGCTTTAAAGGAAACTGCAGTTTATTCCTGGACTTGGAGCATACTACATCATTTCCTACTTGGCAACCAGACGAGTACTCATATCCAACATGTTTTGGAGATTTCTTCTGTTTCAGAAAAAGCATCAAACAATGAGTGAACTTATACTAAGTAAAATCTGTGCATTTTTATTTATTCAAAGTGCTTGGTCACATTCCAGCCCTAAAGCTCTAAAGATGAGACATATAGTATGGTTTTAATATAGTTGCTAAGCAACTACTTTACAGACTTACAAATCCCATTCTCTTATTTACTACTGATAACTGCAGTGTAGGAATGACTTCTCAGCAATGACTGGAATCCAAGAAGGCATATAGTCTAAACAAGAGGCTGCCTTACCCTGAAATTTTGAAGTGAGATCTATCTCCAATTCTTCCTCAAGTTGTTTTTAATCCCAATATAGAGATAGGAATGCCTTTCACAAGTTGAATAGCACAGAGGATGAACTTTTTTTAGCATGTTGAGTATGATGATATCATGAGAGCATCAGTTGTGAAATAATCACATTTTTATAAAATTTTAAAAATGCCTTTAAAAATTCCTTAAAAATCCGCCAAAACCACATCCCAGACTCCAAAACGACTAACCGTTCATACTAGCCAACCCACAGTGGTTTTCTCCCAGCCATCCCCCACACCCGCTGCATGATCCAGGTCTTCATGCCCCTACAAAAGGGTAAAAGCTGTGCCTGGAGACGAAGTTCAGTAGATAGGAGGTTCCACAGGGCCAGAGCAGACACAGAGAAGGCCCTCCTTCTAGTGCTAGAGAGGTGAGACTCTCTAGCCAATGGAACTATACGAGAGCCCCTCTGGTCCACTCTAGTGGGATGGGCAGATACCCTTGGGGTGATGCAGTCTCTTAAGTTCTTAATAAACTACAGACTGAAATATATTGTGAAGCCAAAGCCCATATATGAGTAACAATATTGTCATATGGAATATACCGTGCTGAAAATATAGCCTACAACACACGCACAATACTAAGGTATCTACTACTCAGTAATACTTAGTAGTATTTTTGTATTGAAGTAAAAATTTGTATTCAAGTAAAAAATTCAGTGGCTCAAGCAGAAGGTCAGCAGTTCAATTCCCGAATACTGCAGGATGGAATGAGACCCTGTCTTTGTCCCAGCTCCTGGCAACCTAGCAGTTTGAAAACAAGAAATTGCAAGTAGATAAATAAGGATCACTTCAGTGGGAAGGTAAACAGTGTTCTGTGAGCTCTGGTATCTAGTCATGCCTGCCACATGACCATGGAAATGTCTGCAGAAGCAGACAGTGCTGGCTCTTTGGCTTTGAAACAGAGATGAGCACTGAACCCTAGAGTCAGATATGACTGGCTTTCAAGCAAAGGAAACTTTTACCTTTAAAAACAATTCAATTAATAGGTAAAGACTAGAAACAAATTTATCTATTTCTAATGAAAGAAGCAAGTAGAGTTGGCCACCATTTTATTCTGAGTGGCATGTTGCACAAACTCATGAGTCCATGTAACTTATATATTCTCTTCTAATATAACTGTTCCCTTCGCATGATGACAATCATTGACTTTCAGAACTTCACATATTTGTTTCATTTTCTGGCTACACTTAATGCTACTGGTACCAATGCTATATTTACTGTGAATCATGTTTATCTAAATTGAATATGAAGAAAACCACTGTAGGGAAAAGTAAACAGAGAAACAATTATTCCAGATGAAACATTGGGGAGAGGGGAATTAAAATTAAAAATCATAACTTGTATATATTATTCATTTCACTTCTTGGCTTCCTAGAGTTAAAGCTCATGCAATGTTTATGTGACTGATGTCCCTTTTTATTGTTTCTGAACTGCACAGTAGTACATGGATTAATATGTGGCTAACAATTCCTAAGCCACTTTGCTTCTCTTTCTTTTTTAAAGTGAAATTCAAAATTTAGTTTCTATTGATATTAATTTTTGGTTGTATTTCCATTTATTTTTGAAGACAATTTATCTTGTTTTGATTCATCAGATTTGCTGATATTGTGAACATAATTAATGTTCATTTATAAGGCCCATTCCAAAGAAACCCAATTTAGCAACAGAAGATCTCGACAATACCTGTATACAATGAATATTCTTCTTCCTCACCCTCTTCAGACTAGTCAGTATGATGCTTGGATAACAAGCACCACAGTGGACCAGATTCTTTTCATCTACGGATCAGATTGTGTTGTAGGATGGAAGTTTTCTTCCAGAATTGGATTATTACCAGATTTTAAAGAAAAACGAAACAACTCCTGAAAGAAAGAAAGAAAGATCTAGTTGGCGATACTGTGGTTGATAAATTCATTGTGTACTATAAGTATGTGGATCCTTTTCTTGAGAAAGGAACTTAACTAATCAAAATAAAGTTGGTAAGAAGGGAATGGTTATTACTGTGTTTAATAAAACTGTTTTGTGAATATAGAAAACCTATAGTGGTTGCTCTCATAACTGGAGCCAAGAAAAAGAAGTGGTTTCCCAATGGATTGCTTGTCTGTAATGACATAGTCCACTGTTAGTTCTTACAAATGCATTATTTTGTGATCTATGCTGGATAGCATATGGAACAGTTCAAAGGCATTTGTACATCAAAATACCCATAATATTATGTAGAATTTACTTAAGATTACAAGATATGCATTGCTACTTTGATATTAACATCAAGCACTCCTTGTATATCTGAGTGATTTTGTACAAAATCCAAGGCAGGAATATGTGTGAAAGTGTGAGTAGATATAAATATAAACAAGGATGATGTAGGACAGGAGTTCTCAACCTTTTTAAGCCAGGGGTCTGGGTCACACTCCCTCAGACAGCTTCCAGGGCCAGATGACCATTCTTCCCTTTCTTCACCACATGGCACTTCCTGTCATGGTGGAGGTGGTGGGGTCCCACATGAATTGGTGCTGCAAATGGTGCTGCAGGCTGCATCCGGCCCATGGGCTGCAGGTTGAGAATCCCAAATGTAGGGTCTCTTTATTTTAGCAAGCCTTCTAACAGAGTCCTAAATAATGGTAATTTTGTCAGGCTGCCAACATCGGGGCTAGATGATTCTCCTCTTAAATGAACTGTATCTAGTTAAAGAGAATTCACCAATGGCTCCTCATCATCCTGCGCTGGCTTCTATCCTGAGGTCAGTGTTGGTTACACATCTTTATAAAATAACTTGAATGAAAATGTAGAGGGGTGACATCAAACTGAAAGGAATATTGAACACTTCAGAAGACAGAATCAGGATTCAAGATGACCTTAACATAGTGAAGAACTGGAACAAAACAACCATGCATGTAAGGATTTCCATTGCATTTTATATCTTAGATATTTTTTTAGTTAATTGAAACTCTACTTCCTACTTAAGTTGTGCACAAATGGCATTTCAAAAGAGGGGATTGATCATTCACAGTGACATTAACACAGTTTTCTTTTTTTTCCAAATCATTTTTTTTTTGCACTGCCACTGCACATGGGAACAACTGCAACTTGGATGGCAGCCTGGTCACCATCTTGCTTCTTCCAAAATCCTCATTTCATAACATTGTTCTACAACATTGAGGTGATGGTACAGAAAAAGAAAAGAGGTGGAGAAACTTTGGAAAAAATTATCTGAACTGACCCACTTATAGAGAGAAAGAAAAGAAAATGCTTGGAATATGCCTCAGAACTTCTGGCTCATGACGTGCTCTTCTTCAGTGTTCTGTATCTTCCTCAGGTCTTCCAAAAACTACATTTTGGAACATTCATTGTATATCCCCCCCACCTCCTAGGTCAGAAGATGCAGCTGCTTCCTTGGTCTGAAAAAAGACACTGCTGTGCTGAGCTCCTGGCAAAAGGTGAAACATGTTTTGAACCATATATTTCACTATGAAACAGCTTTTCTGCTTCATTCTCATAGCCCAATAGGACTTTTCTATTATTATTATTATTATTATTATTATTATTATTATTATTATTATTATTATTATTATTATTATTATGACTGCATTTGTCTGTCTGCTTGTTTGATTCGTTTTTGTCTATTACACAGCACATTATCCATCTGTTGCTTTACACATACTCCAGAATCTGGAAAAGCACTTTATAATTAGTCACCTTATGACAGTTTCCTCTGGATTTTTATTAATTTATGATAAGCTGGGAGTTCAGATGATCACACAGAGAATGTCAATACATGCACACACCCCTCATAATTATAAGATGCACAAGAATCCTGAATACAATATTATTATATAATAATACAGTCATACATCACATAACGATTTATTCACATAATGATGCAGTTTTTATGCTAGGGCGATACCTCACATAATGCTAAAAACCACTAAAAATGGTCACTATCTGAGGTATTTGGTATAGGAACCTTGGATAACGACCATTTTTTGGTCCTTATCCGAGGTATCGCCCATTTAAATCGCATAGTGCTAAAAATTGCATAGCGACCTGTAGAGAACTTCGATGGTTGATGCGAATAACTCATGATCAAAAGTTCATTTAAAGTTGTTTATTTGGGGAAAAGGTATCCATGCTGGGTTCCGAGGGGTCTCGGAGGGAGGTTAAAGGTAGGATGAGGGAAAGAGGGGAAAAACATACATGGGATACATCATAGGAGCATTGCATTCTGGTACATGTAGTTGAGACAGTTTGATATTACATCTGACAAAAACCCTTCTAATATCACACTGATGAAAAGAACACAAGTACAAGAACAACAGCCGCCTATAGCGTCAGACATAACTTTCTGAATAAATGTGTGTGTTGGGCTAAAAGAAGCGGTTGGTCAGTATGTCTGCTGTTTGGTCTTTCATGTCACAGTGTATTACATTGATGAAGCCTGCCCTAGACATCTGCCTAACGTGTTTGTGTTTATGTGTCTGGATCTGTGACCCACGGCCTCAGCTTTGGAGATTTCAATAGCTGCATTGTTATCTTCGTGGATGGAATGGGATGAGATGGCTTCTTCCAGATTTCAGAGAGTACGTCATTGAACCAGACAAGGTTGTTGGCAGCCATAGATAGGCATACGTATTCCTCCTCTGCAGTAGATGTAGCTACTATTTTCTGTTTGCCGGTGTACCAATATACTGGGCTGTTGTTCAGGAGGATTAGGTAACCAGAGGTACTTGTTCTTGTTTCTTTGTCCCCGGCCCAATCTGCATCGGCGTAGCACGATAGCTCAGGCCTGTCAGTTATCTCTGGGGTCAACAACAGGCTTGCATCCATTGTGCGCTTCATGTACCTTAACAGTCTCTTGACGGCATTCCAGTGATGGACATTTGGATTGCTCTGGTGTTGTGAAATCAGGTTCACGGCCAAAGTTATGTCAGGCCTGGTCCAACAAGCAATGTGAAGTAATGACCCAATGGTCGATCTGTACAGTGTGTTTTCCTCAAACGCTTCTCCATCATTGTATGTGTTTTTTCTGGAAGTCCGTCTGCATGGGCGTCCCACAAGGGTTGGCATCTGCCATGTTACAGCTTCCCAGGAGCTCCACTATCTTTTCCTTTTGGGACATTGTGAAGCCATTTTGGATTTTGGATATCTGCATGCCTAGGTAGCTATCTTCCCTATGATCTTTAGTGAGAGATGTTCCTGGAGACGTCTGGTGAACTCATCACATTTGGATTTGCTCTTTCCAAAGTATAACAGGTCATTGACATATACCAGCAGTTTCTCTATCTCATCATGGGACTTCCTTGTGAAAACACATTTATCTGATGTGGTGGCGATGAAACCTATCTGTTCCAGAACCTTGGATTAGCACTCATAGCACCTCTTCCCTGATTGTCTGAGTCCATACAGGCTTTTATGGAGGAGCCAGGTTTCCCCTTCATTCTTCCCGAAGCCAGGGGGTGCTCTCACATAGATCTCCTTGTTCAATTGAGCATGCAGGTATGCAGTCTGCACATTGAATTGGTACACATGTTCTTTCAGTACAGATGCCATCACCAACGCAGCCTTGACACTCACTGGTCTCACTGTTGGTGAATACGTGTCGGTGTAGTCATCTGGGTACTTTTGGGCAAACCCCTGTGCCACAAGTCTGGCTTTGTACAGGGTTTGGTCATCTTCTAGTGGCTTAACCTTGAACACCCATTTTGTTCCAATTGTGTTCTGGTGCTCTGGAACATTTGCGGCTGTATACACATTCAGGTCTCTGAGGCTCTTCATCTCCTTTTGCATGGCAGCCTCCCACTTCTCTCTTTCCTTTTGTGGCAGTAGGAGGGTGTCTTCGAATTTCTCGGGTGCAGTTAAGTTGTGATTGATGGTCATCACGAAATCCCCTAGCCTCTTGGGTGGTTGGTTTCTGGTTGACCTTACCAGTCTCTGGCGTTGAGTGTCAGAAGTCCCAGGTTCATCCTTGCACTCGATGGGGCCTGTGCTTAGGGCAGCGTTTCCTCCTCATCATGGGGATTTGGTTTGTGTCCTGACCCATTGAGGTCATGGCCTGAGGTCTCTCTTTGGCTGCTACTGATTGTTTGCTCTACGGTCAACATTTCATTTGAGTGTAGTCTACTCCAGTTGGCGTTCTCATGGAAGCTTGCCAATCTAGATGCTACTAGTTGGAGGTTGGAATCAAGGAACCAGTAGGCCTTTGAACCTGGTTCATATCCCAGGAACCTTAACCTCCTTGATACTTTGTCCCCTTTTCTCCTCAACTGTTTTGGCATATGCACATCAGCAAAGACTCCAAAAATGTGAAGGTGGGACAATCTGGGTTTTCGGCCGTACATGATCTCATACGGTGTTTTTCCTATTACACTGGACCACAGTCTGTTCAAGGTATAGTTGGAATATAGTAGGGCTTCTCCCCAGTATGAGAAGCTTAGTCCGGCATCTTCCAGCACACATCTGACCATGGACTGGAGCACCCCATTTCTCCGCTCAGCAACCCTATTTTGAAATGCCAAGAATGGGGCGGTCTTGTAGTATATCATTCCTTTGTCGTTGATCCAGTCCTCCAATTCCTTTGAGAGGAATTCTGATCCCCGATCCTTCATTATCCATTTTATTTTGATGTTGTACTGCGTTTCTGTTCTTCTATAGAATTCTTTGAACTTGGAGAGAGTCTCTCCTTTGGTCTTGAGTGTGTACACGAAACCATACCTACTGAAGTCATCAACGATTGTCAAGTTGCTGTAGCTGGTGTCCAGGGATGTGGTTGAACTGACAGTAAGGTTCTGGGATGCAGTCTGTCAGATTCAAAAGGTTAGCTTGCCTTTCTTCTCTAAGGCTGAAGGGGGAGCTCTCTTGTCTGAAGTCATGTCCATCTTCAACTTGCCTGTAGAGGGAGTGTTGGTATGGCTGCACATGCGTGAGACTCATTCTGTGTTCGTCTCCATCGGAGAAGGATCTCTGTGCCGCTTGTCTCGCCAGTGGAGTTTTGAAGCCTGGTGGAGGGTCGGTGTCTTCTCCCCTGGTGCTGCCCGGAGGTGCTCCAAAGGATGGACATTGCCGCTGGTATGCTGGAGGAGGATTGATCATCGTGGAGTCGCTGCAGAACTCTTCTTCAGATGGGGGTTGTCAGACTTTGACCTTGCGCCCTCCCCGTTGCGCCTCTTCGCGCAGTTTTGGTGTGGGGGTCCCCTGGTTCTTTGTTTCTGTGGCTTAGGGGCCGGCATCTTGTTTTTCCCATTTTCCCGCCCTGGGATTCGAACCCTCGGCTGCCATTTGTTGTTGGTCGGCCATATTGGTCGCATTTGAAAACAGTGCCAGGGTATCGTTTCCTGCCACCTCTGGGTATGGGGCATTAGCATGGAGGCTTACCGCTTTGGAGGGCTGGAGTTTGTCTTCTTCTCCCATCAGCACCAGTAGTTTGGAGATGGAGACCATTCTCCCATTCGACCGGTTGATGATCCTGAGCAAGGTGGACCTTGGGATGCTCTCATCACTGGTACCTTTGTCATTTGTCCTTTTGGGAATGGCTCTGGTGTCCGCTTTTGATTGCTTCTCCTCTTGGTTTTTGACTGGGTCGCTGGCGGTTCCAATGGGGGTGATTTGTGGTTTTGCCTTTGATGCTCCTGCGCGGAGCTTTCTTGTTCTGGGTATCTTCTCTGGACTTTGGATCTTATTCTTGAGTTAAATTCACAACCATCCTCTGCTACCACTTTGTAGAGAACTTCGATGGTTGATGCGAATAACTCATGATCAAAAGTTCATTTAAAGTTGTTTATTTGGGGGAATGGTATCCATGCTGGGTTCCGAGGGGTCTCAGAGGGAGGTTAAAGGTAGGATAAGGTAAAGCGGGAAAAATATTTGTATATATACATGGGATACGTCATAGGAGCATTGCATTCTGGTACATGTAGTTGAGACAGTTTGATATTACATCTGACATGACCAACTTCGTGGAATGGAGTTTGGTCATTCCATGAGGTTCTACTGTATTAGAATTGCAGAGTTGGAAGGGACTCTATGGATCATCAAGTCCAATACTTCTTAAGAAGGCATAATGGGGAATCAAAATTCCAACTATACCAAAACCAGCGAGCTATCCAGCAGAATCTTTTACATGCCATTTGCATAATTTCTCCTTCTTTGAAATCAGTCTGAAAGGAAATTTGTTTTCTGTCACATCCATTCAGATTGGTCAAGAATCTTGTAGGATAAATTTTCTTAGCTCTTGGTTTGAGTTTGCAAATTGTCTTGGCTATTCTTAAATTTCCAAAAACAAAGTCCCTTGGCAGCAGTTATACACAATGATGTCCATTATCACTTTGTACAACTGAGCACATGTATTCTTACTAACTTTAAATGGGATTTCATACTTGAATGTACATCAGAATCTGCATCCAAATGGACATCACGTTAGGTTGATCAACATCTTCTGGATGCCCATCTATATTCAGCCATCAATATTACCTTTTCACTAACAGTATACATTAAGATTATGAAATGACATAAGGAAAATGTAGGATAATTCCCAACAAAACACCAGTGTTTATGCTGGAGTCTTATCCTGGCTTATTACTATTTTAACGTGGAAGCAGGCGTGAACGGTGTAAACATGAAGGGAAAGTAGAAACCATTCAAAAGAGTAAATTCTCCAGAAAGTATATTCTCAAAAGTATAATGCTTTATGTATCGTTCATCAAAAGGTTACAACAAAAATAATTCCACTACGGGTAAAAGGTTCTCATTCAACTGGAACTTATCAACATGTAACGCAAAACTGGAAGTATGTAACAAAAATAATTCCTCTATGGGTGAAGTATAATACAATCACTTAGTCAGCTGTTGCCAAAATATCTTTCTAAGTCGATACTAGTTAATACTACTTTTCCAAACTTATTGTTCCTTCTTCAGGAAATCTACATGAAAGAATTAGAAAATATATATATTAAACATCATGCAGGGGCTAATACAGTATATTTTGCTTAACTAAAAGTTTTTTCACAGAAATATCTTATTCACAGAAAAATTTTATTCATTGCAATTCCTATGTATTAGCTCCAAAGCCTCATTAAGTGTAGCATAATAGCTTACCTATTTTTTTATGAAAGTAGTTATTTTGTCGCATCCTCGCCTCCATGTATATTCTCTAGGTGTGTATGGATGTTAGCTATCTAAATGAAAAGTTTTCCTTTATACTGATAAGGAGGCTGCTCAGGTGTATCTAATGCTGTAAGCACCGAATTTCTCGACCTTGACAACCAGAACTAGGGCAGCTGTGGCCAAAAATTGCTTGCAAGGATTACTTACAATAAAGACGCCAGTTCAAATTCTTGATTTAACCCCTTGGGTTGCATAGTATCAAATAAATGAATGTAAAATGCCTCTTGTCTCAGTTTCTTATTTATGTCTATCTTTTCGTGTGGACTTGCTCTAATGAGTTCTAAGGCTACAAATTTAAACTCCCTTTCTGTGTGCGCTTGTTTCTTTTACCCGTAGTGGAATTATGTTTGTTGTAACCTTTTGATGAACGATACATAAAGCATTATACTTTTGAGAATATACTTTCTGGAGAATTTACTCTTTCGAACAGTTTCTACTTTCCCTTCGTTATTACTATTTGAGCCATAACTCTCAAGGATAGCTCTCATACATGCAAGAATATTGCAAGAACTGTATTATCTGTTTCTCTAAGAAAGTGAATTTGGCAAATGCTATAGAATTTCATGCAACATACTTTATTAAACTTTTCTTTTTAAAGAAAAGGCATGTATTTAATTTTGAGATGCAAATTAATACTTGAGCAGTACAAGTCCTCAAGCACGGCATTTCTGAACAATAACAGCAATTTGGGATTTGCATGTATAACACACTAAGAACAGGATGGGGAGGTGTTACCAAATAAATCAAAGCAATGGTATGTGAGTGCAAGATAACTACTCTTAAGCTGCACAGTATGAATTAGCTACAGAGTTGTTTCTCAGAAAAAGAACTGAGCAAAAGAATTAAATGTTGTCATCTTTCCACATTTTGTGAATCCAGCTTCTAACACTGGGCCACCAATTTTAGAGAGCTGCTGAGTAATTTTCAAAAAGCAACAACAAGCACTCTGAAACCACATAGAACTATTTTGCCATTTATTCTAGAGATGGCCTGAGGGAACAGTGTGTGTTACCCTTACTGTATGATCACGGAACTGCTGGTGTGCCTGAAAGTTTTTCAACTAAACATATTGCACTCTCAAAACTGGACACCTCTCAGTTTCTTATGAATTTAGCATTGGCTTTCTCTGAATGTCATCACCAATGAAATAAAGTTTCTACAACCAGCAAAGCTCAAGTAAACCCCTTACCAACATTCTTAATGTATAGAATGAATAGGAATAGGTGGGAGAGGCTGAGCCTTGTCTCCGTGGCGGGGCTTGAAAAAGCCGCCACCAGCACCCTGGAGCTGCCTGCACCATCTCTGGCCCCTTCCTCTGGCCCGGCCAGTCAGGGGAGGGGAGAGGAGCCCAGCTCAGCCTCGTCTCCATGGTGGGGCTTGAGAAAGCCACAGCCAGTGCCCTGGAGCCACCCACACCATATCTGGCCCCCTCCTCTGGCCCAGCCGGTCAAGGGAGGGGAGATGAGCCCAGCTGAGCCTCGTCTCTGTGGCAGGGCTTGAGAAAGCCACGACCAGTGCCCTGGAGCCACCCGCACAATCTCTGGCCCCCTTCTCTGGCCCGGCTGGTCAGGGGAGGCGAGAGGAGCCCAGCTGAGCCTCATCTCCATGGCGGGGCTTGAGTCCATGGGGAGGCCACGGAAGGGACATTTCTTTTCCTCAGCTGGACTGGTTTCTTCCCTTGGCCCCATTATGGACTTGTGAGTCAGGGGCGCCATTCATTGATGTTTTTTGTATTTAATATTGTATGTTTTTCCTGATTTGTAATTTTATATCTCAATGATATTTTTGTATTATTATTGTATTATTGACTGTATTGAGTTATATTTACTTGTGTTGCTGTTTTATTGTGACTGTGTACACCGCTTTGAGTCACCCACTGGTTCGAGTAAAACAGTATATAAATTAAACATGAAATGAAATGAAAAATGAAATGAAATCTAACTAGGGGAGAGCTGGCTTGCATTTGTTGTGTCACCTTCAAAGTCTCTATTCTCCATCTTCCTTTATGCTCTGCTGCTAAACGTATATTATAGTAATGTTGCTAGTGGTGTCTGCCTTGCAGCCATTGTGCACCACAGCACCTCTGTGGAGGAATGCTACATAGCAGAAGAATGTTAAACAGCAATATTACATTTTTCATGGGGAAATGTTGAGAGAAAAACATGGGTGCCTTACCATATCATTATCCTTCAACAGACTCATATAAAACAAAGTTTGGAGCTGTGTTACCTGTTGGAATGTCTCCATCTTAGTATGCCTGTGCATTATACTAGAATTCTCCGACTGTTTGCAGTTGAGGGTGCTCACACTAAAAGAGGCCTGCAAATTTATAGAAATTGTGCCTTTTCGGTGGTGGCAACCTTTGTTGTGGAATGAACTCCCACAGGTAATACACCAAGTTAATTTACTTTGAGGAAGCATATTAAAATGTTGCTATTTAAAGAAAACTTTTGGAAGACTCCCTTTGATATATATATTTTTAAAATATAGGGCTGCCTTCTTCTTCAAGTGCCGTATGTGATTCTGAATATTGGCTATCCTCATGACGTTCAGCCATGAAGATTTTTCCTGAAACAATATAATGCAGAGGCCTTCCATTTGACTTCTACATCGCAGTGTGACACCCATACCACTGATCCAGTTCTGTGAGTCACTTTATGGTCCTGAGCATTTTTGGCACACGAAGTCCTCTTCGGCTCCTAGCCAGTATTGATGAAGCTGCAGCTTCCATCAAGATGGGGATCATTACTCTTCCCTGTGGACTTCTCCAACTAATTCTATCAGTCCTCAGGTTTACAAGATTAGTTGTCCATTGCCTGATGATTGGTGTTGAGTTGCTGGCAGTATGGTCTACTCTATTACCATAGCAGGATAACCTGGCCAGACAGTATAGTACTACCTGCTGTGCACTTATTTTTATACCTGTATTATTGTTTTTTTAAAAATGTTTCATGTTTTAATTTGTGGCAACTGCCTAAAGTACCACACTAGATGGGTGGTATAGAAACTGAACAAACAAACAATCATTTCAACTGCTACTGCCACTTTCCTGCACTAGCAGGAAGTATTGCTAAAAAGAGGGATGTAACACAACATTGAGAGTTGGAGGAAATATTCTCAAAAGCATCTCATTTCTTTGACAAGAATGTTTTTTCACAATAAAGCACAACAACCTCCATGGATTCTCCAGCCTGCACATGAATTTTTACATTTGGAGCAGGGAAGTGCCAGAGGTGTACATTATTGTGCACAATTTGCACACATGTTTCCACCATCTTCTCTATTTCTGAAGTAAAACACACAAATAAACAGAACACAAAAGGACAGGCTGATTGCTGACACAAACATAACCCACCCCATGCTTCTTTTTACAGTCCGTGGAACAAGGCACCAATTCATTGTGCACATTAAAAAATGCTAAGGTCCATCTGGCAAAGGCACAAACATTTTCCCCATCTCTCAAGTGAGGAGAAAAATCTTTATACTTTCTCATTTGACATGCAAGAATGAAACAAGCAAGGATTTACTTTTGCTGAAAGAAAGACAAGCTGGTTGTTTGATGGCTGTTCCTTCAAAAATGAAAAATATGTCTCCTCACTTGTTGCAGCCAGAGAACAGGGCTACAAAGGGGAGTAGCATTTTCAGTGCAGCATTGCTTTAGAAGGAAGAAAAAAGCATTAAATGTGTGTTTTTCTAGTTTCACTGAGCATTCCAGAATACATTTTGAAGTCTTTATACTGCTCTCATTACAAATGCAAAGTTTGGTCAAAATGTTATTGTACATATATATATATTTTCAACTGAACATGCTGATAAGAAGCTCTATAGCTGGCTGAGTGGTGTAGATATTTGGCTGTAGAGCCGGGGGTTGGGTGTTTGACTATCTATTATGCCACTTGCAAGTAGAGTCAGCCTGAGTGGATTTGGACAAGATGCACAGTCTTAGGGCACAACCTGAAGAAGAGAATTGTAAACCACTTCTGAATATTCTCTACCAAGAAAACTCTGAAAAGGTTTGACAAACGTCAGAATTGGTTTTAAAGTAAACTAGCAAGGGTTGCCCGGCGTTGCCGGGCGTTTTTCTCCGTGTGTTTTAATAAAAAATGAACCAATGTTATTCTTGCAATAGTTTTAAATTGTGTTGGAAGGTTAAATTGTGTTAATGTTTTTTAAAAATTGCTTTGTCTGTAATTTTAATTTTTAAATGTTTATTTATGTAGAAATTTTTTGCCTTGGCTGTTATTAACTGGGATCTGCTTCTTTTGGTTCTTTTTGAGGATTAATAAAAGAAGAAAGTATGATATAATTTTTTTAAATTGTTTTATGTAAGTGAATAATGTTTTATTTTTTTGAATTTTTTAAATTAGTTGTACCGTAGGTCATACTTTTAATAATGTAAAAGTAATTTTTTTTTTACATTAAATGTTTGTGTGTTTTTGAATTGTTTTTACTGTTGTGGCCAGCAGGTGGTGCTGGTAGGGGTTATTGTATTTTGACTTTTTTTTCTCTCCTGGCCTCTGGGTGGAGCTTCTTCTGGTAAGTAGTTTCTTTCTTCATTCATTTCTTTTTCAGTCCTGGTGGAGGTAGCACATCTTTTGGTAAGTTTGCTTGTTTTCTTTGTTGTGTGTGTGTGTGTGTGTGTGTGTGTGTGTGTGTGTGTGTGTGTGTGTGGGCGGGGGGGATTTGAATTTGTGTTTTTTGTCTGTTTGTTTTGTTTTTGATTGTGTCTTTGTTTACTTCCTATTGTTTTTGGTGGTTTTGTTTTTGTGTATTTTTGGATGTGTTTGACTGTTTTTATTAATTTTTTTAAAAATTATTTATTTATTTGGTGGTGGGGAAGGGACGTGGTCATTGGGGGTTAGGAAGGGTGGGCTAGGTGGTGGGGAGAGGGGCATGGTCGTTGGGGGTTAGGAAGTGGGGGCTAGGGGGCGTGGTCATTGGGGTTAGGAAGGGTGGGCTCAGTGGTGGGAAGGGGGGCTTTAGTGTGTTATGGTGCTTTGATTGTGTGAAGTCATGAAAGTAGATCGGGTTTCCCCTTTAATATCAGTGGGTGGGGGTTGTGACCCCCCTCTCCGCTGGCTACCCTAGGGTTGGGATGTTTGTGGGGAGAAAAGGTGTTTATTGCCCCAACACTTCTGGACACAGATGAACAGGCAGAGTGGATCGATCCCCCACCCCCCTCCTTAAAACAACTCCATTTTTAAAGAGTAGAAAAGACGGAGTTGTTTTAAGGAGGGGGGGTTGGGGGATCGATCCTCTCTGCCTGTTCCTGTGGGTCCAGAAGTGTTGGGGCAATATACCCCTTTTCTCCCCACAAACCTCCCAACCTTAGGGTAGCCAGCGGAGAGGGGGATTGCAAGCCCCCACCCACTGATGTTTAAGGGGAAACTCCAGTCGGGACCTTCAGGCGCTGTTGGTGAGGGAAAGAAAGCCAGCTGGTGTTTGCTTGGCTGTGAAGGGGTGAGTTGTTTTTCGTTGGGGGTTAGGAAGGGTGGGCTAGGTTGTGGGGAGGGGGGGCGTGGTTGTTGGTTTTAGGAAGGGTGGGCTCGGTGGTGGGGAGGGGGGCATGGTCATTGGGGGTTAGGAAGGGTGGGCTAGGTGGTGGGGAGGGGGGCTTTAGTGTGTTATGGTGCTTTGTTTGTGTGGAGTCATGAAAGTAGATCGGGTTTCCCCTTTAATATCAGTGGGTGGGGGTTGCGATCCCCCTCTCCGCTGGCTACCCTAGGTTTGGGAGGTTTGTGGGGAGAAAAGGGGTATCTTACCCCCACACTTCTGGAAGCAAAAGATCAGGCAGACTGGATCGAACCCCCACCCCCCCTCCTTAAAACAACTCCGTTTTTAAAGAGAAGAAAAGACGGAGTTGTTTTAAGGAGGGGGGTGGGGGATCGCTCCTCTCTGCCTGATCTTTTGTTTCCAGAAGGGCGGAGAGGGGGATCGCAACCCCCACCCACTGATATTAAAGGGGAAACTCCAGTCGGGAGCTTCAGGCGCCAGGGGTGAGGGAAAGAAAGCCAGCTGGTGTGTGCTTGGCTGTGAGTTGTTTTTCTTTTTCATTTTTCGGGCGCCGGTTTCCTCAGAGCTCTGCGCGCTCATGGTGCGCAGGACGCTGGGGCTTGTAGTTATGGGTTGCTGTTTTGTGTTTGTGCTGCGTTTTTTTAAACTGCTTTTCTTTTGATTGGCTGCGGCGCGTTTCCGAACGCTGCGCCGTGCAAGAGCCTCTCAGCCTGATTGGCTCTTGCATGGTGCAAGGAATGTTGGGAAGTGAAGTTGTTTCCCTTTCTTCGCGTTTGTGGGGCTGTTGCCCCACTGCCGGTTTTTTCAATCCTTCGTTGACCTGCGTACCCAGATCGGCCGTGTGCACGAAGGGTGAGTGCAGGCAAGTAGGGCGAGGCATAGCAACCTATAGCCAGTTCCAACGGTTAACCCTTGGATTTATAGGTTAAGATGATACAATAAAAAGAATATTGATGTGGTCTCACGTGTCTTATATCACTTCTTTTAAGACAGGGGTTCCCAAACTGCGACCTGTGGGCTGGATCTGGCGCTTGGCCCCAATTCATCTGCCGTATGATGCCCTCGCCGTTCCTGGAAGCGGAAGTAAAATGTGCCCGTATGGGCATGCTTTACTTCTGCATCCAGGAGTGATGTGAGCATCGTGGGCCAGTTGAATTGGTGTCGGGAGCCAGATCCAACCTGTTGGCCACAGTTTGGGCACCCCTTAAGAAGAGAAAAAATCTATCTTATCCTGTTGCAAAACATATATGTTACAAAACAGATTGCAGGGTGTGTTTTACTTTCACTTCTGGTGGGGGGAACCATGTGACTGGCCCACTAAACCATGTGACTGGCCCCCTGAACCACGTGACCAGCCAAAAAAAATTGGGTACCCCTGGTCTAAGAGATCCAGATAGGAAGAAGTAAGAAGATTTTAGAAACAAGTATCCTTTATACCAGGCTATCATCTACAAAATATTATCAGATAGAAAACTAAGTTGCCATAGCAACTTAGTCATTTCTCCATTTCTTGCCATCAGCAACCAAATAGAATCCTCCAAACTAACTTACTTTCTTACTTGGTTGATTCATGTTTCACATGACAGTTTGTTGTGGCAGATTGAAGCATCATCTCCCACTGTTTCTGTTCCCATGCCAGTCTCATCCAGGGCCTCGGGAACTTTGCTCTGAACTGGTCTTTCTATCTGGTTGCTGGCTTTCCTAGTGGTTGCTTTATGACAAGTGGTATCCATTCTGTGATAGCTTGTTCCACCTTCCATCTTTGAAGCAGCACACATGCCCGGCCCACCAGTGTCTTGCAAACTTAATCAATGGTGATGCTTGTTTTGCACCTAATCTTATACACAGTTCTTCATTTGATATTCGGTCAACTAATCATATGCATAGCATCCTTTCCTTGTTTGAGCTTTGTTTTACATCAATTTTTATGTCAGTTTTTTTTTGCATTGTTATATTATCTCAACCAGACTCATACTTGCACATTTATTACATATGCCATGAGAGTTGAGTGGTTATTTTTTATGTCTGAATGAACTCTCAGGAAAAATACCAAGGATTGAATTTTAATATCACAAACACAAGGCTTTGTAATGGATTCAAGGTTTCAAGGTATATATTTAACAGCTTCTTCTTCTTCTTCTTCCATATCTTGGCCAGATGAGAAACTGTCAAAATGAAGGGACCTTTTCTTGAGTTCATTTTGCAGTTCCTTTCACCTGACCTAGTGTTAGAAAGATTAGCCAGCAACACAAGGTTGCCTTTACCAGAGTATGCCCAATTGTGGTTAAAAAATACCACAATCTTTAGAGAGGCTCTTTCTGTGTACCCTATTAGTTTATTTTTAAATATAGTGTTCCATCTTTGTTAATCACAACAAGAGACCATACTAGCAATTCACTTACTTTTGTTAGTAATATTAAGGTGACTTGATAGGAGAAGACAGTGTAGTTAATGCTTTTTGTGTGCCAGAATCCAAAGTATTTCAGTCTATTTGACATACATAATATGTGCGACTCTGCTATGCTCACCTGAGTATAACAGTGAAGGAGAAGTAACCTTACACTCTCATTACCAGTGCATAATCTGTCTCTTTCCCTGTCCACAGAAACATTTCCCTGCTGTAGCAGGAGGTCATAGATCACTACAGGACCTGTGTTACATGGGAGATTGAGCTGAATAATATAAGAAAGGAGTCTCCATATTCAATTAAAATTAATAAGATAATGTACTATACGAACTCAAGATTGTGGGGAGGACAGATATGGCCTTTTTTCTCCCCCATTATGCTCACTGCCTATCAAGATGCTTAATTGGAAAACTCTTCCATATTTCAGCAATTATACTGCTGAGGTAATACCCATGTAAATCTGAATTGGTGCTACTCCTACATGACATCAATTGTCATGCAGCATTTCCTGATTAACACTGTAGATAAAGCATTATAGGAGAGCAGAGGAGCAGCACATTCTAAATTAGCACCCATCAGGAAGCAATAACCTGCCAGAAGTTATTATGCTGACATTTTAGGTATCACAAAGATCATGCTTGCAGGTATAAAAAGAGAGCTATCAGAGTAAATGCTTCCTTAGAAATAGGTGATACTGATTAGCTTGGAATCTTGAGCAGAGAAACAGCAAGAAGTAATGAATATTTCCCAATTAACTCCTAAGGAAAGTTACTCAATTCTCAAAGAACTTGGTGAAATAGCTGTGGTATAATGTCTTGCATGACAAATACACCTAGTTTGGAGTGTTTATATTGTACATAGCAGAAATCCAATGAACACTTACTATTTGGGGATTCTCAGTGATTTTCAGAGTCTCACTATACTGAGATTCCCTGAGATTGCCTGACTTCCCACAAAAATGAAACTTGTAGACTAATTCTGCCTTGTTGGTGCTTGTTTTTGCCCATTTTTCATCAATGAAATTTCCAAATTGTGTGTAGCACATTGTTTTTAATCTGCCATCATTTTGTGTTACCATTTATATGTCCAACATCCATTTGTCTATTTCTTTACATTTGCATAATTTAATTGTATTCTATGTTGATCTTGATGAATCTATCTTTGATAAATGATGCCAGTACAACATGTTCCTTCCATATGGGTGAGGTTAGGGTGGTGAGAGAAGTTTGAAAAACATGTAAAGGAAACCATTCCTTTTCTGTGGTGGCACTATGGAATGCCACCTAAACATTTGTCCAACCCCATCCTTGCAAGCATTCTACAAGGTAGGAAAAAACCAAACATCTGGATTTTATAAGGAAGTATTTAAGAACTTTTTACCCCAGGGTTGACCTCATTCTCCAATGAAATTGCAAATTGTTTTTAATCTGTCATCATCTTGTGTTACCATTTATATGTCCAACATCCATTTGTCTATTTCTTTACATTTGCATTATTTAATTGTATTCTATTTTTGAGGGGTTGTCTTTTATTGCATATCTTGTTTATTTAAATGGTATCTACCCAGAGTAACTGTGCCATTAGATGATCGGTATACAAAGTGATTTATCAATTAATTAATTTTGAAATTTTTTACCTTGTCTGTGAGAAGTAAAACTAGACAGACTGTTTCATTGAATTTCCCTGCTTTTCTTGCTGAATTGAATGGTAGTGCAACATAGCAACCAGGAAGAAACCACAAACAATCTGACACTAGTTATCACAATCGTAGCCTGTTCAGAGATGTCCCACAGTGAATCAGAGAACTGTGTCACACTGGGATTAAAGGACACTGACAGCTGTATGTAAGAAACTTGTACAGTGTCTACATGTACCTGGATCAAACTGACATCATCTGTCTGCTGTTCCAGGAACTGTCCCTTATTTCAAACAGGGGGAAATAGAACATAAGTAAAGGAAGCTTTTCGATATGTACCAATACTAAAAAACACTTTGGAGAAAAGTCTGTGCAGAAATATTCCTGAAACAAAAACTATAATACCATGCAACTCCAGGATTTTTATATTGCAGTTCACAGAATCCCTTTTTGGCCCTGCTGGATTTCTATCTAGTGGAAGCTATAGGGTCGGAGCAATAGTCGACACATCCTTGTGGGAAGGGGGTGTTTCCTGCACCATTAAACCATGCTTTGGTGCACCTCCTCCTGAAAAAGTCAGCACTCGACCCAACAATAATGGCCAACTATTGGCCTGTATCCAACCTCCCCCTTTTAGGGAAGGTTTTGGAAAAGGCAGTGGTGCTGCACTTACAGGGGGTTCTGGATGAAGTGGCTTATCTGGAACCCTTTCAGTCAGGATTCAGGCCCGCATATAGTACTGAGACTGTGTTGGTCGCATTGTTGAATGATCTCTGGCAGGAGCAGGATGGAGGTCATCCCACCGTCCTTGCTCTTCTTGACCTCTCAGTGGCCTTCGAAACCATCGACCATGGTATCCTTCTGGAATGGCTCCGAGGAGTGGGGATCCAGGGCACTGTGTGGTCCTGGTTCACCTCCTTTCTGAGGGGGTGGACCCAGTCAGTGTGGTTGGAGGGTGGGATGTCCAGCCTTAGGCATCTCCAGTATGGGGTGCCCCAGGGCTTGGTGCTCTCACCTCTCCTATTTAACATCTACATGAAAGCGCTGGGGGACATAATCCGTTCCCACAGGGTGAGGTATCATCATTATTCTGATGATACTCAGCTATACATCTTGTCCCATGGTGATCCAAGAGATGCAGTCAGAATCCTATCCAGGTGTCTGGAGGCTGTTGGGGTCTGGATGGGGACAACAGGCTTCAATTAAATCCTGGTAAGCCTGAGTGGCTATGGGTTGGGGCCTCTGCATTATATCGAGAGCTCCCATCTTTGGTTCTGGATGGGACTATTTTGCCCCAAATAGACCCGGTGCATAATCTGGGGGTCCTCCTGGACTCACAACTCCTGCTTGATGAACAGGTGGCAGTCGTGGCCAGGAGAGCTTTTGCACAACTTTGTGTTGTATGCCAATTATGTCCACTCCTAGATCAGGGCTCCTTTCTCATGGTCATGCACGCTCTGGTCACCTCCAGACTTGAATATCCATGTAGAGTGCATTGCAATAGCCATCAAGGCCATTTGGAGGCTGCAACTGGTCCAGAATGTGGCTGTCTGGGTGGTGATGGGTTGCAGGTGGGCAGCATGTCTGTGCCTCGCCACTGCTTCAGGAGCTGCACAGGTTGCCAGTGTGCCTCTGAGTGCAATTCAAGGTGCTGGTAATTACCTTTAAAGCCCTACATGGTAGTGGACCAGGATACTTAAGAGATTGTGTCACCCTGAGAACATCTGTCCATCCCACCAGAGCAGACCAGAGAGGCCCCCTCATTGTGCCATCTGCTAGGGAGGCTCATCTCTCTAGCATCAGAAGGAGGGCCTTCTCTGTGTCTGCTCTGGCCCTTTGGAACCTCCTGCCAATTGAGCAGCGTCTCCAGACGGAGTTGCTGTCCTTCAGGAAAGGGCTAAAAACCTGGCTGGCAAAGCAGGTGTGGGGCACCAGTGATGTGGTGACCCCTGCCTGCTGGCTGATTTAGTAGGAATGGATTTTTTGAGCTTTTATACTGTTGTGAGCCGCCTGGAGTCACTTTGGTGTGGGAGGTGGTAATTATAAAGAAAGAAAGAAAGAAAGAAAGAAAGAAAGAAAGAAAGAAAGGGATGTCTGGCCAGATCATGTTACACACTAAGGGTACAGGGATTCAGTGATTATGCGAAATACATCAAAATTCAATTTTTAATTGGAACTTGTGTTGTCTTGGGTTGCAGGAGAGAGACACAACTAAGAACTCATCTCCACTATGTTCATCTACTCTATTATTTAAAAATGTATTTTTCTACTGGTGCAGCACCTTTCTTGAAAAACAAGATACATTAATGCTATTATGTGCACCATAATAAGTAGTTGCATTGTTGTTTTGCTACACATCATATTTAAAAAATAAATAAAAAGGAAAGTTGCCACAACCTACTGAATGTCAGCTACAGGAAAAGACAGGGAGGTGGGCAAAAAAAGGGATATCAATGAGTCAATCATTAATTGAAAAGAGGACAAATTGTAGCAATCCAAAGACTTGTCACATGTAGAACAGTATGAACAGAAGGATCATTCAAATGACAGATAAAATTGATCATGCTAAAGATTATAACATTTTAAGCATAAAGCAGACTCTTTCAAATTTTCTTATCTGGAGAGGCCCTATGAGTTAGGACAAAACAAAAAAGAAAAAAGAAAGGTAAAATGATTTGGAATTAAATCCTATGACTTTAAATGTGGCCTAACATTTAGCTAAGCATAGAAGTGGGCACCCAGAGAGGTGTAGTGGATAGAATGGACTGGAGACCTAGGTTCAAATCCCTACTTGGCCATGGAAACTCATTGGAGGATTGGAACTGGTAAAACCACTCCTTAAATATCTCACTTGCCTTGATAGCTTTGTTAGGGTCACTATAAATCAGTTCCAAATTGGTTCCACATAACTAAATATAGAATTGTAGTACAAGTCCTAAACCCAACTGTTTGTTGTAGTAATAGAAGACCCATTGAATCAATGCTGAAATAGATGGAAATGGATAAATTATATTCATATAGTATGTCTATTCCAATGTGGATTAGCAATTAGATTTAAAATTAAGCATGTTTATACAATATGCATTGTTACTGCTAACACAGCAAACTCATGAGAAGCAGTTGAATATTTCTTCTTGTGTGAGTCTAAGTTCATAGGGCTCGGAACTATCATCTCCTGATCCTTGAGATCCAGATTGATTTATGCTATTGGGAAGCAGTGGTAGTGACAGATGAGGAAAGCAGAGTGATAGCTTGGTAGTATAGCAGCAAAGATAAAGCAAATTGAAGAGGATATCTCTGTTACATCTAACAAAGGTGTCCTTTCTTACAAACAATATAAAGGAAGAGGCAAATAAAGAGAAATTGCAAGGCACAGGGCCCAAAAGCTACCTGCACTTTCCACTTTCTTCTGAGTCCATCATTGCTGGTGAATATAGAATATAAGATGTCACATTTGTTTGAAGATATATTAAATTAACAACTTTTTTTTACATGTCGGTGTTGTACCAACACACTGCATGCTAATATTACTTAGGGCTTTCAGTCTTCTGTCAGCACATCTAACACATTAGAATGCAAACACTATTATACTGTTTTGTGAAGTTTATCCCACAGCAAAGAACTCATAAGCTTTACTTTATAAAACCAGTTGGTGTAGAAACTCTCCCCCCCTCCTCCTTCCTTTCTTCTCCCTTTTCAGTCTTGAGGAGTGTTGCACAAAACACATCAAAAGCAGCAGTTATATGAAAGGTAGGGATTTAAGGCACAACAAAACAAAGTAAATCATGGAATAATGCTTTCATTTTCATGCAAAGTGTTAGCAAGCAATTAACATTTCAATGGATAATGAAATTCAATAGTGTGTGTGGGGGGATGCCATTTTCCACAGTTGTGTAGCATAATGGCTCCTCACCATTGGTGATATAAGTTGGAGGAAGGGTGGTTAAAAATGTCCTGCCAAATGCAATGTGCTGGGCTTTAAGTACAGAAGACATTTATTTATTAATAGACCTTGTGATGACTTTAGCACATCAAAAATTAACAAGAGAATTGGGCACCAGCAAGGGGGTGATAAGAAGGGTCATTAATCCACTCCAAAAGATTATGATACATTTCCTTTTTCAGAGAGGTTAACAAGGGGCTGTACATATTTCCTATTTATTGGGTGTTATTAGATCCTTTTCTAACCTTGGTCTAAAGACTGCATTGCAATCTTATTGGATTGCTTAATGAACCTTCATATTGTCTCCCCATTGTATCCCAATGCTTGCATTAATTTTAATGTCATCAGCATATGGAGATCCTTTTTTCTCAATCTGCTAATGATGTTAAATCTGCCAAGTTTTTGTGTCAGGGAGATCACAAAAGTGGGTGGTACTTGTTGACATTTTCTTGAGCAACCACTGCATTACTGTATGCCATTTCCTCATCTCAGTTATATTGGGAGCTACGACACAAACTTAACTGTCCAACCTTGTTTGGAGAGCACAAGGTTAAATTTCCATATTTAGCAAAGCTGCAGGAGAGAAATGTAATGAACTCAGTGGAGTAAATACTCTGACTCTGATTAGAAAAAGTTCTGTCCACCCTACTTTCAATCACACCAACTCTATCCCGAAGTTAGATTAAGGCTCTTGCTGCGTCAATGTTCATGGAATCCAGGGCTAGGGAAATCTTCTCTAGGTTTCTCCTGGTTGCAATTATACAAAAGCCAGACCAGGTAGACAATTAGAAATTATCAGTGTAGCTGGCCTGGGCACTGTCACTGGCCTGGGCATTGACATTTTTGGCACTGGTACCACCTATGGACACTACCTAACCCTTGCAACTCCAATGATGTCACTTAAATATTTAAAAAAATAATTTAAAAGAGTAAAATATGTGTCTAAGAACAAAAAGTAGCAAAGTATGTACAAATAAAGCTGCAATTTTAAAAAAGCTGGATTTAAACATTTTCCTTGTTGCCTCTGTTAGAACTAACCAACCAGGGAACATTATATGGCATCAACCATTCCCCCCCTATCCAAAGTCCTTTCTCATGAAAAGATTGTTTATGGCCCAATTAGTGTGGAATTATTTGCTGTTTCTCCATGTGCCATCTTTTACTTCTTGGATTTCCTCTGGATGTCAGCTTGGCCTTTTCAGCACCTGTGGAAGAGAACTTAGAAAAATGAGCCTTTTTCTTCTCCATTCTTTCTCCATTCCAGATATCAACCATTTCTTGGAGAAAGTAGCAATGTATCATCCATTTCAGACTCAAGGCCTTCTTTCTGAGCATTACAAGAAGCAATTCCATTTGTCCCTCCAACAAGTGCAGAAGTGATCAGCTTCAATTATAGGTTGGTACTTCTTATTACACTGTGTGCTATTCTGACGTCTACTTTCCAGGCTGCTCTGCTTTGCTTTTCCTGTCTTCTGAAAACCTGGTCTTCCAAACAAAAAAACTTACTCTGGCAATGCACAAGGATATATTTCTTCTTGTATTGCAGCATTCTTCTGCTTTTCCACTGCTATGGGGTGCTTTATGGTTCAAGAATACCAAATGTGATATAATCATGAGAGATACTTAAGATAAATGTCACAATTTGAAAATGTCTGATTAATATAGTGATCTATAATATTTGGTTGCATAACAAGAAGACAGCTGCTGCCTAATCATGTCCAGATTCCTTACTTTCTCTCCTGACTGTCTCTTTGTCTTCTCCAGTCAGGTAACAGGAGAAAAGGGAAGGAAGGCACTTCCTTTCCTATGATGTGTTAATCAGTTTATTACTATGAATCTTCCATGATACTTTTTTTAAAAAAAAGTCATTTGAATAGATGGGCCATAAATCAAATGCAACAACCAAAAAGAGATGAGAATTGTAAAATCAAAGAAGGAACACTACTGCAAGCGCGGCACCAAAATGGCTGCCGCGCTCTTTGCGCCCCCCCCCCCACCGGACAAAGACATCCGGGTAGTCAGGGGGGCGTGGCCAGCACCCTTATAAAAGGGGCGGCCACGAGGCAGCCGAGCTGCCATTTTGCGAAGTGGTGGAGAGGAGAAGTTTTTCCCCTTTTGCTCCGTCGCTCTTACCTTAGCCGGGAAGCGTACCTTGGGCAGCGGTCCTTTTCGCTCCTTTCTTCGGCTTCCCAGCACTTCTATAGATGCCTTCCAAAAAGAAGGCGATGGCGAACGCGGTTCGCACTGCGTGGAGGCGCCAGCCGGGTCGGAGGACCGCGACTGCGCCCCCCCAACAGCCTCCCTTGCAGGGGGCACCCACCGGGACCGGTGGGATGGGGTCGGTTGCCCCATGGCCCGAGGCCGGGCATCCTCAGACTGGCCCGGCGCGGGCCGCGGCCTCCGGGCCGCGATTGGCGGCCCCCGGCCCTGGCCCGGTTCACTCCCCGGGGCCTTCTGCCCTTGGCCCGCAGCTTCCTGCGGTGGGTTTTAACCAGGGGGGGTGGTTGGGTTCCCTTCCCTGGCAGGGTATGCCTCCGGCCCCTCAGGGGCCGGTACTGGGTTCATGGCCATATTCGGGCCCCGGGGTCCAGGGATCTGGCCCGGCGCCTGCTACCGGTGGGCCGGCTGGCCCTATGCCCCCCATCAGCATTGGGGGTTATGTTAACGTCGAGGCCCTTCTGGCCCGCGTAGCGGCCCTCGAGGCGTCCTTGGGGAGGGTTAACCCACCCGCGGCACCTTTGAGATCACAGGTCGACGCATCGGCTGCCGGTCATCACCCGGTGGCCGGACGGGTCGAGCTGCTTGAGGCCTGTGGGTCGGTGTCAGCCGCTGCCTCGCAGCTCCCCATGCAACAGATGCTGCCGTCAGGTACTGGCCAGGCCCCGTCCACGAGCTCGGTTGCGGTCGCGAGCTCCGACGCCCGCAGTGGGCCGGAACCCCCGGTGGGGGCGGCACATGGGGGTGCAGTGTGTGAGTATACGGTTCAAACTAGTGCACCCACACCACTGCCTACATTGGGGGAGGCTTCCAGTGGCCGTGGCCTCGTATGGTTGGTGCGGTGGCCCAGCCACCGCCTGCCCAGCCGGGGACGGCACCTTCGACCCAGGGCCCCACTTGGGGTGGCGCCCCATATCCAGTTGGGAACTTACTTGGGGTGGCGGGCTTGGTCCGCGCTCCTTTCACTGCCCCCACTGCTGCCACTGTGCCGGTGTCGGCGTTGCCTACGGCGGGGTATTCTTTACCCCTTGGGGATCATCTGGCCCAGGCTACCAAGGAAAAAATCTGGCGGGGGGAGTATGTGGACATTTTCTCCCTTCTGAATAGAGAACCCACCAAGGAGGAGAGGGAGGGGCAGGATGAGAAGCCGTCGTCGTAAGCCGCCATGCACGTGGGCCAACTGGCTGCCAGCGTACCTCATATACATGGCTGTGTACCTCAGGGCCCGGCCGGATCTGGCCATTCCGATGGTCCAGTATTTGGACAACATATATCGGGCGATGGTTGACTTCCCCGGCCCGTCGTGGTTGGCTTACGACGAAGAAATCCGCATGAGAGTGCCCCTACACCCGGAGATGAGGTGGGATGAGCCCTGCCAGAAGCTGTGGCTTCTGTACATGACCCCCACGCACCCTGCGCCTGGGGAGAGGTACCATTGTGGACATGCGGTCCAGCGAGCTGCTCCGGCGCAGGCACCCCACCAGGTGGCGGGGCAGGGGGTTCCAGCCCGCCTGCTGTGTTGGACTTTCTCGGCCAATGGTACCTGTAGTAGGAGAAATTGCCGATATAGGCATGATTGTCCCTCTTGTGCTGGCCCCCATGCGGCCTCCGCCTGTCCCAGGCCAGGAGGTGCGCGGGGCAGGGGTAGGGGTGGACAGGGGGCGGGCCACACTGCCGCAGAGGGAGCTGGTCAGGCAAAAGGCCCCTCACCAATTAACGTGGACATGTTGGAGCGTTGGCTCACGATGTACCCGAGGAGGGCAGACGCAGCTTACCTGCTTGAGGGTTTCCAGCAAGGGTTTCGCATTCCTTTCACGGGGGACAGGGCTCCCCAAGATGCACCCAACCTCTTGTCACTCAGGGGAAGGGAGGAGGTGGCTGCCTTGAGCCTTACTAAGGAGGTCGATGCCGGCAGGGCCGCCGGCCCTTTCCCTGCACCCCCGTTTCCCAATCTCAAAGTTTCCCCCTTGGGGTTAGTGCCCAAAAAGTCACCGGGTGAGTTCTGCTTAATACATCACTTGTCTTACCCAGCCGGCCGATCGGTCAATGATGCTATCCCTGATGACCTTTGTTCGGTCAGGTATACATCTTTTGACCAGGCACTGCGCATGGTGCGCTCATGTGGCCCGGGTGCACTGTTGGCTAAGTGCGACATCAAGTCGGCCTTCCATCTCTTACCGGTGCACCCGGGCGACTTTGAGCTGCTGGGTTTCAAGTTCCGGGGTGAATATTATTTCGATAAGGCCATGCCTTTTGGTTGTTCCATTTCCTGCTCGGCATTTGAGCGTTTCAGCACCTTCCTACAGTGGGCTTTCGTTCGCAGGTCAGGCTCTCGGTCTGTAGCCCATTACCTGGATGATTTCTTATTCGGGGGTGAACGGGGCTGGGACATGTGCTCGCGTCTCCTCAACACATTTCAGACGCTAATGAAGGAACTTGGTGTCCCTTTAGCGCCCGAAAAGACCGAGGGCCCATCTACCAAGCTCACATTCCTGGGGGTGGAAATTGATACGGTAGTGCAAGCATCCAGGTTACCGGCTGATAAGGTGTCACTGATCGTTGCACTCATATCCGACTTGCTGGCTAAACGCAGGGCGTCCCTTCGTGAGCTACAGGTGCTGCATGGTCACCTCAATTTTGCTTGCAGGGTGATCGCACCTGGCAGAGCCTTTGCTCGGTGCTTGTGCGACGCCATGACAGGCTTAACCAAGCCCCACCACAGGGTACGTCTTAGCAGGGGCCTTAAGGCGGATATGCTCATCTGGCTCCAGTTCCTGAGGGAGTTCAATGGGGTGTCATTTTGGAGGTCCGACCTTCTGGCTTCCCCTCGTTTTCAGGTCCAGTCCGATGCATCAGGGTCCCTGGGTTATGGGATGTACTTCGAAAGGAAGTGGGCCTACGGCAGGTGGCTGCCAGCCTGGTCGGGCACAGGTCGCTTGCGCGATCTCACGTATCTGGAATTTTTCCCATTCTGGGAGCCTTGATGCTATGGGGTGAGGAGTGGGCCAATTCGGTGGTACATTTCTGGTGTGACAATGCGGCGGTGGTCCACATTGTCAACTCACAGACGTCTAAATCTCCCAGGGTCATGGAGCTGGTGCGCCAGTTTGTGTTGCGCAGCCTGCGCCTCAATGTGCTATTCAGGGCTAGGCATGTGCCTGGTGTTAATAATGATATCGCTGACGCTTTGTCCCGCCTGCAGATCTCCCGGTTCCTTGCCTTGGCCCCGGACGCAGAGGAATTTCCCTCGCCGCTCCCGGACGAGATATGGACACTTGGCAAGGAGAGGTGAACCGGGCGATCGGCATGTCGCTGGTGCCCCGCACGCGTAAGGCGTATCACCATGCATTCATCACTTTCCAGGCCTTTTGTGCCCAGTTTCGACTGCTCGAGGCTTGGCCTATCCCAGTCGCCAACATTCTCCAATTCATGGTTTACCTACATGCCCAGGGCCTAGCCCCCCGCACCATAGCATCCAGGCTGTCAGCGTTGGCATTCATGGCCAAAGTGGGGGGTTATGCTGACAGCACCACTGATTTCCGTATACGACATGTTTTGGAGGGGTGGGTGCGGGAGTGTGGGCGTAGCCCGGATGACCGCCACCCAATTTCCCCAAGGGTACTTACCCACCTAGCACGGGGCTGGCGTGACCTCTGTTTTGACAGGTACGAGGCAGCCCTGTTTCATGCGGCTACTACGGTGGCCTTTTTTGGAGCGCTCCGCATCAGCGAGCTGGTGATGCTGTCTAAGGCGGATGCAAGTCGTAGGGCACTGGAACTCGACGATGTCTATGTTTGCAATGATTGGGCTCAGTTGAGGATACGCTCCTCTAAAGTTGATCAGCACGGCGTAGGCAGTAGAGTAAGACTGCTACGATGTTCATTGGCAGACATCT
Source organism: Bradypodion ventrale (assembly GCA_035047345.1). Classification (NCBI taxonomy): domain Eukaryota; kingdom Metazoa; phylum Chordata; class Lepidosauria; order Squamata; family Chamaeleonidae; genus Bradypodion; species Bradypodion ventrale. Next base: position 44,829,602 of record JAWDJE010000005.1, read on the forward strand.
GTCCGGTTGGTGCCCTACAGGAGTTTCTTGCACTGCGTGTCACGCACCATGGCCCGTTTTTCTGTCACCAAGATGGGTCTCCCCTTACTAAATTTCAATTTTGGAAGGTGACCAGTAAAGCACTAGCCAGTGTTGGCCTCCCTGGGGCTCGTTACGGCACCCATTCCTTCAGGATAGGGGCGGCTTCTACTGCAGCTCCGGGGAGGAAATACGCCGCATGGGAAGGTGGGGATCACAATGTTTTCAGTTTTATGTTTGCCCTCTTCAACCGTGAGTACCAGTTTAGTCACTGCACTGTTTCTTCCCCCCTTTTTTCCTTGACAGACCCTGGGTTTCGTATTACACCGGTGACAGTATGGCTGGTGGGCCACAGCTATGTGCATAGGGCAGCGTCGTACGCTGCGGCGACAGAGTGGGGACCCCGACTGGGACTGGGTGCATCCGCAAGTCTCAGATGGTATGGTAAGCGCGGCATGTTATGGCGGGAACTGTTGCCATTCCTTTTATCCAGCAGGAATGCTGACCCGCCAGATATTCTGATCATACACCTTGGGGGCAATGATTTGGGGCAGGTCACTGGCCTATCACTGAAGCATGCGATTTGCGGTGACCTGGCTTACTTACATTATGTGTGGCCTGCCACAACCCTCATTTGGTCAGACATGGTACCGCGGCATGCTTACAGGGGAGGTTTCGACTTCCGGGCCCTTGACCGAGCTCGTCGCTCGGTGAACAGGGCTATTGCCCGGTTCCTTCTAGACAAGGGTTGGGGGCGCGTCATTCGGCACCCTGCCATCAGCCTACAAAATTATGAGCTTTATTCAGGGGATGGGGTCCATCTGTCGCAGGGAGGTAGGGACCTCCTGTTAGGTAATTGGCGAGCAGGCCTGTTGACCGAGCTGACGGTCTGGGGGGGGGGCGTCGAGCCTTTATTGAGCCTCTCCGTGTGGCGGGTAGCACTGGTAAGGTAAACATTTATGACCCACAGGTATCCGGCAGGTTCGCAATTGACTGGACAACACTAGACAGGCACAAGTTGATTAACGTTGTCCGGTCAACGACGAACCAGGCGATGGGGTGATGGCAAGAGCTAGGCAGCATGCATCACCCCGTTATTTTACGGATACGCGTCAGAGGGTGGGGTCAGTAGTTAGATATTGACTACGGTCAACAATTTGTTTGTTGTCAACAAACAAATTGATACAAATGGATACATTGTAACCAATTGCCGTTTGCAATTTTGGGTGGTACCTTACCAGTGTTACTTCGGCCTGCTTGCCTTAAGAAATATAATTGGTTGAATACCAATAGAAATTTATAATTCGGACTAGGGCATGAATCAATAAATGTGGCCCAATGCCGTTATCCACTTTCATCAGTGTCTGAGTCCTTTATTGGGGGGTGCGCCAGCAATGCTTTTCTATAAATCAGAGTAAATCAACATATCTGTGGAAAGGTATTATTTTTTTGCTTAGTGTTACAATTCTTCTGTTCACTATAACCTCTTTTCTCCTCTCCATTCATCTTAAATTACTGGTATGCTCACAGTGTAATATTGTGAGGGCCCTTTCCCCCTTTCACTGTTCATGCCAGATCATATTATTAATGCTGATAACCTAGAAACTTAAAATGTGTGTGATTAGGAAGCTTCTAGGAAATATACACTTGGTACTTTCCATAGATAATGGCTAGAGGAAGGAAGAAACCAGTGTGAATGCCCACAAAACATCACAGCGATACCTTCTGTAAAGCATAAAACAAGCAACAGGCTTACCCTGACCATGCTTGTACTGATAGATGTTTTTTGGCCATGGTTTTGGACAAATTGGTGGGTCAAGGGATCTTAGGGCATGTGGACTCTGCAGAGTGGGAGACTCCTATTGTTACAGCGCTAAAAGCAAATGGGAGGTGCAGATTTGCACTGACTACAAATGTACAATCAACAAGGCAATCCACCCTAATGCTTATTCAGTGCCAGTAGTTAGCCATCTATTAGCTACTTTACATGGGGGAAGGTATTTCGCCAAATTGGATCTGGTGCAGGCGTACCAGCAGCTAACAGTAACCCCAGCTACAGCTGCTGCGCTAACCATTGTAACTCACAAGGGGGCATTTAAGGTGACACGCCTACAGTTCAGCGTGAACTCGGCACCGGGAATATTTCAGTTGTTTGTGGAACATCTGTTAAAGGGGCTACAGGGTGTTTTACCATATTTTGATGACATTTTGATATCTGGGGGAGAGAATCAGAACTGGCCCAGAGATTAGATAAGGTCCTTACAGTGTTCGAATCCGTGGGGCTGGGACTGAGGAGAGACAAATGTGTGTTCCTTGCAAAGGAAGTAGAGTTCCTGGGGTTTCACATAACCCCTGATGGAGTGAAACCCACTGAGTCCAAGGTCTTGGCCATTCAAAACGCCCCTCGCCCCACCGTGAAACCTGAGCTGCAATCCTTCCTGGGGCTGTTGAATTTCTACCATTCCTTCCTGCCCAGGAAAGCGTCAATTGCAGAGCCCCTACATAGGCTGCTTAAGAAGGACGTGGTTTGGCGGTGGGGGGAGAGCAAAGAGTGGGCTTTCAGGAAACTCAAGCAGCTCCTCATCTCAGAGGCCATCCTGAACCATTTCGACCCAAAGAAGCCGGTAGTCTTAGTCTGTGACGCCTCACCAGTGGGGGTGGGGCGGTCCTCTGCCACATGTTAGAGAGTGGGTGAGAAGTCTCGGTTGCATTCTATTCGAGATCATTGTCTAAGGCAGAATGCAACTATGCCCAAACGGATGGAGAGGCCCTTGCAATAGTAGTGGGCATAAAGAAGTTCCATGATTTTTTGTATGGTCGTCCATTCACCATTGTAACTGACCACAAGCCACTGTTGGGCATTTTCACCTCAGACAAGCCCACTCCGCAGATCCTCTCCCCAAGGATGCTTCGGTGGGCCATCTTCCTCAATGCGTACAGGGGTTCATTAGTGTACCAACCTGGAAAAGACATAAGCCATGCTGACACACTTTCAAGGTCTCCTCTTCCCCAGCTGGGAGACCCAAAATGTGAAATAGAGCAGGACAACCAAGTTCTCCTTATAGAGGCCCTAGATGTGCCCTCCATACTTCCCGTGGAAATCGCTGCAGCCACAGCGAAGGATAAAACATTAGCTCTTGTCAGATCTTGGGTACAGAAGGGGTGGCCCACAGCTCCCGCCGCAGATGAGTTTGCCGCAATCTTCAGGAATAGGGTTGAGTTGTCCACAGAAAGGGGGTGCCTCCTGTGGGGGGAGAGGGTGATAATCCCAGAATCATTAAGGGCAAGGGTACTCAAGCTTCTACATGTCAGCCACCCGGGGATCATGCACTCTAAAGTGCTGGCCGGAAGCTACTTCTGGTGGCCACAGTTGGATGAGGATACAGAGCACATGGTGAACACCTGCGAAAGTTGCCAGAGCTCTCGCCCTGAGGAGTCCCAACTTCCACACAGAGAATGGGACACAGCCAGGGGACCATGGTCTTGCCTCCACATAGACTTCGCAGGTCCGTTCAGGGGTTCTTTTTTTCTACTGGGAGTAGACGCATACTCTAACTGGTTGGAGGTGATTCAGCTGCACAGCACCTCATCAGCTGCAACCATAAAACAGCTGCGCAAGCTGATAAGTACCTTCAGGATACCTGACATCATTGTGAGCTATAACGCTAGCACTTTCACATCCACAGAATTCCAAGCGTTCTTGGAATCAAACGCCATTCGGCACATAACCTCAGCCCCCTTTCACCCCGCAACAAACGGCCAGGTGGAACGCCTGGTGTGAACCATGAAAGAGAGGTTGTGGTGCATGAGCCCAGGGAATCCGGACCTGCAGCTCTGCCAGTTTTTGTTAGCATACAGGGTGACGCCGTTGGCGTCGGGATATTTCCCCGCTGAACTCCTCATGAAAAGGAAATTGCATTCATTGTTAACCAGGTTGGATCCCACCAGGGTGGAGGATAGGGGAAGAAACATTGAGCTCAGGTCCACAAAAAAACTTTGAGATAGGTGAACCTGTGCACTGTAGGAATTACACAGCTGCAGGGCCAGCCTGGGTTCTGGGAGTAGTCATTAACCAGACGGGACCAGTTTCATACTGTGTCAAGACCAACACAGGTCTCCTCTGGAGAAGGCACACTGACCAACTAAGGCACCGAGTGATTGGGGGGCAGGACAGGGGTGCCCAGCAGCAGAACTCAACGTTAGGGTCCTCCTCCACCCGCTTATCCCAAGGGGGAGAAAACGAGGGGCAACAGTCCCAAACGGGGGGGGGGGAGAGCAGACTCAAATCCGTATCCTTTTGATACACCAGTTTTCCCCAGCACCATGAAAGATAGGAATAAGTTTGTCCCTGTTGCCCCTGAGTTAGATTTTGAGTTACCAAACCGGGTTTTTTTCCCGGAGTGTTCCCACACCCATCCAAGCGAGGAGCGGGGTTTTTCTTTAGCCCCTAGTGCCTCCGGTTTGCCCACATCTGCATCAGACTCCAACCCTTCTCCTCCTGCCCATCCCATAGCTGCAGACCCGCAACAAGTCGCTAATGAGTCATCCTCTCCAATTGCAGGACAAAAGCCAGGAGGACACAGATGAGGGGGCATGGCTGAGTCAAGCATAATGGCCACACGCCCAAAATGCACATGCGGAAAACCACTTTGGTTAAGGGACTTTGTCCCATCTTAAAGGGGAGGGATGTTGTGTATTGAATGTAATTGTAACCACACAAATGAGCGAACGTAACAATCTGTAACCACATGAATGAGCGAATGTAACAATCTGTATCTTGCAATAGAAACAATGTAACAAACCACATGAGAACACGAGCTAGTGACCACTAGGGGGAAATAGCGAGCGTTCAGCTCACATGGTACACATTCCTCAAATACCTTCAGCTGCGCGGGAAAGATTCCCGCCCTCACCTCACGTGGACAAGAAGGGCGTGACTAAGGATGACGTCATATGGACAGTAGCCAATGCGCTATCGAGGAGCCACATTCAATTGTATAGCCACTGGATAAAAGGAGCTTTTTGTCCGCCATTACCACATGTTCGTGCTGTACTCCATGCAATAAAGATGTGTTAGGCTAGTTTACAGCTGCTTCCATTGTCTTGATTCCCAAACACCAAAGAGTGTATGTATGGAATTCTCTTTTTTTCTCTTCCCAAAAACTGGTGGAGTATTTCTGGGGAAATAGACTAATAACATGTTTGGTTATAAATGCTTGACTATGTTTGGCCAAAACAACAACACCCCATTGTAGCAGTCAATAAAATAAATTAGTTGAATAATATAAAAATTAAATGTGAAATAATGCCATGAAATAATCAAAATAGAAGCAGAAACAAAAACAAGTTATGTAATGTTTTGAGCACTATATCTATTTTCACTAAGCAAGCAAATACAGGAGTAGTCAATGTATACCAGGCACTCACAATCCCCAGCCTGTGGGCCTAATGTGGCCCATGCATCTCATTAATCTGGCTTGCAGTGAAAACCCAAGCACTTCTAGACCCTTCCCCAAAAAACATCACCTACCACAGCAACAGTGACAGTGACAGCAATCACGCTGTCTTTCTGGCTCCTTGCACAGCCTCCGCCATCCCCCATGGCTGCAGAAGGCTTTTCAGAGCATATCCGCTCCATTCTTTGGCTTTTTTCACCATGTGCCTTCTGTGTTTCAGCTGCTAGAACATGCCGCTGGGCAACTTCCAGTGCCGGGTGGAGCTTGTGTCTCTGGTTGGGTTCCCAGCGTGGAACCAGGAAGTCACCCAGCAGTGTGTTCTAGCAGCCAAAACGCAGCAGGTATGCAGTGGGGGAAAAGCCATAGCAAATATACTCCAAAAAGCTTCCTGCTGTTGTGTGGCATGGCGGAGGCTGTGCAAGAAGCTGGAAAGATGCCACAATTGCCACCGCCACCAATTATGATGAAAATGTAAGTCCAGGGAGCAAACATGCCTCCGGCCCCAGGCGGGGAGTATCAGGGGCTGGTCTGGCCCCAGGCAGGAAAACGTTGCAAACCCCTGATGTATACCATCCCTGTTCTGTTGTTACCAAAATTTACCACATATAGGAGGTCATTAATAAAACAGTCATCTGAGAGAGACCTTATTAAGCTTCGTTCAGATTCCTACTTCCTAAAGTTTGTAATGGGCTTGCTCATGAGAAGCTAAACCTTGGCTTTGTTAGCAAATATAAATTCTCAGGTATGATAATCTGCTGGAATCACATATTTGCAACACTAACATAATTTCACTTTCCAGTAGTAAACTATGTCTAATATATAATTCGATCATGATATAAATGCCATGTAAACCCCAGAAGATAAAATGAAATAAAGGCAGTCATTGTTTTAGTGACTCCAAATGTCCCTTTATTTGATGTATAAGCTACAGCACTTCCTCCATACTATGTCTGAAGATGGTGTGTAGATAATCCCTTCTTACCTACCAGAAACCAATAGGTAAGGAAAAGATGGAAAGAAACAATCTTAGACATTATGAAATGGCCTGCTCCCCCCCCCACACACACACACCACCTACTTTTGGTGCCTGGGGACAGCAAGTTTTGAAGGTGACAGTCCTCCATACCCTACTGAAGAATTGCTCTAATATGAATCTATTTTAAAGGTAGCAAAGGTTTTTGATACTGTATCTTGAAACACAGGGAGAATGGAGAGCATATTTTTATGTTGTAGAACAAAGGCAGGATTCCTTTATTGTAACTGTTTTATTGTCAGGAGAGAACAACGAATGAACATTAACCACAGTACAGCTGTTCCCGTTTCTTTTATTTATCTTACTTCATGTTTCTTTGAGGAAGGAAATAATATTTTCTTTTTCAGTTGTATCATGATCTGCTCCATGTGTTGAGTTTTAATGGAAAATTTTAGTACTACTTTATGTGTGAGGGAGCATGTGTGTTTTGTTGCACTGAGCCTTTTGAGGAAAGTCAGAAGAGAATCAGGGGGGACTCTTTAGAGCATTTGAAAGCATAGTGCTGCCCTTGGGTGGAAACAGTAAAGCTGCAAACATAATACAAGGTCTTTTATGACCGGTTAGAGGAAACATTTAATTAAACATTTGGTGCTTTATAGGTATCACAGGACAGAAGATGAACAGAATGACTGGAATAGGAAAGCTAGAAACAGTTTTATGCACTAGAGAATTACGCCATTTCCAGCTGTGTATGTCCAGTATTGTTTCAAACTGTCTGTGTCCAGTATTGTTTCTAACATTTTGAGAAGCAGAAACATATTATAGTGTGCTTTATGATTGTTTTGGAATTAACAAAAGCATGTTTTTCAGATACAAGAACAACACAAATGGGAAAACCCAGTTATTGGATGTAATTTAAAGCATAACTACATTGAAAGTAGTCATTAAACTCTATGGAATTTTTAATTAGAACAATGACAGCTGCTCTAAGATGGTAAATGAGTTACTGGCCAAACCTATCGAAAGAAAGAAAGAAAAAAAGAAAAGGAAGGAAGGAAGGAAGAAAATCCTCTGCTGTTTCCTGTCCTTAAACAATTATTTAACAAAACAGTGAATGTCATCATTTGTGCAATTTATGCATTAAAGCATTATTGAATTGTTTAAGCAATTTAGCTGAAGTTGCACAAAAAAATGATTGAGTGTGCCACAAAATATGTCTCTTCTGCTTCTTCTCTCACGTCTAGGCCAGACGTGAAACTGCCAAAATGAAGGCATCTTGTGGTGAGTTCATTCTGCAGTTCCTTTTGCCTGATCCAGTGTGAGAAAGATTAGCCAGCAACACAAGGTTGTCATTACCAGGGTATGCCCAATTACACTGCAGTTCAAAACAACAACAACAACAACATTGTCTAATCCATATGTTCTATACTAAATCAAGGGTGCTGAATCAAAATCTAAAGTCCAATTCTGTATAGGACTTCAGGATCTTAAGTTAGCAAATCTCACCCTCTTGGTTAGGTTCTTGCATTGATCATGTGGGGTATATTTGCCACAAATGTAGCAAAAATTGTCTGCTTTATTAACACAGCTGCACCTACTCATCTTTAGCTCAAAACAGATTCACTGTGGCCTAGCTGTACTATCCAATAAGATGATTTCACACTAAAAACAAGCCTTTGGTCCATCTCACCTTATATGCCTATTTCTGATGTCAGCTCACTGACTTGCCCAGACATGCCCAGCCACTGCTTGAACATGCATGCCACCAGGGGACATGATTCAGCTGAGGTGGCAGTAGGCATAGTGGTAGGTGCAACTGTTATAATGTTCCCATGTAAAAATATACTACCCAATTACTGACCATTTGAGCAGCTATAGCACGCCTTAAAACGAGTATGTGACAAATTCTGAGTTTAGATTTGGAATCAATATTGATATCATGTAAATAACATGTTATTCCCAGTAGCAAAATCGTTGTTGTGCAGCGTTGAAAAATACCACAATCTTCAAGGAGGTTCTTTCTGTGTACCTCATGTCTCTAACTCATGAAGCAAGGAAAACCATTTGGAGGGTCCTTATCTATGTACAGAAAGATGAGACAAGCATAATTTAATATCTAGAGAGGACCCTTCTACAGCATTGTCTCAATATGGAGAGTCCAGTAGAGAGGTAAGGCCAGCAGTATCTTTCATTTAAGTGCAAATTATTATCTGAACAGGGTTGTTTTTCATTAACAATTATATACTTTACAACTCAAATATGATATACCTTTCTTTAATACCTCTCTTATTATCAAATATGTCATTATCAAGCCATGAACCAAATGCTCACATAACAGCATATACCAGTCAAGTTTCCAGACACAAATCTGGCCCTGCTGTTCTTCATCTTAACAATGCAGTGTGAGGAACTGGCCTTGTGTGTTAACTCCATGTGTTATGGTGGTTATTAGAGTCAGGGCTCTTTTGCCTTCCCTGTAGAGAGGGACTAAATGTCAACATTATTACTGGCATAAATACTGGATGCTGTTAGGCATTCTGGTTTTATTACTACCTCACATGCTGCCTATCATTGCAGGCGCACCCCCCCAATGATGGACTCAGACACAAATGAAAGTGGATAACGGCATGGGCCACATTTATTGATTCAAGCCCTAGTCCGAATTATAAATTTCTATTGGTAAAACGACCAATCATAATTCTTAAGGCAAGCAGGCCGAAGTAACACTGGTAAGGTACCACCCAAAATTGCCAACGGCAATTGTTACAATGTATCTATTTGTATCAATTTGTTTGTTGACAACAAACAAATTGTTGACCGTAGTCAATATCTAACTAATGACCCCACCCTCTGACGTGTATCCGCAAAATCAGGGGGTGATTCCAGCTGTCTAGTGGTAACCATCACCCCCTCGCCTGGTTCGTCGTTGACCGGACAACGTTTAAACAACTTATGCCTATCTAGTGTTGTCCAGTCAATTGCGAACCTGCCGGATACCTGTGGGTCATAAATGTTTACCTTACCAGTACTACCCACCACCCGGAGAGGCTTCAATAAAGGCTCGACGCCCCCCCCCCCCCCAAGACCATCAGCTCGGTCGACAGGCCTGCTCGCCAATCACTCAGCAGGAGGTCCATACCTCCTCGCGACAGATGGGCCCCCTCCCCTGAATAAAGCCCATAATTTTGCAGACTGATGACGGGGAGGCGAATGACGCGTCCCCAACCCATATCAAAAGGAACCGGGCAATAGCCCTGGAGCGACGAGCCCGGTCAAGCGCCTGGAGGCCAAACGCTCCCCTGTAAGCGTACTGCGGTATCATGTCCGACCAATGAGGGGTGTGGCAGGCCACACATAATGCGAGTAGGCCAGGTGACTGCAAATCGCAAGCTTCCGCGATAGGCCAGTGACCTGTCCGAAACCATTGCCCCCAAGGTGAATAACCAGGACATCAGGCGAGTCAGCATCCCTGATGTAGAAAAGGAATGGCAACAGTTCCCGCCATAACATGCCGCGCTTACCACACCACCTGAGATGTGCGGATGCACCCAGTCCCAGTCGGGGTCCCACTCTGTCGCCGCAGCGTAACGCGCTGCCCTGTGCAGTGTAACGCGCTGCCCTGTGCAGCGTAACGCCCTGCCCTGTGCACGTGGCAACGGCCCACCAGCCCTACTGTCACCGGTGTAAAACGACACCCAGTGTCTGTCAAGGAAAAAAGGGGGGGTGAGAAACATTGCAATGACTAAACTGGCACTCACGGTTGAAGAGGGTGAACACAAAACTGAAAACAATGTGATCCCCACCTTCCCATGCGGCGTATTTCAGCCCCAGAGTACCCAAAAGTAGCTGCAGTAGAAACCGCCCCCATCCTGCAGGAATGGCTGAGTGAGGGGAGACCCACCCTGGTGACAGAAAAACGGGGCATGGTGCGTGCCACACAGTGCAAGAAACTCCTGTAGGGCACCAACCGGACAGATGTCTTCCAAGGAACATCGTAGCAGTATTACTCAACTGCCTACGCCGTGCTGATCTGTTTTAGAGGAGCGTATCCTCAACTGAGCCCAATCATAGCAACATAGACATCTTCGAGTTCCAGTGCCCTACGACTTGCATCCGCCTTAGACAGCATCATAAGCTTGCTGATGCAGAGCGCTCCAAAAAAGGCCACCGTTGTAGCCGCACGAAACAGGGCTGCCTAATACCTATCGAAACATAGGTCATGCCAGCCTCGTGCCAGTTGGGTAAGTACCCCAGGGGAAATTGGGTGACGGTCATCCAGGCAACGCCCACGTTCCCGCACCCCCCCCCCTCCAAAACATGTCTCACACGGAAATCAGCGGTACTGTCCGCGTGACCTCCCACCTTGGCCATAAAAGCCAGCGCTGATAGCCTAGATGCCATGGTGCGGGGTGCCAGGCCCTGTGCGTGCAGGTAAACCATGAAACGGAGGATGTGGGCCACTGGGATCGGCCAGGTATCTGGCAGGCGAGATTGGGAACAAAAGGTCCGAAATGCAACCAACGTGTGGTGATACGCCTTACGCGTGCGTGGCGCCAGTGACATGCCTATCGCCCGGTTCACCTCTCCTTGCCAATGATCCATATCTCCTGCGGTAGTGGCGAGGGAAATTCCTCCGCATCCGGAGCCAAGGCACGGAACCGGGAGATCTGCAGGCGGGACAAAGCGTCAGCAATATCATTATTCACCCCCGGGACATGCCTGGCTCTGAACAGTACATTGAGGCGCAGGCTGCGCAATACAAACTGTCGCACAAGATCCATGACCCTGGGAGATTTAAAGGTCTGTGAGTTGACAATGTGGACAACAGCCGCATTGTCACACCAGAAATGCACCACAGAGTTGGCCCACTCCTCACCCCATAGCATCAAGGCCCCCAGTATGGGAAAAAATTCCAAATATGTGAGATCCCTCAGGCGACCCGTGCCTGACCAGGCTGGTGGCCATCCACCATATGCCCACTTTGCATTGAAGTACATCCCATAACCAAGGGATCCCGAGGCATCAGACTGAATTTGAAATTGGGGCAAAGCCAGGAGGTCAGACCTCCAAAATGAGACCCCATTGAACTCCCTCAGGAACTGGAGCCATACGTGCAGATCTGCCCTGATGCCCCGTGTCAATCTCGCCCTATGATGGGGCCTGGATAAGCCTGCCATGGCGTCGCACAAGCGCCGAGCAAATGCCCTGCCAGGTGCGACCACCCTGCAAGCGAAATTGAGATGTCCATGTGGCACCTACAATCCCCGAAGGGATGCCTTGCGCTTAGTCAGCAAGTCCGATATAAGGGCCACTATCCTTGACACCTTGTCTGCGGGCAACCTAGACGCCTGCGCTACCATGTCAATTTCCACCCCCAGGAATATTAACTTATTAGACGGGCCTTCGGTCTTTTCGGGCGCTAAAGGGACACCGAGTTCCTCCATTAGCGTCTGAAATGTGTTGAGGAGACGTGTGCACGTGTCCCAGCCCCGTTCACCCCCGAATAAAAAGTCATCCAGGTAATGGGCTACAGACCGAGACCCTGACCTACGGACAAATGCCCACTGCAGGAAGGTACTGAAACGCTCGAAAGCCGAGCAGGATATGGAACAGCCGAATGGCATGGCTTTGTCAAAATAATATTCACCCCGGAATTTGAAACCCAGCAACTCGAAGTCACCCGGGTGCACGTGCAAAAGGCGAAACGCCGACTTAATGTCACACTTAGCCAACAGTGCACCCGGGCCACATGAGCGCACCATGCGCAATGCCTGGTCAAAGGATGTATACCCGACAGAACAAGGGTCATCAGGGATAGCATCATTGACCGAGTGGCCGGCTGGGTAGGACAAATGGTGAATCAGGCGGAACTCGCCCGGGGACTTCTTGGGCACTAGTCCTAGCGGAGACACTGTAAGGTTGTGGAACGGGGGTGCGGGGAAAGGGCCAGCGACCCTGCCCGCAGCAATCTCCTTATTAATGCTGGCGGCAGCCACCTCCTCCCTTCCCCTAAGTGACGAAAGGTTAGGTGCATCCTGCGGTGACCTATCCCCCGTGAAAGGAATACGAAAACCCAGTTGAAAACCCTGAAGGAGGTACACAGCGTCTGCTCTCCTCGGGTACAATGCGAGCCAACTCTCCAGCATGTCGACATTAATCGGGGAGGGGGCCTTTTGGTGAACCCGCTCCCTCCATGGCAGTCTTACCTGCCCCTTGTCTGCCCCCACCCCTGCCCCCGTATCCTCCCGGCCTGGGACAGGCGGAGGCAGCATGGGGGCCAGAACAAGAGGGGCACTCATGCTTGTACTTGCAATTTTTCCTATTGCAAGAACCATTGAACGAGAAGGTCCAGCACAGCAGGCGGGCTGGAACCCCCTGCCCCGCCACTTGGCGGGGTACCTGTACCGGGGCCGCTCGTTGGACCGCATGTCCACAATGGTATCTCTCCCCAGGCGCCGGGCGCGTGGGGGTCATATACAGAAGCCACAGCTTCTGGCAGGGCTCATCCCACCTCATCTCTGGGTGCAGTGGAATCCTCATGCTGAATTCTTCGTCGTAAGCCAGCCATGACGGACCTGGGAAGTCAACCATAGCCCGGTAAATATTGTCCAGATACTGGACCATAGGGATAGCCAAATCCGGCCTAGCCCTGAGGTAAACGGCCATGTAAATCAGGTACGCTGGCAACCAATTTGCCCACGTGCGTGGCGGCTTACGACGACGTGCCTCCTCCTTATCCTTCTTGTCCAGCCCTTCCCTCTCTTCCTTGGTCGGCTCCCTATTTAGCAGGGAGAAGATATCTACATACTCGCCCCTCCAAATCTTTTCCTTGGTAGACTGGGCCAAATGGTCCCCCAAGGGCAAGGAATACCCTGCTGTTGGCAAAGCCGACACCGGCACTGAGGGAACTACGGGCAAAGGAAAATGAGCCTGAGCCAGCCCGGGGATCCCCAACACATTTTCAGCACATTGGGGGCACCACCCCGACCCAGGCCCTGTGTCACGGGCAAAGTCGCTGGGTGGGCCGGGGGCCATTGGGCCGCCGGGCCACCCGAGCGAGGCCAAGGCCATTGAACAGCCCCCCCAAGGAAGTCAGTTGTGTGGGTGCATTAGCTTGGACTGCATACTCACCCGCTGCACCCCCGCGGGCCGCCCCCACCGGGTGTTCCGGCCCGCTGGGGGCGTCGGAGCTCACGACCGAAGCTGAGCTCGTCGACGGGGCCAGACCAGCACCAGACTGCTGCACCTGTGGGGTGGGGAGCTGCGAGGCAGTGGCCACCACCGGCCCGCGCGCCTCAGGCGGCTCAACCCGACCCATCGCCGGCCGCTGTTCGGTGGCCAAAGGGGGCACTTGAAAACCTAGAGACACCCCTGTTTGGTTGGCCCTTGCCAAGGACGCTTCAAGGGCCGCCACCCGGGCCAGGAGGGCCTCCACATCGACATAGGCCCCGGCCCCAACAGGGGGCAATTGGGCAACCGGCCCATAATTCACGGGTACCTGTCCAGGTCCCTGAGCCCCAGGGGCCAGATAAGGCCAAGAGCCCATGCTCAGCCCCTGGGGAGCCGTGGGAATGCCCTGCAAAGGCAGGGAACCCAACCACCCTCCGTGGCTCGCACCCCCCATAGGGAATAGCGCACCCGGGCAAAAGGGCCCCGCCGCACAGACCATGGCAGGGGCCAAGGGCCGAGGCCCCGTCCGGGGCAGCAGGTATGCTCCGCGCATCAGGCCAAGGAGCTACCGATCCCATCCCACCGTTCCCGGTGGGGTCTGCTAAAGGTGGCTGCGGAACGGGCGCAGTCACGGTCCTCCGACCCGGCTGACGCCTCCGCGCAGATCGATCCACGTTCGCGGCTGCCTTCTTCTTCGAGGGCATGGCTAAGGTAGCTAGGAAGCCTAAAACAAGAAAAAGCTGCCCGAAAAGGCTTCCCCCAAGAGGACACGAGCGACGGAGGTAAGGAGGAAAGAAAAACTTCTCCGCTCCGTCGGTTCGCCAAAATGGCAGCACGGCTGCCTCGTGGCCAGCCCCTTTTATTAGGGTGCTGGCCACGCCCCTAACTACCCGGATGGTTTCGTCCGGTGGGGGGGGCCGCAAAGAGCGCGGCGGCCATTTTGGCACCGCGCTTCCATTGGAGTCACTTGGAGGGACTTTTCTGAGCTGGGGTAACTATCCAGCACTAGCCAATAGTTAACCAAAATTAAACAATCTCATAGGTAATTTTGAAACGTTATCTTCTACCTCCTTTTCCTCTTGCATACCCATTGTTTTCTTTCGAAAGTAGTTTCTGAGTAGTTATCCACATCAAGTATGGCTGTGTTGTGAGCCCGGCCCCCGGTCCGGCCCCTGGCCCAGCCCCTGAGCTGGCCCACCTGGGGGATGAGGACTCTGGGGATGAGGGGGAAGAGCTGGCAGAATCCCCCTCCCCATGAGTGACCTTCCCCCCGAAGTTGCCTCAGCCTCCATTAGAGGACCAGGAGCAGTCTGACGGAGAGAATGTCCCTCAGCAACAGCTGCAACTCATGGACAGCTCTGGTGATGTGGCGCGACTAGATGCCAGACATCAGAGCAAGGCGAAGCGACTCCAACAGAAGCAGAGGGGGAGGAGGGCCAGGAGGTAATTAGGAAGTATTGGGCCACACCCCATGAGGGATATAAGGAGCCAGAATGCCGGGTGTGGCTCCGTGATGGACAAAGTTTGAGTTTCCCCATTCCTGTCGCTGTCTGTCACTCCTGCTTGTCGCCTCGGTTTACAAGGCTTATAGAAAACTCTGAACTGGACTTTGGACTGAATTGGACTTCTGCTTTTGGATCTGTCATGCCATGAGTGTAACCCCAGCGTGGAAGTAAGAAACTCTCTCTGCAAGTGTTGAGCTCGGCCCATCGGTGCCCCAGAAGAGGGAGGGGGAGACAGAACAGGCTGAAAATTGTAGTAAGTTTAACAGGGAAAAGTTTGGTGTTAAACTGCAAGAATAATACATTCACTAGGTCCACTAAAGTTGAAGTCCTCAAATCAGAATACACCCTAGGTAGAAAAAAAGACTGCAATATTTATAGACAGATATATTTCAGTTGTACATAATAACATACATTTGATTCTAAATCTGAACTGTGTATGTGCTTGGAATAAGTGGCAAATCGAGTACAGTAGAACCTTGGATAAAATCCATACTCCATTCCACAAGTTTGGACTTTATCCGATTTTTGACTTTATACAAATCAAATGGGTGATGCATCGGATAACATCCAAAAATGGACTTTATCTGAGTTTCCTATACCAAATACCTTGGATAACGTCCATTTTTTAAAGCGGTTTTGGACTTTATGCGATGCGTCACGTGTGCATGAAAACCTCAACTTTATCCGAATCGGACTTTATCCAAGGTACCACTGTACTTTAGTTGGAAAACTATGCAAATGATAATGGTTTATGATGATCACTCCTTTTTGGAAAACATGCAAAGAGACACACACTTTTTTGTTCAACTTTATCTGGAATTTGCATTTCCTCCCCCCTTTGAAGTTATATTCTTTTTTTCTTTTGCATATTACTTGCAATTGTATACGGTTGTCATTAAATGATAAAAAAAATCATTGATGAAGGGTCCTGAGATTTCATTTCTACTCTTATGCATACTTCCCATGGTGCAAGTTCTATAGAATTAATAGAGCTTTCTTCTAAGTCATCATGCATAGGATGACATTGCCAAGGCAACCATTAGATCAACATTTCACCCATGTACATATACCAAAATCAAGATGCAAATGTTAAATAGTGATGGCACAGCACAATAAATAAACCTATGCAAATGATATCTTTCTTCATTATTATCTTTCATTGGTGATTAGCAATCTGTGTTCCCTGGGATAAAAAGGGAGAAAACAAAAGGTCAAGCTTATTATAAATAACAGTACCCCACAGTGAGATGCTATGTTTTCCCAAGAAATGTAGAAGCATTATGTCCACCAACACTCTCATGTTGATAGAAATATATTTTCTACTTTCCCACTGGACATTGCCCCAGTTTTTCTTCGTTCATGTCCAGGTCAGACTTTAATCTGTCAAAATGAAATCACCTACTTTGCTTTGTTATTGGCCAAATGACCCAGGGTACATAGAAAGAGCCTCCTTTAAAATTGTTGTCCACTTTACATTTTTGAACCACAATCAGTTGTGGCAACCTTGTTGTGCTGAATAATCTTTCTTTGTTGAGTCGGGGTATTAATTACAACACAACAGCAGTTCGGGGGTTAACCAACAAGTCATTTATTAGAGCTCAGTTCAGACTGTTTCGGACTGGGGAAAACAGGGATGAGGTAGCAACTTATATACAGACAGAACGGCAGTTACAGTGATACATTTGCCTGGGCTTTTCCTAACACGGGAAACCTGTGTAAACCAATCAGGGTACATTGAAAACATATGAATGAGGCACCTTACAGAAAAGGGTGCACAATTACAGCAAAGACTTAATGGTGATTGCAACTAAAGCAATACAGTATACATCAATATAGGGTTGGACAGAACATTCTTACACTAGGGGATATGAAAGGAACTTTTCATGATGCTATGATCTGAGTGATCTCTTTATACTTCTTAACATTTTCCTCTCCAAAATAATGACTAGTCCATTCTTTGTTTCTTTCCTATTTCTTTTTATTTATGATGGGAAAGGAGGAAGAAACTTACATCTGGTTTGTTAATGGAGAAAGATTTGAGTTGGGTTGGGTAAAATACAATGTCTTGATGTCTATATTGAGTTGCATCTAGGGATTGTTTTTTGGGGGGAGAGGTTATTTAAATGTCATTCGTAGTGCATTTCCACTGGTAGAAGGAGTAAGAAAGTCTATTCTAATAGTTTCCCTTGTGCTGCTTGAGAAGTTGTTCCAGATGGTGGTGGGAGTCTCTGGAAGAAGGTGAGATGCTTCAGAGAAAGTGATGCCTTCTACAAACAGAAGGTGCTCTTTGGTTCTTAAAAGGTACCTTCTGGTTCCAACACATTGTAAAAGAAAAGAAAAGAAAAGAAAAAGCTCACATGCCCTTTCAGACTATCACAACCTCTATGGTGTAAATAATTCATCACAGTTATATCATATGCCCATTCAATAGAAAACAATTCAAAATGTTTTTTGACTTGAAACTTAATTTTACTGTGAAAATATTGCACTGATGTTTTCCCCTATGCCCTTCTAGCAAGCATTTATACATGTTAATTCTGAATTGAAGTAATAACGTCAAGAACACCTCTCACCCTCTCATAGATGAAAGTGGCAGAGATAAATAGGGAAATACACTTTGAACAGAAGGAAAACAACCTTAAATGGGCAAACAAATGTGTGATGTATACATAGAGCTATCTTTCTATCTTTCTAGCTAGCTAGCTAAGGGACTGTGGTGGCTCGAGTGGCTAAAACGCTGAACTCAATGACTGGAAGGTTGTAGTTCAGTTCCCAAATACTGCAGGATGGAATGAGCTCCCGTCGTCTGTCCCAGCTCCTGCCAACCTAGCAGTTCGAAAGAAAGAAATTGCAGGTAGATATATACGGACCACTTCGGTGGGAAGGTAACAGTGTTCCGTGTGCTCCGGTCTCTAGTCATGCCTGCCACTTGACCACGGAAATGTCTGCAGAAGCAGACAGTGCTGGCTCTTCGGCTTTGAAACAGAGATGAGCACTGAACCCTAGAGTCGGATATGACTGGCTTTCGAGCAAGAGAAACCTTTACCTTTACCTTAAAAAGCAGAGGCTTTTTAAAAGCCACAAGCACTGAAAGTAGACTTGAGCTTCTGATGACCTTCACTTTAAATATATTTGCTGATAATATTGTAGGTGGTATTAAGATTTATGTTTACCACTGTCAATCATCCCTTAATGGTACAATGTAAATATTATGCATGGAAGAGGAATTAGGGAAGAAGTGCTTACTAAAAAGCCTAATTAAACCCTAATGCATTTAAGGTGAACCTGTTGTTCTTTAAATGTCTGCATATGCACAATGCAAAGAGCCCTTTGAGTGGAGAATTCAACATCTAATTTTTAAGGAAATTCATTTCTAATACCAGTGGGATATGAAACATTCTCTTTTTGCTGCTTTTATTTTTTGAAGGACAACAAGGAACTCATTAAATCTGCCACTGAAGCAGACACTTCCAAAATAAAATAAGGTAGGTCTTTCTATTGATGATTTGTGTGGGAGGAAAGTAGGAGCAAGAGGAAGAAATATGACACATAGGGTTCTGTGCTAGATCTGAAAATGCAAGATATTATATAGGTCAGGGGTGCCCAAACTTTTTGCACCACAGACCGGTCATGGGGTTGTGCAGGCTGGTCACATGGTTCCTGCCACCAGAAGCAAAAGTAAAATGCACCCATGCATGTGCATAATGCTGTCATAAATGCACCAGTGGCTGTGGTGCATTTATGGCAGCATTTTGCACATGCTTGTGTATGTTTAACTTCCACTTCCAGGAGTGGTGCAGGTGGCATGGGCTGGATAATTTGGTGCCGTGGACCGGATATGCTCGGTGGGCCATAGTTTTGGGTACCACTGATACAAATTTTATCCAATGATTTGAAAAGATACATTTTCCTCCTAAAATGAGGGTATTAGCAGAGATAACTGTATGAAATCCTGATTGGCAAAGTTAGAAAAAGGATTTCAGGTAGTTTTATTCAATTTAATATATCCCTTAAACTAAGGTAGTGCTATGCAATCCTGGTACTAGACCCTTGGCCCCTTTCTAGCCCATATGAGCAAGCCATGGGAGTATTTGTTTTTAAGGGGGACAATTTGAGAATGTTTTGACCAAGTAAATGGCCTTTTAGGCATCCTCCATCTGAATAGGACTTCACTTTTTGAATAATAATGTCACAGGGGTGGACATCTTGATTTTAGAGATGCTTATGTCGGACATGGTCAAAAATGGTTGGGAACCACTGCTCTAGACTCTGTGCGGTGTTGTGCTTCACCAGTCACATGTAGGCCAGTTCATTTGGGGAGGTATATCAGCAGGTGTTTCCAACTCAAGTTGCATTAATGGATACTGATCATGCCACAAAGCTGTCTCATGATGCTCCCTGCATGCTCAATTGATTCACACAGATTGTGGCACACACATACAACTGCCTCCTCATGAATTGACATGCTGAGGGACTCAAAACTACCACCCTAACACTACCCATCAAAATAACCAGTCATAATCTATTTATTCACATCACTCAGATCGGTCCAGAATGACCTGTAGGAATAAATTGAATAAAATGTGGCTCACGTTTTAACCCAACTTCATGTGCTTTACCAATCCACTTAGCTACTCAGCCAGTCTCTCACCTCTTCTTTTATGAGCCAGGAAGGGCAAAGATCCAATGTCCACGTGGTTACTGAATGTGGAACTTAACCATTGTCACAGGACAAGCAGATACCAAAGTTGCACTACAGATCTGAGTGATTTTATTTATAAGGTATCTGTTGTGGCCCTGGATCCTGAGTGTGATGATGATGACTTTTGGTGAGCTCCTCAACCTGCTGCTGGTTCAGATCTGAGTCCTGAGTTTGAGGAGGAGGACCTGTTGCCGGCTCCACAGCCTGCTGCCAATTTGGGGCTGACTCTTCTTGATCAAGTTGATCAAACTGATCAGGGTTTGGCAGAAGAACTTGCTGAAGCACCAAGTGCCAACAATGAGGAGGACCAGGTGGAACTCATCTCGTCCAAGAGATACAGGGCACAATTAAGAAATGTTCTACAGCTGAGAAGGAGGAGGGCTAGGGCTCGCCTCCAGAGACCATCTCCAGCTGTGAGTTCTGAGCCTCCTTAAGAAGGACCCTTGCTGACAAGACTTTTTTGGAGCACTCATTTTGAATCCTGACACTTTGCTACTTGAACCTTTGCCTGTTTTTTGGATATTGGACCCTTGCCTAAAAACCTGACCACATCTTTGGATCACCCTTTTGTCTGCAGTTCTACTATTAATTGGCTCTTCAACCAGGCTATCACTGACCAACAGCTTTGCTTGGCCCCTTGGACTAACATAAAGATTTCCTCCTTACATCCTGTGCAGTGGTTGCAGGCCAACCTGCTCTACTGTGTGTGTCTGGGCCATAACATCATCACACAATTTTTTTCACTGTAAACTGACAGGCATTTCTTTGTGATACAATGTGATCTGTCCATAACTGTTTAAGACAGCTGCATTGTGCCAATACTACCAAAGAAAAGGCTTTCCAATGAGCTCCAGCCTACATGAATCTGTTCTGAATTATTATTATTATTTGCTATTGTTGTTCTAATCTCCATCCTTCATCTGTTTTGTCAGTTTTATAATCAGCAGCTCCATAGTAAACCAGGTTAAGTTGGCTCTATCCTATGGCAGAGAACACATGGAAACAATTGTAACTATTGTCCTAGCCATTCCCCATGTCTGCCTTGGCATCAACAGAATCACCTGACAAGGTGCCAGGAATTTTTCGCAAGAACCCTCAGGAAGCCATTTGATCCTAAACCTCTCCAGATATTGACCTTTCCATGATCACCCAGATCACCAACACCCAGATCACCAACCCCATACAAAAAACCAGGTCCAGATTACGATCTAAATAATGAATGTATCCAGATGAGCAACTGTGATTCTAATCATATTTCATCCAGAAAATATTGATGGATTCAGCCTATTAGATGCTATTTTATCTCCTTTAGCTGAAACTGGCATGTTTGGCTAAACCATGATGCTTCCTTGTGACATATGATGTAATTATGTCCACTGGTGACTGCTACTTGGCAAGATTTATTTTCCTAAATACATTTTGAGATTTGAAGATGCTTCTTTACTTTTCACTTTTTCAATCAGAATCTTGTGACTTGGAACTTAATTAATATTCAGTGTGTTTTTGTCAATGTATTTTTTATTGTACCAGACATTCTTACACTTCAAGTTTGAGAATAGAAATACTCATCAGCCAGCATTTCTTGGCCAGACAGTCTTTCTGCTTTATCTGTGTATTAATCCCCCCCCCACACACACACACACACAAAATAACCGAGGCAAGACACAATTGTTTGAATTAAATCTTGGGCCACAACTTTATTGATTTTCAAATCTCCTAACCTGTGGGGGAGGGGGCAGGTAGTGCTATTTATCTGGTACTAGGGCAGTGGAAGCTAATCCTCTCATCCCTAGTCCAGACTGGCAAAAACCCTAGCTCCTCAAACAATGCTGTACCTCAACAGCTACTGTGCAGACCAGCTGATTCAGGAAGCCATCTAAGTGGGTATCTCGAATTCCATTCACTTGAATGAAAACTGGTCATACCACTTGTATGTCTCATGGTATGCCTTGCATTCCCAGCCAACTCACATGAGTCATACCAGGCATACAGAACAAACCTTGTCAAATCACCTCTCCACCCTAACCCAGCACTACCCGCCAACACAAATTGTGACCTATTGAAAGACTACCACTCTAAGTGACCCTAGTATTCTGTGGGCTAGAGTAGGATAGGCAAAAAATGTCCCAACTTCTATAGTGACAATTCCAAAACTCAGACCAAAAATTCCTATTTGGCCCCATCAGGTGATCCCTAAACACTCAAGCCTGCAGGGTGGGTGTGCAGGTCACCTGAGCTTCACAGTGAAAAGCACAAAAGGGGGTGAGGCAAGGGCTTATAAAAGATTCCCCACCCCACCCCCTTCATTCCCCAATGATATTATGCATCATGCTGAACCTCAGCCTCATTCATCATGTGGCAATAAGGGGGAAAATATCCCTTCAAAATTAAGGTACCTTGGTACCAAATTTTCAAGGTGAGCATTTGTATCTTATACACAAACTTCAGTCATACATTTTGAGGGTTATAGGATCAGAATATGCTAATGTGTCTGTCTAGCCCAGTGATGGCCAAACCTGGCACTCTAGATGTTCTTGGACTTCAATTCCAATAAGCCTTGATCAGCAGGAGTGCTGACTTGGGCTTCTGGTAATTGAAGTCCAAGAACACCTGGAGTGTTAAGGTTGGCCATCACTGGTCTAGCCCATTGTTAGAACCAAAGTAATTTCCATCTTTCTCCTTTTATTATTTTTAATCTTTCATCTATTGTTTTTTCAATTTGTAATTTAAAATGTATTTTTATTTTAAAATACAGTATGTGTTTAGCTGCCATTATGAAATGAGGTATAGAAACCATAATCATAATTGAGTTTTTTAAAAAATGTTTCTATTTTTACTAAAGCTAGGACGTAGCAATAGCAATTACACTTAGATACCACCCCATAGTGCTTAGTGCAAACTAAGATATTTTCTTACAAAATATTATGAAAGCATAAATGTCAGTTGGTCAGTAGTATGTTCTTTGCAAAGGCAACTGCAGAACATCCTTTTCAGAAACTGGAATTCAGCACAGAGTGAATGAACTCCCATTTACCAATGACACAGCTTTGATCCAAATTGGGATGACATTAAGTAGGGAGGTTGATGTTTGAACTCCTGACATACCGTCTACTTTGATCAGAAGTCTACAGCACCAAATGTGGTATTCAAAAAATATATAGATATTCATCTTTGCTAACAACTGTAACCAACTATACAAATTTAAGGCCCTGAAAAATGAACAGTCTTCCCTTCATATTGTAATGCATTCTTTTTAGTACTAAAATAAAACACAAAGATTATTCAAATGCTTCTTCACTCTTCCTGCCTTAATAAACCACGTAAACAAAGTGAAGAGCATTAGCACATCTAAAAGATATCACCCCCTTTGCAAAGAATATTATTCTTTTAAATTCTGAGGATTTTAATTAGAACCCTTCAAAGCAATAAGAGAGATAGGTAACTTCATTCTAAACTAATAATTTTGCTCTTAGCAAACACTGCAAAAACCTTTGCGTCAACTGAACAATAGAATGACCCTGTTTTCTATAATCCTCATCATAAGCAAACCCATAGGAACTTATTATCTAATGTTATCATTAATCCAAGTTGCCTGAGCTAGAAGTATCAAGCAGCTTGTTGGCTCAGAAAAAATGGCTAATATAATACATACATATTTTTCGTTGTTTTTAAACTTCTGGTAGTCAGGAGTATGTAGCCCAAGGTAACATATATTTTTCTTCTGCAAGCCTGCTTTTCTGCATTTGAGGGTAACAGGAACAACATATATTTGCTTTCTTGAATGCAGAGAAAACACAAACACAAACCAACAACACTAGCAACAACATAATCATGTTCCTCAACCTTGGTAGCAGATACTGACAGTTTTAACATATAAGGTTGCTATATATCTATTTTTACCATTTAGTTAAGGTGCTTGAGTGGGCCAGATCAGGACTTCATGGCCTCCCTAGCAGTTTAGGGCTCCTTCAAATTGCAAGTAGCTGAACTCACATGGCAGGTCATACATTTCCTGAATGTTACAAGACATTTGTGTCATCCAATTTTCATGGTCAAGCTAAAGTAATGTCAGTTCTCTTCAAGGGTAGAGAGCCTACTAAAATAGTCTGCTCCCAGAGAGTTACTTGATGCTCTGTAGATGATTAAATAACTAGTATTCTTGTGAAATTCCTAGTCTTACTATGGAATAATAAGGTAAGACAGGCTATTATCAGTTCCAGGTACTCTCTTCTATGGAATTCTAGACTTTCCAAGGTTTTCTAAGGAGCTTTGTCTCATGTAACAGTCTGGCTGCTAGTATGGGATGTGCTTTTGAGATCACTGAAAGCATATTATTTATATTTTGATTAACTGATTAAAAAAGAAGGGAAAGTTTCTCGGATTTTCCCTTGCTTGGTATCTTTATGTGAATCATACTATGTGAAATGTACTATTTTCTATGTTAATGTAGATAATCCTGACTGCTGCCATTGATGTTGTCACTTTGTAGACTGCCTTTTGCTATGCAAAGCTTCAGGCATACTCTTTCCTGCTGGCAACTCCAATGTAATATTGGCAACTTTCATGCTACCCTTTCCTATACAAATCATGGTGAGTTTTATTAAACTTTGCAAAGCAAAGGCTAGCCTGAATGTTGACAACACCAATGGCCATAGTCAAGATGGTCTACAGGATACTCGCTTCTCACTACCATTCACACTTGTCAAAAACCAACCATGACAATTGCTTAGTGTTTGGTAGAAATAGTTAACTGTTGGAAAAAGTGGAGTAAGCTCCTGATATTTTCCCTTGCTTGGTGTCTCATTTTTATTTTTTCTTCTGCTGGCAATGCAAGCAGGTGTTTTGAATTTTGGATACAGAAGCATAACATTCAACATTCATAAACTGGATTTTTTAAAAAAAGAAATGAATTTCCTGGCTTTATAAAACAGAGGTAAAAAATACATACTCTACAACTAATTCCAACAGCAATTTCACTCTTACAGAATAACTCACAGCTAGAGAATCTTGGAAGATGAGCATATGATTGATACATTGGTTTCTGGGAATGACAGTAGCAACAGTGGCTGGGATGTAACTGTAATTCATCTGTGCCAAAATATGTTAAACAGCTGTTTTGGACTTAATGAAATAGTGAAGCACAAGTGTGAATGCAACGCCTACAACAAAGAAAGGTTCACACTCTTTAATCTCTCAGGTAAACTAATATTGCCACTCTTGTTCTACATTATGCAGACTAAGAAGCTACCTTCCAATTTCTAAACCCCTTCCTTGGGGTAGGCAACCTGAGAGAGAAAAGCTGTATAGGACTAAAAGCTGTGTGGACATGTTGTATTCATTTTTCCCAAAAGATATCTCATTTGACTTTTGAAATAAAAAAGTTAGGGCTCAGAATCAGTAAAGATTGTCACTGGAGACCAAGGTCAATGAAATTCATACTATGTAAATGTACAATTTAGAACAGGTGTCCTCAAACCTTTTTAAGCCGGTGGCTGGTTCACTGTCCCTCAGACTGTTGAGGGGCCACTGGCAGTAACGGCAGTGGCAGTGGCGGTGGCAGAAGCAGAAGCGGTAGAAGTGGTGGAGGCACTTCAACTGTCCTTTTTAAATTATTTGTCTCTTTTGTGGATGCCATGTTCTTTGAAAGCTTGTTTAGACTAAGTAAATGACCTTTTAGGCTTTCTCCATGTGAATAGGAGTTCACTTTTTGACTAATAAGAATTATATGTTATGGGGTGGGGATCAGGATTTTAGATATGCTTAGATGGGGCATGGCCAAAAAAAGTTTGGGAACTACTGGTCTACAGCATTACAGAAGATTTCTTCTTTTTTAAATCAGCCAATCACTTCTCATCAAAACCTAAATCATTGACAGAGCTGTTTTTAATAAGTTTTCAACTCACCCAGGAATTTTGCTTTGAAAATTTACCTCTTTTGAAATTCCTTTGGCTAAGATTTTCCCCCTATTTAAATAATAATTGTTGCTTCCAAGTCAATTTTGACCTATCACAACCCTTTTCTGGGTTTTCTAGTTAAATAATACATGGAAGTGGTTTACCATTCCTTTCTTCTGGGGGGAACCCTAGGACTGTCCTGCTTTGCCCATGAATATACAGGCTGGCTCATCCTGTAGAAGATTAGTGAGGAATCAAATTTCAAAACTCTGGCTCCTCAGCCAGAGACCTAAATCTGTGAGCTATCCAGTCAACAATGTTTTTTCTACCTAATGGATTTGAAAATAGTCAAAATCCTTATGGAAGTAATTTTCTATCACTCGGAGAGAACATTGTCAAAATTCTTATGGGATATTTTTTTAGCATATAAGTAGGCTTTAACTGGGAGTGATTAGCATATCTGTATGAAGGAACTTGTATTTCTTTTATTAATTATACTTAATTATAATTCCATTTTAAAATAACATTTGCTAATAAAAACCTTTTTTGAAATTCTATATTTCAGATGTGCGTGTTATGCTTTGTGGGACTACCCCCCCCCCCCCCAAAGCAGCCTCATACATTTTAAAATCAATGAATAAAATATCACTCTGAAAAACAACCTATTGGGCTATGACCATATTTACTTAATTTCCTATTTGAATTCAAGATAGTAAACTATGGAACTTGAAGCTGTATGACTGCATTGTTTGCCCTGAAAAAAGTTAGGCAAAACTTCTACTTTGACTTCAATGGGAATGGAAGAGAAAGAACAGGGCTGGATTAAACTAAATGGGATTTTTCAGAAGATGTGGCTTCAGATGAGTATTTGTCAAAGGGAATGAATATGCAAATTTGATTCATAAATTTAAAAAGCACTATTGGTGTAGGATATACATTTATTTACTTTATTTGATTATAGCCAATGTTTGGCTTTTTAAAATTATTTTGTCTTCTGTTCATCTTTTAGACAAAACAAGAGAAAATTAAGGGGGGAATGTGAGGTATGTAGCATTAACCTATTAAGAAGTCCCATCGGATTTTTAATACTTCTTACTTCTGATTATGTGCAAGATTTAGATACGTATTCAGGCTAAATGGGAATCATGTGGTGTACTGCCAGTTTACTGTAGATTAGCAAAGCATTTGAATTAGCATTAGTGTACAATCAGAAAAAAACCCATAAGAAACAGAGGGAGCTATATTTGTTTCTGGCTATAATTTCCAACCCTTTCTTTAGCCAGGAATTATGGTGATATTGCCATACCAAAGATATAAAGTTTTATACTGTATGCTTCTAACAATAACTGATTCCAGTTTAAATACAGCAGGGAATGTTCTTTAAAGCATTGAAATGCTGGCAGTAGGTGAATTCTACTTGCTGGATTTCTGTCAGTCATTCCACTGAAGACTCACATCCATGAAAAAGCTGGGCCAAAAACATTCTGCAGTAATAGATTTGACTGCTCTGACTGCTGCTGGATCAGTGTCTATACTGACAAAGGAAGTTTAAAAGATTATGCCGCCGTTCATGGATTTTCATGCCCAACCAAGCTTTCCATTTTCCAACCAATATTATCTCCTACTATGGATTTTGGATTTTAGCTTCATAGCTCACATACAGTATGCATAATTAATTAACTCTAATTAAAAACACAATGAAATGGGCTGCATGCTTTTAGAACTTGGCT
The DNA here is from genome assembly GCA_035047345.1 of Bradypodion ventrale. Taxonomy (NCBI): domain Eukaryota; kingdom Metazoa; phylum Chordata; class Lepidosauria; order Squamata; family Chamaeleonidae; genus Bradypodion; species Bradypodion ventrale. Next base: position 44,857,050 of record JAWDJE010000005.1, read on the forward strand.
ATTTGTTTATGTGTTTGTTTCAGTGAAAATGTGTATTTGCATTAATTCAGATTGGTGCAGCTGCTGCTAATTTTATTAGAGACATTTCAACTTAATAGAGCCTACTTGCTGTTGGTTATAAAAATGCATACTTTACATGTTTATGAGTAAGCCTCATTAACCTAGAAAGATTTTACATTTCTGGTGAAATTGTACTAATGGAATAGTAATTGATGTGGGATAATCTGATTCTGTACCAAGTTCATTTTAAAAGCTCTATAAGTATGATTTTGAATGGAGAAAGGCAGAGTATATATTGAAATCAAATATACAATTATATGAATCTATTCTCATTGTAATATTATTCAATGTTGCTATTAATTTTTTTAAAAAATTGTCCGATTTTTTCTTCTTAAGGAAATTAAATTGCTCTGATTGAACCAAATCAGTGGGGACACTTGTTCATATGTGGTTAAAACAGTATATTGAGGGATAAACATCTCAGACAATTGCAACTATCTCCACTAAATATCCCAAAAGTCCAAGAACACAATGATGTGCAGTGGTTAGAAAAATGGACTGGCACCACTTAAGACATGGTTCAAAACCCATTCAGTCATGGAACTCACTAGGTTGGCCAGTTAGTATTTTTCAGTGTAATGCACTTTGTGGAGTTGTTGTGAGAATTAGAAATGGGCAGGAAGAATAGATATAGTGCTAGTTTGAGATTCTTGTTTTAACAACTACTAAAATAAATAACAGCCTTCAATCAATTCTTGCTGCAAATGCTTGGGCCATGAAAATATGAAGATAAAGAATGGCACTGAAAACAAACATTATCCTCCAACCTGCCCTCATTCTCCATGTCATCTTGATATTTTGTGGTCAAGAATCATACAGGACACTCACTGTTAGGGGTTATGAGGTAATGTGGGAAGTTAAGGTACTCCAAGCATCTAGTCAACACTTTTCAAAGTTACAAGGGAGTACCTCAAAGAAGAAAGTGCTGTTTGGGCTACTCTGCTGACTTTTTGACAGGAATAATAGTTAAATTAGCTGGTTCTTATTATGCTAGGAGAAATAGCAAATAGAGGGACAAAAACATATTAGAAGCCGCTACCGTTCTGCTTTTATCAAAATCTTTGTGGGAAAACACTTTCAAAGGAGGGCATAACTGTTTCAGCTAAAACGATAAAAACAATTTACAAACATAATTCATTAAACCATAAAAAAACACCCTAATATAAATAATTTTAGAAATTTCATTGAAAAGATACTGTATGTCTTAAAAACACCTAAATGTAAGGAGCCTATATTGCTTTCAGAACTCCTAAATGTCAAGGGGTCCACCTTGATTTTGGAGACAGTATACAATTTGTGAGCAGCACAGGAAACAGACCTGTCCTCCATCTGTTACAAGCAGGGCTTTCCTGTAGATGTTTAATATCTGCACAGCTTTAAAATGAGCTGATTTGCTCTAAGGACCCAACAAGACAATGGAAAAATCATATTGTCCAATGGGAAAGTCTGTCTATTATTTTGCAAAATAGCTTGTTTTGCCTTGCAGTTGGTCACTTTGGGGACAGAACATCTTTGTCTGGATGTCTGAAATCTCTGGCCTGTAGCACTAAAAGACTGTTGTGTTTAGATAGATCTTATAAGTGGATGAAATACACATTTGCTTTGGTAAGATCAGAGGCTAAGTTGTACTAGCCACTGCTGTTGGTCACGTCACCTGTTGTGGGGTCCTGGACATTAATTCAGCCATTGTTGTAAAGTGCTGACTCTAGAAAAAGCACAACAAACCCCCAGGTGAACCAGAACTGGGCATATTCAGTCTATCTATAACCCAGTCTTCCTAATTTGATTACAGGTCTCTCCCACACAAACCTTATCCAAGTGGCAAACATTCTGAGACCTTCGACAGATATATGAAACTGCAGATGACAGCAAATACTACCCCCCAACCCAGAAAAAAGCCAGACATAGTTATTGGGGTAAACTAGGATCACACAGAACCCTAGAGTCAGATACGACTGGCTTTTGAGCAAGGGAAACCTTTACCTTACACTTTATTAACTTTAAACTGGTAACCCCTAACCAGATCTGCAGAGGACCTAATGTACTACAGATATCCAAGTCAGGAGCCAGTGGGTTCCATCTGACCTGCTCTAACATTTTGGTGTCATAAGGCTGCCACTCCCAGTCAACAGCTAAAACATTTTCCTGCGCCAGCCACCCACGGCAGATGCATGATAGCAGTGGCCACCATCTGTGCCTCCACTCCACTCTGCCAGCCTAATCTCACTATCTGTGTGGATAAGATGGATTTCAATGCTCACATCTCAAACCCTGGATTCACCATGACATGTTTACATTCTATACTACCACCTAGTTGTGACCTATTTATAGGCAACATACCCCTGATCTACCAGTGTCCCCAGGTAGTCAGTGAAGGATAGGCAAAAAATTCTTACCACCTTTTGTGATACTGTTAATTCCCCACCCCAACTGTCATGACAGAGCAGGCTTACAGCACAGAAGGAGCAAAGGAGGGAGAAGCAGAAGTGTAGGCCAGATGAAAGCTGAGTTCAATTGTTGGTCATTGGTTCAACAAGGTCCTAAGGGAGATCCAGGAGCATAGTACATTTGCAGGCTAAAGGTTCAAAGTCCAGAGTGACTAAACAAGTGTCTGAAAGGAGAATCCAAAAGCATCACCAGAATACAGTCTGAGGGTTCAGACTCCAGGTTCATCAAACAAGCAGAATGCACAGAGCAGAAAAATGCAGTGTCAGGAGAGCAAGTAATGTTCTGACAAAAGTCTTGGCTGGCATAGGTGGTTTCTTAAGAGTCATCAAGCTCCAGACTCTCAGCTGGAAATGGTCTCTATAAACAAGCCTTTGCTTCTTTCCTTTGCATGTGCAGCTTGTTTCTCAGCTGCAGATGACATCTCTCTGAAGTACTTGGCTCCTCCTCTTCCTCACTGACACTTGGAGCCTCAGCATGAGCTGGCTGAGTTGCTGTCAATTCCTGATCAATTTGATCATATTGATCATGAACAGACAGTTCCAAACTGACAGCAGGTTGAGGAACTGGCAGGTAGTCTTCATCCCTGAATTCAGGGTCCATGGCCATCACAGGTACCAACCAGATGAGTGAGCCAAAATTCCTTTACATGTCTATGTCGCTGCTACTTCATCTTCCTTACACACATATATAGCCTTCAACATGGTAATGCATGGAGAGCTGGGAAGTGGTAGCAGCTGTGCTGTGGCTCCATGGCCATAAGACACGCCACTGCCATGGCCACCACACCAGACTCCTTCCCAGGCCCAGCCTGGCCATGGGGAAATGGGAACAGCTGTGCTGTGGCTCTTTGGCCATAAGACCCACCACTGCTGCGGCCACTGCACCTGACTCCTTCCCCGGCCTGGCCTGGCTGTGGGACAGTGGGAGCAACTGTGCCATGGCTCCATGGCCATGAGACCTGCCACCACCACAGCCACCACACTAGACTCCTTCCCCCGGCCCGACTGGCCGCAGGGAAGTGGAAACAGCTGTGCAACAGCGCCATGGCCATAACACCCACCACCACCATGGCCACGGCACCAGATTCCTTCCCCAGCCGGCCTGGCTGCAGGGAAGTTGGAGACGTTGAGCTGCGGCTCCTACAGCCATGGAGCCACCGATGCTGCTGGAGCCGAGGCTCTTGATTCTTCCCTCAGCTTGTTTGGCCTGGAGGGAGTAGACTTAGTGGTGGGGGGCTGGGTCTGATTTTTTTGTATAACTATATGCATTGTTTTTGATATGTTTTGCTGCTGTATTGTTGTGGGGTGATCAAATTTTGTATATTGTATCACTGTGGACCTTACTGTATTGCATTTTTGTGCTTGTGTTAGTTATATTGATTGTACTGACTATATTGTATTATTTATATTTTTTGTATTACAGTGTATTTACTTTGTATATTGGTGATTTATGTTGTGATTATTGTGAGCCGCCCTGAGTCAGTGTATGCTGAGTCGGTGGCATACAAATCGAATAAATCAAATCAATCAAATCTCAGAATAGCTAAAATACTAATGTGGAGGATAATACCAAGAGAGGGCTGACAGAAGATACCATGGAGAACAGAAGAAATAATATTCCTATTTGAAATTGTGTTTTTGTAAGAAAGGAGATGGAAAAACAGCAGTAGATGGTGCTGCTTAAGACAGGAAGAACAATGTGAATCTGAGGAGAAATGACTTGATGGAGATAGCAGAAAACAAGTAAGTTGGAGGGTTGCAAACAAACAGCATAGGGGCCCCATAAGGCTCATAGGCCACAGGTTGAGGACTCCTGCTACAGTTATTCTGGTTGATGAAGAAAAATCCATTAACACTTCATTAAACCAGATCATGTGTAATTAAAATTGCTGTTTGTTTGTTTGTTTGATTTATATTCTGCTAGATTTAGCACCAAAGTTAAAGCTACTCATGGTGGTTAATAGTAAAATAAACATAACTTTATACATAAACATTATTCCAGTGATAATATTATAATAGCAATTAAAATATATTGATAAACTACTTGGGCTTTTACTGTAATATGCTATTTCAAATTGAGTCTTGTAGGAAATATTCTTTTCCCTGCTCTGGTTCTTTTAAAAAAAAATTAATTTCATAGAATTCTGTTCTATCAAGAATAATTTTAGCCAATTAATGCATGCAAGTCTATTTCTTTTGCGACAGATTATGCCCCAGCATTTTCTGCCACTTGCATTTTGTTGAATTAGGACAGCCTATAACAAGTCATGCCCACTTCTTGCAGAACACTGAAATTGTATTTAAAACTCTGATAAAAGCATGCTTCATTTGCATTCTCTTTCTTACAACTTACAAAGTGTTGCAGAAAATAGTTCACAGATCTCATGGCTTTTGAACAGAGTCCTTCACCTTTAAATTTTAATGAGCTGTCCAAATACAACAGGACTTTGTTATTTACCCTTGACATAAATTCTTAGTCTCTTTATGACTTTAATGAGATGCATAGTAAAAGCATCATCAATTTATATTAGATATTCCCCAGCTCCCTTTACACTAATCCCTGAACTAAGTACCATAAGCCTCCAAGAGTCATAAATGCTAATTTTTATTGATTGCAACAATCATGAAATTAGAAACAATGCACTCTACATTTTTGATTGGAAAGCATGGACAATAAAATAATAAATATTTTTAATTCATATTTTGTGATTATAAAAATTAATTGTCTAACTGCTACCAGTAAGATCTTCCTTCCTTGGACACTTTGCTAAATTTATACACCTTGAACAGTATTTGCAGAAGAACGTTTTCAGGCAATTCTGGCATCCCAATTTACAAAAGTTGTCAACATACGACAACCTTGAATACAAAGTGATTGATAAATCTCAAATTACTGACAGTTTTACATGAATATAAGAATAAACAAGGCCATATTCTGTTGTTTCTCATGTTGACATAGATGAATGATGAAAAAATCTGAATCTCCCATTGTAGGGAAAAACTGTTTACTTCCAAGTAAGAAGGTGGCTCAAAGATCAAAATATGCAGACCAGAAAAAAAATCTATCTTCTTTTTTGTTGGCTCAGCGGAAATGTATGAAGAAATAAAAGAGTCCCAAGGAAGCCTTTCATAAATATGTTTCTATCAGAAGTAGGGGAAAAACACAGGAAAAAAAATACTGAAATCAATGTTTCCTTTCTTGAAACTAGAAGAAAGCATGAGACTTCCCCATGAAAAGGGATCTATACTTTTGTCTGAAATTTCAGTTTAGGTGGAGTTCAATGCCTTCTTTCTTAGAGATGTATTTACTCTTAGCAAACCTCTCTACTTCAAACCAAGTTCAGTCTGAACAAGAATGACCAATATTGCCTTATACTGTAGTGGATGTGCCTCTTTAGTTAAGGCAAGTCCCACCAATCCCTCAAAGTTTTTTCCATTTTAAATGTCAGTGTAAATCTTAGCATCTGTGATCTACCAACTCAGGTCTATAAAAATGTCTCATTTAAACCAAAGCAAGAAAAATTGTTAGAGCAACAGCATGTTAAAAACTGTTGAAATCCAGCAGTAAGTCACAATTAGAGTAGAACCAGTGAACCAATAAAATGTATGCAGTTGTTGAATTACCAAATTCCCACTAATTAAATGGGCCCATACCTGTCAGATATTCAGATTGGCTGGAATTTCCCATATTTCTCTGCTAGCTCCTTCCCTTTCCTGCCGCCGTCCTGTATTTGAATGACAGGGAAAGGGGTTACTGTGCACGCACGCCCATTGCAAACGAGCTCTGTATGTGCACAGAGGGGTTATGTGCATGCACAGATGAGTTGTTGTGTGCGCAGAGGGGTTCTGCACCTGCACAGATGAGTTGTTGCATGCACAACACAAACTGGTTATTAAAGTTTGTAGCTTCCATTTTGAAATTTCAATTTAACGACAAATCCTGGGTCTTGAGAACTTAGTTAGGATGATTTTTTAAAAACTTTTCCTTTTCTCACTTTATCTCAAGTTCTACATTGCCTAGTCTGATGAAGAGTGCTGAAATAAACTAAAAGGAAATAGAAGGATAAGGAGATAGGACTATAAGAAAATGAGAAAGTAAGATTGAGAGAAAAGATTTTGGCAAAGTAGATGAAAAATGTTGTTTTAGGAATTCCTAAAGTGTTTCCTGCTTTCCAATGCTCAAATGGATGTGGAAGAGGAGTAAAATCATGAAAGGAAAAAATTTACTTTTATTCTGACAAGGCTTTTTGTGTGGAATATACATGTAAAGGCCAGAGCGGCAGATTCAGAAATATCAGCTAAAGATTTTTTAAATTTATGTTTGTGTGCTGTTGTTCACCTAATATGTGACTTTTCTAAATATCTTTCCCATTTCTAGCTAAACTAAGATATATGTAAGGTATGTGGAATTCCAAGGAGCCTAAGAAATCAAGAAAGGAAAAGATCATATACTGTTATTGGTAAGTGAATGACAGAGCAGATATTGCAAAGAGAAAAGCCCTGGGCTGGGGAAACACAGCCATTGAAAAGACATAAGATTCCAAAAGAGTTTGGCTTTGATAAGTATCTGAAGAAATAAGATCTCTCTCTCTCTTTCTCTCTCTCTCTCTCTCTCTCTCTCTCTCTCTCACACACACACACACACACACACACACACACACACACACAGAGATACATACATTCTTCAGGAGGCTGTGATTATTGCTGCTATTCTCACAATAGGATAGGTCAGAGAGCAGCCATCTGAGCAAAGATGTCACATACATATATCATACACACAAAAAACTGGGCAAGTGTTGCTATGTCTACTCAAAAGAAAGTTTCAGATAATTCAATAGGATATACTTGTAAGAATATATACAGATCTGTACATACAAATTTGTAGACTTAATTACTATTGCCGTTATTTTAATTTAACCTCAAAATTATCTTTTTTATATTGCATTTTTAAATAGAAATTACAGACACTGCCTGAGGCAACTCCCCCACCCGCTAGCAAACAACTGTTAACAGTCTTATTGATTTGGTTGAGATCTATGCAGATTTTGATTGCCTGCATTCTAGGTTTTTTTTTTTAATGGGTGTGAGTGTGGAGGTTAGATGTCATCATGCATTTTAGGTGTGGCAGTCTTCCAGCAGTTATTGTTCCAAATATTTTACCTTAAAATATATGATTATAAAAAAGACATAGTAGAAAACTGTCTCTAAGGGCCAAAGTAACACAACTACTGTATATTCTAAGGATGTCCAAATGACAGAGAATATTGGCACCTTTTGAGCCCCAGTCAAAAAATGTCATCATAAAATTATGCCAGATCATTATCAGCCTCATAGACATGATCACAAGTCCTAATAGAGAAAAAGAAATGGAGAAATAGGAAGACATGGGCATGTTAGAAAACAACAAAACTCTAAGGGAGACCAGTAATGGCTGTATTCAATTAGTGGAAATGTGCAATGATTAAGAGGCCTCTGAGAATACAATGTGCAAATACACAAGGTTAACTAAGTGGAAGAACCATAATGACAGTTAAGGTGATCTATTGAAAGGAGATAACACTAAAGGACTGCACTGCAGCAAATTGATTAATAGAAAACCTAGGAACAGCCGAAGAGCTGGTGAAAACTGCCTTCTTTGCAGAAGGATGGTCTGAGAAGCACTCCTGTTTATGGAAGTTCTCTTACAGAATGCAATACTGTTATTCAATTTTATTTCTAAAATTCCTTTTGGAGATTAACCCCAACAGAAGAATTTTAGATGAGAGCACCTAGAAGTTTCTTGTTTGTCTTAGTTCACAGCCAGCTTGTCACAAAAGGGATATGTGCTTGTTAGTGTGTCTTCTGATCTTTTTTGAGACTGGGCTTGCAAGAAAATATGAAACGTGTGTTGTTGTTTCCCTTTAACAGATAAAGATGTTACTAGTGAAGATCGGTTTTTTTGTGTCAGAGCAAATGAGCCACCTTTCATGTCCCCCATTCTGCAGCTCTCGGGAATCAAAACCGTCTTTCCAGTCTGTAAGCATCTTAACCACTAAGCCACCAGGGAAGCTGTACTGATACTGAAGTTACCAAAATCCATAGATACTTTTGTAGATTCAGACTTGGGGTGAGGAAGGATATTAGTTTGCTAATATTACAAAATATTTTAAATATTACAAAATGTATGTTTTAATTGTATTCATAATGTAGCTTTGTCACATTAAGTGTTTTCAATGCTTGGCTTTTATTTAAAAAAAAATCTGGTTCCCCAAATGCAAAAGAAGGCCTCATTCCAGCATGGACAACTGCACCGTGGTAGCTTTTGAGATGTAGATGTTCAATATGACAGCAACAGGCATCCAGAAATTCCAGAAAAAAGTAAGTATCTGGATGGATCCATACCATCACAGTAGTTCTAGCAGTTTCTACCTCTATTTGGAGCAGATTTTTTTTAAAAAAGATAATATATATTTTCAAGACAAAGCTACCTTTAAATCAGGAACAATTCACAAGCTATTTAGTCTTCCTTATGAAACCATTTCCCTCTACCTACCATGAAGTTTATAGCTAACATGAGATGGAAGTGTAAGGGAACAGCAGCTGTCATCTGTTGGGAGTTTTTTCCCCCCTTATCCTCACATGCTGCCTGTAGTGGGAAGGATGAGAAGGACTTTGCTGGGCTGAGATGATATTAACCAATTGTTCTCTCTTATTTGGTTGGTATCAGCTGTTTTGTTGCTGTTGATCTGTTTGGTTGGTTGCTAACATGCATGCAGAAAAAAGCTGCATGCACACATCTGTAATTTCAAATAACTGTAAGTAAAGAAACATTTTTATTATTTTTCATAAAATTGTCTCAGGACGAGTATTGATATGGTCAATGACAATTAATGAGAAAGGGGTGGATTCTGGGAGACATACAGCTCTTCTCTGCTATGAGTCTACTTTTAGTCCACAGCTGAAGGGAATTTTAACAGAAATTTAAAACTTTTTACAACATTACCATTATCCCCGTTAATTAAAAAGTGCTACTACTTTATGGCTTGGAATCAATACACTTTTGAACATGTCTCATATATATATATATATAGCCCTGGTTGGAATATCCAGCAGGCATATAATGTAGAACTTGCTTCTTAATTATTCCTAAGTGTACAGTGATGAATATGGCATTAATATTATTATTCCCCCCAAAAAATAAATATATATAAAAAAATCATAGCTTACAACACTACATCAAGGTTTAAATGAAATAAATTTTGTGAATGTGAATTCACTAGAATGTTAGAAGAGATTGGAAATGCACACTCATTTTCCTAATTTTGAGAATCTTCCCTTCGAATAGGCTAAATCTAGGTAGTTTGAAACATAAATCAATATTCTTAAATAACAACTTTTTGTAATGAGTTGAGACCATGAAATATGAAAGCGCGGCGCCAAAATGGCCACCACGCTCTTTACGGGGCCCCCCACCCAGACTCAGACATCCGGGTGAGTTAGGGGGTATGGCCACCCCTCTATAAAAGGGGTGGCCACGAGGCAGACGAGCTGCCATTTTAGAAATAACGAGAAGTTTTCTCCGTCGCTGTTTGTCCTTTAGTCTTCGGCTGTTTAGCCCTAGTGGTTCTTTTCTGGCTGGGAAAGGAGGATTAGCGCACGCAGAGCCTTGGTTTGCTTGGCTACCGCGTGCTTCGGTGCTAGGTTTTTCGATCCCTGGATAGGGATCCTGCTTTTTCTTCTCCTCGGGAGACATGCCTCCCAAGTGAAAGGCCCCAGCGATGAAGCCGCAGCCAAGGGGGAGAACTTTCACCGGCCCTGCGCCAGACGGGGGACAGCCATCGGGTCGGAAGACCAGGGCTGCACCCCCGCAGCAGGGCACTGTGCCAGCCTTGCCCACTGATAACGGTGGGGCTACTCAGGCTGGCACTTGGCAGCCGGGCTCCAACTCGGTGGCTGGCCAGCTACAGGCCGGCCCCTCAGGGGCTTCGGCCCTCGGCCCGCCGTTACCTGCCATGGGTCAGGGCAGTGTGGGAGGGCCTGGTGTGGGCATACAACCCGTTCCTCCTCCGGCCCCTCATGGGCCGGAGTTTTGGGCATGGCCCTATTCTGGCCCTGGCTCGCCTTTCAGGTTACCTTTCCAATTGCCTAGTGGGCCGTCCGGCCCACCCGGCCCGCCTTATGCTGGGGGCTCTGTGGCAGTGGATTCTCTGTTAGCACGTTTAGCAGTGCTGGGAGCATCCTTGGGCATTGCACAGCCTCCTGTGGAATGGGGCGCTTCTCTTTCCTCCGGGGCCCCTTTGTTGGCACCGGCTACCTTGACGGCCGCAACGCTACAACGGGCGGCCAGCCGGGTTGAGCTGCTTGAGGCGCTCCGGCCGGCGCCAGCTGGTGTCTCACAGCTCCCCGTTCATCCAGATCTGCAGACTGGGAGTAGTCAGGTGTGGCCCCAGAGCTCGATTCTGGTCGTGAGCTCCGACACCCGCCGTGGGCCAGAACCCCCAGTGGGGGCGGCTCACGGGGGTGCACCTAGTGAGTATCAGGTTCAATTTAGTGCACCTACATCACAGCCCACTTCCAGTGGTGGGGTTCAGTGGCCCTGGCCTCGTCAAGTTGAGGCGAGTGGGCATCAGTTACCAGCCTACCCCAGTGTCCCATGGTTTCAAAATGGCACCTCGTTGAGGGCGGGGGTTTACGCCCCTGGGGCAGTGCCGAGCATCGCAGGGGCTGTCCAGGTCCCGCTGCGTATGCCCTCTATACATAATGTGCCTGTGACGGCTTTGCCGACGGCTGGTTATTCCTTGCCCCTTGTTGATCATTTGTCCCAGGTCACGAGGGAGAAGATTTGGCGGGGGGAGTACATGGATATATTCTCCCTATTGAACCATGAGCCCACTAAGGAAGAGAGAGAGGGACAGGATGACAGAGACAAGGAACTGTCTCGTCATCGTAAGCCACCGCGCACCTGGGCCAACAGGTTGCCGGCATATCTTATTTATATGGCGGTATACCTTAGGGCCCGGCCTGATCTGGCCATTCCTATGGTCCAATACTTGGACAATATTTACAGGGCGATGGTTGATTTCCCTGGCCCATCGTGGTTGGCTTACGATGAGGAATTTAGAATGAGGGTGGCCCTACACCCGGAGATGAGATGGGATGAGCCCTGCCAAAAATTGTGGCTCTTGTACATGACCCCCACGCGTCCGGCGCCTGGGGATAGGAACCATTGTGGCCATGCTGTGCAGCGAGCTGCTCCAACACAGGCTCCCCACCAGCCGGCGGGGCAGGGGGTTCCAGCCCGCTTGCTGTGTTGGAGCTTCTCAGCTAATGGTGTGTGCAATAAGCGACAGTGTCGATACAAACATGAGTGTCCCTCTTGCGCTAGCCCCCACGCCACCTCCGCGTGCCCATGGGCCGGTGGGTCATGGGGCAGAGGTAGAGGTGGACAGGGAGCGGGCAGAGCTTCTGCTGATGGAGCTAGCCAGTCAAAAGGCCCCCTCCCCGGTTAACGTGTATATGTTGGAGTGATGGCTCTCAACTTATCCAAGGAGGGAGGACGCGAGGTACCTCCTGGAGGGTTTCCACTGGGGCTTTCGTATCCCATTCAAAGGGGTGCGAGGACCCCAAGATGCCCCCAATTTGGTTTCCCTGAAGGGTAAGGAGGGGGTGGCTGCCCTGAGTATTGCCAAAGAGGTAGAGGCCAGGAGGGTAGCGGGCCCCTTTTCCGTACCACCTTTCCCTAACCTGAACGTCTCCCCTCTGGGGCTAGTACCTAAAAAGACCCCGGGTGAATTCCGTTTAATCCATCACTTATCGTACCCGGCGGGTTCTTCTGTCAATGATGCTATTCCTGATGACCTTTGTTCGGTCAGATATACGTCATTTGACCAAGCCCTACGGATGGTGCACTCTTGTGGTCCCGGTGCCCTCCTGGCGAAATGTGACATTAAATCGGCATTCCGATTACTGCCAGTGCACCCGGGGGACTTTGAGCTATTGGGTTTTAGATTGCAAGGGAAGTTCTATGTAGACAAGGCCATGCCTTTTGGCTGCTCTATTTCGTGTTCGGCATTCGAACGTTTTAGCACTTTCCTTCAGTGGGCCTTTGTTCGCAGGTCCGGGTCTCGGTCTGTAGCCCATTACCTCGATGACTTTTTGTTCGGGGGTGAACGGGGCTCGGACACGTGCACGCGTCTCCTCACTACATTTCAGACGCTAATGCTGGAACTGGGTGTCCCTTTAGCGCCCGAAAAGACCGAGGGCCCATCTACTACGCTCACATTTCTGGGTATTGAAATTGACACGGTCGCACAGGCATCCTGGTTACCCATTGAGAAGGTCACCTGGATCTCCGTGATGATTTTAGCATTGCTGGCCAAACGTAAAGTGTCACTTCGTGAGCTTCAGGTACTTCATGGCCTCTGCAGGGTGGTGACACCCGGCAGAGCATTTGCGGGGCGCCTATGTGACGCCATGTCTGGCCTATTAAAGCGCCACCACAGGGTCCGACTGACCAGGGGCATGCGGGCTGACCTTTTGGTTTGGCTCACATTCCTACGGGAATTTAATTGGGTCTCTTTCTGGAGATCGGACCTTTTGGTTACCCCTAGATTCCAAGTACAGTCGGATGCCTCCGGCTCCCTGGGATATGGGATTTATTTTGAGAGGAGGTGGGCTTATGGCCAATGGCCTCCAGCATGGCGGGGCACGGATCGCCTCCGCAATCTTACATTTCTTGAGTTCCTTCCAATCCTGGGAGCTTTGATGCTATGGGGCGAGGAGTGGGCCGACTCAGTGGTCCATTATTGGTGTGACAATGCGGCAGTGGTGCACATTGTCAACGCTCAGACGTCTAAATCACCCAGGGTGATGGCGTTGGTTCGCCAGTTTGTGTTACGAAGCCTACGCCTAAATGTGCTCTTTAAGGCCAGACATGTCCCAGGCATTAATAATGATATTGCTGATGCTTTATCCCACCTGCAGATCCCCCGGTTCCGTGCCTTGGCTCCGGAAGCAGAGGAATTCCCCTCGCCACTCCCAGCCGAGATTTGGACATTTGGCGAGGAGAGGTGAACCGGGTGATCGGCATGTCTTTGGCACCTCACATGCGTAAGGCGTATCAACATGCTTTCGTACAATTTAGAACCTTTTGTGTGCAACTTCAGTTGCCCGAAGTGTGGCCCATTCCAGTGGAACAGGTTTTACAATTTATGGTTTATCTACACAGTCAGGGTTTGGCTCCTCGTACTATAGCATCCAGGCTGTCGGCACTGGCATTTATGGCCAAAGTGAGGGGTTTTGCTGACTGCGTGAATGATTTCCGCATACGTCATGTTTTGGAGGGGTGGACACGGGAACGTGGACGCCGCCCGGACACTCGCCACCCAATTTCACCAGAGGTACTGACCCACCTTGCACGAGGCTGGCATAACTTGTGTTATGATAAGTATGAGGTGGCTCTTTTTCACACGGCTACCACGGTGGCCTTCTTTGGAGCGTTCCCCATCAGTGAGTTGGTACTACTGTCTAAGGTGGATGCGACTCTTAGGGCACTGGAACTCGACGATGTCTATGTCACTAATGAGTGGGCTCAGTTGAGGATACGGTCCTCAAAAGTTGATCAGCACGGCGTAGGCAGTGGCGTTAGACTGCTACGATGTTCCATTGCAGACTTCTGTCCGATTGGTGCCCTACAGGAGTTCTTGGCAGTGCGTGGCGCGCACCCTGGCCCGTTTTTCTGCAACCAGGATGGGTCTCCCCTTACTAAATCTCAATTTTGGAAGGTGACCGGTATGGCACTATCCAGTGTTGGCCTCCCCAGGGCTCGTTATGGCCCATTCATTTAGGATAGGTGCTGCATCAACTGCGACTGCATTTGGGTACTCTGAGGCTGATATACGCCGAATGGGGAGATGGGGATCCATGCGTTTTGCATTGTATGTTCACCCACTTCAGGCATGAGTACCAGTTAAGTCATTGTTCTCTTTTCTTCTTTTACAGACCCTGTGTGTCCCCACACACCGGTGGCAGTATGGCTGGTGGGCCACAGTTACGTGCACTGGGCAGCGCAGTATGCTGCGGCGACAGAGTGGGGACCCCAGCTTGGAATGCGTGCAACCGCACGTATACGTTGGTACGGTAAGCGCGGAATGAGATGGCGGGAACTGTTGCCATTCCTGTTTTCCATCAGGGATGCTGAACCGCCTGATGTCCTTGTACTGCACCTCGGGGGCAATGACCTTGCCCAGGTCACTGGCCTCTCCTTAAAATTCACGATTTGCAGTGACCTAGCTTATTTGCATTATGTGTGGCCTTACACAAGGCTGCTATGGTCGGACATAGTACCGCGTCATTCATACAGGGGAGGTATTGACCTCCATGCCCTTGACCGGGCTCGCCGCTCGGTGAACAGGGCTGTTGCCCGGTTCTTGGCAGACAAGGGTTTGGGGATGGTCATCCGGCACCCCACGATTAGTTTGCAAAATTATGATCTCTATGCAGGGAATGGGGTCCACCTGTCAGCTAGAGGTATGAACCTCTTTCTTGAAGATTTGCAAGCAGGCATGGTGACCGAGCAGACGGTCTGGGGGGCGGCGGTGAGTCTTCATAGATGCCACCCCGAGTGGTGGGTAGCACTGGTAAGGTAAAGATTGATGACCCATAGGTATCCAGCAGGTTTGCAATTGACTGGCCAACACTTAGACAGGTACAGGTGTAATAGCTTGGGCCGGTCAATGACGAACCAGGCAAGGGGTGATGGCAGGAGCTTTTCAGGATGCATCACCTCGTGATTTGACAGATACACATCATAGGGTGGGGTCAGTAGATAGTTTATTGACTCCGGTCAACAATTTGTTTGTGTCAACAAACAAATTGATACAAATGGATACATTGTAGCCAATTATCATTGTCAATTTTGGGAGGAACCTTTCCAGTGTTACTGTGGCCTGCTTGCCTTAAGAATTACAATTGGATGAATACACCAATTGAAAGTTATAATTCGGACTAGGGCATTATTCAATAAATGTGGCCCAATGCCTTTATCCATATACCAGTGTCTGAGTCTTTCATTGGGGGATTCGCCTGCAGTGAAAGTGTGGCGCCAAAATGGCCACCGCGCTCTTTGCAGGCCCCCCCCACCCGGACTCAGACATCCGGGTGAGTTAGGGGGCGTGGCCACCCCTCTATAAAAGGGGTGGCCACGAGGCAGACGAGCTGCCATTTTAGAAATAGCGACGGAGAGGAGAAGTTTTTCCCTCCACCCCCTCCCTAGTGAACAGTGTGATATTTTGGTCGCTTCGGGGCCGGGTGGGAATTTTTGGCCTGAACCACAATTGGTCCTTGGTTTCTTGCTTTTTTGCCCATCCCACACTGTTGCTAGTGTTTGAGCAAAGGGGTTTCTTTGACTTTGGTCACTTTAGATGGGTAGCACTGGTAAGGTAAAGATTGATGACCCATAGGTATCCGGCAGGTTCGCAATTGACTGGCCAACACTTAGACAGGTACAGGTGTAATAGCTTGGTCCGGTCAACGACGAACCAGGCAAGGGGTGATGGCAGGAGCTTTTCAGCATGCATCACCTTGTGATTTGATGGATACACATCATAGGGTGGGGTCAGTAGATAGTTTATTGACTCCGGTCAACAATTTGTTTGTGTCAACAAACAAATTGATACAAATGGATACATTGTAGGCAATTATCACTGGCAATTTTGGGAGGAACCTTACCAGTGTTGCTGCGGCCTGCTTGCCTTAAGAATTACAATTGGATGAATACACCAATTGAAAGTTATAATTCGGACTAGGGCATTATTCAATAAAAGTGGCCCAATGCCTTTATCCATATACCGGTGTCTGAGTCTTTCTTTGGGGGGTGCGCCTGCAAAGTGTTTAGAGCAGGGTTTTCTGTTCCCTCACTTATTGCTTTGAGTAGGCCATGACCTAGAAGATCTATCATCCATGACTTGTAGAGGACTGGGTAGCTGGTGAATGATAGGAAAGAAAACTCAGTGAAGGGTGAATCTCCAGGTAACACTCAACCCACCCAGGTGAACCGTAGCTGCTTCTTCCCAGCTATTACTGTAAGATGAATGCTAGGGGCTTGAAAGGGCATATATAGAACCTGAGATTCTGTAGAAAAATCCATTTTCTGATGTGAACTTGAGGTTCAGATAAGGCAGCTGGAAATAATACAGATTTTTGCTCTTAGCTCAGTTTTGTGTTCCTTGGTACTCTTGAGACCAGAAAGAGGGAAAGCTAAACAAATCTCTAAAAAAAGAAAAAGAAATATAATTGCTACAATCTCTGATCATGCATGCATACCCAAGACTTCCCTCGATAACTGTTTCATGTATGCACATTAAGATTTCCTGTGTGATTCAAAATGCTGTACATATTGGAATTTCCCATTTTATGATACTGAATATGTGGGTTATTACCACCGAATCACAACTGAAAAGGCCACACTCAACCAGTTCTATGAAGACCTTCAGCTCCTTTTAGAATTGACACCAAAAATGATGTCCTTATCATCATAGGAGACTGGGATGTCAAAGTAGGAAGCCAAAAGGTAATGAATAACAGACACGTTTGGCCTTGGAACACAAAATGAAGCAGGACAAAGGCTAATTGAGTTCTGCCAAGAGAATGCACTGGTCATAGCAAACACTCTCTTCCAACAACCTAAGAGATGACTCTACACATGGACATCATCAGATGGCCAACATCAAAATCAGATTGATTACATACTCTGCAGCCAAAGATGGAGAAGCTCTATACAGTCAGCAAAGACGAGACCTGGAGCAGACTGTGGCTCAGATTATGAGCTACTGATTGCCAAATTCAGGCTCATTTCATATGCTATCAAGGTCATGCTCAAGATAATGCAGGCTAGGCTTCAACAATAAGCAAATTGAGAACTCTCAGAGGTGCAGGCTGGGTTCCAAAGAGGTAGGGGAACTAGAAACCAAATTGCCAACATTCGCTGTATCATGGAGAAAGCAAAGGAGTGCCAGAAAGAAGTTACTTCTGTTTCATTGACTACACCAAGTCCTTTGATTGTGTGGACCACAATAAACTGTGGCAAGCAATTAAAGAGGTGGTATTATCACACCACCTTATTTGTCTTATGAGAAATATGTACATGAGTCAAGAAGCAACAGTTAAATCCATAGTTTCTTATAATTTCTTTAATTGTGACCCATTGCAGAGAGTCAAAGGCTTTAAAGATGTCGAAATACAACAATCCAATCTTTTCCTTATTTTGCTCAGCTATATTGATCAGGTCTATCACTCTCCTAGTAAGATCTGCCATATACCTACTCTTCAGAAACCCAGCTCTTTATCTATATAATCCTTCATACATTTGTTTAATCTATTTGTCAATATTGCGGTAAAAATTTTAGCATCCTGGTTTATTAATGAAAATGGTCTATATGAATCTATCTTTTCTGGATCTTTTCCCGGATTTGGGATCAAAACAATTACTGATCTATACCATGAAGTTGGTAATGGTCCTCCCTCTAGTATATAATTAAACAGCTTCAAGAGCCTTGGAATTACCAAATCTCTAAATTATTTATAAAATTCTGCAGTGAACCCATCCTCTCCTGGAGCTTTATTCATTTTCAATCTCTGCATCACCTCTTTAATTTCCTTCTCTGTTATTAAGGCTTCCATTCTATCCTTATGTTCTTTACTTACTTTTACCCCTTTGTTCTTTTCCAAGTAACCCTTTAACTTTTCTAATTTTATTTCTTTCTCAGAAATAACTCTTAATAGAACTCCTTTATTATTTCAACCTTTTCTTTTGTCTTATTACATCTCATTCCTTGTTTATTTATCAAACCACCAATTTCCCTTTTAATTCTCTTTTCATTCACAGCTCTTGCTACGATTGGTTTAGAATAAGAAAAGGAGTACAACAAGGTTGCATATTGTCACCCTGCTTATTTAACTGATATGCAGAGTACATAATGCACAGTGCAGGGCTGGATGAATCACAGGCTAGAATTAAAATTGCTGGGAGAAACATTAACAACCAGAGATATGCAGATGATTCTACCCTAACGGCAGAAAATGAAGAAGACCTAAAGAACCTCTTGATTAGGGTGAAAGAAGAGACTGCAAAAATCTGGCCTGAGAGTCAACAAAAAGAAAACAAGATAATGGCAACCGTTCCTATCATTTCCTGGCAAATTGAAGGGGAAGTAATGGAAGTACAGACAAACTTTACCTTCTTAGGATTCAAGATCACTGCAAATGGTGGCTGCAGCCATGAAATAAAAAGACAATTAATCCTTGGGAGGCAAGCTATGAGAAGCCTAGGGAACATAATAAAAAGTAGAGACATCACACTGCCAACAAAAGTCCACATAGTCAAAGCGATGTATTCCCAGTAATAATGTATGGTTGTGAGAGCAAGACCATAAGCAAGGCTGAGTGCAGAAGACTAGATGCCTTTGAAATGTGGTGCTGGAGGAGAATTTTAAGAGTACCCTGGACAGCAAAGAGATCAAATAAGTCAATCCTGAAGGAAATCAATGCTGGCTGCATTCAGCTTCCTCCAGACAAATGAGTAATACTGTCAAGTTATGATAGGTGGAATATTTTAGATTTGGGATTCCTTCTCTTGATGTAGAAATAAAGGCCAGTATTCTATTTCTAATCTGAACTAATAATAGACTGAAACAATTGTTGAATGGTAAGTCAGCACTTGAATCAATGGGTCTTTATTTGCGACTAAAATAAGATACAAGCAAAAGGTTGCTATATGTCTTTTTACAATTTGGCTTGCTTATTTTTGTGAATCAGGACATTAAAGAACAATTAAGGAAACTCTGGGCCCAAACCAATGCTTTGTAGCAGATTTTTCTTTCTCTCATCTTTCAGCTCTGCAGTATGGGTGACAAAGAAGCAGTAACTTGAATTTTAATGTCAAAGCCTGAGGTCTAATGCTCTAGAGATTTCAAAGGGCCAGGCAAAATGTTGTGTGCAAGAGGCAGTGTAAAAGAATCACTGTGGTTAAAGAAGGGCAGTGAATTAACAATACAAATCACTTAGCTCCCAGAGACACTGGGAGAAAATTGCAGGCTACAGGTTGTGATACACAGTTGTCAGGATTTTGACCAAGATAAAGCAAGAATGTTACAAAAGCAAGCAAGAAAACAAACAAACATCATTTTCTAAATCAAAGTTGGGACATCAGTGTGTCTGGGGATTGACAATATTCCATGAAAAACTTCAAAACTTGATCCAAGTTTCCAGATCTGCAGGATGTCATTCCTGGTGGTCTTAGACCATGACAAAACACTTCAATACCTGAGGATGCAAATATATTTGCCATTTAGCCCACAGTTTGCATCAGAATAGGGAAAAATAAATTTACATTTAAACAAGGTTAAACAACATAACGTTGAGTGTGGGGAAGCCAATCCCAAGAGTACGAAGTAGTGGTCAATCTGCTGTCTGATAATCAGATTTTTATTACATATCTTGCAGCTCAATTTGATTTCGCAGCTAGGAAACTGTCATCCTATTTTATTAAAGGTCATTATATTATTGAATAGTTTTTAGTAAGATGTCAAAGGATCTGAGTTGTTTTAGTGAATATTATACCTGGTTTTATTAAGAGCATTTTTACAAAATGTGTTTTTTCATGTCAGAGACTACTCTGGGTTGAAATAATTTTTGCTGGAGAAACTCTGCTCAGGGGAGGCCCGAATGAGGCTCCTTTCATGTCCCCAAGTGCAGCACTCAGGTATCGAAACCTCCAAGCTCAGTGCCTTAACCACTAAGCCACTGACCTGAGGAGCTGCACAAAATGTTCTAAGGCATGTTCTGTTTTACAAAGGCTTATGGTGATGTACAATAAAGACTGATAATGATGACTTGCCATTTAGCCCACAATTTGCATCAAATTAGGCACAAATTATTTCACATTAAAACCAAGCTACACAACATAAAGTTGAGTGTGGGGAAAGCACATTCTACATTCTTTTTGAGAGAGGAACTGACTTTTTTTTTTTGTTCAGCTAGGAGGGATGGTTTAAATTTCTCACTTGGCTGGCATCTCTTTTCTCCACTTTCTGAGGTGTATGATTGAAAAGGGACATTTGCAGAGGTCCAGTTCTCTTCAACAAAGCACCACTTGTCTCTAAACAGTTTTTTATGATTTTTCAAGTGAGCACTGGAAGAGAGTGTCACTAGGACACTTGGGAAAACTAGATTTAAAAACGAAGTAAAGGTAGGAGGCAGAAATTGCCAGTTAGCACCTTGCTAGTGATCTGCCTCTGCTGCTGCCAACTCCCACAAATTGTTTGTCATCTGGACAGGTGTTGTGATTTCACTTGCAGAAACTGAGTTTGAAAAACTGTAGATCCAATTATGTTTTGTTTGCTGTGTAGACTCACTCTGTACCTTTAGGACTCAAACCTCAGACCTGACAACCTTACTCTCCAAACATATGAAAAAATGGAGATTTAATGCACATAGTAGTGAACACACAACCTGTTTCTATTTGATCCTGCTTCATTTCCAGCTGAATGGTAGCAATGGTTACTGACTTCTGAAAGGAGTGAGGCTTACAACTGGGTGAGGCTTGGTATACAAGATATTTTAACTTATATTTTGATATTTATACCAAATAGCTTTTTAATGCTCAGACCTAACTTTTCTTATTACTCCATTCACTTTTATGTTCTAAATATTATGGCTGGTCACAACAATTTGATAAGCTGAGCGGCAGTGATGAGATAAGAAGATAATATTTTGCACAATGCAACAGTGTTGAAAGTAGCAACCTTCACATAATGCATGTGCTATCAACTGCATGTGTGTGTGTGTGTGTATGTATATAGATATAGATATAGATATAGATATAGATATAGATATAGATATAGATATAGATATAGATATAGATATAGATATAGATATGAGAGTCTCCCAGAGTTCTCCCATTTCTCAGGGCTTCTGGTAATTGAATTCTAGAGGCCCAAGGTTGAGAAACCCTGCAGTAGTGTATTGTGGTGAAATTGATGTAGCAGTAGCCAAGTTGAAGAAACAGATTGGAGTAGGTGGAACTGGCTGCCAACTAAGATGGGAGGACATGCACTGGGGTTGTTTGTTAGGGAGGGATGGGGACAAAGAGATCAGTGGAAAATACGTAGTTTCCTTACATTTTACTTATAAAATTCATCTACTGTATCTGGTTTCTGTTGTGGTTCTGCATGTGACAAACAATTTCCAGAATGTGCCTTAAAATACAGTGGTACTTCGCATAATGAACATTTCACATAACGAAAAATTTGCATAACGAAGCATTCATTATGCAAGGGCGATACCCAGCACAATGAAAAAAAAATTGTTCGTTATGCAGGGTTTTTTGGTAACTGGGGAATACCCGGTCTATGGGAACCCTGGATAACAAACATTTGAAAAAAACCGCATAGCAAAGCAACTCACAGAATGGAGTTTTTTCGTTATGCAGGGTTCTAATGTATGCCTCTCCTACACAGCACAGTGAACCATATGCCCTCTCCTGCATTTTGTACACTCATATGCAGAAAAACACACCCTTCTATTATTATTATTTTAAAAAATATTTCACAAGTCCAAATGATGATCCTAACAAGTGCTGTACAGGTTTTGAAAAAGGTCTGAGGTGCACTGAATACATTGCATTTAATAGTTACTTATGTGCTGTTCTTAAAGTAGATCCTTGCCTTTCTCTCTAAGAAAGGGCACTGAAGGACATGTTGTTATTGATGTTGTTATCCTGAATCAAAAGCCTCATTTCTCTCTAAGTGCTTTTATATAGGCAGGCACCTTCAGTGGATTTTAACTACTCAACCTTGATCACTATATTGAATTAATCTTTGACCAAAAGTACTTGCTGTGAATTGTGAATACTACTGCTCAGTCTACTTGAGGTTAGTGACAAACCAAAATCTGTATTTCTGATCCATTACACCTGTGCATGTTTACAGTTACAGATATTATCCCTTCCATTTCTGCATTTGCAATTAAAATGAATTATCTCAAAAAGCATGTTTTTTCCTCAGAATGCATGTTTAAATTAGCATTTCCTTTTGCCATATCCTGACTCTGTTATGTGGATTATTTTGTGGATCATGTCATTTTGGACTTCTTCTTCTTCTTATGCCATATATGATTCTGAATATTGGCAATCGTCATGTTGATCAGCCATGAAGATTTTCCAGGTAATATAATGCAGTGGCCTTCCATTTGCCTTCCACATCGCAGCATGATATCTGAACCACTGATCCAGTTATGTGAGTCACTTTCTGGTCCTGAGCCCCTTTGACACACAATGTCCTCATTGGCCCCAGGCCAGTATCAATTAATTTGCTGCCCTTCATCATAATGGATTCAAGTGGGATCTAATTCACTTGGGGACCATCACTCTTCCCTGTGTACTTCACCACCCAAAGCTGGTAATCCTCAGGGTTTTCAGGTTAGTTTCTACCACCTGATGATCGGCATTGAGTCACTGGCAGTATGGTCTACTCTATTACCATAGCAGGATAACCTGGCCAGACTTCTCATTTTGGACTAGATTTTGCAAATATGAAATTAGATGCCTACCAGGGATACTGATCACAGTACTGTATCACAACAAGAATATTTCTCCACATATATCTGCCAGATCAGTGAGATCTTTTGAAGGCACTGTCCTCTATATGAGATAAATACCAGACAGAACAGTATTTTCTGAACCATAGTGTGTGGTTGTGGAAAATGGCTGGTGCCAACACTAAGTTTGTTTTAGTACTAAAGGTAGGTCCAGATGAAGAAAGTTGGAGCAGTCTTGTTCATGCTTTAAAAGTGCTTTAGTATGATCGATTTTATCTATTATTTGAGTGATTGTGGAGTTGTCACCTCAGATAACACCACCCACAGTCTAGTTGGGTGTGAACTAACTATCTGTATGATCTACAGAATGGGATCATTTGGAGTGTTCCAAATCAGACCCATGGAGAAGCCACGGGTCAGGCAGTGGAAGGGACCACAACCCTGACCCAGCCCCCCTTCGGCCATTGCCAGTGGCTGGAAGGGAGAAAAAATCACCACGGTGGGACACTCGACAAAGGAGAACAGCACAGCTGACCGTGCGGCCTCCAGACTAACCAGTGGCTGGAGCCAGGACAAGGGAAGGAGTTGTTGCAGGGCTGCTATCATCAAAGACTCGCAGATGCATGCATATGATAAGTACTGTAATTGAATTACCATAGTTGACTAGACATAATGAATTTTCCTGTTATACCAAGGTTTTCCTTTTCATTCCAAGGTTGATGACTAAAGAGATACTTTTTAACTTCTGACTTCATATATAACTTCTAACTTTATATATCCAGTACTAAATAAATTTGTATGATAGGGAAACAATTGCATAGAAACTGACAAACCATGTCGGCAAATTTGCCAAGAAAACCCTGTGGACAAAGACCAAAAGGCATAACAAAGGGGCAAACTAGATGAAAAAGGATGTTTAGCCCATCAGGTCAGAAGAGCGGAGTGGATAGGACAGTGGGAGGAGAAATAAGGTGTTCTAAGGAACAATACTGCATAGGGACATGGAATGTAAAATCTATGAATCAAGGCAAGCTGGAAGTGATAAAAAAATGAAATGGAAAGAATAAGCATTGACATCTTGGGAATAAGTGAGTTAAAATGGACAGGGATGGGCGAATTCAGCTCTGGAAACCATCATATCTACTATTGTGGACAAGAAAACCTTAGGAGAAATGGAGTAGCCATAATAGTAAATAAAAAGTAAGAAAAACAGTAATGGGATATGAGCTTTAAAATGACAGAATGATCTGAGTCAGAATACAGGGAAAACCTTTCAATATCATTGTAATACAAGTATACGCACAAACCACGGGTCTAGATGAGGCCATAATTGACCAGTTTTATGAGGAATTGCAACATCTCATAGAAAGGACAGCAAAATAAAATGATGTCTGTATTACTATAGGAGATTGGAATGCCAAAGTAGGAAATTATAAAGTAAATGGAATAACAGGCAAGTTTGGTTTTGGAACACAGAATGAAGCAGGGCAAAGGCTAATAGACGTCTGTCAAGAGAATGCACTGGTCATAGCAAACACCCACTTCCAGCAAAATAAGAGGAGACATTACACATGGACATCACCAGATGGCCAACATTGAAACCAGATTGATTACATACTCTGCAGTCAAAGATGGAGAACCTCCATACAGTCAGCAAAAACAAGACCTGGAGCAGACTGTGGCTCAGATCACAATCTACTGATTGCAAAATTCAGACTTAGACTAAAGAAAATAGGGAAAACAATTAGGCCAGACAGGTATGACCTAGACAACATCCCTAAGGAATACACGGTGGAGGTGTGGAACAGAGTCAGTGGTTTGGACTTGATAGACAGAGTGCCAGAAGAATTATGGACAGAGGCGCAGGACATCATACAGGAGGCAGCAAGGAAAACCATACCAAAAGAAAAGAAGTGTAAGAAAGCAAAGTGGTTGACTCATGAGGCCCTTAAAATAGCAGAGGGAAGAAAGAAAGAAAAAATCAATCAATTGAATATAAAATTTCAAAGAAAAGTAAGGAGAGATAAGGAAACATACCTAAATGAGCAGTGCAAAGAAATAGAGGAGAACAACATAAAGGGTAGAACCAGAGATCTTTTTTTAAAAAAATGGGGAATTCAAGGGAATGTTTAAAGCGAAAAATCACCACAATAAGGGACAAAAAAGGCAAGGATTTAGCTAATGCAGAAGAGATTAAGAAAAGATGACAAGAGTACACAGAGGAACTCTACAAAAAGGACGTCAACACCCCTGATAATCACAATGATGAGAACGTTGAACTTGAGCCAGACATGCTAGAGAGTGAAGTCAGAAAGGCCCCAAAAGCACTGCAAACAACATAGCCAACGGAGATGATGGTATTCCAGCTGAATTTTTCAAAGCCCTAAAGGATGATGTTACTTAACATCAAGTAAACCAAAATAATTGCAACCGGCCCTACCAGTCCCTAGAAAATAGATGGGGAAGTAGGAGCAGTGACAGACTTTACTTTTCTAGGATCAAAGATCACTGCAGATGGTGATTGCAGCCATGAAATAAAAAGAAGATTGATTCTGGGGAGACAAGCTATGAGAAACCTTTGGAACATAGTCAAAAGTAGAGACATCACCTTGCAAACAAAAATTTGCATTGTCAAAGCAATGGTATTCCTGGTGGTAATGTATGGTTGTGAGAGCTGGACCATTAGGAAAGCTGAGCGCAAAAGGATAGATGCCTTTGAAATGTGGTGTTGGAGGAGAGTTTTGAGAGTATCCTGGACAGTGAGGAAAATGAATAGGTCGATCTTAGAAGAAATCAACCCTGACTGCTCCTAAGAAGGCCAAATAGTAAAGATGAAGCTAAAGTACTTTGGACATCAAATGAGAAGAGAGGATTCACTTGAGAAAGCCTTCATGCCTGGAAAGGATGAAGGCAAAAGAAGAAGGGGGCAGCCAAAAATGAGATGGCTAGACGGTATTATACATGCAATGGTGTTATATATGGAATCCTATGCCTTTAAGATGGAATGTAACAATGTAACCCAATGTATTGCAACAGTTACAATGTGCTACTGCTGCTTCTAGATGATATCGAGAGGCAGCTGATAGCAATCTACACACATGATACAAGTTATCCAATTACAGCCAGCCGTGGGAGATATTCCCGCCACAGGTAAACATGATGAAGAATGTCGTGCATCACAATGACGTCACGAATACAGTAACCAATGAACAACCGTGTAACCAGTTTCAAATGTACCATGCTGTATAAAAGGAGCTGCGCCTCCGCCATTACCTCATGTTCAGATTGCCTACTCTACAATAAAGAAGTGTTTGGCCTTATGAATGCTGCCTATTGCAAACATCAAATGCAAACATCAAAAATGTTCACAGAGCTGGGGGGTTGAGGAAGATGGTGGAGGACCGGGGTGCCTCGTGGGCAGTGGTCCATGGGGTTGCAAAGGGTCAGAATCGACTGTGCGACTGAACAGCAGCAAAAAATCATACCAAAAATATTTGGAGCCCAATGCTGTGCCAAAAAGGATTATGACAGATCTAAAAAGGAGTGGGATGGATTACTCTAAGTCACAATTTGATTTGAACAAAATAACTCCCAAAGAGATCCAAATAATAAGCTATATGAGGTCCAAATAATAAGCTAAGTTTCACCTATCTTAGGTGAACCTTAGACAGGCATCTAAGGTTCACCTAAGATTTTGGTAACTAGAGAGATCATGGCTTTGCAGGCGCACCCCCCCAATAACGGACACAGACAACATTGAAAGTGGATAACAGCATAGGGCCACATTTATTGATTCAATGCCCTAGTCCGAATTATAAATTTGTATTGGTAAAACGACCAATCATAATTCCTAAGGCAAGCAGGCCGAAGTAACACTGGTAAGGTACCACCCCAAAATTGCCAACGGCAATTGGTTACAATGTATCAATTTGTATCAATTTGTTTGTTGACAACAAACAAATTGTTGACCGTAGTCAATAACTAACTCATGACCCCACCCTCTGACGCGTATCCGTGAAATCACAGGGGTGATGCATGCTGGTTAGCAATCGTCATCACCCCATCGCCTGGTTCGTCGTTGACCGGACAACGTTTAACTAATTTATTCCTGTCTAGTGTTGTCCAGTCAATTGCGAACCTGCCGGATACTTGTGGGTCATACTGTTTACCTTACCAGTGCTACCCGCCAATGTGACCAAAGTCAACATTAGGAACACAGAAAGACCCCTATATCAAACCATAGCAACAGTGTGGGATGGGCAAAAAAGCCAGGACCCGGAAGCCAATATGGGTCCCAGCCAAAAATTCCCACCCGGCCCCGAAGCGACCAAAATATCACACTGTTAACTAGGGAGGGGGTGGAGGGGAAAAGACTTCTCCGCTCCGTCGCTGAGGTAAAATGGCAGCTCTGCTGCCTCGTGGCCACCCCTTTTATAAGGGAGCTGGCCACGCCCCTAACTACCCGGATTCTCTGTCCTGTGGGGGGGGGCCCGCAAAGGGCGCGGCTGCCATTTTGGCGCCGCGCTTGCATTGCAGGCGCACCCCCCCAATAACGGACACAGACAACATTGAAAGTGGATAACAGCATAGGGCCACATTTATTGATTCAATGCCCTAGTCCGAATTATAAATTTGTATTGGTAAAACGACCAATCATAATTCCTAAGGCAAGCAGGCCGAAGTAACACTGGTAAGGTACCACCCCAAAATTGCCAACGGCAATTGGTTACAATGTATCAATTTGTATCAATTTGTTTGTTGACAACAAACAAATTGTTGACCGTAGTCAATAACTAACTCATGACCCCACCCTCTGACGCGTATCCGTGAAATCACAGGGGTGATGCATGCTGGTTAGCAATCGTCATCACCCCATCGCCTGGTTCGTCGTTGACCGGACAACGTTTAACTAATTTATTCCTGTCTAGTGTTGTCCAGTCAATTGCAAACCTGCCGGATACTTGTGGGTCATACTGTTTACCTTACCAGTGCTACCCGCCCACACGGAGGGGCTTCAAAGAAGACCTGACGCCCCCACCCAGACCGTCAGCTCGGTCAACAGGCCTGCTCGCCAATCACCTAACAGGAGGTCCATACCTCCTCGCGACAGATGGACCCCATCCCCTGCGTACAAGTCATAATTTTGTAGGCTAATAGCGGGGTGATGACTGACCCGTCCCCAAGCCCTGTCGGCAAGAAACCGCGCCACCGCCCTGTTGACCGTGCGCCTAGCGCGGTCAAGGGCCAGGAGGTGAACACCCCCTCTATAAGAAAGGCGCGGGATAATGTCCGACCAAACTAGGGTTGTGACAGGCCAGACATAATGCAAGTAGGCGAGGTCCTCGCAAATCGCATGCTTGAGCGATAAGCCGGTGACCTGGCACAAATCATTGCCCCCAAGGTGGATGATGAGAATGTCAGGCGGGTCAGCACTCAGGCCAGAAAAAAAGGAAAGGCCGCAGCTCCCGCCATAACATCCCAGGCTTACCATGCCATGTGAGACTGGAGTGTTCACCCAGTCCCAGTCGGGGTCCCCACTCTGTCGCCGCAGCGTAACGCGCTGCCCTGTGCACATAGCTGTGGCCCACCAGCCATACTGTCACCGGTGTAATACGACACCCAGGGTCTGTAAGAAAATTGAGAAAAATTGAGAAAAAGATGGTAAGGTGACTGGATTGGTACTCATGGCGGGAGTGGGCGCACATAAAACTGAAAACATTGCGAGCCCCACCTCTCCATGCTGCGTATGTCAGCCCCAGAGTACCCAAAAGCAGCTGCTGTAGAGGCTGCGCCAGTACGGAATGAATGTGTGCCATAACGGGCACCTGGTAGGCCCACCCTGGTGAGGGCTCTGGCTGTCACCTTCCAAAACTGAAATTTAGTAAGGGGAGACCCATCTTGGTGACAGAAAAACGGGCCGTGGTGCATGCCACGCAGTGCCAGGAATTCCTGTAGGGCACCAACCGGACAGATGTCTGCCAAAGAACAACGTAGCAGTCTTACACCACTGCCTACGCCATGCTGATCTGTTTTAGAGGAGCGTATCCTCAACTGGGCCCAGTCTTTGGCTACATAGACATCCCCGAGTTCCAGTGCCCTACAACTTGCATCCGCCTTATACAGCATCTCAAGCTCGCCGATGCGGAGGGCTCCAAAAAGGCCACCGTTGTAGCCGCATGAAGTGGGCTGCCGCATTTATCAAAACTGAGGCCAGGCCAGCCCCGGGCCAATTGGGTAAAAAACCCTGGGAAAATCTTGCATCCGCCTTACTCAGCATCTCAAGCTCGCCGATGCGGAGGGCTCCAAAAAAGGCCACCGTTGTAGCCGCATGAAGTGGGCTGCCTCATCTATCAAAACAGAGGCCAGGCCAGCCCCGGGCCAACTGGGTAAAAAACCCCTGGGTAAATGGGGTGGCGGTCGCCCGGGAAACGCCCGCGCACGCGCACCCACCCCTCCCAAACATGTCTCACCCGGAAGTCATTGGTGCTGTCCACACGACCTCCCACTTTGGCCATAAAAGCCAACCCGACAGCTGAGATGCTATGGTGCGTGGTGCAAGGCCCTGGGCATACAGGTAAACCATGAACCGCAGAACATGGGCTACTGGGATCGGCCAGGTTCCTGGCAGTCAGAATCAGGTACATAATACTCTGAAGGAACTAAATGCGTGGTGGTACGCCTTACTCATGCATGGCGCTAGTGACAGGCCAATCGCCCGGTTCACCTCTCCTTGCCAACGTTCCATCTCTCGTCCGGGAGTGGCAAGGGAAATTCCTCCGCATCCGGGGGCCGAGGCACGGAACCGGGAGATCTGCAGGCGGGACAAAGCAGCAGCAATATCATTATTAACCCCTGGGACATGCCTGGCCCTGAAAAGAACGTTGAGGCGCAGGCTGCGCAACACAAACTGGTGCACTAGGTCCATAACCCTGGGCGATTTAGAAGTCTATGCATTGACAATGTGGACAACAGCCGCATTGTCACACCAGAAATGCCCAACCGAGTTGGCCCACTCCTCGCCCCATAGCATCAAAGCACCCAGGATAGGGAAAAATTCCAGATATGTGAGATCACGCAGGCGACCCGTGCCTGCCCAGGCTGGTGGCCACCCACCATAGGCCCACTTCCCATTGAAGTACATCCCATAACCCAGGGATCCTGAGGCATCGAACCGTATCTGGAAACGAGGGGAAGCCGGAAGGTCAGACCTCCAAAATGACACCCCATTGAACTCCCTCATGAACTGGAGCCAGATAAGCATATCTGCCTTAATACCCTGGGTCAGTCTCACCCTATGGTGGGGCCTGGATAAGCCTGTCATGGCGTCGCACGAGCGCCAAGCAAATGCCCGGCCTGGTGCGACGACCCTGCCAGCGAAACTGGGGTGACCATGTAGCACCTGCAGTTCCCGCAGTGATGCCATGCGCTCGGCCAGCAAGACCGAGACAAGGGCCACTAGCCTTGACACCTTATCCCGCTGCAACCTAGAATCCTGCGCTACCGTGTTACTCTCCACCCCAGGAATACTAGCTGTGGAGATGGGCCCTCGGTCTTTTCGGGCGCTAAAGGGACACCAGTTCCTCCATTAGCGTCTGAAATGTGTTGAGGAGACGTGTGTACGTGTCCCAGCCCCGTTCAGCCCCGAATAAAACCATCCAGGGAATGGGCTAGAGACCGAGACCCTGACCTGCGGACAAAAGCGCAATCTAGGAAAGTGGTGAAACGCTCGAATACCGAGCCCCAATGGAATAGCCAAAAGGCATGGCATCATTGAAATAATATGCTCCCCGGGACGGGGGTGCAGGGACAGGGCCAACGACCCTGCCCGCATGGACCCTATGTCAAAGCTGGCAGCAGCCACCTCCTCCCTCCCCTTAAGGGATAAAAGGTTGGGGGCATCCTGAGGGAACCTATTACCCATGAAAGGGATCCGGAACCCCTGCCTAGAACCCTGAAGGAGATAACCTGCATCCTCTCCCTTCGGGTACCGTGTGAGCCAACGCGCCAACATGTCCACCTTAAATGGGAAAGGAGCCCTTCGGTGAACTAGATCCATCTGTGGCAGTCTTGCCAGCCCCCTGTCTGCCCCACCCTCTGCCCCGCATCCTTCTAGGCCTGGGACAGGCAGAGGCCGCATGGGGGCCAACACAGGTGGGACACTCCTGTCTGTATTTGCAAGTCTTCCCATTAGAGGAGCCATTGGACAAGAAAGTCCAGCACAGCAGGCGGGCTGGAACCCCCCCGCCCCGCCCCCTGGCAGGTGATCTGTGCTGGGGCCGACCGCCGAACCGCATGCCCACAATGGTATATCTCCCCGGGTGCAGGGCGCGTGGGCGTAACGTACAAAAGCCGCAGCCTCTGGCCTGGCTCATCTCGCCTAATCTCGGGGCGCGGTGAAATCCGCCTACGGCATTCCTCGTCACAAGCCAACCATGCTGGGCCCGGAAAGTAAACCATCGCCCGGTAGGCGTTGTCCAAATACTGGACCATCGGAATTGCCAGATCCGGCCGGGCCCTAAGGTACACTGCCATGCATATGATGCAGGCCGGCAACCATTTGGCCCACATACTTGGTGGCTTGCGACAACGTGCCTGCCACTATCCTTCTCATTCTGCCCCTCCCCCTCTCCTTGGTGGGCACACTGTTTAGGAGTGAAAAGATATCCACGTACTCCCCCCGCCAAATTTACTCTCTGGCGGCCTGTGCCAAGTGGTCACTCATCGGTAAGGAATAGGGGCTTGGACCAACCCGACCACCCAAAACATTCCCCTAAGGGTAGGGAACACCCCCCACCACGGGGCCCTGGGTGTTAGCTGTCATCGCCGGGGAGGCGTCAGCGGGTGCACCGCCACACCACCCGCGCGAGGCCAAGGCCATTGGAAAGCCCCCCCCATATTGGGAATGTGTGTGGATGTACTCGCTTACACCGTATACTCACATGCTGCACCCCCGCGGGCCGCCCCCACCGGGGGTTCCGGCCCACTGGGGGCGTCGGAGCTCACGACCGACGTAGAGCTCATCATCGGGGGACCTGCACCTGGCTGCTGGCTGGGGAGCTGCGAGGCAGTGGCCGAAACCGCGCCACGCGCCTGCAGCAGCTCAACCCTCCCTGTCGGCTGTTGTCCTCCTGCTGACAGCGCCTCAAAAGGAACCCCAAAAGAGGGGAGGCCCCCGCCTGACTTCCACGTTGACCTGGGGCCAAGGGCCGGCTGGCCCGCCTGGTCCAGGCGTGGGTACAGGTCCCTGTACCCCAGGACCCGAATATGGCCATTGGCCAGCACCGAAGCCCGGCAGGGTCGGTGGACAAACCTGGCAAGGCAGGGGGCCGCACCACCCCCCGAGGCTAGAGGGCCCCGGGAGAGGCTGCGACCCAAGAGGAGTAGGCCCAACAGGGTGGGCAGGTGGAGGAGCGGCGTCCACCGCTCGCGGGCCGCGGGCCGGAACCCCTTCCGCGCCCGCACTCTGGTCGCCCACTCCGGGCCAAGGGGCAATAGACCCCATTCCGCTGGCCCCGGCAGGGGCGGGCAAAGGCGGCTGCTGAGGAGGCGGCACCGCGGTCCTCTGACCTGGGTTGCGCCTCCTAACCGCGCGAGCTGCACTCGAAGCTGCCTTCTTCTTCGAAGGCATCTCCACCGAAGCAAAGGGAAGCCAGCAAGGCAGAATCGCTACCCAAAAGGCTTCCCGGTAGGCTCAAGAGCGACGGAGACACAGGGGAAAAGACTTCTCCGCTCCGTCGCTGAGGTAAAATGGCAGCTCTGCTGCCTCGTGGCCACCCCTTTTATAAGGGAGCTGGCCACGCCCCTAACTACCCGGATTCTCTGTCCTGTGGGGGGGGGCCCGCAAAGGGCGCGGCTGCCATTTTGGCGCCGCGCTTGCATTATCTTCATTTTTTTTCATTCTGCTCTTTTTGACATACATTTTAAAAGGAACTTAAGTGTTTTAAAGAGCGTGAAATGTTTTCCATGTTGTCCTGTGTTTATGTTGCATTCATTTCTTTTAGTAGAATTTTACTAATTGCACTTCTGTTGATATAGGGTAGTTAGCAATACTGTGATAAATAAATAAATAAACTCAGTAATTGCTCTTTGGCTGCTCTTCCCATTTTGTACAGGTTTCTAATGAATAATATTGCAAACATTTTGATGGCAGAGTCACCATGAGGTGACATTTCTCTTTAATGTTTGCTTCTTCAGGGTGCAAATGAAGCACCTGCTAGAAATTACATAAATTAAGAAGTGCTGGATGTGCTAAAGCTGTTTTGCATCTATTTAGTCTTCTACATGTACATAATATACAGATTATGTCATCTAGCTCTGTATCTCAATTCTGAGGTTTTGGGTATAGCAGCCTTGCTTTGTCAATATATCCTTATCCAGCTGGCAAATCCTATGTTGGAGAAAAAGACAAAACACAGGAATATATCACGAAACACACAAAGGAGTAAACAGGAATGTGGGAGGCTGCCATTGCCAATATGGCAGGTTCAGTTTGCAGAAGGCAAAGTAAGATTTCAAACATGAAGATGGAAGTCCTATTCAATTGGCTTTCCATTCCTTTTATGTCTTTCTCTCCCCCCCATATATTGCTTTATTATTATATAAAACACATAAACAACAAAAAACCACGTACAATTCACAACACCAAATCCCATAACCCTTACCCTGTGCTGTATAAAGTGAGTCTTGTTATGTTTTACCTTGCTACGATATACTGTTCTTCTTTATTTTCCCCAAAATTTAAATGTTTCCTGGCACAGCTTAACTCCATCTTTATTCATCAGTCCAAATATAACAAAGGGCTTCCAAATTTCTCAAAATGATTTTTTTTGTAGTTAGTCCTCTTTTTATCTTCAATTCAGTTGTTAATTTATCATTGAGCACTAATCATCTGATATTTCTATACCATCTATTTTTTCTTATTACAAACTTATTCTTCCATTCACTTGCCATCAATTGTCTTGCCACAGATAATAAGATAATAATATAACTATCAACTCTTTGCAGGCGCACCCCCCAATAAGGACTCAGACACTGATGAAAGTGGATAACGACATTGGGCCACATTTATTGATTCATGCCCTAGTCTGAATTATAAATTTCTATTGGTAATTGACCAATTATAATTCTTTAGGCAAGCAGGCCGAAGTAACACTGGTAAGGTACCACCCAAAATTGCCAACGGCAATTGTTACAATGTATCTATTTGTATCAATTTGTTTGTTGATAACAAACAAATTGTTGACCGTAGTCAATATCTAACTAATGACCCCACCCTCTGACGCGTATCCGTGAAATCACGGGGTGATGCATGCTGTCTAGCTGTAGCCATCACCCCGTCGCCTGGTTCGTCGTTGACCGGACAACGTTTAACCAACTTATGCCTGTCTAGTGTTGTCCAGTAAATTGCGAACCTGCCGGATACCTGTGGGTCATAAATGTTTACCTTACCAGTGCTACCCGCCCATGTGACCAAAGTCAACAGCAGCAACAGAAACCCCTATATCAAACCATAGCAACAGTGTGGGATGGGCGAAAAAACCAGGACCCGAGAGCCAATTGTGGGTGCCAGCCAAAAATTCCCACCCAGCCCCGAAGCGACCAAAATATCACACTGTTAACTAGGGAGGGGGTGGAGGGGAAAAAACTTCTCCGCTCCGTCGCATCGCAAAATGGCAGCGCGGCTGCCTCGTGGCCACCCGTTTTATAAGGGAGCTGGCCATGCCCCCTAACTACCCGGATGCCTTCGTCCGGTGGGGGTGCCCCGCAAAGAGCGCGGTGGCCATTTTGGCACCGCACTTGCATTGCAGGCGCACCCCCCAATAAAGGACTCAGACACTGATGAAAGTGGATAACGGCATTGGGCCACATTTATTGATTCATGCCCTAGTCCGAATTATAAATTTCTATTGGTAATTGACCAATTATAATTCTTAAGGCAAGCAGGCCGAAGTAACACTGGTAAGGTACCACCCAAAATTGCCAACGGCAATTGTTACAATGTATCTATTTGTATCAATTTGTTTGTTGACAACAAACAAATTGTTGACCGTAGTCAATATCTAACTAATGACCCCACCCTCTGACGCGTATCCGTGAAATCACGGGGTGATGCATGCTGTCTAGCTGTAGCCATCACCCCGTCGCCTGGTTCATCGTTGACCGGACAACGTTTCACCAACTTATGCCTGTCTAGTGTTGTCCAGTCAATTGCGAACCTGCCGGATACCTGTGGGTCTTAAATGTTTACCTTACCAGTGCTACCCGCCACACGGGGAGGCTTCCCAAAAGGCTCACCGCCCCCCAAGACCATCAGCTCGGTCAACAGGCCTGCTCGCCAGTCCACTTACAAGAGGTCCATACCTCCCTCCGACAGATGGGCCCCATCCCCTGAGTAAAGCTCGTAATTTTGCAGACTGATGGCGGGGAGGTGAATGACGCGTCCCCCACCCTTGACGAAAAGGAACCAGGCAATAGCCCCATTCACGGAGCGTCGGCTCGGTCAAGAGCCTCGAGGCCGAACGCTCCCCTGTAAGCGTACCGCGGTATCGTGTCCGACCAATTGAGGGTTGTGGCAGGCCACAGATAATGTGAGTAGGGCAGGTCACTGCAAATCGCAAGCTTCCGCGCTAGGCCAGTGACCTGTCCCAAGCCATTGCCCCAAAGGTACATAACCAGGACATCAGGCGAGTCAGCATCCCTGATGTAGAAAAGAAATGGCAACAGTTCCCGCCATAACATGCCGTGCTTACCATACCACCTGAGACGTGCGGATGCACCCAGTCCCAGTCGGGGTCCCACTCTGTCGCCGCAGCGTAACGCGCTGCCCTGTGCAGCCTAACGCGCCGCCCTGTGCAGCGTAACGCGCAGCCCTGTGCAGCGTAACGCGCTGCCCCGTGCAGCGTAACGCGCTGCCCTGTGCAGCGTAACGCGCTGCCCCGTGCAGCGTAACGCGCTGCCCTGTGCAGCGTAACGCGCTGCCCTGTGCACGTGGCTATGGCCCACCAGCCATACTGTCACCGGTGTAATACGACACCCAGGGTCTGTCAAGGAAAAAAAAGGGGGGGGGAGAAACAGTGCAGTGACTAAACTGGTACTCACGGTTGAAGAGGGCGAACACAAAACTGAAAACATTGTGGTCCCCACCCTCCCATGCGGCGTATTTCAGCCCCGGAGTACCCAAAAACAGCTGCAGTAGAAGCCGCCCCAATCCTGAATGAATGGGTGCCCAACGAGCCCCAGGCAGGCCAACACTGGCTAGTGCCTTCCCGGCACCCTCCAAAATTGAAATTTAGTAAGGGGAGACCCACCGTGGTGACAGAAAAATGGGCCATGGTGTGTGCCACGCAGTGCAAGGAAATCCTGTAGGGCACCAACCGGACAGATGTCTGCCAAAGAACATCGTAGCAGTCTTACTCCACTGCCTACGCCGTGCTGATCCGTTTTAGAGGAGCGTATCCTCAACTGAGCCCAATCATTGGCCACATAGACATCTTCGAGTTCCAGTGCCCTACGACTCGCATCCGCCGTAGACAGCATCACAAGCTCGCTGATGCGGAGCGCTCCAAAAAAGGCTTCCGTTGTAGCCGCATGAAACAGGGCTGCCTCATACCTATCAAAACATAGGTCATGCCAGCCCCGAGCTAGTTGGGTAAGAACCCCTGGGGAAATTGGGTGGCGGTCGTCCAGGCTACGCCCACGCTCCCGCACCCACCCCTCCAAAACGTGTCTCACAGGAAAGTCAGCGGTATTGTCCGCATGACCGCCTACTTTGGCCATGAAAGCCAGCGCTGACAGCCTGGATGCTATGGTACGAGGCGCGAGGCCCTGGGCATGTAGGTGAACCATAAATCGAAGGATGTGGGCCACTGGGATAGGCCAGGTGTCTGGCAGCCGGAATTGGGCACAGAATGCTCGGAAAGAATTGAATGCGTGGTGATACACCTTACGCGTGCATGGCGCTAGCAACATGCCGATCGCCCGGTTCACCTCTCCTTGCCAATGGTCCATATCTCGTCCGGGAGTGGCAAGGGAAATTCCTCCGCATCCGGGGCCAAGGCGCGGAACCGGGAGATCTGCAGGCGGGACAAAGCGTCAGCAATATCATTATTGACACCCGGGACATGCCTGGCCCTGAACAGCACATTGAGGCACAGGCAGCGCAATACAAACTGGCGCACCATGTCCATGACCCTGGGTGATTTAGAGGTTTGTGAGTTGACAATGTGGACCACAGCCGCATTGTCACACCAGAAATGAACAACCGAGTTGGCCCACTCCTCACCCCATAGCATCAAGGCCCCCAGAATGGGAAAAATTCCAGATAAGTAAGATCACGCAGGCGACCCGTGCCAGACCAGGCTGGTGGCCACCCACCATAGGCCCACTTCCCATTGAAGTACATCCCGTAACACAGGGATCCCGAGGCATCGGACTGTATCTGGAAACGAGGGGAAGCCAGAATGTCAGACCTCCAAAATGACACCCCATTGAACTCCCTCAGAAACTGGAGCCAGATAAGCATATCTGCCTTAATACCCTGGGTCAGTCTCACCCTATGGTGGGGCCTGGATAAGCCTGTCATGGCGTCGCACAAGCGCCGAGCAAATGCCCTGCCTGGTGCGACCACCCTGCAAGCGAAATTGAGGTGACCATGTAGCACCTGCAGTTCCCGCAGTGATGCCTTGCGTTTAGCAAGCAAGTCCAAGATAAGGGCCACTATTCTTGACACCTTATCCCCTGGTAACCTTGAAGCCTGCGCTACCGTGTCAATCTCCACCCCCAGGAAGACTAACTGGGTAGATGGGCCCTTGGTCTTTTCGGGCGCTAAAGGGACACCAAGTTCCTCCATTAGCGTCTGAAATGTGTTGAGGAGATGTGTGCACGTGTCCCAGCCCCGTTCACCCCCGAATAAAAATTATCCAGGTAATGGGCTACAGACCGGGACCCTGACCTGCGGACAAAAGCCCACTCTAGGAAGGTGCTGAAACGCTCGAATGCCGAGCATGATATGGAACAGCCAAAAGGCATGGCCTTATCGAAATAATATTCTCCCAGCAACTTGAAAGTCACCCGGGTGGACCGGCAGGAGTCGAAAGGCAGACTTAATTTCGCACTTAGCTAACAGCGCACCCGGGCCACATGAGCGCACCATGCGCAGCGCTTGGTCAAAAGATGTATACCTGACCGAGCAAAGGTCATCAGGGATAGCATCATTGACCGATCTGCCGGCTGGGTAGGAGAAGTGATGAATCAGGCGGAACTCACCCTGTGATTTCTTGGGCACTAAGCCCAAGGGTGACACTTTAAGGTTGGGGAACGGGGGTGCAGGGAAAGGGCCAGCGACCCTGCCCGCATCAATCTCCTTAGCAATGCTGGCAGCAGCCACCTCCTCCCTTCCCCTAAGGGACAAAAGGTTGGGTGCGTCTTGGGGGGACCTATCACCCGTGAAAGGAATACGGAACCCCAGTCGAAAACCCTGAAGCAGGTAAAATGTACAGAAGCCACAGCTTCAGGCAGGGCTCGTCCCACCTCATCTCTGGGTGCAGGGGAATTCGCATACGGAATTCTTCATCGTAAGCCAACCACGACGGGCCCGGGAAGTCAACCATCGCCCGGTATATATTGTCCAAATACTGGACCATCGGGATTGCCAGATCTGGCCTGGCCCTGAGGTAAACCGCCATGTATATGAGGTGCGCTGGCAGCCAGTTGGCCCACGTGCGTGGCGGCTTACGACGACGTGCCTGTTCCTTATCCTTCTCATCCTGCACCTCCCTCTCCTCCTTGGTGGGCTCTCTGTTAAGAAGGGAGAAGATGTCCACATACTCCCCACGCCAGATCTTTTCCTTGGTAGCCTGGGCCAGATGATCCCCAAGGGGCAAGGAATACCCCGGTGTTGGCAATGCCGACATCGGCACGGTGGGAACTGTGGGCATTGTGAAAGGAGCCTGGACCAACCCGGTCACCCCTAACACGTTCCCCACTGAGCAGGAGGTGCCACCCCAAACAGGGCCCTGGGTTGGAAGTGAAGTTGCCGGGTGGGACGTCGGCGACTGAACCGTCGCGCCACCCGTGCGAGGCCACGGCCACTGAAATGTTCCCCCCAAGGTAGCCAGGTGTGTGGGTGTACTAGATTGAACCGCATACTCACATGCTGCACCCCCGTGGGCCACCCCCACTGGGGGTTCCGGCCCACTGGGGGCGTCGGAGCTCACGACCACGACTGAGCTCGCCGATGGGGCCTGCTCCGCACCAGCCTGTTGATTGGGGAGCTGCGAGGCAGTGGCCGACGCCGACCCACGCGCCTCGTGCAGCTCGACCCGTCCCGCCGCCTGCCGGAGCCCGGCAGACGAAGCATCAACCTGCGCCCCAAAAGGGACCCCCGGGTGGTTAACCCTCGCGAGGGATGCCTCGAGGGCCGCAACACGGGCCAGAAGGGCCTCAACATTAACATAGCCCCCTAATCCCAGGGGGGGCAAAGGGCCAGCCGGCCCATGGGCCGCAGGCGCCACTCCAGGTCCCTGGATCCCAGGGCCCGAATACGGCCAAGAGCTCAGGCCCAGCCCCTGCAGGGCCGGGGGCATACCCTGCCAGGGTAGGGAACCCAACCACCCCCCATGGCCGGAACCCCCCGCAGGAAGCTGCGTACTAATAGAAGAAGGCCCCGAAGAATGGGCCATGCCAGGGGCAGTGGCCATTGCTTGCGGGCCAGGGGCCGCGGCCCCTGCCGGGCCGGTATGCGGACGGCGCGCCTCAGGCCAAGGGGCTATCAACCCCATCCCACCGGTCCCGGTGGGCTCTGGCAAGGGGGGCTGCTGAGGAGGCGCAGTCGCGGTCCTCCGACCCGGCTGGTGCCTCCGCGTGGAGCGAACCGCGTTCGCAGTTGCCTTCTTCTTAGAGGGCATAGCAGATCTGCTGGGAAGCCGGAGAAAGAGAAGGAAAAACCACCACCCAATAGGCTTCCCGGCGAAGGAAAGAGCGACTGAGGTAAGAGGGAAAAAACTTCTCCGTTCCGTCGCTTCGCAAAATGGCAGCGCGGCTGCCTCGTGGCCACCCCTTTTATAAGGGAGCTGGCCACGCCCCCTAACTACCCGGATGCCTTCGTCCGGTGGGGGGGGCCGCAAAGAGCGCAGCGGCCATTTTGGCGCCGCGCTTGCATTCTTGTTGCTGTCTAATTTAATATCATCAACCTCCCCCAGTATTACTGTTTTTGGGATTAATTTAACTGTAGCTTCCATATTTTCCCCCGATTCCCCTTCTATTATTTTCCAAAGTTTATTTGCATATTCACATCCCCTTCACATGTGTAGGTACGTTCCAATATATTTACCACATCTCCAACACATATTTGTCCCTCCCTTACTAATTTGATGTAAACGTACACAAATTTACCTTTCTGAAACAGGATAACTTTAATTTATTCAGCTTTTCCATAGTTGTCTTAATCTCCTTTTTAATTTTACCAAAATTTATTTTCTGAATATCTTTAATATCTTCTGCAATATAAATTCCTAAATATTTCAAGCATTCCTTTATTTGCAATTTTTATAGTTTGCTTATGTTTTTCTTTTCCGTGTTATTGTGGTTACAAGTGATAATTTCTGATTTTTCCCAATTAATTTTTAACCCCGATATATTTTCAAATCTTTCCAAGTGGCCTTGGACATTTTTATGGTGTTACTTGGATCTTTTAAGACCAAGAGAGTATCGTCCACATACATACTGATGTTTTTGTTTCCTAATCCTTTAACCCTTTTGTCATTTCTAATATCATTTGTTAGTACCTCCATCACTGAGATAAAGACAATTAAAGTAACTTCAATCTAGCCTTCTTTCTTTTCTTTGTTTGTGTCAAAAGAATCACAGTACAATTAATAAATATTTCAGACAGTTTTCACCCAACAATGGTCAACTTCAACAGCATTTGACATAGTTACATCAGATATTCCATAGTACACGTTGAGGGGAAAGAATACACTGAAAAAGTTGTTTGTTCTTCACTGCACTCACTTAAGACTGTATTGATGTGAAAATCCCATATTTAAAGGTTCACTTTAGTCTTGCCAGTTCAGTCCACTTACCCATACTCCTGAATTCTTTCTGTATGGTATTTTACTATTTCCTATATGGAATCCCACAGGTATACTAAGTGTAACTGAGGTGGTAGTGCTAAATCTGTGTTTTCCCATTTGTTTTTTCATGTGGTTAAACTAAGTATTTAAGTGCCAAGAGAGAAGTAGAGCATGAATGGTGACTAATGGGTACTCAGTATTTTAGAACACTGGAATGATCTCAGAAGTTCTGTATACAATTTGTGAAATTCTCAATTAAAAGCCCCTCATATATTGTAGTTCAGTACTAACAAAGAGAAAGAAATGTTCAGTTTTATCAGTCTGCTTGGTGTTGGAATTTATAACTAGCTAATTAAATGACCACTGTCAGCTGTAGTAAATTTTGGAAGTAAGAAATGTATATATATTTTCCCAGTATATATACTATCTGTTTCTCATGTTTTTGTTTGGGTTTGCTTTGTTGCCTGAATGTGGAACCCTATTTTATACATGCAAGGAAAACAAATTCAGGTAAGTTCATCACTTTTGTCTGTGTTTATCTTTCTGAGGAAACAATCTCTTTCAAAGCAGAAAAAAGTCACCAACTTTAAAATGTAAATAAGTCTAGGCAAGTTATTTTAAGCTAATGATGAAGACAAAAAAAGAACTGAAGCAGCAGAATGTCTGGAAGGCAGATTGATTGTCACTATATAATGTGTTTTATAGCCTCTCTGGAAAAAAAGAAAATATTACCTTTTAATGCACTGCTATAATTTAATTTCTTACCTTCAAAGAAGAGATAGGAAGAGTAAGTGTGTATGTTTATAAGAATGTGTTGCAGATTCACAATCTCAGTAGCAGCTACAAGTAGAATCTGATTAGATTTTTCTCTGAATAAACATTAATAAAAATGCTCAGTTTTTAAAAGATATTTTTAAAGATGTATCCTGATGGATACATTCTTGGTTTAGTTTTCTTGTTTCCTTTGTTATTACTGCTATGATAATATATAACCAAAAATTAACAGAAAACACTATTAAAGTTTAGCGGAAAGAAGAAAAATGGTTCTCATGTAGAAACACAAGTGATAGCTTAAAGAAGCCAAATTATAATTTTTAGAAAAATAACATTATAATCACAGACATGTGGGTGTTGTAAATGGGGCCCATAGGACTTTAGGGTTTTCTCTCTCATCTATAGTTGTGATCAGTTGTTCAAAAGGACCAGCAGCTGTGTCAAGGCAGGGAGAGGTGGCTGCAAAAGACCTTCCATCCACCCCCCCTTCCCAAATGCCTCCTTCACTGAACCAGGAAGGAGAAGAGAGGACCAGCAGCTGGGTCAAGGCAGGGAGGGGTAGTTACAAAAGACCTTCCAACCACTCCCTTTCCCAAATGCCTCCTTCGTTGGACCAGGCAGACGGCTTCAAGAACTGCAGCCCAACTCCAGCCATGGAGAACAGACACTGCCTTTCCTCCCAGCCGCTCCGGTGGGAGGGAATTGGTCCCAGCCAGGGAAGGCTTGGTGGATTGATGGATTGGCACATTGCCGCCGCCCTCCTTCACCTCTTGTGGGGTTAGGGAGGAGAGAGGGAGGTGGTGCCAGCAGTGAGGGCCCTTACTCCCCTCTTTTTTGAGTAATTGTAGGAGTTGAAGGGGTGGGAAGGGAATGGGATTGGGTTTGGGGAGGGATGGCCGGCACCCCCCACCTCTGATAAGGGGCACTTGGAAATTCCCCAAGGAGGGTAGGGGGAGTGTGGGGGTGGGTTCTGGGTCTGGAGGGGAGAGAGGGTGGGAGAAATGGCCTTGTCAGCTGGGTAGGAGGGGTAGCACTGCATCTGAGATGGGCGGGGAGGCTCCCAGGCCTCAAATTGGGGTTGCGA
Organism: Bradypodion ventrale; assembly: GCA_035047345.1. Taxonomy (NCBI): domain Eukaryota; kingdom Metazoa; phylum Chordata; class Lepidosauria; order Squamata; family Chamaeleonidae; genus Bradypodion; species Bradypodion ventrale. Next base: position 44,900,057 of record JAWDJE010000005.1, read on the forward strand.
CAGGCATGGGACGATATGGCGGGTACCAAGGGGCAGGCCGCACACGGGGAACACAGGACTGATGGTTGGTATCTGTCCCTCGTTCCAGCCCCCCTGGTACATCTCTGGGTCCCGAGCAGCTGATCCAGGGTGACCCCGCCCTTAGGCTGCTGATGATGAATGCCAGGTCGGTCTGCAACAAGGCCCCCCTGATTCAAGATTCTATTCAGGAGGGGCGGGCCGACCTGGCATGCATCACCGAAACCTGGCTGAGACCAGAGTATGGTGTACCTCTGTCAGAAATGTTTCGGTATCTGGCACCATCCAAGGGATGCGGGAAGGGGCAGTGGTGTCGCCATTGTAGCCAGGGAGTCCTTAGCAGTCGCCAGGGCCACGGCTTCACAAGTCCTGGGTTGTGAGGCCCCGCTCCTGCGGTTGGGCCCTAAGGGTCAGTTGGGAGTCTTACTCCTGCACCTGAGCTCCTCAAGGCCATCTCCGCGTTGGCGTTGGAGTTCCCTAGGCTGATGGTTCTGAGGGACTTCAATTTGCCTTTGTTAGGGACTGGTTCAGAGGTTGCTCAGGAGTTCATGGCTTCCATGGACTCAGCCATGGACCTGACTCAGGTAATTCATGGCCCGACCAGGGGCAGTGGTTACACACCGGACCTAGTTTTTTTTGTCGGAGCGGTGGCAGAGTGATCTGAGACTACAGAAATTAGGCACTATAACTGTGCCATGGTCAGATCACTATCTGGTGACTCTGGACTTCCTGGGGGTGGCGGTTCACCGCAGGGAGGCAGGGCCTATTAAATTGGCCCGGCCCCGGTGACTGATGGATTCTGACGAATTCCAGAGGGAACTGGGGGATTTTCCTCTGGATCGGCTACACGATTCATCCGAGGCACTCATTGACCTGTGGTACAGGATGACTACCGCTGCCTTGGATGAAATCGCACCACTACGGCCTCTCCGAGCCCACAGGGATAGATCTTCCCCGTGGTTCACAGAACAAATGCGGGAGCTTAAACGGTCAAAGAGACGCCAAGAGCGCCGCTGGGTGAAGACTCAAAGTGATTCCGACTGGACACTGGCTAGGGCTGCTATTAAGACCTACCTGGTGGCGATGGGGGTGGTGAAGCAACAATACTTTACCACCCTCATTGCCTCAACGGATAATTGCCCAGCCGCTCTGTTCCGGGTTACTAGGTCTCTCCTTGGCTGGGAGAGGCCGGTGCCTGGTTGGCAGGGTTCGGCTGAGGCTTTCACAGACTATCTGGTGGAGAAAATTGCTCGGATTCACTCAGGGTTTAATCCCGGCGTGGATGGGGAGGGTCCGGAGGGGATCAGAGCTCAGTCTGGCAGTGTTATCTGGGATCGGTTTGATCCAGTTATCCCTGAGGAAGTGGACAGGCTTCTTGCAGCTGTTTGCACCACCTCCTGCCCTTTGGATCCCTGTCCCACTTGGTGAAAGCCTCCAAGGGGGTGACGGGAGGCTGGGTCGGGGTTATAATAAATGTTTCACTGCGGGAGGGGGTGTTTCCTGCACCTTTAAAACATGCTCTGGTGTGCCCCCTCCTGAAGAAACAATCTCTCGACCCAGCGGTTCCAGCTAATTATAGGCTGGTTTCCAACATCCCTTTCTTAGGGAAGGTACTGGAGAAGGTGGTGATGCGGCAGTTGCAGGGAGTCCTGGATGAAGCAGATCAATCAGGTTTCAGGCCTGGATATGGTACTGAGACTGCATTGGTCACACTGGTTGACGACCTCTTGCGGGAGCAGGACGGGGGTCATCCATCCGTCCTGGCTCTTCTGGATCTCTCAGCTGCCTTTGATACCATTGACCACAGTATCCTGCTGGAATGGCTCAAAGGTTTGGGGATCCAGGGAACTGTGCTGTCCTGGTTTTCCTCATTTCTGGAGGGTCGTACCAAGTCGGTGTGGTTGGAGAGTGAGAGGTCCAGCGCAAGGCCCCTACATTATGGGGTGCCTCAGGGCTCGGTGCTCTCTCCTGTTCTATTTAACATATACATGAAGCCATTGGGTGAGGTTATCCGTTCCCATGGGGTAAGGTATCATCAGTATGCTGATGATACCCAGTTATATATCTCAGGCCATGGGGACTCCAGTGATGCAGTCAATGTCCTATCCAGATGTCTGGAAGTGGTTGGGGTCTGGATGGGGGACAACGGGCTACAATTGAATCCCTCCAAGACTGAGTGGCTTTGGATAGGGGGTCCCGCGTTATCCAGGGAGCTGCCAACTTTGGTCTTGGATGGGGCTGTTTTGCCCCAGACAGACCCGGTACGCAACTTAGGGGTCCACCTGGATTTGGAGCTGCTACTAGCAAGTCAGGTGGTGGCTGTGGCCAGGAGGGCTTTCTCACAGCTTCGTGTCATCCGTCAGTTGCGTTCGCTCCTGGACTGGGACTCCCTGCTCAGGGTCACACATGCTCTGGTCACCTCCAGGCTAGATTATTGCAATGCGCTCTACATGGGGCTGCCCTTGTCAACCATTTGGAGGCTGCAGTTGGTCCAGAATGTGGCAGCCCGGGTGGTGATGGGGTGTGGGCATTATGATCATGCCTCAACATTACTTCAGGAGCTGCACTGGCTACCAGTTTGCCTCCGGGTGCAGTTCAAGGTGCTGGTTTTGACCTTTAAAGGCATTCATGGTAGTGGGCCAGGATACCTTAGAGACCGCATCATCCCAAGAGTGTCTGCCCATCCAACCAGAGCAGATCGGAGGGGCTCCCTAATTGTTCCATCTGCCAGAGGGGTCCGTCTCTCTGGTACACAAAGGAGGGCCTTTTCCGTGTCCGCACCGGCCTTGTGGAACCTCCTGCCTGTAGAGTTGTGGGAGCAGATGGAGCTGCTACCTTTCAGAAAAGACCTAAAAACCTGGTTGGCGGGGCAGGTGTGGGGCCCAGATGGAAGAGTGGCCCCCGCCTATTAGCTTATAAATTAAGCCCCCATTTCTTTTAATTGTCAATGAAGGCAGTTTTTTAATGTGGGTTTTTAAGAGGAATGGGGTAGGTGGGTGGGTATATTGGGTTTTAATTGGTTGTATTGTTTTATGTGTGTTTTAACTTGTTGAGAGCCACCCAGAGTCGGGTTTACCTGATTGGGCAGCATATAAATTTGAATATAAATAAAATAAATAAATAAATAAATAAAAGGCAATATAATAGCAAGAGATTCTTATTTCTAGTTACCAAACAATGGAACAACTGAAGACAGTTTGCTACAATAGGAATATTTAACAAGGGTGAAGGTCTCATAACAGATATTCTAATGAAAGGTGTTTGGAACATGGTTCTGATACTGACAAAAAATCCCTGGACTGAGCATTTGTTCAAACACACCTTTCTGCTTTTTAAATAGATGATCACTACCTGTGCATCTGGTGGTCCTCAGGGTTCTGGAAAAATGTATAGTCCAAGTTACACAAAAGACACATGCCCAATTCTGTCCATGGTTCCATGATAATTGCACCACACTTTCAAGTGAATGGAATAGCTTTGTCCTGCTGTGATTTCTTACCTAGCCTGACTGACTGTCTGACTGATTGACTTACCTTTTCAGCTCTCCTTTCTTCTGATGGCTTCAAAGTAATATAAAATGGAACCTCATACAACAATCACCCTGTATAGCAACAAAATCACATAATAATTAGGTTGGAGGGGGGGGGGGTCCCGCATAACAATTTTCCCTATGGAAAAAATCATACAACAGTTTTTCAATGAGAAAAACTACTTAGCAAAAAAACAAAAACAAAAAAAACACCGTTGTACGATGCATCCCATAGGGAAAATCACTATACGATTCATGCATCTTATAGCAATTGTTTCATACAACAATGAGTCCTGTGGAATGGATAAAAATCATTGTATGAGGTACCACTGTATATTCTTTATTTACCCAAATCCTTGTAACACCCTTTTGAAACAGGTGAGCTAAAAAGTATGACTAGCCCAGTGACATAATATGAACTTCTTAAGTTCTAGCCAAACTCTAACCTAGGGTGGGGAACCTGCAGCCTTGAGGAGAGACTGGGCTTCTGAGAATTGAAGTCCAAGAGCACCTGGAGGATTAGCCTGCTTCCTCTAGGCTAGGGTTTCTAAACCTTGGGCCTCCAGATGTACTTGGACTTCCAATCTCCAGAAGCCCAGGTTAACCTCAAAGCCACAGGTTCTCCACCCCTGCTCTAACCTCTACATTACACCAGCTCATATTCCGACATATTTAAAGCTTGGATGCTCAACAATTTACTTTGTTCTGTGTTATTCTAATAACCAATCTGATTCTAACTTCAGTAATACAGTCCTGTGTGTCTGCAGATTTTAGGGTTCTTGTTCCATGCAACCTGCAGCCTGCAAAGCAGATCTTATTTCCTTGCAAAACCTTCTTAGGATGCTAACTAGATCACATTTCCATGCAAAGTTTTCCCAAGATTTAAAAAGCATCTTAGGTTTTCTCTCTAGGGATTGATTAAAGCAAAGCAATCAGACTTATATACCACCCCATAGCACTTAGTGCACTCTCTGGGCAGCTCACAAATTAATTAATTCCAAACATGATGGGTTCTCATTTTACCAACCTTGGAAGGATGGAAGGCTGAGTCAATCTTGACTCTGGTCAGGATCGAACTTGCTACATTTTGGTTGCACTACAGCAGTTTAACAACTAGGTCACAGTAAACTGGCAACTGGTAAATTCCATCAGACAAAGGCCTTTCAACAAACGTTTTTAAGATTGTTCAAAAAAAAAAAAAAAGCACAGGTCCTGTTTATTTAAGATAGAGAGTGTGAAAAGTTCTTAATTAATGTACACCTTCTGTCAGGTATCATTTAATATCTATCTAAATGCCCTACATGCTGAGAGAATTGATTCCAATGTTATTTTTAAAAGAGGTTTGTTACAATCAAAATTCAAGAGTATTCTTTCTATCACAAACACAAAGCACTGTACCCATCAGATATTCCCAATAAATAAAACGCAGGGCCAGTAAGATCTCCTTACAAGATAAAAGAACAATCAAGTCCATCTTGGACTTCTTTCTACACAAAGGAAAAAAACCTATTGGTCACCTATAAATATACTTTCCTGAAGCAGTACTGGCATAAAAGGAGAAACAACGAGCCTGAATGTCCATTTGAAACACAGTGGTAAGTCTTTCTTTAAAAGTAGAGAGAAACGGAGATATGGAGGAATATTGTTCTGCCCTTATTTGGATGTGGGATAGAAAGCAGTGATATAAATATGAGAATACATTCAAAAGCAATTGCTAGCTTTCTTCTTCAGTTAGTGATGCAGGGGTAGGACAATTAGGACCCTTCTTTTCTATCTGTAAAACGAAAAGGTCAAATGTGGAATAAATAAAGATTCCTGTCCTATGGGAGCAAATTCAGAACACAGAGGAAAGCTCATGCTTTGTCAGGCATAGCTTGAAAAGGCTCGGGATTGTGAAGGAAATAAATTAGAATGTCTCTCCATTGGCCAAAAAAATTGGTCATCTGAGGATACCACTGACATAACTTCTCCGTGTACACTTGACATGAGGGTGCTTGGTGGGGGAAAAGGCAATAAACGCTTGAGCTGGAACCACTGACAGTCTGTCTCCCTCACTCCCATGTGCCCAACATTTTATGCTCCAGTTTAATTGCATGTAGTGCATATTTGTTAAATAGACAGTGACCATTTTGTAATTAACTGTCTACTTCAAAGTCTTGTGTGTGTGTGTGAATTTGTTCCCCTTGAAAACAACCATAAAAGGTATTCTTTCTTTATGCTTCACTTTGGATGCTTGTCCTACTCAAAAGAATGCATGCTCCTTTTAACAGGCTTTTCTTTTAGATGAGGTAAAATAGTCTTGTTTTCTTGAAATGGTAATTTTAGGTAATACATAGTTCCATATATTTAACCAAGATAAAATTACATGGGAGGTTTTAGTAGCTACAAGAGTAAGGAGGACTTCAAAATTGTTATGAGCAAATGATCCCTTCCATTCATCTGTAGCAACTTTTTAGTTGACTTTAGTACAAAGAGATTTGATCTTTTCCCATTCAAATCATGTTGAAATCCGATTCATTTAGAGATAAGATCAGTCTCCTTAAAGGCAGTTTACAGCTTCAGTTAAACAGAGGAAAGTTAAGAGTTAGGAAATCTAGCGAAGGCCAGCTTCATTAGGCTGTTTGTAGGGAGGAACAGAGATAGAGAAAAAAAGAGGAAACAGACACACGACTGCTCTCTTAGCTGAACAAAGGCATAATCATGGCTTCTCTTTATTCAAGCAGAGTATAGCAGAAACGAAACTTAAGCTACATAATCAATCAGAAAGTCAGAACCCAAATAAGGAGAGATAAGGAGAATAGCAAGCAAAGAGGCTTTTGTTTACAAAATGTGTCAGAGGCAGCCTGACAGAATCCAGATACATTCCCACAAAATCACATATGTGGTAAATTAAAATGAAGACTGTGAGAATGTGATGGTTTGTGTCTGCCCCATTGTCATTTCCTTCAAAGACTTGCCTTCTTGTCATTAACTCTTCAAATAATAGTTATATCTAGCCTAGCATGAAAATTTACTTATATCAAGTTCAAGTTTCCTCAATGTTGCTTGATCAGCTAACCACCACATTACATCTTTTAATTTGTTCTCAAAACTAAGTTGATATCTGATATGCATCAGTTGGAACCAAGAATGTCAGCATTCTAGAGTTAGGGTTCCACAACATATAAGTCCCTGTCCTTCTTCACCACCCACATTATAAAAATGATAAAATTAATTTGATTCCACATCTCATCAAAACTCTAAAGACAACAACAACAACAAAATCTAACCAGCAGGGTCTCTCCAACTGGAAGACGAAAATAATTTTAAAAAAAAATGTCCCTTCAACACAAAGGCCAGTTTTTCTTTCTTTTGGTAGATCTACCAGTTTTGCAGTTATTTCAATATGTGACATCTAATGAATTAAAAATTCACTGGCAAGGCAAAGACTGTAGAATAAACATGTTATATTTCAGATCTATATTCTAGCATTTCTAGCATTTCAAAGGGAAAGCAGTTTGCCTGGAAATGCTAAGCCATAGAATCTGAAGGTGACATGGCCATTAGTGAAAGGTCTCATTAAATATAAGATGAAAGTGTGCAAGTACCATTTGCTTCATTCAGTCTGAATTATTGTCTTGCAAATTGAAACCACTTTGCTTTGAACATATTCATAACTCATCTGATTTGATTTGTATCCAAATATTCGTACAGTCTTCTATTTGTGAAAAGAAACTGTGAAAAACCAAGAAAATTAACTAGTGCTGGACTTCAGTGTGCAGGCAAGACTTTCAACAGTTTATTTCTTTCCTTCCTTTCTAGCCCCAGCATGGGGAATTGTGCAATTTAGATTGACTCTGTGACTGAGATTTCCAGGATAGGGTCATAAGAACATAAGAACAGCCTTGATGGAACAGGCCACAGACCATCCAGTCCAGCATTCTGTCTCACACAGTGGCTCACCATTTGCTTTAGGGTATTCCCAAGTGGATGCCTTCACTTGCTTAGGATTCCCTGGAAATGGCATTGAGAGATATCCTGCCTATCTCTCCAACCCAGAGGTTGTCCTTAGGTATCCATAATTATAACCATTGATACCTTTGTCCATTAACTTGTCTAATCTTTTCTTAAAGCTGTCAAGACTGACAGCTGTCAGCACTTCTTCTGGCAGGGAGTTCCATAGACCAGTGATCCTCTGGGTTTAAAAGTACTTTTTCTTATTTGTTTGAAAACTAGTACCCAAAAGTTTCATGGAGTGCCCCCTAATTCTAGTGTTGTGCGACAGGGAAAACAGATTTTCCTTATCTACTTTGTCCACACCATGCATGATTTTATAAACTTCAATCAGGTCACCACTTAGATGCCGTCATGTACTAATACTTGAACTATCAATTTCCTTCTGCTCTGGGATTCTTAATTCTCAAGGGATCTGAGATTGGGGTTTTCATTGGCACTTGAGCTGTCCATCTCCTTATGTTTTGGGATTCCTGGTTCTGTTACAGTATTTCTTTGGTTTTCGCTAGTAAGCATTCTTTTAAGTTAAAAATCCAGCTTTATTAACCCCAGTGGTTAACTAAACCAGACAACCACAGGACTAGCAGCTTTGGTGATGTCCACAGGGAAGAGTGATGGTCCCCAAGTGGATTTTTTCCCCACTTGAATTCAACTTGATGAAAGGCAGAAGTTTCATCATTCGTGGCCTAGGGATGAGGAAGACTTTGCATGCCAAAATGGCATAGGACCAGAAAATGACTCACAGAGTTGGATCAGTGGTACATGTGTCACACTGTGATGCGAACGGCAGATGAAAGGTCACAACATTATATTTGCAGGACAGTATTTGTGGCTGATTGCCATGATGATCGCCAATATTCAGAATTGGATACAGCACAACAAGAAGAAAATTAACCCCTGAAGTGTCAAAACAATATTTAGTGCTTTGGATGGCCCTGATTCACTTTGTGCATTCCTTTGGCCTTACTTGCTTTCAGTTTGAATCAGTTTAGAAACTAGCAAATACCACTGCTTCATTTTGCAGGTGCACCCCCCAAAGAAAGACTCAGACACCGGTATATGGATAAAGGCATCTGGCCACTTTTATTGAATAATGCCCTAGTCCGAATTATAACTTTCAATTGGTGTAATCATCCAATTGTAATTCTTTAAGGCAAGCAGGCCGCAGTAACACTAGTAAGGTTCCTCCCAAAATGCCAATGGCAATTGGCTACATGTAACTATTTGTATCAATTTGTTTGTTGACACAAACAAATTGTTGACCAGAGTCAATAAACTATCTACTGACCCCACCCTATGACGTGTATCCGTTAAATCTCAAGGTGATGCAGGCTGTTAAGCTCCTGCCATCACCCCTTGCCTGGTTCGTCCTTGACCGGCCAAAGCTATTACCCCTGTACCTGTCTAAGTGTTGGCCAGTCAATTGCGAACCTGCCGGATACCTATGGGTCATAAATCTTTACCTTACCAGTGCTACCGACCACACGGGGAGGCGTCCATGATGACTCACTGGCCCCCCCAGACCGTCAGCTCAGTCGCCAGGCGTTCTTGCACCTCGCCCAGAAAGAGGTACATACCTCCAGCCGACAGGTGGACCCCATATCCTGCCTACCCGCAAAAAGTTTTGTAAGCCTATCCGCAGGTATCCAATGGCTGTCTCCCAGCCATGCTCAGCAAGGGACCGGGCAACAGCCCTGTCCACTGACTGCCGAAACAGTCCGAACCACAGAGATCCACGTCTCCCCTAAATTGGTGTCTCGGCACGATGTTAGACCATAGCGACCGTGTGTAAGCCATACATAATATAAAACTCCAGGTCATTGCACCTCGACAGTTTAAGGAATAGCAATGATCCGTATAAGAGCATTGCCACCGAGGTGCAGAATAAGAATGTCGGGTGGTCCAGCATCCCTGATGGACATCAGGAATGGCAACAGTTCCTGCCCCCTTGTGCCGTGCGTACATACCATCGCATATGTGCGGATGCACACAGCCCAAGTCGGGGTCCACACTCTGTCGTCGCAGCATATACTGCTGCCCAGTGTACATAGCTGCGGCCCACCAGCCCCACTGCCACCGGTGTGCAGAGACACACAGGATCTGTAAAAGAGGAGAAGAGGTTAAGGACATAACTAGGTACTCATACAGTGAGGGGACGCACATATAAGAAATTACGCGTACACCTATATCCGCCTCCGAGTACCCCAAACGTAGCCGTGGTCAACGCAACGCCTATCCTAAATAAACGGGTGCCAAAACAGGCCCCACACCGCGAAGCGTGGCACCGGTCACCCTCCGTAACTTTACTTTGGTAAGGGTAGACCCATCCTGGTGGAAGAAAAACAGGCTGGGGCGGGCAGCACGCACTGCAAAAAATTCATGTAGGGCACCAACCGGACAGATGTCTCCAATGAAACCTCGTAGCAGTCTAAGTCCACTGCCTACGCCATGCTGAACAACCTTTGAGGACCGTATCCCCAATTGAGCCCATTCATGCGTGACATAGACATCGTCGAGTTCCAGTGCCCTACGAGACACATCCGCCTTACACAATGGTACCAACTCTGGTACAAACTCACTGATGCGGAGCGCTCCAAAAGAGGCTACTGTGGTAGCAGCGTGACCAAGAGCCACTTCATACCTATCCTAACATAAGTTATGCCAGCCTCATGCAAGATGGGTCAGAAACTCCGGTGAACTGGGGTGACGCATGTCCGGGCGGCGGACACGTTCACGTGTCCACCCCTCCAAAACACGACGCATGCAGTCATTGAAACCCCTCACGTTGGCCATAAATGTCAGTGCCGAAAGCCTGAAGGCTATAGTACGGGGGGGGGGGGGGGAGGGGCAAACCCTGACTGTGAAGATAAACATGTATTGTAAAACCTGGTCCACTGGTATTGACCACACTTGAGGTAACTGTAGTTACTCGCAAAAGGTTCTAAATCGTATGAAAGCATGTTGATACGCCTTACGTGTGCGAGGTGCCAATGACATGCCGGTCGCCCGGTTAACCTCTCCTCACCAAATGTTCAAATATCGGCTGGGAGTGGCGAGGGGAATTCCTCTGCTTCCGGAGCGAGGCACGGAACTGGGGGATCTGCAGGCGGGATAAAGCATCAGCAAAATCGTTATTAATACCTGGTACATGTCTGGCCCTGAACAGCACATTTAGGCATAGGCTTCTCAAAAAGAATTGACAAACCAATGCCATGACCCTGGGGGATTTGCACGTCTGGGTGTTGACAATGTGCACCACTGCTGCATTGTCACACCAAAAATGGACCACTGAGTTGGCCCACTCGTCGCTCCATAGCATCAGTGCTCCCCAAATTGGGAAGAAACTCAAGGAAGGTAAGATCGCAGAGGCAATCTGTGCCAAGCAATGCGGGAGGCCATCGGCCGTAAGTCCACCTACCCTCTGAGTAAACCCCATAACTCAGGGAGCTGGAGGCATCCGACTGCACTTGAAATCTAGGGCAGACCATAAGGTCTGATCTCCAGGAAGAGACCCCATTAAAATCCTGGAGGAATTTGAGCCAGACCGAAAGGTCCGCCCGTATGCCCCTGGTCAGCCGGACCCTGTGGTGGCGTTTGAACAGGCCAGCCATGGCGTCACACAGGCGCCTAGCCAATGCTCTGCCAGGTGTCACCACCCTGCAGGCAAAGTTAAGGTGGCCATGAAGTAGCTGCAGCTCACGAGGGGACACTTTACGTTTAGCAATCAATGCCAAAGTTGCCGCGGAGATCCGAGTCACCTTATCCATGGGTAACCCGGATGTCTGTGCGACAGAATCAATTTCAATGCCTAGAAATGTGAGCTTAGTAGCTGGGTCCTCGGTCTTTTCAGGCGCTAAGGGGACACCCAGTTCCCGCATGAGTGTCTGAAATGTAGTGAGGAGACGCGTGCACGTGTCCGAGCCCCGTTCACCCCCGAACCAAAAGTCATCGAGGTAATGGGCTAGAGACCGAGACCCCGATCTGCGAGCAAAGGCCCACTGAAGGAAAGTACTGAATTGTTCGAATGCCGAACATGAAATAGAGCAGTCAAAAGGCATGGCCTTATCTAAGTAAAATTCCCCTTGGAACCTAAAACCCAATAGCTCAAAATCCCCTGGGTGCACTGGCAGTAATCGGAAAGCCGATATCATATCACACTGTGCCAGGAAAGAACCGGGCCCGCATGAGCATACCACTCGTAGGGCCTGAACCAACGATGTGTACCTGACTGAACAAAGTCATCAGGAATTGCATCACTGACCGAAGAACCCGCAGGGTAAGCTAGATGGTGGATTAGATGACATGCACCCGGGTTCTTTTTCGGTACTAGCCCCAGAGTGGAGACCTTCAAATTAGGGAAAGGTGGTTCCAATAAGGGGCCCGCTACTCTCATAGCCTCAACTTCCTTAGCTATGCTCAGTGCAGCAACCTCCTCATTACCTTTCAAGGAAACTAAATGAGGAGCATCTTGGGGCCCCTAACACCCCTGAATGGAATACGAAAGCCCCATTGGAAACCCTCCAGCAGGTACCTCGCATCATCCCTTCTTGGATAAGCTGAGAGCCATCACTCCAGCATGAGTACACTAATTGGGGAGGGGGCCTTTTGCCTGGCTAGTTCCTTCAGACGGAGCTCTGATCGCCCCCTGTGCATCCCTACCTCTGCCCCATGACCCACCAGCCCGCGGGCACACGGAGGCGGCGTGGGGGCCAGCGCAAAAGGGACACTCATGTCGGGAACGATACTGGCGCTTCTTACACACATCGCTAGCTGAGAAGGTCCAACACAGCAGGCGGGCTGGAACCCCCTGCCCCACCGGTTGGCGGGGAACCTGAGTTGCAGGAGCGCACTGCACAGCATGACCACAATGGTACCTATCACCAGTCGCCAGTCGTGTGGGAGTCATGTACAAGAGCCACAATTGCTGACAGGGCTCATCCCACCTCATCTCAGGATGTAGGGCCACCCTCATCCTAAATTCCTCATCGTAATCCAACTACGATGGGCCCAGGAAATCAACCATCGCCCTGTAAATATTATCAAGGTATTGAACCATCGGAATGGCCAAATCAGGCCGGGTCCTGAGGCATACCGCCATATATATAAAGTATGCCGGCAACCAGTTGGCCCAGTTATGCGGTGGCTTACGACGACGGGACAGCTTCTCGTCTCTGTCATCCTGTCCCTCCCTCTCCTCCTTAGTGGGCTCATGGTTCAAGAGGGAGAAAATATCAACGTACTCCCCTCTCCAAATCTTGTCCCTCGTGACCTGTGACAAATGATCACCCAGGGGCAAGGAATAACCAGCCGTCGGTAAAGCCATCGACGGCACATTTTGCATATAGGGTATACGCAGCGGGACACGAACAGCCCCTGCAATGCTCGGCACAGCCCCAGGGGCGGACACCCCCACCCTGAACCATTTGGGAACCAGGGGTTAATGGGACAATGTGGTAACGGCTGCCCACCCACATTAACTTGACGCGGCCAGGGCCACTGAACCCCCCAGTGTAAGTGGACAGTGATGGTGGTGCACTAGATTGAACCTGATACTCACTAGTCGCACCCCCGTGAGCCGCCCCCACCGGGGGTTCCGGCCCACGGTGGGCGTCGGAGCTCGCGACTGGAATCAAGCTCTGGGACCCCTTTGGCTGCTCCCCACCTGTACATCAGGTCACACGGGGAGCTGCGAGGCACCAGCCGGGGCTGGCCACACAGTCTCAAGCAGCTCGACCCGGTTGGCTGCCCGCTGAAGCATCATGGCCGACGAGTCGGCCGGGATTGACGAAGGGGCCGCCGTTGAAGAAGCAATTGCGCCCCCCTCAGAAGGTGGCCGGGCAATGCCCAAAGATGCCTCCAGCACTGCTATATGTGCCATTAAAGCATCCACTGCCTCAGAGCCCCCAGTATAAGGTGGGCCGGGTGGGCTGGACGGCCCACTAGGCAGTTGGTGAAATGGCAACCCAAAAAGAGAGCCAGGGCCAGAATAGGGCCATACCCAGAACTCAGGCCCATGGGGGGCCAGAGGAGCTGTGGGGCAGACACCCGCACCAGGCCCCCCTGGGCCACCCTGTACCGGGCCCTGTAAAGGTGCGCTCAGGGCCGAAGCCCCCGAGGGGCCAGCCTGCACCGGCCCGGCTAGCACCCGGCTGTCAAGTGGTAGCCTGACCAGCCCCACTGGTACCAGTGGGCAAGGTCCCATCACTGCCCTGCAGTGGGGGCGCAGCCCTGGTCCTCCGACCCAAAGGCTGGCCCCCACCCGATGAAGGGCCAGTAAAAGCCCTTCCCCTCGGCCATGGCTTCAATGGGAGCCTTGTCTCCCTAAATTAATATGCGCCAAATGGATCGAGCTCCTGCGTTAAAGTACCGCGGCAGCTAAGAGGTAAATCTAAAATGGAGGTCTTTTTCTTTTCGACTAAAAGGAGAATGCGACGGAGAAAACTTCTCCTCTCCATCGCAATTCTAAAATGGCACCTCGGCTGCCTCGTGGCCACCCCTTTTATAGAGGGGTGGCCACACCCCCTAACTCACCCGGATGTCTGAGTCCGGGGGGGGGGGCGCAAAGAGCGCGGCAGCCATTTTGGCGCCGCGCTTTCATTGGATTGTTTTAAAATAATCTTTAAATACTTTAAACACATAATCCATCACTAGTATAAAACAATGTCATAGGTTCATATAAATTACTATTATTAGTTACAGACTGCAAATGTTAAACTGATATATCAGAGGTAACTAGTGAATATCTCATGTTTACTAGGTAGGAATGTTTGACACTGATTGGGAAAATGGTCAAAAGAAAAGGTGGAGTCACACAGCTTGCTCTCCCATTCATCTGTCCAAGTCAAGTGAACTGATCTAGCTGAGGTCCTATATGTGTCCTTCCACAGTAACGGCCAAAGAAGGCATCTCTCTTGTCAGATACAGAAACATCTTGTCAGCTTTCTAAATCATGTAAGTTCTTAGGATCTTAGTACCATAGATGGCCCACAGTCTGGGAAAGCATGTTTTACATACCATTACAAGATGAACCCCCCATTGCTGGTCCATAGATCTTAAATATTTATTCCTCTGCAGTAAGGATTGTCATACTACAGCTCATTCAGCTCTGATATCTGATTTATGGCACCTTCTCTACTCTCCACAAAAATACACCGTATTTGTAGACCCGGATGAGATAAGTCAGTCCCCTTGTCCCTATCCAACAAATGAAGACATACAAATTGTACCATTATCAGCTTTATTAGAGGAAGATGCTTCTACTGTCTGCAGCAGCATAGTACTGACACACCATAAGGAGCAGATTTGTAGATCAGATGACACCACTATCATCTGAAATCTATCATCATCAGAGTTGGTAACCAGCAAGACACATACAGACAGACACAAAACATGGGCACAGGCATGGACAGACAGACAGACAGACAAACAAACAAACAGACACAGACAGACACACAGACAAAGACACACACACAAAGACACACACACACACACACACACACACACACACACACACACACGAGTAGCTCCTCCAAGCACTGTCTGTCATTCTGGATTTGATGGCCAGAAATGCTTCCCCTGAATCTCATCTTGTTCAAGGGTTCCTGGGCAAAAAGTACCCTGCATAGTGGGAATTGCCAGAGGTGTCTGCTTCACCAGGTAGCAAACTGGACCCCACAGTACATTCACTGGGGTGAAACCTGTTTCTGATTATATATGCTATGAGAAGGTAATCTTTTAGATGGAGGGTTAACACAGAATAAGGGAAGGAAAAGCTCATGTGGTGAAAAGAACTGCAAAATTCTCTCCTACCCATTAAATATAAGCGCATAACATGAGTACCAACTTATACAAGAAACCCTTGCATTCATTTAAATCTCTTCACTGAGCTTTTTCCTTGCTTAGTAATGACTAAAAGATCAGTCTCAGTGTATGGCCAGTCTAATTGCTTCATATATAAAGGTTCCATTTCTCAAGTTGTTTTTGAAGAAGGCTGCTTCCTTAAAATGTAAATCATGCAATCTGCTTGGATTGTTCCCTTGCTTTAAAAAATATCATAAAAAGAAAATTATGAAGCACTTGAAATAACAACCTCACCAGTTGAGTAAATACCAATGTAAGTTTGCATAAATTTATAAATTGTGCATCTCTCTGGGTCAGATCTGAAATCAAATATTGCAACCCGCACATTTTGAAAGATCTAAAATAGAAATCTGGAAGGGAAACAGGAAATGAAATGATTGTAACTAAGACCCGCACCTGGTGTTTTGCTGCAAACATGCATTTGGAGAATGGTAGTGACAAGCAAATATTGGTTACTCTCTTGGAAAATGGAATTATGCATAGCTGTTAAACTCAGATAAAGTAAAAACCAAAGTCACCCACTGACAAGAAAATACCAATTGTAGTCGAAAGATTAGTGGACTCAATTTTCAACACGTAGCTAGTCTTTAAGAGATGTAAAATTCTCTCAACATCCATCCTAAATGTGCTAATTTAACAGTTCATGGATTTTCTTTCTAGTGGTGAACATTTTTCTAATCCTCCTAGGTAGGATCTAGTTAGATAAAAAAAAAGAAAGAAAAAAGAAATTTCTGTGATTATAATACTTAAAGCTTCTTTAAGGAAGTTTCTGGATTATACTTCTTGTTAAGTAGAAAGAAAGCTGCTTCTTTTTCATCTCGCTTTTAACTTCAGTGTTTGTGACAGGTGATGACAGTAACTTCTACTAAGAGAATGAAAAGGGTGAAATAATGTCAGCTGTGTGGCAAATGTATTTTCCATGGTGCTTCCTCACACTTAAAGGTCTGGCATCAAGTGAAGAGCATCAGTTGGAGTCCTTCCTACAAAATAGTTATTTGACTGAGATTGGGACAGTCATTTGGGAAGGACATACTTGTGTACCCCCTCCCCAGATGATAGCAATTTTCTTCAAAGTTATGTATACTGCTGCAGTGCAGGATTAAATTATTGAAAAGTAATATCCTTGTTGCTCTCATTATGGCAGGTTATCCGCAGTTCATAAATATGATTTCTTCCCCTTTCAACTTAATTTTAGGTATTTTCAAACAGAATGTTTGGGGACCTTCTGGGAAAGCATGTTCTCTTTTCTGAAACATTGGCTAGATAAAGTAATGTTTACTGAAATATGGCATTGATAAAACAAAGGATGTTTGTATTTTTTATACCACAGTTTCTCCAAAAGGAGGATTCTAGACAGTTTACAGAACAGTTAAAAACAATAGAAATATTGATGGACCTAATTTCTGAAAGCCAGAAGGAGAGCAGAGAAAAAGAAGTTTGAGTTCTAGGTTTCAAGTCCAAGGTGGAATGCCTTCTCTCAAGTCCCCACCAAATGGGACTTCGTAGCCACTTGGATTTTTAGATGGGCCTATCCAGAAGCTCTCAAAGTCTGGACAGGCTTAAATGGGAGAATATGGTTTTACAGGTAGTCTGGGCCCAAATCTTATAGTGCACTATATGTCATAACCAGGTCTTTGAACTATGCCCAGAAACATACTGAGGGCCTGTAGACATGTTATACTAAGGGAGTTATATAATTAATGTCAGTTAATATTGATAGTTGGAGGATTGGGTGAGGATGATTGGGGGAAAAAAGCAATGTACATGAGGTTTATTGGCCGAGAATTGATAGAAATGGTTTACAATTTTACTTCTTTCTGGGGGCATCCTGGTATTGTGCAGTTTGTCCACAACAACACAGGCTGGCTCTTCCCTATGAAGACACAATGGGTAATCAAACTCCCAACCTCTGGCTCTGCAGCCAGACACCTAAACTGCAGGTCTCTAGCCAACATAGGTTCATTATGTACTACCTAATCAAAACCAACTTATGAAAACTTAATAAGGCTTTTAAATGGGGCCTTGTTCAGATAAGGGAATTTGGACTTGACCATTCTTTCTGTTCACCCAAAAGAAACCTTTGAAACCTCCAATTTGTCCCTTGTTTGAATGCTGACATTCTCCTTCTCATCCCCCCCCCCAAATTGTTGGTATTCAATGGGCCGTGCTAACTTTCTTTTGTTAAATCAAGTAAATGCATAGCAGAACATCCGTACAGCTGCCTAGCATCTCCAGAGTATCCAAAATTGTACTATATCAGTTAGATGATAAAAATAATGGAATGGGATAGTCTATCATCTGTTGTACTGTCAAAACCCAATGCATACTTCACTTCAGATAACACAACCTACAGCTCATTTGACTGGACACAGAAATATCCCCCTCAAAGATTGTGGTATTTTTGAACCACAATCGGGTGTACTCAGGGCAATGACTACCTTGTGCTGGCTAATCTTTCTCACACTAGGTCAGGTGAATGGAACTGCAGAATGAATTCTCTAAAAGGTGGCTTCATTCTGACAGTTTCATGTCTGGCATAGACACGAAAGAAAAAGAAGCTTCATTTGGATACAAACGAATCATACAAAAGTGCCCAGAACAGGATAATTGGGAGCACACACAAATTGTAGCCTCAGTGCTTTGCCAGAAAGGAGCAGAATAGCTCTAAAAAGAGGTCGGGCAGGGTACTGTCAATCAAATCACATATGGATGCTATAATTGGATTAGAAACAAGTAAATCCAAAAGCAATCCAAGTAGTGAGCTGTATGCCCCTCTAGACAAACTCTGAAATGTTTAAAGAGTTTTTACCAGTGCCAACCCCATGAGCTTCCATGGCCCAATAGAGACTCCAGTCCAGGCCGCCTGTATTCTAGTCCATTGACTACACCACATTGTGTACCCTCCTATTTGCTTTACATACTTTATAGACCCTCAGAGATTGTGTCTCGAACAGGCAGAATAACAATAGCTGCCTTAACGGGATTTTGAGGTGCATGCTTAATTCATATTGAAGGCTGATACAGATGGCAGAGCCTCAGTATTGGCCCATGTGAATTCAGGCAGGTCCTTAAGTGTATCAAAAATGCAGAGACATGACCATTGCCAGCCATAAGGGAAGATTGTTACTATGGAGAGGACTGTCAGTCATTACTACTATTTCCATTAAAAAAAACTGTATTGGCACCTTAGAAACCTGTTTGAATGCCACATTAAAGAAAAGGCAGACTATTTACATGATCTGAAGATAAACCAGAGTATGAATGCAGCATATATATATATATATTTCTGATCCTGCAACATATTCAGTTTCTTAAGTAAGGCTAGGAACCATTTTCTAGAATTGCCCATCTATGAATCACATTTATTCACTCTTTATACATTCTTATAGATGAAGTCTTAAAAACATTTAGTATGCATTATGAATATGTTACATGATTCATGTTTTGTGCCTCTATGGGGCCTTTCTAGCACTAAGCCTCCTGCAAGCTGTAATTTGCATCTGGCACTTTAATAGGCATTGATTTTCACTTCTTTGCTCCAAACACAGCAATGGGACTTGAAATGTCAGTGCTGAGTATGATATTCCATCTTGGATTCAGCTCATCATTGTTCTTTAACAGAGGCTTCCAATTTCTTGGAGGAAAGATTTATAGTGCAATCTCCAATTGGAGGCAGTTGTGTGGGCACATATTGTTTGGTATAAAGTGACAGCCAAGTACAGTGTCACCTACACTGTTTATAAAAGTGCTTATCCAGTATGAAGAAAGGATGTTGCAAAATTTGATTCTCTTTTTTTGCAAACCTTGTTGCAGTAGGGCAGGGGTTCCTAAACTTTTCATGTCATGGGCTGGACCACACACCCCGGACAGCTGAGCCAGCCAGTCATGTTGTTCCTCTTGCCATAAACACTACTGTAAAACACATCTGTGGCTATAATAAATGCATTTATAACAGCCACGGGTGCATTTCTGGAAGTGTTTATGGTAGATGTGGGCATGTTTATGCATGCAAAAGTGTGTTTTACAGCTGTTGTAAATGCACCCACTTCCACTTCTGGTCACAGTGAGGGTGACAGTGGGCCACATGAAATGGTGTCATAGGCTGGGTCCAGCTGATGGGCCATAGGTTGGCCACCCCTGCAGTAGGAGAACTCACAGATGTGTACTTCTGTATAAGAGGCTGACACAAAATGTAATTTGAATTTGCATAGTAGTAAGGACAATTACTGCCAACTGAAAGCACCAACGTTCTTTAGAAACAGAAATGTGAATGTACCAATACTTAGAATTATCTTGTGCCTATGGAAGAGATTTTAGCCTTGTTCAAACATTAATAAAGAGTGTGTAGTCAACAAGCAAAGGAAGAGGTGAAGCACACTAGATCTGTCCCTTTTGCTTATTGGATTATACATGACTGACAGATTCAGAAAGACTAGTATACCCAGGAAAATTCTCCGTATCACCCAGAGTATGAGAAAACCAGAGTTCTGGCTGCCACGAAAGGTTTTCATGGGTGAATGGGTGTCTCCTTCCTGCATGATCAAAGTGAAGATATGTTGTTGTTCAGCCACATAGTCGAGTTTGACCCTTTGCAACCCCATGGACCATCACACACCAGGCACCCTATCTTCCACCATTCTCCTCAACCCGCTCAGCAATGTACCCGTTGTATCAACAATATCATCTAGCCATCTCATTCTCTGCCGACCCATTCTTCATTTGCATCTGGCACTTTCCCAGCATCAAGGCATTTTCAAGTGAATCCTCTCTTTTCATTTGATGCCCAAAGTACTTTAGCTTCATCTTCAATATTTGGCCTTCCAAGGAGCAGTTGGGGGTTGATTTCTTTTATAATCAACCTATTTGTTATCCTTGCTGTCCAGGGTACTCTCAAACACCACATTTCAAAGGTGTCTATTCTTCTGAGTTCAGCTTTCCTTATGGTTCAACTCTCACAACCATGCATTACTACAGGAAATACCATTGCATTGACTATGTGGACTTTTGTTTGCAAGGTGATGTCTCCACTTTTAACTATGTTTCCCAGGTTTCTCATAGCTTGCCTCCCAAGAATCATTCGCCTTTTTATTTCATGGCTGCAATTATCTGCAGTGATCTTGGATCCTAAGAATGTAAAGTCTGTCACTGCTTCTACTTCTTCCCCATCTATTTTCCAGGGAGAGGGCCTTTTGCCATTATCTTGGTTTTCTTGATGTTGAGTCTCAAGCTAGCTTTTGCACTCTCTTCTTTCAATCTAAGCAAGAGTTTCTTCACGTTCTGTCATTGGGGTAGTATCATCTGCATAACTCAAAGTGAAGATGGAGAGCAGCAAATATACGTTTCCCTCTTCATATGTAGATACCATGCTTCCCTGTTAACTCAATGAGTTGGCTAGTACCATAGTATATTAAGGAGACAGTCTCCATATTTTAGGAGGATCAGTTTAAAGTCTAACCAGTGCTTACTCTTATACAAATTACTTTAATTATGTTTAATATAATTGTAGCCATTGATGTTTCACTTTTTCACACATGGATCAAAGTACTATTGACGAGCTATAGATTATCATCAGTGCAAAACACTGATATTGATTTAAAAAGGCAGGCCATGTTCTTTGCAGTACCTTGATATTTCATTTTCAGGGACATACTTGCCTGTAGTGACACATCTCCCTTTTCTCCTCTACTCATTGGTTATACTATACAAAGATGTTGAAGACTAACAGTGATTATTGGAAACTGAATACCTCTCCTGATCCTCTATGAATGAGGCCCATACAGAATGGGAGGATTGATGTACCATTCTGCACACTCTTACTGTCTGAATGTGAACCAACCTTCTGAGTCAAATTGAAAAAACCTCTCCTGATGATTGATGAAAGGTCAAAGGAAGTGTCAACATGGCTGATTGAGCAGCTGTGTGAAAGGAGAGCTACCGATGGCAGAAAAACCAATGAATTAAAGTAGATTTTTTCAAAGAGAGTTCAGGCTTGCCACAATTTTATAAGAGACTAGCATAGGTTGCCTGGCATTGCTGGGCTGTTATAAACTGTGATCAGCTTTTTTTTGTGGATTAAAAAAAGAACAAAGGATGATATAATTGTTTCAAATTGTTTTATTTAACCAAATAACGTTTTAGTGTGTGATGATTTTTTGTTAATAGATGTACCGTAGGTAATATTTTAAAAAATGTGAAAGTACATGTTTTTTACATTCAATGTTTTTAAACTGTATTTAGTTGTTTTGGGTTTTTATTTGAGTTAAAACTCAACAGAGGATGCTATAAATCTTTTTATTTTATTTAACATATGTTTGTTATTTGTGTAAACTTTTGATTTATTGTTATGTTTTTGACTTGCTTATACTCTTGTGGCCTCTAGGTGGGGCTTTTTTGTTTTTGACTTGTTTTTAATATCCCGCCCTGCAGGTGGGGCTGTTAGTGATTTTGTTTTCATTTCACTTGTTTTTTTCTCTCCTGGCCTCTAGGTGGGGCTTCTTTCGGTAAGTAGTCTTTGTTTCTTCATTTCTGTTCTGATCTCGTGGAGGGAGGACGTGCTGGTGAGTTCTCTGGTTTTCTTTCTTCTGGGGTTTTTCTTTGTTTTGTTTTTGTGGTGGTGGGCTGGGAGGTGTTTCTGTTTGTTCTTTTGTGGTTTGGTTTGGGTTTAGGTTTGTTTAATTGGTTTGTTTATTTCTGGTTTGTTTAATTTTTGTGATATCGTTGTTGTTTATTTATGTAATTTTTGGTAGTTGTATTGTTAGAGTTAGGTATTCTTGTGTCATAGTTAGGTATTTTGTCTGTGCTTTTCTGGAATTGTGCATGTTTTTGTTTGTGGATTTTGTTAGTGTGTACTTTTGCGTGAAGAATGGGCTGCCTGTTGGTTCCTCTTTTCCCCATTGCTGCTTTGAATTTTGGTTTTGATGCAGCAATGGGGAAAAGGACGAGCCGGCAGTCAGCCCACTCTTCATCCGGTAAGGTTTGTTAGGTAGGTTGGGTGAAAAGGAGACAGAGAAGAGCTGTCTGCCTGATGATGGTTCTCTCCTCTCTGTCTCCTTTCTCTCTTGGCTTACCTAACCGGAGATTGGCAGGCAGCGATCCATAAGGGGTGGTGCTCTTCCTTGCAGATAGCTGGCTGCTGCTTTTGTATTACCTCCATCGGAAGTACAAACGCAGCAGCTAGTCATTTGCCAGGGAGGGGTTTCCCGTGATGAACTGCTGCCTGCTGCTGTTGTTTTTTTTCCACCTCAGCTCAACTTTCATTGAGGCCACAGTGGTGGTCTCACTGTGTCTTCGGCGGGGTAGCAGGGAGGACAGGGAGTCCCTCTTCTCCCCATTGCTCCGGGAAAGAAGGCCGGCAGGTGTCTCGTGGTGGATTTTTGTTTTGCAAGGCTGTGAGGCACTGTGTCTGCCTGCTGGGGACTTGTGCTCCTGTTGCGTTTTTTAATTTTATTTTTTGCATGCCGGCTTTCTCAGTGTTCTGCATGCTCATGGCGCATAGGATGCTGGGACTTGGAGTTTTGCATTTTTGGTTTGCGTTCGTGCGATGGTTTTTTTTCTGCAGCTCATTTTTATTGGGCTACACCACATTTCCCAACATTCTTTTTGCTCATGCCTCTCAGCCTGATTGGCTGTGGTGCGGCACAGAGGACGTTCGGAAGTGAAGTTCTTTTCCTTTTTTCACATTCATGGGGCACTTGCCCCACTTGCGCCTTCGGCAACCCTGCAGTAACCTCCGGACCAGTTTCGGGCGAGTGCAGGAGGCTCAGTACGGGATAGGATGGACGGGTGCAGAAACGTATAGCAAGTTCCAATGGTTAACCCTTGGATTTATAGGTATAGATACTCCCTCATATTCAAAACAAAGGCAATCAGACTTATATACCACCCCATAGCACGTAGTGCACTCTCTGGGCCATTCACTAGTTAATTACCATTTTACCTCCAACATGCTGAGTACTCCTTTTACTGGCCTTGGAAGGATGGAAGGCTGAGTCAGCCTTAACTCCTGGTCAGGATCTAACTCAGAACCTTTTGGTTCCAGTACAGCAGTTTAACAATTGAACCACCTGGGCTAATATGACTTTGTTCCATAAGTGGTGTTTGGAAGATGGTCTTAATGTCCACGCCTGATGGCTCAAACATCTATCTTTGAGGAAATCCTGTTGTTAGAAGGAAAGTGGATTGCCAAGAATATGTACTCTATAGAATAATCCTTAGAAAGACAACATAGGCAATGCAAGCGCGGCGCCAAAATGGCCGCCGCGCCCTTTGCGGGCCCCCCCCCCACAGGACAGAGAATCCGGGTAGTTAGGGGCGTGGCCAGCTCCCTTATAAAAGGGCTGGCCACGAGGCAGCCGAGCTGCCATTTTACCTCAGCGACGGAGCGGAGAAGTTTTTTCCCCTGTGTCTCCGTCGCTCGTTAGCTTACCGGGAAGCCTTTTGGTAGCGATTCTGCCTTGCTGGCTTCCCTTTTTTGCTTTGGTGGAGATGCCTTCGAAGAAGAAGGCAGCTTCGAGTTCAGCTCGCGCTGTTAGGAGGAGCAACCCAGGTCGGAGGACCGTGGTGCCGCCTCCTCAGCAGCCACCTTTGCCAGCCCCGACCGGGGCCGGCGGAATGGGGTCTATTGCCCCTTGGCCCGCTGTGGGCGAGCAGAGTGTGGGCGCGGATGGCGCTCCGGCCCGCGGCCCACGAGCGATGGACACCGCTCCTCCTCCTGCCCACTCCGTCGGGCCTATTCCTTTTGGGCCGCAGCCTCTCCCCGGGCCCTCTAGCCTTGGGGGGTGGAGCGGCCCCCTGCCTTGGCAGGTTTCTCCACCAGCTCTGCCGGGCTTCGGTGCTGGCCAATGGCCATATACGGGCCCCTGGGGTGCAGGGACCTGTACCCATGCCTGGATCAGGCGGGCCGGCCGGCCCTTTGCCCATGGTCAACGTGGACACCTTACTGGCCCGCATTGCGGCCCTGGAGGCGTCTTTGGCCCGGGCCAGTCAGGCGGGCGCCCCCTTCGGGGTTCCTTTTGAGGTGCTGTCGGCAGCAGGACAACAGCCGGCGGGGAGGGTCGAGCTGCTGCAGGCGGGTGGCGCGGCTTCGGCCACTGCCTCGCAGCTCCCCAGCCAGCAACCTGGTGCGGGTCAAGCCCCGGTGATGAGCTCTAGGTCGGTCGTGAGCTCCGACGCCCCCAGTGGGCCGGAACCCCCGGTGGGGGCGGCCCGCGGGGGTGCAGCATGTGAGTATACGGTGCAAGCAAGTACATCCACACACATTCCCAATATAGGGGGGGCCTTTCAATGGCCTTGGCCTCGCGCGGGTGGTGCGGGGGCCACGCTGTCTACGGCCCACCCGGCGACAACAACTGCCACCTTGGGCAATGGGGTGGGCATTGGTCCTTACACTGCGGGGAATGTTCTGGGGATGGCTGGGTTAGCTCAGGCCCCTTTTACTAGGCCGGCTGTCCCCTTTTCGGCTTTGCCGACGGCAGGGTATTCCTTGCCATTGGGTGATCACTTGGCACAGGCTACTAGAGAAAAGATATGGCGAGGGGAGTACGTAGATATCTTCTCACTCCTGAACAGAGAGCCCACCAAGGAGGAAAGGGAGGGTCAGGATGAGAAGGATAAGGAGCAGGCACGCCGCCGTAAGCCGCCGCGTACCTGGGCCAACTGGCTTCCCGCTTATTTAATATACATGGCGGTATATTTGAGGGCGCGGCCGGATTTAGCTATCCCCATGGTCCAATATTTGGACAACATATATAGGGCAATGGTTGATTTCCCGGGCCCCTCATGGCTAGCATATGATGAGGAATTCCGTATGAGGATTCCTCTCCACCCCGAGATGAGATGGGATGAGCCGTGCCAGAGACTGTGGCTCCTGTACATGACACCCACACGCCCTGCCCCGGGGGATAGATACCATTGTGGACATGCGGTCCAGCGAGCGGCTCCAGCGCAGGTTACCCGCCAACCGGCGGGGCAGGGGGTTCCAGCCCGCCTGCTGTGCTGGACTTTCTCGTCAAATGGTTCCTGCAATCGGAAGAATTGCAGGTATAAGCATGAGTGTCCCACACGTTCTGGCCCCCACGCAGCCTCTGCTTGTCCCAGGCATGGGGGGGCACGAGGCAGAGGGAGGGGTGGACAGTGGGCTGGCAAAGCTGCCGCGGATGGAGCTAGTCCTCCAAAAGGCCCCCTCCCCAATTAAGGTGGACATGCTGGAGCGCTGGCTCGCATCGTACCCAAAGGGGGAGGACGGGGAGTATCTACTTCAAGGTTTTAAGCAGGTATTTCGTATCCCCTTTTATGGGTGATAGGTCCCCTCAGGATGCTCCCAACCTTTTATCCCTCAGAGGAAGGGAGGAGGTGGCTGCGGCCAGCATTAAAAAGGAGTTAGACGCGGGCAGGGTCGCTGGACCTTTCCCCGCACCCCCGTTTCCCAATCTTAAGGTTTCACCACTGGGTTTGGTGCCCAAAAAGTCCCCAGGTGAGTTTCGTCTTATTCATCATTTGTCCTACCCAGCCGGCCGATCGGTCAACGATGCTATCCCTGATGACCTTTGTTCAGTCCGGTATACATCGTTTGACCAGGCGTTGCGCATGGTGCGCACGTGTGGCCCGGGTGCCCTGCTGGCCAAGTGTAACATTAAGTCGGCTTTTCGCCTCTTGCCGGTGCACCCGGGCGACTTTGAATTGCTGGGTTTTAAATTTAAGGGGGAATATTATTTCGATAAGGCCATGCCTTTTGGATGCTCCATATCATGCTCGGCTTTCGAGCGTTTTAGTACCTTCCTAGAGTGGGCCTTCGTCCGCAGGTCAGGGTCCCGGTCTGTAGCCCATTACCTGGATGACTTTTTATTCGGGGGTGAACGGGGCTGGGACATGTGTGCACGTCTCCTTAACACATTTCAGACGCTAATGCAGGAACTTGGTGTCCCTTTAGCGCCCGAAAAGACCGAGGGCCCATCGACCAAGCTAGTATTCCTGGGAGTTGAGATTGACACAGTAGTGCAGGCTTCTAGGTTGCCGGGTGATAAGGTGTCCAGGATAGTGACCCTTATCTCGGAATTGCTGGCCAAGCGTAAGGCATCCCTGAGGGAACTGCAGGTGCTCCATGGGCACCTTAATTTTGCCTGCAGGGTGGTCGCTCCGGGCAGGGCTTTTGCCCGGCGCTTATGTGACGCCATGGCAGGGTTATCCAGGCCCCACCACAGAGTCAGGCTTACCCGGGGTATCAGGGCAGACATGTTCGTCTGGTTGCAATTCCTGAGGGAGTTTAATGGGGTCTCATTTTGGAGGTCTGACCTCCTGGCATCCCCCAATTTCCAGATCCAGTCTGATGCCTCAGGATCCCTGGGTTATGGGATATACTTCAATGGGAAGTGGGCCTATGGTGGGTGGCCACCGGCATGGGCAGGCACAGGTCGCCTGCGGGATCTCACATACCTGGAATTTTTTCCCATTCTGGGGGCTTTGATGCTATGGGGCGAACAGTGGGCAAATTCGGTGGTGCATTTCTGGTGTGACAATGCTGCCGTTGTACACATTGTCAATGCACAGACTTCCAAATCGCCCAGGGTTATGGATCTAGTGCGCCATTTTGTGCTGCGCTGCCTGCGCCTCAACATCTTGTTCAGGGCCAGGCATGTCCCAGGGATTAATAATGATATTGCTGACGCTTTGTCCCGCCTGCAGATCTCCCGGTTCCGCGCCTTGGCCCCGGATGCGGAGGAATTTCCTCGCCACTCCCGGACGAGATGTGGACTATTGGCAAGGAGAGGTGAACCGGGCGATTGGCCTGTCACTAGCGCCACGCACGCGTAAGGCGTATCAACAAGCATTCAATTCATATAGGGCATTTGCTACTCAATTTCACTTGCCAGAGACCTGGCCAATTCCGGTGGACCATGTTCTGCGGTTCATGGTTCACCTGCATGCACAGGGCCTCGCACCTCGCACCATAGCATCCAAGCTTTCGGCGTTGGCTTTTATGGCCAAAGTGGGTGGTCACGTGGATACCACCTCTGACTTCCGTGTGAGACATGTTTTGGAGGGGTGGGTGCGCGAGCGCGGGCGTTGCCCGAACGACCGGCACCCTATTTCCCCAGGGGTTCTTACCCAGTTGGCCCGGGGCTGGCCAGGCCTCTGTTTTGATCATTATGAGGCAGCCCTTTTTCATGCAGCCACAACGGTGGCATTTTTTGGAGCGCTCCGCGTCAGCGAACTCGTGATGCTGTCTAAGGCGGATGCAAGTGGTAGGGCACTGGAACTCGAAGATGTCTATGTTGCCAAAGAATGGGCCCAGTTGAGGATGCGCTCCTCTAAAACAGATCAGCATGGCGTAGGCAGTGGAGTAAGACTGCTACGGTGTTCTTTGGCAGACATCTGTCCGGTTGGTGCCCTACAGTAATTCCTGGCACTGCGTGGCATGCACCACGGCCCGTTTTTCTGTCACCAAGATGGGTCTCCCCTTACTAAATTTCAGTTTTGGAAGGTGACAGCCAGAGCCCTCACCAGGGTGGGCCTACCAGGTGCCCGTTATGGCACACATTCGTTCCGTATTGGTGCAGCCTCTACAGCAGCTGCTTTTGGGTACTCTGGGGCTGACATACGCAGCATGGGGAGGTGGGGCTCGCAATGTTTTCAGTTTTATGTGCGCCCACTCCCGCCATGAGTACCAATCCAGTCACCTTGCCGCCTTTTTTCTCAATTTTCTTACAGACCCTGGGTGTCGTATTACACCGGTGACAGTATGGCTGGTGGGCCACAGCTATGTGCACAGGGCAGCGCGTTACGCTGCGGCGACAGAGTGGGACCCCGACTGGGACTGGGTGACCACGGCAGTCTTGCATGGCATGGTAAGCCTGGGATGTTATGGCGGGAGCTGCGGCCTTTCCTTTTTTCTGGCCTGGGTGCTGACCCGCCTGACATTCTAATCATCCACCTGGGGGGCAATGATTTGGGCCAGGTCACCGGCTTATCGCTCAAGCATGCGATTTGCGAGGAACTCGCCTACTTGCATTATGTCTGGCCTGCCACAACCCTGGTTTGGTCGGACATTGTTCCGCGCCATTCTTACAGAGGGGGCGTTAACCTCCTGGCCCTTGACCGCGCTAGGCGCGCGGTCAATAAGGCAGTGGCGCGGTTTCTTGCCACCAGGGCTTGGGGACGGGTTAGTCATCACCCCGATATTAGTCTACAAAATTATGACTTGTACGCAGGGGATGGGGCCCATCTGTCGCGAGGAGGTATGGACCTCCTGTTGGGTGATTGGCGAGCAGGCCTGTTGACCGAGCTGACGGTCTGGGGGGGGGCGTCAGGTCTTCTTTGAAGCCCCTCCGTGTGGCGGGTAGCACTGGTAAGGTAAACAGTATGACCCACAAGTATCCGGCAGGTTCGCAATTGACTGGACAACACTAGACAGGAATAAATTAGTTAAACGTTGTCCGGTCAACGACGAACCAGGCGATGGGGTGATGACGATTGCTAACCAGCATGCATCACCCCTGTTATTTCACGGATACGCGTCAGAGGGTGGGGTCATAAGTTAGTTATTGACTACGGTCAACAATTTGTTTGTTGTCAACAAACAAATTGATACAAATTGATACATTGTAACCAATTGCCGTTGGCAATTTTGGGGTGGTACCTTACCAGTGTTACTTCGGCCTGCTTGCCTTAGGAATTATGATTGGTCGTTTTACCAATACAAATTTATAATTCGGACTAGGGCATTGAATCAATAAATGTGGCCCTATGCTGTTATCCACTTTCAATGTTGTCTGTGTCCGTTATTGGGGGGGGTGCGCCTGCAATGCAAGCGCGGCGCCAAAATGGCCGCCGCGCCCTTTGCGGCCCCCCCCCCACAGGACAGAGAATCCGGGTAGTTAGGGGTGTGGCCAGCTCCCTTATAAAAGGGCTGGCCACGAGGCAGCCGAGCTGCCATTTTACCTCAGCGACGGAGCGGAGAAGTTTTTTCCCCTCCACCCCCTCCCTAGTTAACAGTGTGATATTATGGTCGCTTCGGGGCCGGGTGGGAATTTTTGGCTGGGACCCATATTGGCTTCCGGGTCCTGGCTTTTTTGCCCATCCCACACTGTTGCTATGGTTTGATATAGGGGTTTTTCTGTGTTCCTACTGTTGACTTTGGTCACATTGGCGGGTAGCACTGGTAAGGTAAACAGTATGACCCACAAGTATCCGGCAGGTTCGCAATTGACTGGACAACACTAGACAGGAATAAATTAGTTAAACGTTGTCCGGTCAACGACGAACCAGGCGATGGGGTGATGACGATTGCTAACCAGCATGCATCACCCCTGTTATTTCACGGATACGCGTCAGAGGGTGGGGTCATAAGTTAGTTATTGACTACGGTCAACAATTTGTTTGTTGTCAACAAACAAATTGATACAAATTGATACATTGTAACCAATTGCCGTTGGCAATTTTGGGGTGGTACCTTACCAGTGTTACTTCGGCCTGCTTGCCTTAGGAATTATGATTGGTCGTTTTACCAATACAAATTTATAATTCGGACTAGGGCATTGAATCAATAAATGTGGCCCTATGCTGTTATCCACTTTCAATGTTGTCTGTGTCCGTTATTGGGGGGGTGCGCCTGCAAAAGGAATATAGTTGGCTGGGAAAAGCAGGAGGTTGCCCATGTGATTGGTTGATGCAGAAGACACAAAAAGCATAAAAGGCTGAGGCAAAAGGTCCGAGAAGGATAACAGAAGAGGGTCAAAGCTCCTGGAGAAAGACTTGGACTAAGACCTGTAAGATCCTGCTTGGTGAAAGGACCTGCATCAAAGTTGGACATGTACTAAGTTTCTCTGAATATCTATCTGCCTGGTAGTTCTACTGTTCTGTTGCTTACATGGTTATTTTGTGACTCTTCCATTTGAATGTTAAACATGTTCCCCTTTACTTTTTCTACAGTAAACAGTATATATTGGTACTTGAAATTTGGGGGTTATCTCTTTTACCACAGTTCCCAGCTTACTTCTAAAAGCATGTGACCTAGAAAAGAGATCAGAGACCCAGAGATCTGAACATGATTTTTTAAAAAGAACTTCTTGTTTTATTATTTTTGGCAGCCAGATCTCTAATAATGTTATCATTTCTCCAATCAGAGAAGTAATTTGTTCCTTTACATGTTTATGAAGTTTTGCTTTATCAGCAACCACTATGCCAGCAAAATGTAAGGACATTCTCTCTAGTTTCATCTAGGGACCAGTTTACATATTGCACCTTATAAGCAATTACAGAAACACAAACCACAACAAAACAAAACAAAATGATATTTCTTTTCCCTTTTAGAACTAAAAAACAGTATCAAATGTTGTTAAATCATTTAAAAATGCTTTAAAATGTCCTTTTAAATAAATTGAAGTGCTACTTTTTGCACTTAAAAAGAAACCTTTTAATTCTAATGATATGATTTGTTCCCCAAGAATAATACTTTCAGGTAACTGTATTATTAGTAACAATTACTCAAAAGCTCTGCAGAGACCTATACTGTTCAAAGACTGGTTAGGTAGAGATGGCCAGATAAATGATAGCCATGGAAAATATATAATCAAGGGAAGGAAAAAAAATGGGCATTCAATTTTGCCTGTTTTTTTCTTTCTATTCAAGAGACAGATCACTGATGGACCAGGAAATTAATGTATTTCACAATTCTTTTTCAGGAAATGACTAGATTGCAACAATGCTTTTATTTAGTTGAGCAGAAATGCAAGCCGTATAATTTTGTGAGTTGCATGGCTCCTTAAAAATACCACTCAGAAGGGTATTTGTGAAAGAATACTGATTGTACCTATGATGTGATGCGGAAATTTGACAAAATAAGCCAGTGAGAGTGTGACTCAAGTGTTCTCTGAAAGTCATTTTTAAATGTTTTCTGAATAAATGTTGTTAACTTTTAAACTGCTTAACTAAAGGTAAGCACGTAGACAAGGATTTAATACTTCAAATGAAAAACCTTAAAACCGTGGATTCTAATCCATATATAATCTGTAAAAAGCCACATCTCATAACTGCTTATAGAGATGGATTCCCAGAGGAATAAAGTGGTGAGTGCTAATATATCTCGTAAAAGATCCTATGCTGCTGGGCCAGAGGAGGCATCACAGATGTTTTACAAAATTCAAATATGCACTGATTAGCCAGCTGGAATTCAAAAGACCTTTTATTTGGCAATATGTTTCTTATAAAGCTAGCCTCAAAACAATAAGCTGTTTATATCTGTAAAAGGTAATTGAATTTATTCAGATTTATGTGTAAGGGAAGCAAATGCCATTTAAAATTTAAACTCATTAGAGACAAGAATGAAATTGAAAGGAAGTGTGGAGAAGAAACAAAATGCATCAGAGAAAGTTTTACCAGACAAGTATTTGAGAGGACTGAGAAGGGTGATAACAACACAGGCAGCACTATGTGGCCAGAAAAGGAAAAGAAAGTTAAATACTACCTCTGTTTATGTAGGTAAATACCACACTACACTAAACTTGATCTTGACCATAACAAGATAAAGAAGACTCAACATTGGTTTCCATTGTACCTCTAAATATAACTCTAAATCTTTTTTAAAAAAACATTACTAAAACTAACATGATGTGGCAGCAAAAAGAAAGAGGGGAAAAGTGAAAATAAATTAAAATTAAAAACACCAAATGCAAGCGCGGCGCCAAAATGGCCGCCACGCTCTTTGCGGGCCCCCCCACCGGACGAAGGCATCCGGGTAGTTAGGGGGCGTGGCCAGCACCCTTATAAAAGGGGCGGCCACGAGGCAGCCGAGCTGCCATTTTGCGAAGCGAACGGAGACGAGAAATTTTTTCCCTTAGCTCCGTCGCTCTTACCTATCGCCGGGAAGCCTCTTTGGTGCAGCGGTTTTTCTTCCTTCTTCTTCGGCTTCCCAGCAAAATGAAGCAATGCCCTCTAAGAAGAAGGCAACGGCGAACGCAGTTCGGGCTGCTCGGAGGCGGCAGCCGGGTCGGAGGACCACGACTGCGCCTCCCCAGCAGCCTCCCTTGCCGGGAGAGCCCACCGGGACCGGTGGGATGGGGTCGATTGCCCCTTGGCCCAAGCCGGGGCAGCCGCATACTGGCCCGGCAGGGGCCACGGCCCCCGGCCTGCAATCAATGCCCGCTCCCCCTGGCCTGGTTCATACGGGGCCTTCGCCCCTTGGTCCGCAGCTTCCTGCGGTGGGCTTCAGCCATGGGGGGTGGTTGGGTCCTCTTCCCTGGCAGGGCATGCCTCCAGCCCCCCAAGGGCCGGGACTGGGCTCGTGGCCGTATTCGGGCCCCGCAGCCCAGAGACCTGGACCGGCGCCAGCCACCAGTGGGCCGGCTGGCCCTTTGCCCCCCCTTAGCGTTGGGGGCTATGTGAATGTGGATGCCCTTCTGGCCCACGTAGCGGCCCTCGAGGCATCGCTCGGGATGGTCAACCCCTCAGGGGCGCCTTTTGGATCCCAGGTCGAGGCATCGTCTGCCGGGCAGCGGCAGGCGGCAGGACGGGTTGAGCTGCCCGAGGCGCGTGGGCCGGCGTCGGCCACTGCCTCGCAGCTCCCCATACAACAGACGCCGCAGCCGGGTGCTGACCAGGCCCCATCGACAAGCTCAGTTCCGATCATGAGCTCCGACGCCCACAGTGGGCCGGAACCCCCGGTGGGGGCGGCCCATGGGGGTGCAGCGCGTGAGTATACAGTTCAATCTAGTGCACCCACACCATTACCTACATGGGGGGAGCATTCCAGTGGCCGTGGCCTCGCACGGGTGGCGTGGCGTTTCAGACGCCGCCGGCCCACCCGGCGACTGCACCTCTAACCCAGGGCCCTACTTGGGGTGGGGCCTCCTCTTCTGTTGGGAACTTGCTAGGGGTTACGGGGTTGGTTCAGGCTCCTTTTACTATGCCCACCGTTCCCACCGTGCCGGTGTCGGCATTGCCGACAGCAGGGTATTCTTTGCCCCTTGGGGATCATTTGGCCCAGTCTACCAAAGAGAAGATCTGGCGGGGGGAGTATGTGGACATCTTCTCCCTTCTGAACAGAGAGCTCACCAAGGAGGAGAGGGAGGGGCAGGACGAGAAGGATAAGGAACAGGCACGTCGTCGTAAGCCGCCACGCACGTGGGCCAACTGGTTGCCAGCATACCTCATGTACATGGCGGTTTACCTCAGGGCCCGGCCGGATCTGGCCATCCTGATGGTTCAGTATTTGGACAACATCTACTGGGCGATGGTTGACTTCCCGGGCCCGTCGTGGTTGGCTTACGACGAAGAATTCCGTATGTGAGTGCCCCTGCACCCAGAGATGAGGTGGGATGAGCCCTGCCAGAAGCTGTGGCTTCTGTACATGACCCCCACGCGCCCCGCGCCTGGGGAGAGATACCATTGTGGACATGCAGTCCAGCGAGCGGCTCCAGCACAGGCACCCCGCCAGGTGGCGGGGCAGGGGGTTCCAGCCCGCCTGCTGTGCTGGACCTTCTCGTCCAATGGTTCCTGCAGTAGGAAGAATTGCCGGTACAAGCACGAGTGTCCCTCTTGCGCTGGCCCCCATGCCGCCTCCACCTGTCCCAGGCTGGGGGGAATGCGGGGCCGAGGTAGGGGTGGACAAGGGGCCGGCAAGACTGCCGCAGAGGGAGCTGGCCCAGCGAAAGGCCCCCTCCCCAATTAATGTGGACATGTTGGAGCGTTGGCTCACATTGTACCCG
The DNA here is from genome assembly GCA_035047345.1 of Bradypodion ventrale. Classification (NCBI taxonomy): domain Eukaryota; kingdom Metazoa; phylum Chordata; class Lepidosauria; order Squamata; family Chamaeleonidae; genus Bradypodion; species Bradypodion ventrale. The sequence continues at coordinate 44,934,155 of JAWDJE010000005.1, forward strand.
AGGAGGGCAGACGCAGCTTACCTGCTTCAAGGTTTTCAAATGGGTTTTCGCATTCCTTTCACGGGGGACAGGTCTCCCCAAGATGCACCCAATCTTTTGTCACTCAGGGGACAGGAGGAGGTGGCTGCCGTGAGCATTACTAAGGAGGTTGATGCGGGCAGGGTCGCCGGCCCTTTCCCTGCACCCCCGTTCCCCAATCTTAAAGTTTCCCCCTTGGGCTTAGTGCCCAAGAAGGCACCGGGCGAGTTTCGCCTAATACATCACTTGTCCTACCCAGCCGGCCGATCGGTCAATGTGCTATTCCTGATGACCTTTGCTCAGTCAGGTATACGTCTTTTGACCAGGCGCTGCGCATGGTGCGCTCATGTGGCCCGGGTGCGCTGTTAGCTTAGTGCGACATTAAGTCCGCCTTCCGTCTCCTGCCGGTGCACCCGGGCGACTTTGAGTTGCTGGGTTTCAAGTTCCGGGGTGCATATTATTTCGATAAAGCCATGCCTTTTGGTTGTTCCATCTCATGCTCGGCCTTCGAGCGTTTCAGTACCTTCCTGCAGTGGGCTTTTGTTCGCAGGTCAGGCTCTCGGTCTGTAGCCCATTACCTGGATGATTTCTTATTCGGGGGTGAACGGGGCTGGGACACGTGCACACGTCTCCTCCGCACATTTCAGACGCTAATGGAGGAACTTGGTGTCCCTTTAGCGCCCGAAAAGACCGAGGGCCCATATACTAAGCTCACATTCTTGGGGGTGGAGATTGACACGGTAGCACAAGCATCTAGGTTGCCGGGGGATAAGGTGTCGCGGATCGTGGCCCTCATATCAGACTTGCTTGCTAAATGCAAGGCGTCCCTTCGTGAGCTGCAGGTGCTGCATGGTCACCTCAATTTTGCTTGCAGGGAGGTCGCACCTGGCAGGGCATTTGCTCGGCGCTTGTGCGACGCCATGACATGCTTGTCCAGACCCCACCATAGGGTAAGACTCACCAGGGGCATTAGGGCAGATATGCTTATCTGGCTCCAGTTCTTGAGAGAGTTCAATGGGGTATCATTTTGGAGGTCCGACCTTCTGGCTTCTCCACAGTTCCAGATACAGTCTGATGCATCTGGGTCCCTGGGTTATGGGATGTACTTCAATGGGAAGTGGGCCTACGGTGGGTGGCCGCCAGCCTGGTCGGGCACAGGTCGCCTGTGCGACCTCACGCATCTGGAATTTTTTCCCATTCTGTGGGCCTTGATGCTATGGGGTGAGGAGTGGGCCAATTCGGTGGTACATTTCTGGTGTGACAATGCGGCTGTTGTCCACATTGTCAACTCACAGACGTCCAAATCTCCCAGGGTCATGGACCTGGTGCGCCAGTTCGTTTTGCGCAGCCTGCGCCTCAATGTGCTATTCAGGGCCAGGCATGTTCCAGGTATCAATAATGATATTGCTGACGCTTTGTCCCGCCTGCAGATCTCCCGGTTCCGTGCCTTGGCCCCGGATGCGGAGGAATTTCCCTCGCCACTCCCGGACGAGATATGGACGCTTGGCAAGGAGAGGTGAACCGGGCGATCGGTATGTCGCTGGAGCCGCGCACTCGTGAGGCGTATCACCACGCATTCATTTCCTTCCAGGCCTTCTGCGCCCAATTTCGGCTGCCCGAGACTTGGCCTATCCCAGTTGCCCACGTCCTCCGATTCATGGTTTACCTGCATGCACAGGGCCTTGCACCTCGCACCATAGCATCCAGGCTGTCAGCGCTGGCATTTATGGCCAAAGTGGGCGGTTATGCGGACAGTACTACTGATTTCCGTGTGAGACATGTTTTGGAAGGGTGGGCGCGGGAGCGCGGGCATAGCCCGGACGACCGCCACCCAATTTCCCCAGGGGTACTCACCCAACTGGCACGGGGCTGGCATGTCCTCTGTTTTGACAGGTATGAGGCAGCCCTGTTTCATGCGGCTACAACGGTGGCCTTTTTTTTGGAGCGCTCCGCATCAGCGAGCTTGTGATGCTGTCTAAGGCGGATGCAAGTTGTAGGGCACTGGAACTCGATGATGTCTATGTCTGCAAGGATTGGGCTCAGTTGAGGATTCGCTCCTCTAAAACGGATCAGCATGGCGTAGGCAGTGGAGTAAGACTGCTACGATGTTCCTTGGCAGACATATGTCTGGTTGGTGCCCTACAGGAATTCTTTGCACTGCGTGGCACGCACCATGGCCCGTTTTTCTGCCACCAAGATGGGTATCCCCTTACTAAGTTTCAATTTTGGAAGGTGACCGGTAAGGCATTGGCCAGTGTTGGCCTCCCTGGGGCCCGTTACGGCACCCATTCCTTCAGGATAGGGGCGGCTTCTACTGCGGCTGCCTTTGGGTACTCCGGGGCTGAAATATGCCGTATGGGGAGGTGGGGATCACAATGTTTTCAGTTTTATGTCCGACCTCTTCCGCCGTGAGTACCAGTTTAGTCACCGCACCTTTTCTCCCCCTTTTTTCCTTGACAGACCCTGGGTGTCGTTTCACACCGGTGGCAGTATGGCTGGTGGGCCATAGCTACGTGCACAGGGTAGCGCGTTACGCTGCGGCGACAGAGTGGGGACCCCGACTGGGACTGGGTGCATACGCAAGTCTCACATGGTATGGTAAGCCCGGTATGTTATGGCGGGAACTGTTGCGGTTCCTTTTCTCAGGCAGGAATGCCGACCCGCCTGATATTCTGATCATACACCTTGGGGGCAATGATTTAGGACAGGTCACTGGCCTTTGGCTGAAGCACGCGATTTGCGGTGACCTCGCCTACTTACATTATGTGTGGCCTGCCACGACCCTCGTTTGGTCAGACATGGTACCGCGGCACGCTTACAGGGGAGGGTTCGACCTCCAGGCCCTTGACCGTGCTCGGCGCATGGTGAACAGGGCTGTTGCCCGGTTCCTTATCGACATGGGCTGGGGGCGCGTCATTCGGCACCCCACCATCAGTTTGCAAAATTATGAGCTTTATTCAGGGGATGGGGTCCATCTGTCGCAGGGAGGTATGGACCTCCTGTTAGGTGATTGGCGAGCAGGCCTGTTGACCGAGCTGACGGTCTGGGGGGGCGTCGAGCCTTTATTGAAGCCTCTCCGTGTGGCGGGTAGCACTGGTAAGGTAAACATTTATGACCCACAGGTATCCGGCAGGTTCGCAATTGACTGGACAACACTAGACAGGCATAAGTTGGTTAAACGTTGTCCGGTCAACGACGAATCAGGCGACGGGGTGATGGCAAGAGCTAGACAGCATGCATCACCCCGTGATTTACGGATACGCGTCAGAGGGTGGGGTCATTAGTTAGATATTGACTACGGTCAACAATTTGTTTGTTGTCAACAAACAAATTGATACAAATAGATACATTGTAACAATTGCCGTTGGCAATTTTGGGTGGTACCTTACCAGTGTTACTTCGGCCTGCTTGCCTTAAGAATTATAATTGGTCAAATACCAATAGAAATTTATAATTCGGACTAGGGCATGAATCAATAAATGTGGCCCAAGGCCGTTATCCACTTTTACCAGTGTCTGAGTCCTTTATTGGGGGGTGCGCCTGCAATAAGCAATAACACAATACTAGGCTCCATCAACAGAAGTACAGTGTCCAGATTTGGTAAGATCTCAACAGACACCACCGTTTAATACTGACATTGTCAAACTGGAATTTTTCTAGAGGAGCATGACCAAAATGTTAAAAGGTCTAGAAACCTAGTCTGGTTTGTTTGTTTGTTTTGTTGGTTGGTTGTTTTTTCCGGTTTTTTTCCTTAGGGAAACAAGATAGCATACAAAAAATTAAAAGCCAACAATTAATTAAATCAAACCAATTTAAATTTAAGACTATAGCATATAAAAATCCAAAAACATTATTTTAGAGTCCTCACCATCTCAGTTGATTGTGCACTGTTTAAAGAGGTATGTTTTCATTTGCTAATGGAAAGAAAGAAGAGAAGGAGCAAAGTATACCTCCAAAGTTTGGGAGTTATAGAATTTTTTATAATCTAATTGCCTCTCACATCCCAGAAGATGTAAATTACTGAGTATTTTTTTAAAGAATGAAATAGGGATAGGGCCCAGTTATGCTTTCCATTTTCTCTAAAAACTGCACCTGTTATCAAATGACATAGTGGACAAAATCTTGCAACTTTGCATAGCAATTTTTGTTAGAGTAGACCAATTGAATCAATAGGGATTTGTATAAACTCTATTGATTGAAAGAAGCCTACTGTAACTGTGACTTACTATGCAAAAGTAGGTTGCAACTGGTTAGCCCTGTTTGACTGAATAGAACCTACAGAGATGTTGATCACCAAATCACCAATTCAATGAACTTATTCTAGAGCAATATAATATGTCAAGAAACAGAATTTTGGCCTCTATACTGTCAACAGCTAGTTTCTTTATTTTTTATAAGGAAAACAGATGAGGAGGACCCACAATTCTGCTTCATCCATTTCCATTGTTATATCTGAAGCAAAGTATGCATATGGACATCCTTATCATAAATAATAAGCAGTTAGCTCCTATGCATTGTAATTCAAATATAAGGAGCAAAAATACAACAGGGCTGTGGTGCTATCTTATCAGTACTCTTGAATTGCAGAGTTACTCAAAGATTCAAGTTCTATTATTTAATCATCTAAAATTAGATTGGAAAATCCCTCTGTTGTCATTATCTTGCAACTGTTGATATAGATGGTGGAGTCTGGGTCAATCCAAAAGAATGAGTATAGTATAGTGGAAGGCCAGTGTCCACCTGAAATTAGAAGATGTTTCTCCCTGTCTTTACTTTCCATGAAAACAATTTCTTCCCCCTCCACCATCACTCCATCTTCATGAGAAAGCAGAAGCTCAGCTCATTTTATATCTCTCTGGCTTCCTGAACAGATGTGGTGAAAGATGGAAAGAGAAAAGAGACAGTGAGAAAAAGACCTTTCTGGCTTTTCACACCTGCCCTGCAAAGGAGGTCCAAAGTCCCAACTGGATTCCACAAACCTGGAAAATAAACCTCCTAAATTTTCCATCTCCTAAGCTCTCCTCCCAACTAGACCCTTTAAGGAGTCTTCACACTCTTTTCCTGGATTTTTTTCTGCTCTTCCCCTTTTTTTAGTCTCCACACCAAATGGGCACTCTCACCCTACTCTTGCTCAGGCTGAGGATAGCACTGATACAGAGTGGACCCGGCCCTGGGAAATGGCCTCCCTGAAGATAGTTTTTACCTTCAACGACTGGGACGCCTTCTATACCTATAAAAAGGTGTGTGGGCAGTTGGTGTCCAGCATGCACACCCACACCCATCCCTACTATCCCGTACCAAGCCACCTGCACTTACCTGACCACCATTGGAGCATCACCGCAAGGGTCCGCCAGCCATGAGTGGGGCAACCGCCCCATGAACGCGGTCAAAAAAACCTACAAGGCCCAGCATCCTCTGCGCCACACCACCCCTCGGCCAATGAGTCTGAAGGGTGTGAGTGCGGAGGAGGCGGGGCAACCAGCGTGCATGGTAAAATTGCCAACGTGCTGGCCCGGACAGCCACATCATTTGCCGGCTGGGCCTCCAGCTTATGGTGCCCTCTGCCCCACTGGTGAAGGCCTCAATACTGTCAGGGACGGAGGACAGCCCAGTGACATCCAATCACAGAAGGATGTGCCGGGGAAAGGCCCAGCCAGCAAAAGGTAAGTGAGGCGGGGAAGAGGAACTGAGGGGGGGGATGGACCCAGGAACCACACCATCCACCCGCCCCGCCAACATGCCCCCACCCCACTCAGTCCCTGTCTCCCGCCCCACTTACCTTTTGCTGGCTGGACCTTTCCCCAGCACACCCTTCTGGGTGTCCTCGCCAAGGCTTGGGGGGGGAGAAGGGAGAGTCCCCCTTCTCCCACCGTACAGCTTTGGCAAGTGTGTGTGTGTGTGTATGTGTGTGTGTGTGTCATCACCAAGGATTTTTTGGGGGGGAGGGGGAGCCCCTCCTCTCCCCACGGAGCTATGGTGTGTGTGTGTGTGTATGTGATTGTGTGAGGCCAGGGAAGCAGCAGGCAGCGCTTCATCAGGGGAGGTGCACTCTCTGGTGAATGGCTGCCTGCCACCTTTGTATTAACCACACCGTTGTTTTGAAAAATAACACAAAACAGCGGTGGGGGTAATAGAAAGGCAGCAGGCAGCCATCCGCCAGGGAGAGCAACTCCCATAATGGACCACTGTCTGCTGCCTTGCCTTTATTTTTTCCCCATTAACTGTTTTGAAAGTTCTTCAAAACAGTAAATGGGGGGAGACTACCCCCCCATGGCAGGGAAAGGGGGGGAACCTTCCAACTCCCCCCTTCCCTTCCTACTCACCCAGATGCAGCCTCCTCACTGGCAGCTTCCTCTCTCTCTCTCTCACACACACACACACTCTCTCTCTCTCACTCACACACACACACACACACACACACACACACACACCAAAACCACCCACTCACACATAATAACTCCCCTGCAGGGCTGGGCAAAAAAATTCTAGTAGTTGATAAAATTCCAAGGCCTGGCAAGGGATGCAGATGTCATCCTCAGAGTAACCCTGGCATCCATATCAGTCCCAACCAATGTCCTCTTTGAATAGAGTCCATCCTCAATACTATATGCCCATGCAAAGATGTAGCATTTCTTATCTTGCTTTGGCTCCGCACAGAATACTCCCTCCTGGTTCAAAGATGAGGCTGTCTCGATGTCTTTGAGGCTTTTTATTGAAGAAGTATTTTCATCCACAAAATAAGCAGAATACAGATTGAAGTAATAAATCTAACTAAACTTTTAATCCCTAAATACACTATCATGTCCATAGATAGGACCCCTATATCTATCCTAACTTAAACAAGCTAATAAAATAAGAAATAGCAAACTTCTCTAAGTTGGCATTTCTTCTGTCAGATTCTAAGTCCTTTGCCCCAGCTGGTTTAGGCAAAGACTTAGAGTTGCTAATGCACTGGGCAGGATGCCCCCATAGGATTCTTCCTAAAGTTCCATGGTCTGGATTCTATGGAACATAGGCTGTCGCCTATTCCAAAATAGGTGCTTCTGAACTCTCAATTTCTGGGTGTTTTATTGTATTTTGCCCACTCACACCTCCCCTCAAGAATGTGAAGCATCTGATTGTTTTGACTTAACAGGTGTTTATCCAGATGTTTTCCCAGACAATGATGTAATCCCTCTCACAGGTATGGAATATCGCATAATCCACTCCTATGAGAATGTTAACTTTCCCCTTTCTAAGGTGATGGTTAAAAGTGTGAATGTCAAAGTGTAACTGACAGGTGAAAGTGTCTTCTTCCTGTTAAGGCCTGGGTGGAGTTCCTCTCCCCTCCTTTGAGTTGAATGAGCCATTGTTACCTTGGGTTCATCTCTGTTCAAATGCTAATGCCCAAGTGTGGGTCCTTCGCAGGTGTCTAAATACTGCTTAGCAACCCAGATGCTTTGTGACATAATGATGAGTGGAATGTGAATGGCATGTGTATTGGAATGCTGCTAACATCAGAGTGCCTTCCTTATCAAGTTAGCGATTCTCAAACCTTACAGAGAATATGCTATATGAACTTTAATACTTAATAAATGTAAACAAATTAAAATGTGTGAATGTCCCTTGGGATTATCACAACAGAGAAGGGAGGCTTGTTTAACTTGGTAGTCCCTTCACTTTGTCTTGGTACTTTTTTTCTAAATGCAGAACTGTCTAGTGGCATTCTGATACTGTATATCAATACAATGTATCCGTGCTAGCTATGTTTATTCAAAATTGATTTTGTTTTACAAAAACTGCAGGGACATTCAGGGACTGCTCATAGGAGAGGGCACCCTTACAGTTATTAAACATCACACCAGTAGACTAGTCAACACATCACCACCCATAGATGTGCCACCCCATCCTTTTACACATCGGAACAACTGCTTACATCATAAAAAGTCCAATCAACCCAACTTGGAAAAAGTAGAAGCCCCAGAGACACAAGAAAAAGTTGCTTTGTGAGGTAAAAGCCATGGATGGATTTTAAATTCATCTATTGTATATGAGAAGCAAATCCTAACATTTCACTATGCGGTCAAGCACCAAGTAGGGGATTTTAATTTAACTTTTCCCTTCCAAACGTGTCAGTCACCAACATTTCCACAGGTAAGGGGAATCCAGAAAAGGATAAGAACATAAGAACAGCCTTGCTGGAACAGGCCACAGCCCATCCAGTCCAGCATCCTGTCTCACACAGTGGCTCACCATTTCCTTCAGGGTCTTATTCCCAAGCAGATGCCCTCACCTTCTTAGGATTCCCTGGAAATGGCATTGAGAGATATCCTGCCTATCTCTCCAACCCCGAGGTTGTCCTTAAGTATCCAGAGTTATAACCATTGATACCCTTGTCCTCCATGAACTTGTCTAATCCTTTCTTAAAGCTGTCAAGACTGACAGCTGTCACCACTTCTTCTGGCAGGGAGTTCCATAGACCAGTAATCCTCTGGGTGAAAAAATACTTTCTCTTATTTGTTTGAGAACTAGTACCCAAAAGTTTCATGGAGTGCCCCTAGTTCTAGTGTTATGTGATAGGGGAAACAGTTTTTTCTTATCTACTTTGACAACACCGTGCATGATTTTATAAACTTCAATCAGGTCACCTCTTAGATGCCGTCGTTCAAGAGTGAAGAGGCCCAACCGTTGCAGCCTCAGATGGTAAGGAATGTGTCCCAGTCTCCTAATCATTCCTATGTGGTAGGAATGTCTGCAGGCAATAATTTATTAAATATCATGATTTGTGTAATGATAAAATCATAATTTGAACCAGCATCTTCCCTCCATGTTGTGTTGTTCATGGCTAAATATATTATAATTCATTACAGATGTTCCTTATTCTTTCCTCTTATCTTGATCTGCTCCTCCTGCTGCTGTCTAAATTACCCTTCCACCTCTCCTTCTCACTTTATTTTTATCCTTCATTGTGTCACTGTCTTCAAACATTCTGCTGTTACATTGCTTTAAAATTCTTCAGATATTGTTTCAGTGTGTGAGAGAGTTTAGGCAGCAGGGAATGTATTTATATTAAAATATAACCAACAGTCCATACAGAATTATCACTTGATAAGAAATCAGTGGGTCTATTCTATTGGGATTTACAACAGTAAGCAATAGGGGTTTGACCTATATATTCTGTGATGTTTGTGAGTTGCATTTTGTGCTGGGGGCAAGGCAATGCTTACAATATATGGCATTATGTTGATCACAGTGGGAAGGCTTTGAAGGAAAACAGAAATCAGAGTGACAGCATAGGAGAAAATCCATAAACAATTTTAAAATAGCCCCAAATTCTTAAATTTAAGGCAGAAGGTGATCTGAGGATGGAGTAGGAGCCTCTTCTCTAGCCAATTTGGCTCCTACATCATTCATCTAGAATTATGGGATGTGGAAGATGTAGCCAAGTAAAGAAAGACATTTTTCTCAAAGCACCGAACTCTATTCAGTTTGCCCTGAATCTTAACCTATAAAACCAAGTGTTCACCGTTGGAATTGGCTATATGTTGCTGTGTGTCGCCCTACTGACCCGCACCCTCCCTTCGAGAGCACGGCCGAATTGCCTACGCAGGTCAACGAGGGATTGAAAAATCCGGCACGGGGGCCTCAGCCCCACTAACGGCAAGAAACGTAAAGAACATCAGTTCCCGAAAGTCCTTGCGCCGCGCCGCGCCAGAACCAATCAGGCTGAGAGGCTCTCGCACGGAGCAGCGTTCGAACACGTGCCACAGCCAATCAAAAGAAAAGGAATTTAAAAAAACGCAGCACAAACACAAATCACCAACACATTACTACAAGCCCCAGCGTCCTGCGCGCAATGTGCGAGCAGAACGATGAGGCAGCCGGCGCGCAAAAAAAAAAACTTAAAAAAGCCACCTCCACAACCATTCAATCCCACGGACGAGCCAGCATGGCCCGTGGGGGAAAAAAATAAAAAAGAAACCGCCGCCGCTACTCTTCTGTTCGAAGGGCCGCCGCACGAAAAATAAAAGTTAAAAATAATCCCACCGCCACAGCCATTCTTCCCCATGAACGAGCCAGCATGGCCCGTGGGGGGAACCCCCCCCCCCAACGCCACCATGGCCCTTCCGATCGAAGGGCCAGCCGGCGGCCCAAAAAGACGAGAAACAAACAAAAAAAAAACACCCCCGGCCGCTGCTGCCCTTCTCTTCGAAGGGCCAGCCACAGCACCAAAAATTAAAGCAAACAACCCACCCCACACACCCCGCAACTGCCCTTCTTTCCCACCGGGCCAGCCAGTATGGGCCGCGGGGAAAAAGAATAAACACCCCACTGCCTCTCCCTTCCTTCCCATGGGCCAGCAAGTATGGCCCGTGGGAAAGAAATAACCACCACCCAGCAAATGCCTTTTACTCACCCGCTGCGCCTGAGGCTCCCGAATGGAGTTTCCCCATTTACATTAGTGGAAAGGGGTGGCGAGCCCCCTATCCACTGCCTTCCCTACTTTGCTGAGGTTTGTAGGGATAAAAGGAGAATATTGCAACAACCCATATAGAAACAAAGGATGAGGCAGAGAGGATCGATCAAACACCACCCCACCTTAAACAAACTCCGTCGTTTCTTCTCTTTAAATCCACATTTGTTGTAAGGCTGGGAGGCGGGGGAGCGATCCACTCTGTCTGCAGATATTAATGGGATAACACCGAACTACTTGCACGACTCCACACCCAAAAAGCACAACATCATAATGAAGCCCTCCTCCCCACCACCGAAACATCAGGACAAAATAAAACATCAAAACATTTAAACTTACCAAAATTCGATAAAAGGAAGAACCCCAAGTCAACGACAGTACACATCGATTTTCCAAAAGCGTTAAAAGAGAACACCAAGAAGCACTCACAGACGTTTCCAAAAGAAGCAAGACACGAAAACCTAACTAGAAAAAAACACACTCCCTTACAGCCATGCCTTCTGCACAGTGATACATCAACGCGGAACACAGACACACCTACAAACATGCAAATCCACTAAGCTCTCCTAGCTCTCACAAACTCCAAAAACAGCGAGGGAAAATAACGCGATAACGAGATTAAACACACATACGGGTAACTCAGAGCTTAAAAACGAAACTTATCCGCAACCAGAGAGTTCGCAAAGTTGTGACTGCCAAGTGACCGAGGGGAAAAAATAGCCAGGTAAAATTAAAGAAATCGAAATGGAGAAGGAAAGCAACAAAACATCAAACCAGAGTAACGAACAAAACGAACGACAGCAAGAAGACATACTCTCCGAAAACAAGGAACCCAAAGAATCATTGACAGCCATGAAGCCAAACAGCCAACACTCCATGCAAAATCAGCATAGAAACATTTTACCATGGAGGCACCTGACCACAGAAATTACACAGAGTGTATCCCAAAGTATCATAAATAACAAAACACAGGAAGAGGAAAGAACAACAGCAATGAAACAAACTTTACAAAAACAAGAATTAGAAATTAAACAGGCAGTAATGCAAATAAACACACCAAAAGAAATGCAAGCCAAACCAAAAACCAAACTGATCTTACCATGGAAACAACAATCCACAGAAACAGCAGAAAACTACTATGACATCACCAGGAAAAACACAACACACAAACAGGAGGAGCAAGAAAATATACCAGGTCAAATGAAGGAGGAGGAAAGAACAACAGCAATGAAACAAACTTTACAAAAACAAGAATTAGAAATTAAACAGGCAGTAATGCAAATAAACACACCAAAAGAAATGCAAGCCAAACCAAAAACCAAACTGATCTTACCATGGAAACAACAATCCACAGAAACAGCAGACAACTACTATGACATCACCAGGGAAAACACAACACACAAACTGGAGGAGCAAGAAAATATACCAGATCAAATACTAATTGTCCGGAAAAAAGAAAAACAAATCATAACTAAACCCAAATTGATATTGCCATGGAAAACGCAGACAACAGAAACAACATACAATGACAACACAAACGAGACAAGCAGGAAAACAATGGAAACAGAAACCACCAGCACAAAGAAAACTAATTTCAACCCAGAAGAAAGCGAAAATCCACAACCAGAAATGAGCACAATCAAAAACAAACAAACACCAACAATCTACCAGAAAACCACACCACATCAATACACATTTCAAGCAATGAATAATGCAGAACTACAAGACACCATAACAGAAAAAAACCAACAACCTAACAATAAAACATTAGAGGAAATAATACAACAAATTAACAACAAAACAGTAACACAACAATCCACCAATCCATACAGAAAAAACATCCAGCCAGAACCACAACAGAGAGAACCACAGCAGCAAAATAATGACGACGTAGATATCGATACAATCATACAAAGGCATGTACTTATCATGAGAAATCCACCAAATCCATACAACCAGGAACTTGCGGAACTAATGCTTCAACATTTCTTGAAGATAAAAGTTGAACAGACCCAGAGAAAAAAAGGTAAGGAAAACAAACAATGGATTTCCTGAATATTGTAAAACACAAATATATCTAACTTTGTCATTCTTATCATTAAACAGGTGACCAAACAAATCTACACTCGACTAAGTGACAGGAAAAAAAATCATGCTGAAGGTAAATATAAAACTTTTTAAGCAACTGTATAACATCATATTAATTAAGAAAAAAAATTATCACATATCACAACATGTAAAACTATTTAAGGATAACAAAATATAAAGTGGGAAAAAAAACCAATAGACAAATATCAATATCTCTTCCAATGTTTTATGTTTTACAGATAAACAACACACATCGTTTGAAGACAACAGACGAAATATATATATATATATATATATATATATATATATATATATATATATATATATATATATATATATATATATATATATATATATATAGTTAAATGTTTAATTTTAATCCAAAAATGAAAATTTAATTTTTAAAAATGTTTTTCAGAAAAAAAAACTTTGCAAAAATTTTTTTTTATAAAAAATGTTATTTGTTTAATTGTTTAATTTTCACAAATAAAAAAGAAATTAACAATACAACATGCATCATTTTAAATTAAACAAAGGGGTGACAAAGCCCGGCAACGCCGGGCAACCCTTGCTAGTTAACTATAATATATCAGTTATCAGCTGTCTATGGTAAAAGCATATTCCTAGGCAGAGCTTCTTGGTATGTTCATAAGCATCTCCTTAATAGAGCTGTGACCCTGCTTCATCAAAGCAATGTGACTTATCTCTTTATTCCCATGTCTGGCTGGAAATGTCTGTACTTCTTGGTTATACTTGCACAACATTTGCTAATAGCTCAGTGCAATTACCACTGGAGCATCTCATTTCCTCCACTAGACTTACCCTTCACCCCACTTATTTTTAAACCATCTTGACAAACACACAGTGCCGATATCTCCTAATCTGATTTCACATTCTTTTGGATAGTGGGCTAACTCTCACTGTTAATTCAGTAAGTAAGAGCTAATTAAGCAACGGCAAATAGCTTAAAAATATATTTTCCTTCTTAGTCCGAAATACACAGTTTTAGGCTGAAACCCAAAGCAATTAGAAAGTACTGCAAAAATAACTAAGATGCATTCTGTTAATCATTGTCTTTTCTGAAGACTGAAGTAAGAGAATGCTGAACAAGTTTGCATTAATGCAATAAATGCATTACTAGATTAGTATGCATTCCTCATATTTAATGGTAGACAGTGACCCAGCTGCATATACTGTTTTTGTAAACTTTTCCCAGTCAGCTTTTGGGAAATTATTCCTTTCATGAAATGGTATACATTGACATTGGATGGTTGATTATATCTGACAGAGTAAGTCTGTGTTAAGTGTTTGGAATGAAATATATTATGCTTCTGAAAAAGTAACTAGAATGAGAGATAAATCAATTCTTGTCCTGTGTACAGAATGTACAGGTTTGCCTCTGTGAATTGTCTCTTATCTTCCTGAGTGTAAGTATAAGAAATTTATCTGGAGGGTCTCCTTAATTATACTTATGAACATGATAGTGTTATTGGTGAGGATCAGGAATTGTTTCTTGCAAACGTCCCATCCATTAATTCACCAGATGTCCCATAGAAAGCAAGCCACTTCTCTGAGGATCTGCAGAATGGGGAAATCATATAGGCTTTAAAAAATTGTAAATAATATATGAAACAACATCTACAGGACACTTCTAGAACACTGACATATGATATGCATTGAAAGCCTGTGATTGACCATGTGGATATTAGGATAAGCTATGAATATCTACAAACAGAATCTTAACTGGAAAATAGAAGAATTGTGTATGAACAGAACCCAAAGTGGAGCAAGGAAAAGGTGAAAAGGTCAGACTAAAACCTCAAAGTTATTTCAGTTTTTCATGCCTCATGGCAACATGATTATGCAGCACTCAAATGTAACAGTCATACCATATGGCTAAGGATGTAGCTCAGCCACAATAGCTTTTATAACACATTTGCTTCAAAGCAAAGCAGAATTCCAAAATCTAAAACCATCTGATTCCTCATTGCGTATTTCAAACCTTTTCTAAATAGTTTTTTTTAAATTAGTCCTGCACTTCAAAACTGATTCAAAGGTTTCAGGCAGCATTGTTTTCCCTATGTCAACTTGTTTTTCATTAGCTCTAATTTCATTTACAACCAAAAAGTGAATATGTGATGACCATCACCTGCTGTTTAAACACAATAGGTTGTTGTAAGAATGTAAATTTAGATATCTTGATGACCTATGAAGAATTTTTCTTAATACATAATGTTTGAGGTAATTGATTTTTAATCTTTTATACAGCAGCAATGGAGTCTTATGCTTTTTCATTTTTTCAAATGTTGTCCTAAGATTTCAAGTAAATAAATGTCTGAACATTTAAAAAAGGATTTCTAAATAAAATATTCCTCCGTTCATTTTTATTCTTTTCATATCATGTTACTCCCAAGTCAGAATGACTGATATTGAAGTTAGTTCCTGGAATGTAAATGATTCACTTAACGGTATTAGGAAGGATAGGGAGCCGTAAATTTATTATGAGATAAAAGGTGTCAGTATAGTAGAGATAGCTCAAGAGCCATTTTCACAGCTTCAAAAAACAGATTAAATGGAACATCCAAGCTAAAGGTGAAAAAAGAGTACCTAAAGTACCTGAAAAATGGGACCTATAGAAATTTCATTTATGTGAGCCTTAGATACTGTATCTTGCTTCCATTCACAGAGCATAAACGGCATCCTCAGAGATTCTAGAAGACCACCCAAAATGAAGGTAATCATTTACATTTAGTAGATACTATGGCAGACAACTTTGTGGACCTATTTCCCAATGCACCTCTCAAAACAGCCAGAAGGCTATCAACTGAGCAGGCAGCGTGTAGATACCAAAGAAACTAAAGGCAGCCCAAACTAGCTTTTCAAGCACTATGGAGGCCCACTAATCACCATTTCTGTCTTCATCCGAGGCAGCAGGAGGCCACCAATGGTTAACAACTATTTGCAGAGTGATATTTAGCAAAGATGCCTTCTGTTCTTCGCTGCTTGATAATTCTGTCCTCAGTTAATAGGGCAGAACAAACACATTCAGGGAATCTCTATGGGGTTGTGGCAGCTGAACTTGTAAATCTATGCTGACGACCCGCAACTAACCTTGCTAATTCTTTGGTGGGTTAGCCTCCCTCTTAATGCAGTCAACACCCTTAAAACCTTTTCTCACTAAGCTGTGCAGATAAATCACCACAGGTCTGTTTGCACAGTGGACATGCGCAATGAGGTTAATTCTAGAGGAAAGAAAATGCAACAGAAACAAACTGTTTAGAAACAACGAGCTCTGTTATATACAGTGTTTGAAGAAATGGGCTTTAAAGCATGAGGAATAACTTCTGGTCATCATTAAAGCTTTATACTGAGCAGCTTGAAAAACCTTTAGCCACATGTCCTCACTTGTGCAATTAGGAGAGCTCTTACATCAGGAGTGCCCAAACTATGGCATGGGGGCTGGATCTGGCCCCCAACACCAATTCATCCAGCCAATGAATCCCTCATCGCTCCCAGAAGTGGAAGTAAAATGCACCCGGATAGGTGCCCGGATGGGCACATTTTACTTCCACTTCCAGGAGTGATGAGGGCTTTGTGGGCCGGATGAATTTTCATTGGGGGCCAGATACAGCCCCCAGGCCATAGTGACCAGCCCACTGAACCACATGACAATCCCGTGGCCCAAAATGTTTGGGGACCCCTGTCTTACATCATCTTATTTTATTGACGGAAACAGCTGTGGTGAATGAGTCCATGGGGAAGAACCATTTTACCTTTCATGCTCCGGATGTACATCCAATCTTCTCTTTCAAGATACTGCTTACAGCAATAGCAATTGCATTTATATACTACCTCAAAGCACTTAAAGAACTCTTTGGGCAATTCACAAGGTTTTTGCCCCCAATATGCTGGCTACTCATTTTAACAATCTTGGAAGGTTGGCAGGCTGAGTCAGCCTTGAGCCCGTTCAGATCAAGTTCAAAACATGAGCAGATTTTGGACTGCATTACTGCAGCTTAACCACTGTCTTATCAGGGGTCAGTCCTTCCTGATTGCTTTGAGACAACACAAGTTAACTTGATGTAAATTTCAGTTTTAAAAATCTCCTAGCCTTGGGATTTTTGGATTATATTTTAAACTTTTTAAAAATCACTGTGCTCTGTTTCCATTCCCTCAGAAAATGCTAATTAAAATTTACTTATTGTTCATTTGTTGCAGTTAGTAGCCAATGGTGGCCAACCAATGATCAGATAAAAAAAAAGTTAAACTTTTTGAATTAAAAAAAAACAAAACATGAACAAGCCTCCCTCTTTTGCTGCAGTCCCCTATGGTGCAAAAAATACTGCTTCAGAGAGTTTCCCAAAGATTTATCAGACATATTTGGGCCAGTAGGGGAGACAGGAGGATTCTAGGTTTCGGTGGAAACCATGAGGTCCACCAGAACGACAACACTATACTCCACCTGAGGATGCTGAAGATACCATAACATAGTGCAGCTGAGACCTACATTCAGATTAAATTAAATTATTTCATTTTGCCAGCAAAAAGATCTCTGATATTTACTCACATGCCTGAAAAAAAATCTTGGTGTCTATGGATGTGTGAGGTTCTGTTTCATAAGGGGCTGGCAAGCAACATGAATTCCAGGACCCATGACAACCAGGTAACAGGCCAAATAGTAACTGTCCAGAGTCCAGAGTCCAAGTCCCAATGAAGCCAGAGATGCAGGATTAGTCCAGATGATGAAAGCATAGTCCAAATGAGCCATATGTCAAGTGACCAGGAGAACAGACATGGCAGAGTACCCTCAGGGGCCGAAGGAAGGGAAGGATGGAATTTCAGAAACAAGGATCTGGGCAAGGCACAACAACAGTTCACAGAAACCAAGAACTGGGCAGAAGTGTTCAGAAACAGGAATGAGATAGAGATCTTCATCAGCAGAAACTAGTAACAAAGGAAGAGATCCAGGAGCCAAGCAGCTGCAGGTCTGATGACCTTTGTTGCTCAGGTAGAATATCTTCAAGGTCTGAAAAAAGGAGAAGACAAAGGTTGCATCCTCACAAAGGACAAGAAACCACAAAATTATCAGATTTTGTTGTGAAAGGGCAAGAGGTTTTGTGATGTTCTCAAAAAGATTTCCCCCCCCTGGAAGAAGTAAATAAAATTGTGCAAATACAAGTATACATATATTTTGCTGTTTTGTGGTACAGACATTGAAGGATTAGTAGTACTGGAGGGTTCTATGCTTGTTTTGCCCCCAGTCCATTTTTGTGTTGTCATTCTATGCTTGGTGTATGTGTATTTTCTTGTTTTGGAGGTAAAGCACACAAAGTTTGCACTGAGACAATTTGTCCATACTAAGAGTACCTGATGGGGGAAAAAAGTTGCCGCCATCTTAAGGTATCTCACAGAGACTGAAAATGTCTAATCTGGGCATGTTATCAATACAAAAAGGAAACCTCAATGAAAGAGAATGGAAAAAAATGAAATCATTCTTTATCTTTAAATTTGAATATTAGTGGGCTTATGCAGCCATTTTCACTGATAATCTTGATATAACCAGCTAGTTACCAAGACTTATAAGTATGTAGTGAGATTTAGCAATAAGATTACATTTTACACTGCTTATCGAGTCTGAAGTGATGATAATTCAGTGCTGCCCCATTGTGTGTCTTTCCCTTAGATTATAAGCATAATTGCTATAACATTGATGAATAAAGAAACCCTTGGGTTTTTCAGTGTATTTTTTAATTAAACTGCATACCTTGCCTCTGCCGACATGAAGAAAACAATGCAGATGCATTTTTCTCTCCTTCCTTTACTCTGCATACATAATTTTTTTTTAAAAAAATGCCAATGTGGTAAGCCTTTTGTACTTGGTAAAGAGGAGAAATAAGTGGTAGGAGGACTTGAAATTCCATAGCAAATCAAAAAGCTTGTATATCATTATATAATTTCTCTTTGAACTCAGGTAATTCACACCAATTATGCTTCTCATTCTTTCACAGGCAAGGGGGAATAATTTCGCTTAGATAGTAGATGTGACATTCCTTATCATTCTCTGTTTTGTTCTGAATCTGTATATAAAAAAAGCTTACATGGTGTTTATCCTAAGACAGGTTGTTGTTGTTACATGCTGTCAACTTATAGTGGCCCTATGAGTGAGAGATCTCCAGAATGTCTACTGCTCAACACCCCTGTTTACAGCCAAAGAGCCAGCACTGTCTGTCTGAAGATGTTTCTGTGTTCATGTGGCAGGCATGACTAGATACTAGACACACTGAATGCTGTTACCTTTCCCATCAAAGCAATACCTATTTATCTACTTGCAATTTCTTGCTTTAAAACTGGTAGCTTGTCAGGAGCTGGAACAGATGACAGGTGCTCAATCCATCATGGAACACTTGGGTTTCAAACTGCTGACCTGCCAACCTTTGGGTCATTGAGCTCAGCATCTTAACCACTAAGCCACCATGGTCCCTTATTGCTGCATTACTTGTCACAAAAAACAAAAACTAGTTACTGGAACTGCATTGCTTGCAACAAATTGCTTCCAAGCTACCAGTTAGGCTAAGAGACTATGAGACAAAAGGAAAATGTGGCCCTTGTACAAATTCTAAGAACAAAGAGGGATAGGGCCAATGAAATATTAAAGCCATGCAATCTTTATGAGACCAGCAGCTTCTGTGCCTGGGTGAGACCTGGGAAGTCAGTCATTTGTAACCACTTCCTTTCTGAATCCTGAGACAGAAATAGAGAGAGACTAGCATATTTTGCCCGGCGGTGCTGGGCTTTTAAAAATTGTTTTGGATAGTAAAGGGTTTCGTTTTTTTCTTGAACCAATGGTGCTGGGCTCTTTTGAATGGTGTTGTAAGGTTTTGTGATTTTGTGGCTTCAAGGCGCTGCGTCCGCCTACAGTGGACTTGTGCTCCCAGTGGTTTTTTTTGTTTGTTTGGTTTTTTGTTTTTGTTTTTTTGCATGCTGGCTTCCTCAGTGCCGGGCTCTTTTAATTGGTTTTTGAACGTTTTTGTTTTATGTTTATGCAAATTTTATTTTAATTTAATTAATTTAATTACATTTAATATTATTTAGTTTAAAATTTAATTATGGTTTTTAAAATGTTTATTTTTACGCATTTTTATTTTTTGTTTTGGTTTTTTGGAGTGAAAAGTGATTTCTGTTTTTTTGGTAATTTTTGAGATTAGTGTGTTTATTTTTGAATGTTTTTATAACTTATTTGATTAATTTTGGAATTAATCTTATTAATTTTAATATTTTTGAATGTTTTTTTCTTTTGGACTCTTTCTTTTTGCATGCCGGCTGGCCCTTCGAATGGAAGGGCAGCGGCGGCAGGGTGTGTGTGTTATTTTTTTCCCCCACAGGCCATGCTTGCTGGCCCGTGGGGAAGAAGGGCAGCGGTGGCGGGTGTTGTTTTTTTAAGTTTTATTTTTCACGCTCCAGCCGCCTCAGCGTTCTGTGCGCTAATGGCGCACAGGACGCTGGGGCTTGTAGTTTTGCCTACGCGTGTTTGCATACTTTAGCGGTTTGTTTCCTGCGGCTTTTTTTTTTGATTGGCCGCGGCACATTTTCGAATGTTCCTTTTGCCGCACCGCTCAGCCTGATTGGCTCTGGCGCGGCGCAGCACAAGGAACGTTGGGAATTGAAGTTCCCTTTTTTTGTTTGTGACTGGGGGGCTCCTGCCCCTGGGTTGAAAATTTCAACCCGACAGTTACCTGCGAACCGGGTTCGGGCAAGCGAATGGAAGCCCATTACGGGCTAGTGGGGCCTGGTGCAACATCCTTTGTCACATTCCAACGGTTAATGCACCATTTTATAGGTATAGATGGGCAGATCAGCCCATAAGAAAGTGCCTGAAAGAAGAATGGAAGTACACACGTAGGAGGGAGTTTGAATCGTGAGATATATGCATAAGAGAAATGGAAAGTGTGCATGCTTACATGAGAGTGGATCTTGAATGAAATCATGAGAGCATTCACCACAGACAGCAAAAGCAGACAGCCCCCCCAATTAAAATAAGAAGGAAGTGAGCATGCATGAAAGATGGAGGAAGCATGCGCATAAGAGTGACAGCAAGACAGAAAGAACAATACAGTAAAACCCTGACTTACAGATGCCTCAAGTTATGTAAAATTCTAGTTACATAATGATTTTGTGCTAAAACCATGTCCCAATTTATGTAAATGTCCCGATTTACATAACACAATTTCCTATGGGTTTGCTTCAAGTTACATAAAAATTATTTTTTCCTATGAGTTTGCTTCGAGTTACGTAAAAAACCGATTGACGTAAAAGCGTATGGAATTGACTTTTTATGCAAGTCGGGGTTTTACTTCAGTAGTGGGACACATTTGTGAACACCCATACCTAGAAATGGGGGGGGGGGGTGTTGCAATAAAACCTAGACAAGAACAGGAGATAGGGGCATACAAGACTATGCAGGAGTAGGTGTTTGCATGTGTAGAAGAGAGCAAAAGTTGATGAGCCCATGAGCAGACTTCCTTGATAGACCAGGCAAGCATCATGTAACCATCTTCGCCCCCCTCCTCTGGCCCAGCCGGTCAGGGGAGGGGAAAAGAGCCCAGCTGAACCTCGTCTTCGCTGCAAGGCTTGAATCCATGGGGAAGCCACGGAAGGGACATTTCTTTTCCTCAGCTGGACTGGTTTCTTCCCTTGGCTCCTATGGACTTGTGAGTCAAGGGTTCATTGATGTTTTTTGTATTTAATATTGTATGTTTTTCTTGATTTGTAATTTTGTAACTCGATGATATTATTGTATTATTATTGTATTATTGACTGTATTGAGTTATATTTACTTGTGTTACTGTATTATTGTGATTGTGTACACCGCTTTGAGTCACCCGCTGGGTCGAGTAAAGCAGTATAAAAATTAAACATGAAATGAAATGAAACATGAAATAATGGCACATTAGTAAGAGTAACAGTAGCACATTAGTAATGAACAACAGAATGATGTATCCTCAGGGGGGATGGATGGACAAGAACAGGAGAAAATTTGCTGCTGATCCAAATCAGAAATGTGAGTAACAGAAAAAGTTCCTTTTAAAATGTAACATTCCAAGCAGGTAGGGAACAGAAAAGTCCATAATTATCTTGTCAAGATCCATGTTAAAACAATGTCTCACATTTGTGATTCCACATCTATTGCATACCATGAGATATGAGGTTTGGGATTGGTCCCTGCTTCTCCTCAATCTGAGCCGTTCACTCTAACCACTATACACAGCTAGATAAATTTTCCTTTATTGCTACATACTGTACTATCATGTCTTTGTAGATATGAAAACTACTTACTGTACCCAAAGATAATTTGGGGACTTAATGGTGCCATTAAGGCATCTGCCCTCCCTGAATTTAAAAAAAAACCAAATTAATACACTGAGGCTTTAAAAACCCAAGTAATCCTTTCAAATCCAATTGTATGCCTCCTCAATATATTTGTTAAACACTTGGCTTTGGCAAGAAATTCAGTATTTCAGCCTCTTTTTATTAGTTATACTTCATCATACTGCAGAGATAGAGGCCTCACAAAATGCTATTTGGTTCTTAAAAAGAAGGGCAGAAAAGGAGAAAGAGATATAGATAATGGTTTGACCCTCTATATGGAACCATAAAGCAGAATTCCGGGTTACTGCCATTCAAATGAATAGAAACCGGCAGCAATTCTAACACCTTTCCAATTTCAATTTTGTAACATCTGCAAGCACCATGCTGGAATAGTAAACATTTTAATGGTCAGATTTTGTCCATTTCCCCATTACTATTTCCCATATTATCCCCTGGTTTTTATGTGAAAGTGAAATGAAAAGGTGACAGATTGCTGCAAATCAAATGAATGGGAGATGTCATTTGCATTCGTTTCAGTTGCAGCAAACACCCTACTTTCCTATTCTTTTGTTGTCCTTCTGAGACATAGTTTCACAGCATCTGAAAATTCAAGTGTCAGGCACTCCATTTTGATAATGCAGCTGGAACCTTAGGCACTGGCCTGTGAATTGATTCAATAACAGCAACCCACTTTATAATTACAGTTTATCTCTTCGTTATAAGTCCAAATTGATTGAGATTAATAAGAAGATTTAAAACCTACATGCTCTGAAAAGGGAGACTTGGGGAGATGTAATTCTTTAATCAAGTATACAAAAGGCCATTCTCAAAGCTAAATGCTCCATCTACCTGAATATTTATTTAAAATCACCTGACTGTGACTCCTATACAACCAGCCTGAGTTACTTGTAAAAAGAGATAATTTGAGAACTTCTGATTATTTGCAAAGTAATAAGTATGCCTTGGGTGGTTTTCTGCCCTTCCTTTGAAAGTTTCTTCTGAGCTGAATGCTTTTAGAAATCTTACTTATTCTTATCCTTCATCCCTATTGCTACCTTTCAGAGCATCATTGAGCAATAATAAGTGAGTCCTGAAATCCATCAGTACTGACATAATGCATCAGAAAAGTAGAGAAAACAAATTACCAATTCCCAAACAAACCAGCTCAAATTGAAAGGTGGGTAGGTGGGTCACAAAATTAACTGCATAAAACTAGCTAGGACATCAGTCTCAAAGCCCACCTACTTGAGAGAAAAAATCCATATCAATTAGAAGAAAGTTACTTCTAAGCAGCAGTGTCACGGATCACAAGTTTACAACATGGTCCTAGGCTTCTCTTTAGCAGAACAAATAAAGTTAGAAACAAAGGTCAATAGATGGGAGGTCTATTATAAGAATGCAGTGTAGTTATATTCAACAAAACACGGCATAGCCCAACAAACCAGAATGCTTAGGTGGAAGAGACAAGTTTTAATATACTCCCTACCAAAAATGCAAGAGAATCCACACCCAACCTCTGTTCACGCTTTCTGACTATTTATTTTTAAATCTATCAATCGTCTGTACCCATGGAACTACTCATGATTCGATAAGTTATAAGATAACAACAACAAAAACAACAACAAAAACAACAATAATATCCTCACCTTTGGCATACATTGGTTCTTCTGAAGATACATCATAAGTTATTTAAAACAATTCAGGAGCAGTATAACATCTCTGGGATTCCTATCAAGGTCATGAGAGAGGGCTATCAATCAGAAGTCATCTGTGTTAGTATGGGAGTGTTATCTGCTTGTCAGCCTCCTTTCTACTTAAATTATATCTAAATGATATAGCACTTCACCATCAGGGTTTTCCCTCCTCATGTGAAAAAAGTACTTTCATTTTATTGCATGCTGACAGTGCTAATCTTCTGCCATACACACCGGTTAGGATCCAAAAAGTTTTAAGAGCTCTAAACTCATGTTGTGCCAAGGAACCCTTACAAGTTAATCATTATAAAACTAAGATTATGATACTTAGAAGGAGAAGAGAGAAGTAACAATAACATGTAGACAGTTGGACCAGGTTAACTCCTAAAAAAAACAACCTGACAGTAAAAATCCTGGTCCACTCATTTTAAAAGTTTTGCATTAACAGCTAATGTAACAGCTAATGCAATGTTTTTTTCACTATGGGGCTGGACCAAGAAATAGGTCAGTGATGCATGTTCTAGAGCTTTTCAAACTAAACTACTATCCCAGCTATTGTATGGGCCTTTCTTAAAGATATCTTTGTTTCAGATACCATGGTTTTGAGAAAAACATGGGGGTTCCTTGATCTGCCTCCAAGGAGACAATTCTGTAGAAATTTTAATCCTGAAATCAGTAATTAGCAGTATTGTTTGTGTTTTTATATGTTACCAAGCTACTTCCAAGTTATGACTGTTTTAAACTTTCTGAGATATGTGAGGTGATTGAGGTGTGGCTAAGTATTCCCACCTGCAAATGAATTTCATAACCAAGTGGGATTGAACCCAAGTCTCTTGAATCCTCATCTAACATTCTATTCAGTATAGCACATTGGCCTTCAGTTGCTCTTGTTAGCAGGGCTTCCCCCAGTCCTTACAGCATTCCAGTTATATAGGTTAGGTATCATGGGCTACTAAAATCTGCCAAAATGTTTCTGAACTGCAATTTGCATTGCTCATTACAAGGGATTACATCTGTGTGAAATCACAAGACACCTGACCAGTGTTAATTATAAGGATAGCTTCATACAGATGATATATTTATGTTAACATAAATTGTACCAAAATATTCCTCTCCCCACTCTGATAACCCTGTCTGCCTTATCTAGGCTAAGGATAGCAGGCTAGCTCATATGAGATGAACAGATATTACCCCGCCATAAGATAGGGCTTAATTCGTTTAATTTTGGAATGCCTGTTAGATCTTAACGCAAGAACCCAACATCTTGTTCCCCTGCTTTTTGGTACTGGAGATAATACCTGTGTCACTAAAATTCTTTTATTGGCAGGAAAAGTTAATTAGCCTTAACCTTTGACTTGTGAACCATGAGAAACTATGGATTGTTCTGAAATAAATGAGTGTGTCTCCATACTTGATTGACCAGATGTATTATGGACAGTAACATAGAGAGACAGGCTGGTTTTCTATAAGCAACTGAGTCAGACATGGGTGTATTTTAATCCCCTATCTGTTCAGTTTGTACACAGGACATATCACATGGAAAGCCAGACGAGATTCAGATGAAGGAGGAGTGAAAAATGATGGAAGAAACATCAGTCATTTAAGATGTGCAGATGACACTATCTTACTGTCAGAAAGCAGCAATTACTTGAAAAGACTTTTAGTGAAAGTGAAAGAAGAAAGTTCCAGAGGAGGACTTCAGCTGAACATTAAGGCAAAAAATCATGAATACAGAAGAACGGCACAACTCTAATGTTGACAATGAAGAAACTGCAATATTGAAAGAATTTTTATACCTTGGTACAATCATCAAATGGAGACTGCGGACAAGAAATCAAATGAGACTCTGAAGGGCAGCAATGAAGGAATAAGATTATCAAATGAAAAGTTGGGTCACTGGAAAACAAGACCAAAGTCATCAACATTCATATTTCTGATTGCCATGTACCAGTGTCGTGGATAGACAGTAAAGAAAGATGACAGGAGAAAAAAATGATTTGTTTGAGAATTGGGCTTGAGGAGAGCTTTGTGGAAAGTCTGGACTACCAGAAAGACAAACAACTAGGTTCAAGAGCAACATGCAATTCTTGTGCCATGTTTGTGTTCTTGCCAAAGCATATGGAGAACTACACTTGCAGCAAGTGCAAGCTGGTTGCACTACTAGAAGAGAAGGTCCAGCAGCTAGAGGCCCGCATATCTAACCACCAACAAATTAAGGAGCTTGAGCTGTTCTTGGACAGAGTGGAGCAGACTATGCTGGACAAAGAAGAGACAGGGCACAGTTCTGAAGGAGAAGTCCCTTCACTAACTCAGGAGGGAGATGGTTGGAGGAATGTTACTCGAAGGAGGAGGAGAGTAGGGGATCACTCTGAGAGTCTGAAATTACAGAATAAATTTGAGGCTCTTTCCCTTATCACACCTGATGAGGAACACACAGAGGAACAACTGGTTCCACCTGATGATCTCTCCTTCATCATACTTGATGAGATCCAGGAAGATGAACAACAGGAACAAACTGAGGTTCTCTCCCTTAATATGGTTGATGAGGTGCATGTAGATGAACAGATTGCAGGAGAGAGGCTCCTTGTACTAGGCGATTCAATAATTAGAAATACAGAGAAATGGATTTGTGATGCACATGATAACCGTAAGGTGACTTGCCTGCCAGGTGCAAAAGCTGCAGACATCACAAGAAATCTAGATAGATTGTTAGAGAGAACTGGGAACGAGCCAGTTGTCATGGTACACGTTGGTACCAATGATGTTGGGAAGGCCAAGCGGTCTGTCCTGGAAGCCAAATTTAGGTTGTTAGGAAGAAGATTGAAGTCCCGGACTTCCAAGGTAGCATTTTCAGAAGTGCTGCCTGTCCCTCGTGCAGGACCTACCAGGCAGGCAGAGCTCAGAAGCCTCAATGCGTGGATGAGGCGGTGGTGTCGAGAGGAGGGCTTCAGATTTGTCAGGAACTGGAGAACATTTTGGGACAAGCCAAATCTGTTCAGGAGGGATGGGTTGCATTTAAACCATGATGGGACCAGATTGCTGGCACTCAACATCAAAAAGGCTGCAGAGCAGCTTTTAAACTGATAACTGGGGGAAAGCCGACAGGAGCTGGGCAGCATCCAGTTCGGGAAAGTGTGTACTTGAGTAGTGAGGAGAATGCAAAAATTACTGAGCAGAGCAAGGAGCTAGTCACCAGCACTCTAGCAGAAGGATGCAAGAGGCAGTCTAACAATGCAACTGGATTCAAAAGACTGTATCAGGAAAGCATATATAAATGCTTGTATACAAATGCCAGAAGCCTCCGGAACAAAATAGGGGAGCTGGAATACTTAGCAATAGATAAGAATATTGATATTATTGGTATCACTGAAACCTGGTGGACGGATGATAACCAATGGGATACAGTTATCCCAGGCTACAAACTGTACAGGAAGGATAGGAAGGGGCAAACAGGAGGTGGTGTAGCCTTGTATGTCAAAGAAGTGATAAAATCGTATGAATTGGAATATCTAGGTGATTTAGAGTCACCATTAGAAGCTCTGTGGGTAAGACTACCAGGCCACAAGGATGGTCTAACAGTAGGCATATACTATCGGCCTCCGACCCAAACTCTTGAGGGAGACTGGCAGTTGGAGAATGTTGTAAAGGAGGCATCCAGGAAGGGAAGCCTGGTTATAATGGGGGACTTCAATTACCCTCACATAGACTGGGTAAACTGTTGTTCAGCACATGATAAAGAGATAAAGTTCCTAGATATGCTAAATGATTGTTCCCTGGGACAGATGGTTGAAGACCCAATTAGAGGTACAAGAATCCTTGACTTGATCCTGAGTAATACTCAGGATCTGGTGCAAGATGTTAATGTGGCTGATCCAATAGGGAACAGTGACCACAACTCAATTATGTTTAACTTGATCATAGACTGCAAGTCATTGATAAAATCTAAAACAGAGACCTTAAATTTTCAAAAAGGAAATTTCCCAAAGATGAGGAAACTAGTAAAAAAGAAAATGAAAGGGAAAATTGAGAGAGTCCAAACACTCCAAGAGGCATGGAGGTTGTTTACAAAAACAATAACAGAGGCCCAATTGGAATGCATACCCAAAAGGAAAAAGGGCACTGCCAGGTCCAAGAGGACTCCGATGTGGCTTACAGGAGCTGTTCGGGAAGTGATCAAGAGCAAGAAAAGCTCATTTAGAAGATGGAAGGCTTGTCCGAATGAGGACAGCAGGCAGAAACATAAATTCTGGCAGAACAAATGAAAGGCAACAATCAGGAAAGCAAAGCAAGACTTTGAGGAGCGTATAGCTAAAAATACTCAGAGAAATAACAAGGACTTCTTTAAGTACATTAGAAGTAAGAACCCAACTAGGAAGGCCGTTGGACCATTAGATGACAATGGAAGGCAAGGGGTTATTAAAGAGGAAACAGAGATTGCAGAGAGACTCAATGAATTCTTTGCTTCAGTATTCACTGAAGAAGACAGAGACCACATGCCCAAAACAGAGCCTATCTTCGTAGGGAGGGAAAGCGAAGAATTAAGCAAGATAGAAATAACCAGGGAGGAGGTCCTTGCATGTCTTGTTAAGCTAAACACTAACAAATCACCAGGACCAGATGGCATCCATCCACGCGTTCTCAGGGAACTTAAAGACGAAATTGCTGATCTCCTAGCCAAAATATATAATATTTCCCTCAAATCAGGCTTTGTGCCTGATGACTGGAAGGTAGCGAATGTAACACCAATTTTCAAAAAAGGATCCAGGGGTGATCCAGGAAATTACCGACCTGTCAGTTTGACATGTGTCCCAGGTAAAGTGATGGAAACCATTCTAAAAGATAGAATTAATAGGTACATAGAAGAGAAGGTGCTGCTAAAGGAGAGCCAACATGGCTTTTACAAGGGCAAATCATGCCTCACTAATCTGTTGGAATTTTTTGAGAGTGTCAACAAGCATGTGGATAAGGGGGATCCAGTTGACATTGTTTATCTGGACTTTCAGAAGGCTTTTGACAAGGTCCCACACCAAAGGCTCTTGAATAAACTTACCAGTCATGGAATAAAGGGACAGGTCTTGTCCTGGATCAGCAACTGGCTAAGGGACAGGAAACAGAGGGTAGCACTAAATGGACACTTCTCCAAGTGGAGGGAAGTAAAGAGTGGGGTCCCCCAAGGTTCAGTACTGGGACCCCTGCTTTTCAACCTCTTCATAAATGATCTAGAGGTAGGAGTAAAAAGCAAGGTAGCCAAATTTGCTGACAACACTAAATTATACAGGGTAGTGAAAACTGAGAGAGTGTGAAGAGCTCCAGAGGGATCTCTTGACACTGGGGGAGTGGGCAAAACAGTGGCAAATGAGCTTCAACATCAGTAAGTGCAGAGTGATGCATGTTGGGGCAAAAAACCCCAATTACATTTATAAACTGATGGGGTCTGAACTCTCTGCAACAAACCAGGAAAGGGACCTTGGTGTCCTGGTGGACAGCTCAATGAAGATGTCAACCCAGTGTGCCTCAGCAGTGAAAAAAGCAAACTCAATGTTAGGGATCATTAGGAAGGGTATAGAAAATAAGTCAGCAAGTGTCATTTTGCCTCTTTATAAATCTATGGTGAGGCCCCATCTGGAATATTGTGTACAGTTCTGGTCGCCATACCTCCAGAAGGATATTATGGAGTTGGAGAAAGTACAGAGGAGGGCAACCAGAATGATTAGGGGACTGGAACACCTTCCTTACCATCTGAGGCTGCAACAGTTGGGCCTTTTCACTCTTGAACGACGGCGTCTAAGAGGTGACCTGATTGAAGTTTATAAAATCATGCACGGTGTGGACAAAGTAGATAAGGAAAAACTGTTTTCCCTATCGCACAACACTAGAACTAGGGGACACTCCATGAAACTTTTGGGTACTAGTTCTCAAACAAATAAGAGAAAGTACTTTTTCACCCAGAGGATTACTGGTCTATGGAACTCCCTGCCAGAAGAAGTGGTGACAGCTGTCAGACTTGACAGCTTTAAGAAAGGATTAGACAAGTTCATGGAGGACAAGTGTATCAATGGCTATAATTATGGCTACCTAAGGACAACCTCCGGGTTGGAGAGATAGGCAGGATATCTCTCAATGCCATTTCCAGGGAATCCTAAGCAGGTGAAGGCATCTCCTTGGGAATACCCTGAAGGAAATGGTGAGCCACTGTGTGAGACAGAATGCTGGACTGGATGGGCTGTGGCCTGTTCCAGCAAGGCTGTTCTTATGTTCTTATGTAA
Organism: Bradypodion ventrale; assembly: GCA_035047345.1. Taxonomy (NCBI): domain Eukaryota; kingdom Metazoa; phylum Chordata; class Lepidosauria; order Squamata; family Chamaeleonidae; genus Bradypodion; species Bradypodion ventrale. The sequence goes on from JAWDJE010000005.1 coordinate 44,964,040, forward strand.
GTCTGAGCTATATCTGGAGGCAGAAACAATGAAACCAAGGTTCTAATTTAGAAACATCATGACAGGATTCTTTGGAAAACACAATAATACTAAGAAAGTTTGAAGACAGCTGGATAAGAGGAAGACAAAATAACAGATGGATAGACTCCCTAAATTCAGGTTTGAGCACACAAGACTTGAACAGTGCTATTGAGGGCAGGACATTTTGGAGATCTTTCATTCATAAGGTTACCAGAAGTTGGATATGAATTGATTGTCCACAACAGTAACAACAAGAAGCTTTAGAGAAGAAAGTTTTATTCTCTCAATGATAAAGTGTTTTGAGAACTTGTATTTAATTACAGTATGTATCATGGCATCTCAGTATATTCCACATATTTATGTTCTGCTTACTTGCTTCTAATCCTTGTTTCTTTAGTGAATGCAAAATGCCTGGCTAGTTCTTGCATAATAATAAACTGACCCAGGTTATTATGATATCCTGAAATGTAGGGATGAAGAACTCCTACAATTTAACAAAGTGTTTAAAAAGATGACAGTTCATTAGATTGCAATAGTGCTGCTTGAATTCATCATTCAATGAGTAAAATAGGTCTCTTCATTGAAAATAAACATAATTCTTTTCAGTAGGACAAGGTCAAAACAATATTTAGATCTCCTCACTCACTCTTCTTTTAGCAATTATGCACTGAGTATGACATGCTTTGGAAAAAATGTAGGACTAAGTGGAAATAACATTACTAAACTCTCCACTCTCAATGTACTGTAGGTGGTGAAACTAACAGAAAATAGCTTACCTAACAGACTGGAGAAGATTGGAAGTCTCCAACATTTCTGTGCCTTTATCTACATACTGTACTGCATTTGTAAGCCATTGTCTTAGAAAATCCCTTTATATTGGTAAACTTATTTAATAGTAGTACTGAATTAAGCTATATTGTTAATTAAACTTCATACATATGAACCAATAGGATTTCTTTATTCATATCAGACCATTCTGCAATTTAAAATTATGTATATGAAATACAGGTAAATTTGCATAATAATAATAATAATAATAATAATAATAATAATAATAATAATAATAATAATAATAATAATAATAATAATAATAATAATAATAATAATAATGATGGTGATGGTGATGGTGATGGTGATGGTGATGGTGAAATGTTAAAATGATTAGAGTATTTTTGACCAATAGCAGGTTACTGCAATCATGTTATCTTAGCTGTTTACTGCGGGTCTTACCGTGTGCTGAATGCAGCCCAAGAGTCTTATTGTGCAGCCTTCCAGCCTGCTGGTTTACTGCAGTCACCCCTCAAGGTATGTTCCTTCAGACCCACACTGTTCTTTGGCCTCACATGACACCATCTACTGCTGTTTTCCATGTCCCTTTATTACAAAACAACAACACCACACCATCAACATTGTTTCTTCTTGCCTCATTATTAGAATTTTGGCCATTGTGTGTATTTCACTACCTAGCAAAGCTCAGGTATCTGTAACATTAACATTTCTTCATTGACTTCATTTCATCTAAAATGGTAGTTTAATAATTTGGTTACATTTTTATTTAAGATGTGTTCCTTCTTGGTCATTGGGCACTCTAGAAAGTTGGGGATCACCAATTCATTAGATCTTATTTTCTACATGTACTACATTGATTTTATTTCTCCACATTCACCAAAAATTTCTTCTGTATCTAAATAACCCCATTTTACTTGCTTATTCTTTGATCTTCATACCTTGCTTCAAAATTGATTCAGTCATTTCCTGTTGGCCCACCCAGAATGTTGCCCTGATAGGAGACTTTCCTTGGCATTCATCCATCTGGCGAGGTATGTTGTTTTTGCTCTTCTTAGGTTTAGCCTAACCTTGTCCTTCTTGACCTCTCAGGCGCCTTCGATTCTGTCGACCACGGTATCCTTCTGGAAATGCTCAAAGGATTGGGGATCCAGGGTACTGTGTTATCCTGGTTTTCCTCATTTCTGGAGGGCCGGACCCAGTCGGTGTGTTTGGAGAGTGAGAGGGCCAGCCCTAGGCCCCTACGTTATGGGGTGCCTCAGGGTTTGGTGCTCTCTCCTCTCCTATTCAACATCTACATGAAGCCGCTGCGCAAGATTATCCATTCCATGGGTTGAGGTATCATCAGTATGCTGATGATACCCAGCTGTACATCTCGGCCCATGGGGACCCCAGTGATGCGTTCAATGTCCTATCCAGATGTCTGGAAGCTGTTAGGGTCTGGATGGGGGACAACGGGCTACAATTGAATCCCTCCAAGACTGAGTGGCTATGGATAGGGCCCCCCACTTTTTCGAGGGAGCTGCCAACTTTGGTCTTGGATGGGGCTGCTTTGCCCCAGACAGACCCGGTATGCAACTTAGGGGTCCTCCTGGATTTGGGACTGCTACTTGTAGATCAGGTGGCGGCCATGGCCAGGAGGGCTTTCATACAGCTTTGCGTCATCCGTCAGTTGCATTCGCTCCTGGACATGCTCTGGTGACCTCCAGGCTAGATTATTGCAATGCGCTCTACATGGAGCTGCCCTTGACGACCATTTGGAGGCTACAGCTGGTGCAGAATGTGGCAGCACAGGTGGTGATGGGGTGCAGGCTTTATGCTCGCGCCTCACCATTGCTTCGGGAGCTGCACTGGTTACCAGTTTGTCTCCGGGTGCAATTCAAGGTGTTGTTTTTGACCTTTAAAGCCCTACATGGTAGTGGGCCAGGATACCTAAGAGACTGCATCATCCCAAGAGTGTCTGTCTGTCCAACCAGAGTGGACCGGAGGAGCTCTCTAATTGTTCCATTTGCCAGAGGAACTTGCCTCTATGGCACATGAAGGAGGGCCTTTTCCGTGTCCGCACCAGCCTTTTGGAACCTCCTGCCAGTATTGTTGTTGGAGCAGACAGAGCTGCTGCCTTTCAGAAGAGAATTAAAAACCTGGTTGGCAGGGCAGGTGTGGGGCCCAGATGGAAGAGTGGCCCCCACCTGTTGGCTTATAAAATGAAGCCTCCCCATCTTTTTAGTGCGGGCAGTTTTAATGTGGTTAGTTTTTAATAGGTGGGTGGGTATGTTGGGGTTTTAATTGTTTTTAATATGTATGTTTTATCCCTGTTGTGAGCCACCCTGAGTCAGGTTCGTCTGATTGGGCGGCATAGAAATTTGAATTATAAATAAATAAATAATAAATACAACATTTTCTGATTTAATATTTAGAGCTTAAGACACATGCAGAAATCTTTTCCTTGATTTCAGCCATCACCTAAAGCAGGGGTGGCCAACCTTGGTGCCCCAGGTGTTTTTGGACTTCATTTACCAGAAGCCCAAGTAAGCACACCTGTTGATCAGGGCTTCTGGGAATTGAAGTCCAAGAACATCGGCACACCAAGGTTAGATACCCCTGACCTAGAGGGTTAGAGTCCATGAAGTGGATGAGTTAGATTGCTTTATTTCATTCATTATTCGCTAGCACCACACAATGTATTTTGAGAGGCAAAATGCCAGTCAAATAATATTTTACCCCATTGGGAGTAGGTTTCAGGCAATCAATAATAATCCTAAATACTTCATTAAGAGTTACATCTACGTGTTTGATATGTGCTGATTTATATCACACAACACTAGCATATTGTTCTTATACTTCTGCTATGTTATTGATAAGACTAAGTAAGCTGTTGCTTACTGGACCCAAATGTTTTTTTTTTTGGTCTGTTAAGACAAGATCATAGATGAACCTTCTGGATTATGGGAAGGTCAGTTGACCATTTGTGAAAATGTTAAAAAGTAATGGCTCCAGGACAATATTCTTTGGGAAACTGATCCTATGATACCCCCCCCCCTCCCAAAAGTGACTGAGCCTCCCTTGAAACTGAACAAAGAATATTTAGTTTTAAAGTAGAACCATGATCATTTCTGTTAGTTCATGATTTTTTTAGTAAGTAGGTGGAACTTTCTGAGCAGTAACTGATGGTTAACAGTATCATATGCTGCTGCTGAAGGTGTCAACAAATGCTACCAAGTAATTTTATTTGTTTTAAAGCAAAACTATTGCCTATATGCTGGATTCGATTTAAGATTTGAACAGTAAAGGTCTTGCCAGGGTTAAAGCCTGCGTGTTTTGGAAGAAGTTCAATTTTAAGGGCTAGAAGATTTAATATAATTCATTCAAATCCTTCATATAAGTGACAGAAGAGAAATTGGTGTATAGCTTTTCATGATCTGATGGCTCTTTGCTTGATTTCAGTATACCAATTAATTTTGTCTTCCACCATATTTTGGAAATTTGCTTTCTCATCCATTAAAGAGATGAAGGAGTCATTCTTTTATGCTTTGCTCAAAATATTTAATTTGTTTAGCCTGAATTTCATTGTGTCCTGCTGCTTTGCCATTCCTAAATTTTCTTATGGCTTCCTCTAGTTCTGCCAATATGAAGACAGTAAAAAGTTCATTGCTTTCACTTTGAATATCCCTTTCATGCTTTATTTTTATTTTGCATTGCTTTTTTCTTTCACCCAGCACCCCCGGAATAAGGAGAAAGACAACTTTATTGGTTAAAAAAACAAGGCCACTTTATTATCTTCATAACTTTGTTAACTTTGGTCAGTAACTACTGTGCAGAGTGAGGGCCGAAGTAGCACTGGTAAGGAACTTTAAATTGACTGTTCTTCACCAAATTTGTTATCCCTTTGTTTATTTACTTTATTGATATAATTTTACCTAATTTGCTTGATCCCTCATCAGAAGTATCAGCCTAAGCTTTTACTTTTGTTCTCCAATCAGGTGAACGGCCTAAGTGACTCCAAGCTGTCAAACTTGGCAGGCACTTGTTCATGGGCTGCATTTAAACAAACACCCAGACTCTTCCTTGTGTGCCCACCCGGCTGTTTAATGAAATGTGTCCCTACCCGACTCTATAGGGATCTATTGCATGTCCTCACCAGTGCTACCCACCAAAGTGACCAAAAGAACTCCTCCATAACTCAACCATTCATGGCAGTGTGGGATGGGCAAAAACGCCAAGGGTGAAATAAGCCAATGCAGGAACCAAGCAAAAATTCCCATCCAGCCCACAAGGCAACCCAAAAAGTCGCACTATCACTTCAGGGAGGGAGGGAGGGAGGGCAACACGCCTGAAGAAACTGAAAGCAGCAGGCTCCAAAGGTGTGTGGTCCCCTTTTAAGGGGATCGCACCCGGATCTGTCTTCTCCCGGGGGGGGGGGGGGGAAATCGCTACCACACATAGGTGCTGCTAGTGTGCGACCATTCTTGCAAGGAATGTTTGGTGCACTACTTAGTTTAGGGTTCTATTTGCATATAGTGACTTTTTGTCTGTATCATTATTCAGTCTTTTCAATAGTCTCCAAGAATTCTAGCTGCTTCTTGCCATATTAAGCTCTGTTATACTCCAGTGAATTCTTTTTTCCTACAAGAGTCAAGTTCAAATTTCTTCTAGTTTCTATTGTATATTCATGAAAAGAATTTTCTTTAGAATGCAAAATACAATATCATAACAAGGTGTGTGTTTCATGAATGAGGCTGTGATGTAGTTGGTCTGGCACCCTTTTGGGATGGTCATGCAACAACATTTGAGAATGAATGCTCCAATTTGATCAGAAATCTCCGCTTCAGGAGCAATCTGGAGCACAGCTGTTTTTAGCATTGTTGTAAACTTATCCAAGTTGGCTTTTTTAAAATTATATCTCCTATGGAATAATATAAATTGAGATGTCTACATAAATCTGATATAAAATGGGTCTGTGATGAGTGTTTAGGATTGGATCACCTATGCTTCATGGATGTTCTTCATGCACAGTTGAGCTATAGACTAAGAAACATTAGATCTGGATTGTAGTCTTTCTGTCACCTGTCACTATTAAATGAACAAGTTATTTTAGGACCAGTTATAAGGCACATTGAATAGGATTCTGGCCATTTTATAATGGCTGCACAATTTTTGTCATTGTATTTATGCCCTCAAATTGTTGCTAAAGCTATTGAAATCTCCAACTAGAAAGTGAGTGTTTTATTTTCTATATTAGACAGCTTCCTAAAGCAAACTATGTTACTATAGGGCAGTGATAGTGAACCTTGGCACTCCATGTGTTCTTAGACTTCAATTCTCAGAAGCCCAAGTCTCTGTGAATACACAGGAATGGGTTTATTTGTACCAATATGAGTTGACTTTTTAAAGAGAGCAATATACAGCTGAAAATGCAATCATATCATACAGAAATATTTACTGAAAGGCCTTGATAAAGTTTTATTTGGTCTGTAGCACAATTATCAGTTGTATTGCTACATTGTGAATGGTTATAGTCACTATATGTATTCACTGGCAAAATGGCCTACCGCTGAAAGCAGACGGAAGACAATCATATTGCTTGTTCACCACACAGAGTGGGATAACACCTAGATGGGCAGTATAGAAATCCAATAAAAATAAATAAATACCCATAAGACTTGTTACCATGGTACCTATACTTTAATAGAAAGTTAAAAGATCAATTCAATTCCAAGGTATTCTCAGTTTTCTCAGATAAATTTCACCCCACCAGATACAGCATGATGAATATTGATCTCTTGAAATCATTAAGCTGTGAAGCATTACAAATGTTTCCCACCCTCCTTAAATACAGCTGTGTGATAAAGCAGGTCTGCCGTTGATAAAGCACAGGGATGAGGCTATCCTGAAGCTTATCTGTGGCACTGAAAAATGAGATCATTAGTAAAAATAAAATGCAAATATTATCCAATGGTGGGTCATTTTTCTTCACACGTTTGAATCAGAATCTCATCATGGCATGCAAGTATGAACATGCATCAATACGAGAATGGGAGGTACATACATATATTAAAAAGCCACACTGTTAAGACTTCAATCTTACCCCTTGAAAAAACCCATCAATTAGATCTCTGCCAGCCAAGAGATTACTATAAAACTCTGTGATTTTCCCCCCGTCTCTCCTCCTTTTCAAACTTTTGCTATCTTTCCCATCTTGTCATTTTCAGAATACTAGTGGCTGCATTCTCTCAGTAAAGCACATTTTCACATTAACCAACTAACCTGGTATATGGAGTGATTAAAAGTCTTACTGTTATGTCCTATAACAGTTGGGTAACAGGAGATCACTGTACCCTCACCATTATCATGTAAAGACCACTCTATGTGCAACATTTTTCTAGGACATGTAGTATGTTTGTTGTTCAGTTGCACAGTCAATTCCGACCTTTGCAACCCTATGGACCATTGCCCGCCAGGCACCTCTGTCTTCCACCATCTTCCTCAGCCAACTCACCTCTGTGCCCATTGTGTCACAAACTTACTCACGGCCCAGCATGGTCCTCTGACTGCTTTCAGGCACACTAGCAATGTGTGGCTGAATTTAGAGGCTTTCCTCCACTCCGGGTATTTTACCAGCAGTGTGGACCTCTGCCAAGTTGAACTGGTTCATGAGTAGGAAAATGGTGATGCTATGATATAGCAGGTGTCTGGTAGCAATGTGCAGTGACAAATTAAAAGTCCCATCAAAAGCCACCTTCCTAACCCAACCACACAAGTCCATAGAGAAGATTTGGCCCAGGCAAATCTCTGTAGTGTAAGTAATGTTTTACTTTTGACGTGAAACTGTCCCAATTGATAATGCTGCCTTGCCAAGGAAATGAAAGTCACCAATCCTCCCTTTTAGGATTGCTTCACCACCCCTTCGAAGTAGATGGTCTGAGAAAAGAGACTTATTGCTGTCTCTTATAACTTCTCCGTGAATACTCCCTTTTCAGAGTCATGACGCTGCTCCAAAACTAGAATTTAGCAGCTTTATTGTAGCATAGCAATTATCTAGAATATGCAAGATAAAAGTGCAAAGATCTCATCTAAACTACACTGAATTACAAACTTAATAAAATAACAAAGTATCAAAATAGCTAACTTAATAAAGGTAAGGAATTGGGTGGCCTTGTTAGCCCTAATCCAAGACATGAGTTTGACTCTGTGCTCTGTGTATAAATTGAATAAGCAGGGTGACAAAATGCAGCCTTGTCTTACAGGTACTCCTTTTCCTATTCTAAACCACTCTGTCATTCCATATTCTGCCCTAACTGTTGCTTCTTGACTCTTGTGCAGATTTCTCATGAGGCATAAAAGGTGTTCTGGTATTCCTTTGTTTTCTCCGTGATCCAACATATGTTGGCAATGTGGTCTCTAGTCCGCCTGCCTCTTTTGAACTCAGCCTGCACTTCTGGTAATTCTTTCTCCACATGTTGCTGAAGTCTATCCTGTTTTTTCTTGAGCATAACCTTGCTAGCATGTGGGATGAGTGCAAGTGTTCAATAATTTCAACATTCTTTGGCATTACCCTTTTTTTGGCATTGGAACTTGCTTGTTAGATCACTGCCCTGCCTGGCTGATGAGCTGCCAAGGCTAAAACGGGCAGTTGGGTTGGTGCGATGGTGAATGCCTCTCTGTGGGAGGGGGGTGTTTCCAGCAGATTTTAAGCATGCGCTGGTACTCCCCCTCCTGAAAAAGCCTTCGCTCGACCCTACGGTTATTTCAAATTTCAGACCGATCTCCAACCTTCCCTTTGTGGGGAAGGTGTTGGAGAAAGCAGTGGCTCGACAGCTCCAGGGGGTTCTGGATGATACGGATTATCTGAACCCATTTCAGTCAGGATTCAGGCCCGGGCATGGTACCGAGATGGCATTGGTCACTCTCATGGATGATCTCTGGCAGGAGCGGGACAGGGGCAACCCCTCTGTCCTTGCTCTTCTTGACCTCTCAGCGGCTTTCGATACCGTCGACCACAGTATCCTTCTGGGCCAGCTCTGAGGGTTGGGGGACCAGGGCACTGTGTTCTGGTTTTCCTCATTTCTAATGGGCCGGACTCAGTCGGTGCCTTTAGAGAGTAGGCAGTCCAGCCCTAGGTTGCCCCCTTCTGGGGTACCTCAGGGTTCGGTACTCTCTCCTCTATTGTTTAATATCTGCATGAAACCACTGGGTGAGATCATTCATTCCCATTGGGTGAGGTATCATCAGTATGCAGATGATATCCAGCTGTACATCTCAGCCCATGGGGACCCCAGTGATGCAGTCAAAGTCCTAACCAGGTGTCTGGAGGCTGTTCGGGTCTGGATGGGGGACAATGGGCTACAACTGAATCCTGGCAAGACTGAGTGGCTATGGATAAGGGCCCCCGTGATTTCCCGAGAGCTACCATCTTTGGTCCTGGCTGGGGCATCTTTGCCCCAGTCAGATCCGGTGCATGATTTGGGGGTCCTTCTGGACTCACAGCTACTGCTCGAGGAGCAGGTGGCAGCTGTGGCTAGGAGGGCATTTGCACAGCTTCGTGTCATCTACCAATTACACCAGCTCTTGGACTGGGACTCCTTGATCATGGTCACTCACGGTCTGGTCACCTCCAGATTGGATTATTGTAATGCGCTCTACATGGGGCTGCCCTTGGCAACCATCCAGGCTTCACCTGGTCCAGAATGTGGCTGCCTTGGTGGTGATGGGGTGTGGGCATTATGTGCATGCCTCACCACTGCTTTGGGAGTTGCACTGGCTACCGGTTTGCCTCCGGGTGCAATTCAAGGTGCTGGTTTTGACTTTTAAAGCCCTACATGGCATTGGTCCAGGGTACTTAAGAGACTGCATTACCCCAAGGTGGTCAGCCTGTCCTACTATGGCAGACAGGAGGAGCTCAGTGGTGGTCCCATCTGTGAAATAAGTCCATCTTAGTGGGGCCAGAAAGAGAGCCTTCTCTGTGTCTGCCCCTGTACTGTGGAACCTTTTACCACCAGAATTGCATCTCCAGTTGGATCTTCTCCCCTTCAGAAAAATGTTGAAGACCTGGCTATGTCAGCTGGTTTGAGGCATGTGTGACTCTTCTGTACAAGCCCGTTGGCTTATTTAGCCTCTCGAGGGATCCTGTTTTTCACTGTTAATACTTTTGTTTGGTTTTTGCCATTCTATGCTGGGTGGGGAGGGTGAGGGTGAGGGTGTTTTTTAGCTACAATTTGATTAATTTTATGTGTTTTAATGTTGTTTTTAATGGGTTGGGTTGGCATTTTTTAACAGTTACTGTTTTATCTGTGGTCATATTGTATTTTATATATGTTGTAAGCCATCCTGAGTGATATTTCTCATCAGGAGGGCGGGATACAAATTCATAAATAAATAAATATAAATAAATAAACAAACAAACATATACTGATCTTTTCCAATTCTGTGGCCATTGTTGTGTTTTCCAAATCTGCTGTCATATAGAATGCAATAATTTGATTCCATCAACTTTTAGGGCTTTGAAAACTTCAGCTGGGATACCATCATCTCCACTGGCTTTGTTGTTTTCAGTGCTTTTAAGAGCCTTTCTGACTTTACACTCTAGGATGTCTGGCTCAAGTTCAATGTTCTCATCATTGTGATTATCAGGGGTATTGAGTTCCTTTTTGTAAAGTTCCTCTGTGTACTCTTGCCATTTTTTCTTAATCTCTTCTGCATCAGCTAAATCCTTGCTGCTTATGTCCCTTATCTTGGTCATTTTTGCTTTAAATGTTCCCTTGATTTCCCCATTTTTTAAAAAAATAAATATCTCTAGTTCTACCCCTCATGTTGTTCTCCTCTATTTCTTTTGCATTGTTCATTTAGGTAGGTTTCCTTATCTCTCCTTGCTTTTTAAAAAAATTCTGTATTCAATTGGTTGAATTTTTTCCTTTCTCCTTTGCCTTTTGCATTCCTTCTTTCCTCTGCTATTTTAAGAACCTCATCAGACAACCATTTTGCTTTCTTATGGTTCTTTTCTTTTGATATGATTTACCTTGCTGCCTCCTGTATGATGTTCTGTGCCTCTGTCCATAATTCTTTTGGTACTCTGTCTATCAAGTCTAAGCCATTAAATCTGTTCCACACCTCCACTGTGTATTCCTTAGGGATGTTGTCTAAGTCACACCTGTCTGGCCTAATTGTTTCCCCTATTTTCTTTAGTCTAATCCTGAATTTTACAATCAGTAGATTATGATCTGAACCACAGTCTGCCACAGGTCTCATTTTTGCTGATTGTATGGAGGTTCTCCATTTTTGGCTGCAGAATATGTAATCAATCTGGTTTTGATGTTGGCCATCTGGTGATATCCATGTGTAAAGTCTCCTCTTGTGTTGCTGGAGGAGGATGCTTGCTATGACCAGTGCATTCTCTTGGCAGAACTCTATTAGCCTTTGATCTGCTTCATTCTGTATTCCAAGACCAAACTTGCCTTTTATTCCATTTACTTTTTGATTTCCTACTTTGGCATTCCAATCTCCTATGATAATGTGGACATCATTTCTTGGTGTCTGCTCTATGAGGTGTTGTAGGTCCTCATAGAACTGATCAACTATGGCTTCATCTGCACCAGTGGTTGATTTGTATATTTGGATTACAGTTATATTGTAAGGTTTGTTTTGGATTCTGACTGAAATCATTCAGTCATGTTTAAGATTATAAGATTACTGCTTTTCTCACTCTTTTATTGACAATTATGGCTACTCCATTTCTTCTGATGTATTCTTGACCACAGAAAATGTGATGGTTTCCAGAGCTGAATTTACCAATCACTGTCCATTTTAACTCACTGATTCCCAAGATGTCAATGCTTATTCTTTCCATTTCCTTTTTTACCACATCCAGCTTTCCTAGATTCATAGATCTCACATTCCATGTCCCTATATAGTAATGTTCCTTACAACACTATATTTCTCTTTCCACCATCCTATCCACCCCCTCTTCTGACCTGGTGCATCCAGTTTCATCTAATTTGCCCCTTTGCTTTGCCTTGTGTTCTAGTGCATAGAGTTCTCTTGGTAAACTTCCTGGCGTGGTTTGTTGGTTTCTACACGAGTATTTTACTGTCATACATATTATCACAATTTAACACAAAGTAACAGACTAAAATTAAGTTGATTAATGCTGGATATATGAAACAAGAAGTTATATATGTAGTCAAAAGTTGAAAGTATCTTGTAAGTAATCAACCTTGGTATGAAAAGGAAAGCCTTGTTATGAAAAGGAAAGTTCACTATATCAAGTCAACTGCACTATGAGTCTTTGGTGAGAACATTCATTGTGGTGACTCCTTCCCTCCTCCTGGCTCCTGCCACGGGTTACGTCTGGAGGCCTGCGTTGGTGTCCTCTGCTGCCCACCCACCTGCAGTGACTCCGCCTGGGTGTCTGCGATGGCGATTGGGCAGTTGAGGCCTTGGTCGCTGCTTTCTTTCCTCTCTGGCCCCATGTTTTGGGATGGGGGGCAAGATGGACCACTGACCACCCACTGGGCCTCTGATGGCGACTTGGCAGTTGAGGCCTTGGTCGCTGCCATCTTCCATCGGAATAACCTCCAACCATTTGGAGTATGCATCAACTATTAACAGGAAAAGGGAACCCCTGAAAGGACCGGTGAAATCTACGTGCACCCGAGACCTCCGGCTGTGTCCCATTCTCTGTGCGAAAGTCGGGACTCTTCGGGTCGAGAACTTTGGCAACTCTCACAAGTGCCGACCATGTGCTCTATGTTAGCGTCCATTTGGGGCCACCAGAAATAGCTTCTGCCCAGAGCTTTAGAGCGTACAATCCCTGGGTGGCTGATGTGTAGTAGCTTGAGCACTTTCGACCTCAATGCCTCGGGAATGACCACTCGCTGGCCCCAAAGGAGGCAGCCCCTCTCTGTGGAGAGTTCAACCCTCTTTCTAAAATATGCCGCAAATTCCTCCGTGGGGGGAGTTGCTGGCCACCCTTTCTGTACCCAGGAGCTAACTAGGGACAGGGTCTTATCCATCGCCGTGGCTTTGGCGAGGTCTGCGGGTACTATCGGGGGTGAGTCTAGGGCTTCGATCAGGAGCACCTGATGATCTCGCTCCACCTCGCACTCAGGGTCTCCTATCTGGGGCAGGGGCAACCTGGAAAGGGCGTCTGCATGGCTAATGTCCTTGCCCAGGCAATGGACCAACGTGTACTGGTAGGCATTGGAAAAAACGGCCCATCGGAGCATTCTGGGGGACAGAATTTGTGGTGTGGGCTTGCCCGTGGTGAAGATACCCAGCAGTGGCTTGTGGTCGATCACAATAGTGAATGACCGACCATACAGGAAGCCGTGGAATTTCTTTGTCCCTGCGACTATGGCGAGGGCCTCCCTGTCTGTTTGCGCGTAGTTACACTCTGCCTTTGAAAGTGATCTGGAGTAAAATGCAACCGGGGCTTCCTGCCCATTTCCCAACACGTGACACAACACCGCCCCCGCCCCCACTTGTGAGGCGTCACAGACCAAAACTACGGCTTTCTTGGATCAAAATGGGTCAGGACCACATCTGAGGATAACAACTGCTTTAACTCTTTAAAAGCCTTCTCCTGACTGTCTGCCCACCACCAAACTGCATCTTTCTTGAGAAGCCTATGTAGTGGCTCCGCAACGGACACCTTCCTTGGCAAGAATGAATGGTAGAAGTTCAGGAGCCTTAGAAATGATTGCAACTCTGGTTTTGCAGTGGGGTGAGGGGCATTTTGGACGACTGCAACCTTCAACTCGGAGGGCTTTACACCATCAGGGGTTATTTTGAACCCCAGGAACTCCACTTCCCTCACAAGAAACACACGTTTGTCCCTCTTCAGTCTCAGCCCCGCTTTCTCAAATATTGTCAGAACTTTGTCCAGTCTCTTAGCCAGTTCCGACACACTCCCTGCTGTTATCAATACGTCATCAAAGTATAGGAGAACTCCAGGGAGCCCCTTAAGCAGATGTTCCATGAGGGACTGGAAGACCCCAGGGGCCGAATTTACGCCGAACTGCAGGTGTGTGACCTTAAAAGCCCCCTTGTGGGTTGCAATCGTTTGTGCAGTGGCAGCAGCTGGAGTTACAGTCAGCTGTTGGTATGCCTGTGCCAAATCCAATTTAGCGAAGCACTTTCCACCATGTAACGTGGCTAACAAGTGGCTAACTACCGGCACTGGGTATGCATTTGGGTGGATTGCCTTGTTGATTGTACACTTATAATCTGCACAAATCTTAACCTCCCCGTTAGGCTTTAACACAGTCACAATAGGAGTTTCCCACTCTGCAGAGTCCACTGGAACCAAAATCCCCTGGCCCACCAGTTTGTCCAGTTCCACCTCTATCTTGTCCTTGAGGGCAAATGGGACCCTCCTTGGCTTGAGCCAAATGGGCCAGATTTCCAGGTCGAACGAGACTGGGGGGCCCTTGAACTTTCCAAGCCCCTTCTCAAATACTGCTGGGTGTGCATTGCACACGTCTTGGATTAGGTCGGCCCCGATGGCATGGATGCCCACTATTGCAATTCCCAGGGGCTTGAACCACTGTGTTCCCAGGAGACAGCATGTCCCCTCTTTAAGAACTACTAGGGGCAGCTTCTCTGTGTATTGTTTGAAATGGACTTTGAATTCCCCCACCCTCCACACTGGGATTCCACAGCCTTGAACGTCCCACAATTGAGTCTTTAGGGCTTTAAGCTTTGGTTGCGCATTGGGGAGAATGCAGAGGAACTCCCTCTGGGAGTTAATGGAGTACGATGACCCCGAGTCTATCTCTATCCTAACTGGGACCCCTTGCAACAGTACCTCAACAAAAAAACGGGGGGTGCCCCAAGGACACGCTGTGAATGGCTGCATTGTCGTCACTGAAGACCCGTCGATACATGCGGTGCACTTCTGAATCGCTGTTGTCGGAGACCCTGCTGAAGCCGTCCAATCTCCAAGGAGGATGTTCCACCTGGCCCTTGTTCTTCTCTCACCATCATCTGCATACCTTGGCGATGTGGCCCTGCTGTCCGCAGTTGTGGCACTCGGCTTTCCGGAATGGGCATCTACTTCGGGCGTGGGACGCTCCACAGCCGTCGCAGTGGCAGCTTTCCTTGCTCCGCTTCTTGGCCACCCCCTTCCGGACCTTTCGGACATCTTCGTCCTCACTGGAACATGTTGAGATCTCCGTGGAAGAGAGGGGTGAAGTAGGGGTTTGTGGATTCCGCCAGGGCACCTGTACTGGGGTAGTTGCCCCTTCAAGTGGAGGAGGCTTTGCCCTGAACAGCTTAACCCCGGCCCTCGTTGCTTCAGCCACCTGCACTTCTTTCAGTACCTCTTGGAAAGTCAGCTCGCGGCCCCAGTTCATGAGCTTCCGTTGGGTCTCTTCGTCCCGCAGACCGCAAAGCATGTGGTCCCTGAGGGCAATCTCTAGGTTTTCCCAATCACATGGGCCTGCGGCCATGCGGTACAAACTCCCCAACCATCTCCAGCCACGGGAAACATTCCCACCACAGACAATAGTGTGCCAATAGTCCGCCACAGACTCTACCGGCTTCTGTTCCCATCTCCAGAACGCAGCTCGAGCCGTGAAGAGGGAGACAGTTGGCTGAAAATGCCCCCACAATGCTGCCAGGAGTTGCTTTACTGGAACCTCCTCTACCTTCCTCGGTGGCATTAGGGCCGGGTACCCGAGCATCGTGATGAGGTGGGCACGTTTCTTCCCCTTGTCTGTGATGTCGGCAACTGCCAGCATGCTCCAAAAGTGCATCTCAAACAATTCCCATTGCTCTGGATGCTTGATGTCGAAACTCGGTGGTGTCTTGATCCCGTGGGAAGCCATATCCCATCCTCGTAGCCAATTTGGTGTTCAGGGAATCAAGACAATGGAAGCAGCCGTACAAGACTTAACACATCTTTATTGCATGGCATACAATGGCAGTGATACAGCTCCTTTTATACAGTAACTATACATTTTGAATGTGGATACACAGTAGCCTATTGGCTACTATCAGTGTGACATCATCTGGACTCACGCCCTTCTTGTCCAGGTGTGTCCGTGGTGGGAATGTTTCCCGCGGCTGGAGATGGTTGGGGAGTTTGTACCATGTGAGCTGAATGCTCGCTGCTTCCCTCTCTGGTAGCAAGCTCATATTCTCATACCGATTGCTTAAGGATACATTCTTTCCTGAAGTAGTTACATTCATCTTAAAGGTATAATGCAGCAGTAAAACCCTGGGTTATGACGGTGGTCTGTTCCAACAACCTCCATTGTAACCAAAAATAATTGTAAACCGAAACATCAATAGGGATGCATTGAAAAATTTAAAAATGATCCTGAATTGATCATTGTAAACCAAATGCAAGCGCGGCGCCAAAATGGCCGCCGCGCCCTTTGCGGGCCCCCCCCCCCACAGGACAGAGAATCCGGGTAGTTAGGGGCGTGGCCAGCTCCCTTATAAAAGGGGTGGCCACGAGGCAGCCGAGCTGCCATTTTACCTCAGCGACGGAGCGGAGAAGTCTTTTCCCCTGTGTCTCCGTCGCTCTTTAGCTTACCGGGAAGCCTTTTGGTAGCGATTCTTCCTTTTCGGCTTCCCTTTGCTTCGGTGGAGATGCCTTCGAAGAAGAAGGCAGCTTGGAGTGCGGCTCGCGCTGTTAGGAGGCGCAACCCGGGTCGGAGGACCGCGGTGCCGCCTCCCCAGCAGCAGCCTTTGCAGGCCCCTGCCGGGACCGGCGGAATGGGGTCTATCGCCCCTTGGCCCGGAGCGGGCGAACAATTTGCGGGCGCGGTAGGGGCTCCGGCCCGCGGCCCGCGAGCGGTGGACACCGCTCCTGCACCCGCCCACCAGGTTGGGCCTGCTGCTCTTGGGTCGCAGCCTCTCCCGGGGCCCTCTAGCCTTGGGGGGTGGTGCGGCCCCCTGCCTTGGCAGGTTTCTCCACCGACCCTGCCGGGCTTCGGTGTTGGCCAATGGCCATATTCGGGTCCTGGGGTACAGCGACGTGTACCCACGCCTTGGACCGTGCGGGCCGGCCGGCCCTTGGCCCTGGGTCAACGTGGAAGCCTTACTGGCCCGCCTGGCGGCCCTTGAAGCGTCGTTGGCTCGGGCCAGTCAGGCGGGGGCCCTCCCTTTGGGGTTCCTTTTGAGGCGCTGCCGGCAGGAGGACAACAGCCGACAGGGAGGGTTGAGCTGCTGCAGGCGCGTGGCGCGGTTTCGCCCACTGCCTCGCAGCTCCCCAGCCAGCAGCCAGGTGCGGGTCAGGCCCCGGTGATGAGCTCTACGTCGGTCGTGAGCTCCGACGCCCCCAGTGGGCCGGAACCCCCGGTGGGGGCGGCCCGCGGGGGTGCAGCATGTGAGTATACGGTGTAAGCAAGTACATCCACACACATTCCCAATATGGGGGGGGGCTTTTCAATGGCCTTGGCCTCGCGCGGGTGGTGCGGCGGTGTACCCGCTGACGCCTCACCCGGCGATGACAGCTGACACCCAGGGCCCCGTGGTGGGGGGGTGTTCCCTACCCTGAGGGGAATGTTTTGGGTGGCCGGGTTGGTCCAAGCCCCTATTCCTTGCCGCTGAGTGACCGCTTGGCACAGGCCGCCAGAGAGTAAATTTGGCGGGGGGAGTGCGTGGATATCTTCGCGCTCCTAAACAAGGTGCCCATCAAGGAGAGAGGGAGGGGCAGAATGAGAAGGATAGTGGCAGGCACGTTGTCTTAAGCCACCAAGTATGTGGGCCAAATGGTTGCCGGCCTGCATCATATGCATGGCGGTGTACCTTAGGGCCCGGCCGGATCTGGCAATTCCGATGGTCCAGTATTTGGACAATGTCCACCGGGCGATGGTTTACTTTCCGGGCCCAGCGTGGTTGGCTTGTGACGAGGAATGCCGTAGGCGGAATTCCCTGCACCCCGAGATTAGGCGGGATTAGCCAGGCCAGAGGCTGCGGCTTTTGTACGTGACGCCCACGCGCCCTGCGCCCGGGGAGATATACCATTGTGGGCATGCGGTTCAGCAGGCGGCCCCAGCATAGGTCACCTGCCAGGGGGCGGGGCGGGGGGTTCCAGCCCGCCTGCTGTGCTGGACTTTCTTGTCCAATGGCTCCTCTGAGGGGAAGACTTGCAATACAGACAGAAGTATCCCAACTGTGTTGGCCCCCATGCGGCCTCTGCCTGTCCCAGGCCTAGAAGGATGCGGGGCAGAGGGTGGGGCAGACAGGGGGCTGGCAAGACTGCCGCAGATGGATCTAGTTCAACGAAGGGCTCCCTCCCCAGTTAAGGTGGACATGTTGGTACCCGAAGGGAGAGGATGCGGGTTCTCTCCTTCAGGGTTCTAGGCAGGGGTTCCGGATCCCTTTCATGGGTAATAGGTCCCCTCAGGATGCCCCCAATCTTTTATCCCTTAAGGGGAGGGAGGAGGTGGCTGCTGCTAGCTTTGACAATAGGGTCTATGCGGGCAGGGTCGCTGGCCCTGTCCCTGCACCCCGTCCCGGGGAGCATATTATGTCAATGATGCCATGCCTTTTGGCTATTCCATTGGGGCTCGGTATTCGAGCGTTTCACCACTTTCCTAGATTGCGCTTTTGTCCGCAGGTCAGGGTCCCGGTCTGTAGCCCATTCCCTGGATGGTTTTATTCGGGGCTGAACGGGGCTGGGACACGTACACACGTCTCCTCAACACATTTCAGACGCTAATGGAGGAACTGGGTGTCCCTTTAGCGCCCGAAAAGACCGAGGGCCCGTCTCCACTGCTAGTATTCCTGGGGTGGAGAGTAACACGGTAGCGCAGGATTCTAGGTTGCAGTGGGATAAGGTCCCAAAGCTAGTGGCCCTTGTCTCGATCTGGCTGGCCGAGCGCATGGCATCACTGAGGGAACTTTTGGTGCTAAGTGGTCACCCCAGTTTAGCTGGCAGGGTCGTAGCACCGGGCAGGGTATTTGCTCTGCACTGGTGCGATGCCTTGGCGGGATTCTCCAGGCCCCACCACAGGCTCAGATTTACCCGGGGTATCGGGGCAGACGTGCTTGTCTGGCCATAGATCCAGAGGTGGTTCACCGGGGTGTCATTTTGGGGTCTGATCTCCTGGCTCCCCCTTGCTTTCAGATGCAGTCCGATGCCTCAGGATTCCTGGGTTTACGGGATGTACTTCAATTGAAAGTGGGCCTATGGTGGGTGGCCAACATACTGGGCAGGCAAGTGTCGCCTGCATGGTCTCACGTATCTGGAATGTTTCCCTTTCCTGGGTGCTTTGATGCTATGGGGCAAGGAGTGGGCCAACTCAGTTGTGCAATTTTGGCATGGCAACGCGGCTGTTGTCCGCATCGTCACTGCACAGATTTCCAAATCGCCCGGGGTTATGGGGCTAGTGTGTTGGTTTGTGTTATGTAACCTGTGCCTCAACGTTCCCTGCAGGGCCAGGCATGTCCCAAGGGTTGATAGCGATATTGCTGCTGCTTTGTCCCGCCTGCAGATCTCCCGGTTCCGTGCCTCGGCCCCCGGATGCGGAGGAATTTCCCTCGCCACTCCTGGACGAGAGATGGAACGTTGGCGAGGAGAGGTGAACTGGGCGATTGGCCTGTCACTAGCGCCATGCATGAGTAAGGCGTATCACCACGCATTTAGTTCCTTTAGAGTATTATGTACCCGATTCCGACTGCCAGGAACCTGGCCGATCCCAGTAGCCCATGTTCTGCGGTTCATGGTTTACCTGTATGCCTAGGGCCTTGCACCACGCACCATAGCATCTCAGCTGTCGGGTTGGCTTTTGTGGCCAAAGTGGGAGGTCGTGTGGACGGCACCAATGACTTCCGGGTGAGACATGTTTGGGAGGGGTGGGTGCGCATGCGCGGGCATTTCCCGGCCGACCGCCACCCCATTTAACAGGGGTTTTTACCCAGTTGGCCCGGGGCTGGCCTGGCCTCTGTTTTGATAGATGAGGCAGCCCACTTCATGCGGCTACAACGGTGGCCTTTTTGGAGCCCTCCGCATCGGCGAGCTTGAGATGCTGAGTAAGGCGGATGCAAGATTTTCCCAGGGTTTTTACCCAATTGGCCCGGGGCTGGCCTTGCCTCAGTTTCGATAAATGAGGCAGCCCACTTTATGCGGCTACAACGGTGGCCTTTTTGGAGCCCTCCGCATCGGCGAGCTTGAGATGCTGAGTAAGGCGGATGCAAGATTTTCCCAGGGTTTTACCCAATTGGCCCGGGGCTGGCCTGGCCTCTGTTTTGGAAATGAGGCAGCCCACTTCATGCGGCTACAACGGTGGCCTTTTTGGAGCGCTCCGCGACAGCGAGCTTGAGATGCTGTATAAGGCGGATGCAAGTTGTAGGGCACTGGAACTCGAGGATGTCTATGTTGCCAAAGACTGGGCCCAGTTGAGGACACGCTCCTCTAATACATATCAGCATGGCGTAGGCAGTGGTGTAGGACTGCTACGGTGTTCTTTGGCAGACATCTGTCCGGTTGGTGCCCTACAGGAGTTCCTGGCACTGCGTGGCATGCACCACGGCCCGTTTTTCTGTCACCAAGATGGGTCTCCCCTTACTAAATTTCAGTTTTGGAAGGTGACAGGGAGTGCCCTCACAGGTGCCCGTTATGGCACACATTCATTCCGTACTGGTGCAGCCTCTACAGCAGCTGCTTTTGGGTACTCTGGGGCTGGCATACGCAGCATGGGGAGGTGGGGCTCGCAATGTTTTCAGTTTTATGTGCGCCCACTTCCGCCATGAGTACCAATCCAGTCACCTTCCCGTCTTTTTCTCAATTTTCCTCAATTTTCTTACAGACCCTGGGTGTCGTATTACACCGGTGACAGTATGGCTGGTGGGCCACAGCTATGTGCACAGGGCAGCGCGTTACGCTGCGGCGACAGAGTGGGGACCCCGACTGGGACTGGGTGAACACGCCAGTCTCACATGGCATGGTAAGCCTGGGATGTTATGGCGGGAGCTGCGGCCTTTCCTTTTTTCTGGCCTGGGTGCTGACCCGCCTGACATTCTCATCATCCACCTGGGGGGCAATGATTTGGGCCAGGTCACCGGCTTATAGCTTAAGCATGCGATTTGCGAGGACCTCGCCTACTTGCATTATGTCTGGCCTGCCACAACCCTGGTTTTGCGGACATTGTCCCGCGCCATTACTATAGAGGGGGCGTTAACCTCCTGGCCCTTGACCGCGCTAGGCGCACGGTCAATAGGGCGGTGGCGCGGTTTCTTGCCGACAGGGCTTGGGGACGGGTCAGTCATCACCCCGATATTAGCCTACAAAATTATGACTTGTACGCAGGGGATGGGGTCCATCTGTCGCGAGGAGGTATGGACCTCCTGTTGGGTGATTGGCGAGCAGGCCTGTTGACCGAGCTGACGGTTTGGGGGGGGGCGTCAGGTCTTCTTTGAAGCCCCTCCGTGTGGCGGGTAGCACTGGTAAGGTAAACAGTATGACCCACAAGTATCCGGCAGGTTCGCAATTGACTGGACAACACTAGACAGGAATAAATTAGTTAAACGTTGTCCGGTCAACGACGAACCAGGCGATGGGGTGATGACGATTGCTAACCAGCATGCATCACCCCTGTGATTTCACGGATACGCGTCAGAGGGTGGGGTCATGAGTTAGTTATTGACTACGGTCAACAATTTGTTTGTTGTCAACAAACAAATTGATACAAATTGATACATTGTAACCAATTGCCGTTGGCAATTTTGGGGTGGTACCTTACCAGTGTTACTTCGGCCTGCTTGCCTTATGAATTATGATTGGTCGTTTTACCAATACAAATTTATAATTCGGACTAGGGCATTGAATCAATAAATGTGGCCCGATGCTGTTATCCACTTTCAATGTTGTCTGTGTCCGTTATTGGGGGGGTGCGCCTGCAATGCAAGCGCGGCGCCAAAATGGCCGCCGCACCCTTTGCGGCCCCCCCCCACAGGACAGAGAATCCGGGTAGTTAGGGGCGTGGCCAGCTCCCTTATAAAAGGGGTGGCCACGAGGCAGCCGAGCTGCCATTTTACCTCAGCGACGGAGCGGAGAAGTCTTTTCCCCTCCACCCCCTCCCTAGTTAACAGTGTGATATTTTGGTCGCTTCGGGGCCGGGTGGGAATTTTTGGCTGGGACCCATATTGGCTTCCGGGTCCTGGCTTTTTTGCCCATCCCACACTGTTGCTATGGTTTGATATAGGGGTCTTTCTGTGTTCCTAATGTTGACTTTGGTCACATTGGCGGGTAGCACTGGTAAGGTAAACAGTATGACCCACAAGTATCCGGCAGGTTCGCAATTGACTGGACAACACTAGACAGGAATAAATTAGTTAAACGTTGTCTGGTCAACGACGAACCAGGCGATGGGGTGATGACGATTGCTAACCAGCATGCATCACCCCTGTGATTTCACGGATACGCGTCAGAGGGTGGGGTCATGAGTTAGTTATTGACTACGGTCAACAATTTGTTTGTTGTCAACAAACAAATTGATACAAATTGATACATTGTAACCAATTGCCGTTGGCAATTTTGGGGTGGTACCTTACCAGTGTTACTTCGGCCTGCTTGCCTTATGAATTATGATTGGTCGTTTTACCAATACAAATTTATAATTCGGACTAGGGCATTGAATCAATAAATGTGGCCCGATGCTGTTATCCACTTTCAATGTTGTCTGTGTCCGTTATTGGGGGGGGTGCGCCTGCAAAGAATACATTAAAAATTTGTAAACTGGGTCAGCATTTCTATAGGATTTGCTGTTGTAAACCGCAGCAAACTTAAACCGAGGCAGTTGTAACCCGGGGTTTTACTGCACAGTGGTACCTTGCTTAAAGAGCATAATATGTTCCACGGGATTGCTCTTTAAGCAAAACACCATTGTAAGTGACTAATTTGACTTCTGGCGGGTGGTGGTGGTGTTGTAAACCCCGATTTAGTTGTTAAGCAAGTTTTTGGTTGGTTGAGGTGATCATTCAGAGAAAATTTTGCCCTTTAAGTGAGTTAGTCTCTAAGCAAGGCATTATTTATGTGCGGTTTTACTTTACATGAAAGAAACATGCACATATTTCTTCTGTTTGTTTGGACTCTATATGATGAGACATTGGATCTCAGCCTACAAACTTCTAAGGAATGTTGTTTTTCCAAAGTCATGCAGCTGATTTTATAATCAGAGCAGCAATGCCAAATGGTATTAAATTGGGTTATGTATAACCGATAACAAACATATGATTCTTATTATGTCTTATTATGGAAACAACATACAATCTCTGTGCTCGGAATTCTTGCACAAACTGTAACTAAGTGATAGAAGATTTAGGATGCATAACAGAATATCCAATGTTCAGTCTGAATTCCAGTGAAATAAGGAAGTAAGAGATGATGGTAAAAATCTTCAAGAGGGTCCAACTATAGATATCAATGTTTAAGGCAAAGGCAAAAATGCAGAACCTCTTTTATCTCAGCAGCCAAGTATAATTTGGCTACCATCCATAACTAAATCATAAAAAGCTTTATAGATAATTACCAGCATGTTGAACTTTGCACAGAATGCTTCAGGTAGCCAATGTAAACTAACAAGACTGGAGTGATATAACCATTACCCCCAATCAGTCTGACATTTGCACCCACTGCAGCTTCCATATCAGCCTTTAAAAAAAGAAATAATAAAGTTAAACAAAAGGCTAGTATAGCAAAATATTTCTTGCTTTATCCTATATGGCTCTGTGAATGACAGGACATCACAACAGTTGGTATGATTAGAGGAACTTTTTCCCCATCATCTAATGTAGTGGCTATTTAAGTGGCCAATAATTGGTGAGGAACAGGGACTTGTGATTCTGCTGAAGTCATATGTAAATGCAAGTGCAGTATTCAAATTCTAAGTCTTTAAGTTAACCTCAATGAATTCTACTGTCACCTCAATGGAAGAAATGCCAGTCTTACTCAATTATGTTTTTTTCCTGTCACATCAACCAACCAACCAATCTACCTATCTATCATTTCTGTCATTTAGTAGCCATTGGTCTGATTTAGTAGGACTCATATCAAAATATCTTATTTGTCAAGCTTTCAATAAGGCTTTTATCTGCCCCTTCCTAAATTTAAACCACCTCTAGCTAATGAAATTAGTTCTTCTGAAATCAATGGTGCTTAAGTCATTACTAACATGTGGTATTGACTTCAGCGATGCATGAGTACAATTATCTTAGTCTGGATCCAACCCAGCATTTGTAGCAAAATCAGAATAACTCACATTATTAGATTTTATTATTAGCATGATAATGTGCCTATTTAGCTAAATCACATTTGTGTTGAAATAGCCATTCCTTTGCTTCATGAGAGGCAGAACTCACAAACGGTATTTCATTTATGTGATATAAAAACAGTAAAGAGAATTAGGGTTTATCTACATGTGGGAATGTATCTGGATTCTGTCAGGCTGTCTCTGACACATTTTGTAAACTAAGGCCTCTTTGCTTGCATGAGAGACAACGCTCCTTATCTCTCCTTATTTGGGTTCTGACATTCTGATTGATTATGTAGCTTAAGTTTCGTTTCTGTTATACTCTGCTTGAATAAAGAGAAGCCATTAGTATCCTTTGTTCAGCCAAGACTGCAGTCTGCTTTCTGTCTCTCTCTGTTCTTTCCTTACTCTGAGCCTAATGAAGCTGGACTTTGTGGACTCTTAAGTTTCTATCTTAAAAGATCTGATGATATAAACTGCTGCTTCATGAGACTGATTGAGAAGAGATCTTTACATGAATCGAACTCCGACATCTACAATGTTAAAAACTACATCTTCATTGGTTTGGGACTGATTAAAGCATACAACCAATCTCAAAGTATTTTTGGCTGACAATAAGTTTATTAATTTTAATTTAATTAAATATTCACATTTATACACCTAGCCCTGGGGTCATTTATTTTAGTGCTATGCCACAGCATTTTTTAATAAAAAATATAAGCAATGGTAGCAGAGATGGCAGTGGCAGGCTCCCCCCCCCCCCAATCAGCTCGAACTCAAGGTGATCTGTGCAACAGCAGAGACTTCACCAATAATCTTCACTGCCTCTGCTCCCATTGGTGGAGATGTGCTCCAGTTGATCAATAGAGACCAGTCCTAGTTGATTGGTGGCTTCTCCACTTCCAGTGCAGATCCCCACCACTGATCCCTACCACAGGTCAACAGTGTCCAGTCTCAACTGATCACCTGTGGCCTGTCTCCATTGTCACCACAGATCGCAGATGCCCATCAACAGCAACAGGATGCAGATGATGGTCAGAGACAAGCCCTAGACTATTATAGAAATGCACGCCAACTCAAACACCATGTGACCTGAAACTGGAGTTTTTAAAAAACCTATTTTGGTACTTTGAGCCACTGTAACTGCACCCTTAATCTGTTTTGCAACAGTATGGCCACTGTGGGGGTGAATATGAATATGGCCACCGGAGTTTACTACAACCAGACATGCTGTCACCCACTTTTGGAAGTCATGTAATATTTTTGAAATGTTGTTAAGCATCTTAAATTTAAACTTGTTGAGTTACGATTGTCATGTTATCAAAGTCTACACTCCTGCAGATGCATAAGGGATCACAGACCATGGTTGCAGGAATGGAAGCCAACTTTGGCTTTTTTCCTCTTGACTGCCCTCCACAAAGCTACTTTAGATGTAGTCATCCTCTTCATATCTAAATATAAGAGCACAGGGAGGCAACAGAATAGAAAGGGAATCGCTTCCTTCTGGTTCTTCTGATAAAAGCATGGAAAATATTCAGTAGATTTCCCCTTCAGAGAATATCACATCGAAGCACTTCCCATAAGAAACCTAAAACCTCAAAAAATGGTATTATGATTATTACTGGCTGCTGTTGCTACTACTATGAGCCTTTTGCTCTGGTAAAAAAATGCAAAGTCAACAGAGAAACACAGATTTGTATGAACTCTTTCAAGAATCAGCTACTCCCTTTAGTTGTTAGTCAAAAGGAACTACCAAGTGAATTGAATGAGGTCTCAGACTCTGTGGTGTTCCAGTCTGACTAATGATGAAGCACTTCATTCTTCCAGACTCTGCTGCATTGAACTTCACTTCACTTTTGTCAATGGCAGTTCCTTTTCACTGAGTGATTTCAAGATCTGGTTGAGAGAAGAAACAGGGAAGCCAACTGAGTCAGTGAAAAAACGCAAGGGACTTCTGAAGTTGCAGTCTAAAGAGAGCAGAGAATTTCATGCCAAATTTAAGAATACAAACAGAATACAAGCAGTTGTTAGCCATTTGTGGAATAGCAAATGTTTCCTGACCAAACAAACAGCAGGCTAAGCAAATTAATGACAGAAGAAAAGCAGGGGAAATGGGATGCCCCATGTGAAGATACACATTTTAGACTCTTCCTCACTTTGTAGTTATAGCACATCAAGACAACAACATCTGCTACTTGGCATTCATCAGACCACCTAGGTTGTGGGAGGGGGCCAAGTTCATGAAGCTGGGGGGAGAGAGAGGGGGGGGAGAAAACAGAATTAATGCAATCCCACTAAATGCCATGACCTCTATTATCACCCTCCAAGTTACTTACACCCACTCCTCAATTTCAAGTGTAGCATTCACAGAAAAAGTATGGCAAAAGGGGCAGGTGACACAGGCAAGCAAGAACAGAAGTAAATTGCCGATCAGATGGTAATTTGCAACAGCTAAGTACCTTCTAGGGCTCATGAAATAAACCATTCTGAAGTGGCAAGAACATTTATATGAACCAGGGAATAGCACTGCATGTGGCATTTCAATGCCTACAAAACCCTTAATGTCAGGGAATGAATACTGTGACAAACAAGCAAATGCCATTTATTGTATAACTCTCTGTCCCATTCAAGCTTAGATGAGAAGGGTGATGCCAGAGAAGATGAGAAAGAATCCATTTGCGACTAATCTCATATAATACGAGGGAATGGAAATTTAGGAATAGGAAAAAAGCCATCGCCTCAGGCATACATGCTGCTTTTAGTTTTCTGGCATATTGTGCATGTTTTTTTTTAATTCAAGGAATTTACTTCTTTCTTTATTGGTCAATGGTACATTGGCCTGGATTCCTACAAATTACAGCAAAGTGGGTTTGAAATAAAGCTGGATATCATCCTGGTGTCATTTTGTGGGAAAGGGTTTGTTCTTTGAGTTGCTGCTACATTAAATAATTTTAAACTTTTCACAATTTGATTTCCTGCGGCTGCATTAATTGCTGTCTGTCAATCAATGCCTCGTCATAGTTTAGGTGAGGGGTCAACAAACATGGCTCTCCAGATGTTCTTCAACTTCAATTCCCAGAAGCCATGATTAGCAGGTGTAATGACTTGGGCTTCTGGCAACACATTAACATAAGTTATATCATTGTCTGCCATTTATTAATGAAGAAGGCTTAAATATCTGTTATTAAAAATTGGCATTCACCTTTGGGGTTCTTTATAAAAGGAGGAACAATCTATTACAGTGATGATGAACCTACGGCATGTGTGTCAGAGTTGGCACTCAGAGCCCTCTCTGTGGGCACCCATGCAGTCACCTGTGCTGATCTACCCCAGTGGGCATGATCGCCACACAGTGGCACTACACAGAGAGTCTATTCAAGGAGAGTCCAAATAGCAAAGTCCAAAGAGCAAGCCGAGGTCTGGTTACTGGTAATTCAGCAGCATCTAGTCCAAAGAATGTCCCGGGGCATTGTCAGGGTTGCCAGAGATGTCAGGGTCACAGCAGGCAGATCAAATCCTAGGCAGGCAATCTCAACAGGTTTCTGAAGACAAGCAGGGCATCTGTCTTTGCATTGAAGAACTGTACCGATGCTGGCTGGTATGCTGCAACGAGCTTGCTTAAAAGCCTCCCAGCTAATCACTATCATCTGGAAGCCTTCCCTGGTAACTAGTTCTAGCGTACTAGCATTGCATGCATTTCTGAATCTTTCCCTGACTGAGGGCTGATAACTGTCAGAGTCAGACTTCTTATCTAACAGGTCATCTGCCTGGGGAAAGAGAGTTCAGCCAGAAGCAGGCTGAGATTCCTGGTTCAGGACATTCTCAGGTTCGAGTGCAGGCAGAACTGGGCTTGGCATAGGACAGTGGTGGTGAACCTTTTAGAGACCAAGTGCCCAAACTGCAACCCAGAACCCACTTATTTATTGCAATGTGTCAACACGGTAACAGGGGAGGGAGGAAACTCTCTCATTGGGCTACTGGGTAGAGGGACAGGGCAAACTCTGTGCTGGGAGATGGAGAAAGTGGTCCCATTGGGCTGCTGGGCAGAGGGGTATGTCAAGCTCTGTGCTGGCACAACCACATGGGTGCCCAAAGAGAGGGCTATGAGTGCCACCTCTGGCACACATGCTATAGGTTCGCCACCACTGACATAGGAAGTGCCTCCTGATCCAGGTCATCTTTGGAGTCTGATGAGGCTTGGATCATAACATCACCCCAGCAAAGAGTTCATCCCACCCCACTGCCCAGCAGCCCAATGGTAGTGCTTCCTTCCTCCCCCAGCACAGAGTTCACCCACCCCTCTGCCCAGCAGCCCAATGGGTGTGTTTTTTCCTCCCCTGTTGCTATGTTGGCACTTTGTGATAAAGAAGTGGGTTTGGGGCTGCAGTTTGAGCACTCGGTCTCTAAAAGGTTCACCATCACTGATCTATTCATAGCAGTATCTGGATGGAAGATATTTCAACAGGTTTCAAGCTGAAGCAATTTGAGATCCCAACAACTAGAAACCATGTAGATCAGTTCTTCACAACCTGATCAGCCAATGTGCTGACTTAGGCTTCTGGGAATTGAATTCCCCCTGTGGGGCGTGAGTCCCACATTGAGAACCACTGCTATAGATGAAAGATCTGTGTGAACTAAGGGAGGTGCCTCTTTACTGCTACAACTTATTCTTACAGTAGCCTCTTCCTACAGTTCATGAATGACTTCATTGCAAGATTTGAAAAGCGGAGGTCAGATTTTGGATGCTGTCTGACTTAAATTGTGAAGAAAACTTAGGCAGACTCCTCCCTAACGCTATGATAACAGAAATTAAACAGGTTTTAAAATAGCTTCACCATTAATTGATAGAGATGCCATACAGATAAGCCTGGAGTGGCACACAACACACATTGCAACTCTTCTAGCACAAGAAATGTTGTGCATGTGGATTTACATTGAGATCAAGCTGTGAGTTTAAAATAACAGGTATATGTTTTAAATTCCAAAAATTTTACAAAACATTTTCTTGGATCTATCAGTCTACTGAAGTGCTTGCCTCCATGAATAGACTCTTCTCTTTTTCATAACCATAACCCTTCCAGGTCCCACAGCTTTTTAATCACAACACTGCAAATTCACACTTTAATCACAGTCCTTTTATCAATATTTTACATGATTTCAGCCAACCGCTGATACCAATAAAACTAACTCTCATCTGTGAATATTTTAGTCATCACTGTCTGGCAGTGGCTTTCTTTTAAAAATTATTTTGAAACAGAGTGTTCTTTTCTACCCCATAACATATTATACAAAAACTTTTTAAAGTATATGCTAGCTATGGACAGTTTTGAAATTTGCTTGGTTCACATGGTTTTTGCTCTTTGAAATAAATGTATGAACAAAATCTCAGTCATTGTTGAAAATTCACACTTCCTTACATTTTGAAATAATATTTTTTAATTTTAAAAAATGTCCAGACATATATTTAATAGAACCTGTGCATTAAGATTCAAGTAGAAATGAACATAAACATTAAAAGTACATGATAATAGGAACATTGCTTGCAAAAAAAAATGAGTATATGAGGTAAAACTGCACACAATTAAAAACATACAAACCCATTTTCATGTGAACATTATTTTTAAAGAACAACCATGTCCCCCAATTTTGGTATCTGCCAACTTAAAATTGGGGAAAATTCTCCATTTCAGATGAATTAATTTTTGCATTAGGAAATTGTGAAGGAATTGAAAATGACTGTCCTTCACCTGACTCCTCTAACATTTCTATTATTCTGCCTAATTCCCCTTCCCACCCTTATTCCATCATAAAGGTTACTTCTGACAATCTTGTTGGTTTGGGAAATGATTTTGTGAAATAATGAGGAGGGCTAATTTTTTAAGGACCTCAAATGTGTTAATTTTTGACATGGATAAAATTCAGATGTAACCTTCACTGTAAAATAGATCAGCTCTGGATATTATTGGCACCTTAGTTCAGGAAATGGGTACACAGAAAGAGCCTCCTTGAAGATTGTCGTATTTTTGTATGACAATCAAGTGAACAATGGCCACATTGTGTCAGTTAATCTTTCTCACAGGCAAAAGGAACTACAGAATGAATTCACCAAAAGGTGGCTTCTTTTTGGTAATTTCACAACTGGCCAAGACACAGAAGAAGAAGAAGAAGACGAAGTAGTAGTAGTAGTAGTTGTTGTTCAGAACAAAATTGAGGAATTTGATCCCTGCAAATACTTATATAAAGTTACCTGATGCATACCTGGTAAGTGTACCAGGTATGCATCTGGTAACTTTATATAAGGATTTGCAGGGATCAAATTTGAGTGAACAAGTTTCATTGAAACTGAAACTGATTATGATTTTACCCCTAATTTCTTCATTTTTCCCCATTTCTCAACACTCTTGACAGTCAAAGGAACTTCTAAGTACCTCCTATATTCTATTTTGCCAGTTGCAGTTTTCCTAAATTTTATAGTTCTGGAATTGTAGGGAAAATGGAGTGTCTAATGGGAACTATTTGTGAACAGCACAAAACAGACTTCCCTAATGTTGTGTCCTCTAGATGTTCCCAATTATCTTCAGTCATGGGCTGGATTGGCTTGGTTGGTGGAAGATTCAGTCTAAAACTTCAAAAAGTCAACCAAATTGAGAAGACTGGTCTGTGAAATGTTATGAAACCTTGTATGTTTTTGGCTACTTAACTGACCTTTTTTAACCTACAGATTGTTCAGCCTCAAATCATGTATATTATGAGTTGATACTATTGTGTGTAAGCGTCCTCATTCTTATATACTGGCCACAGGTTCCCTGCCCCCATTGCTCCATTTTTCTGTTTATTGTTTCTACATAGTCAGCAGATAAGCTAATAGTCAATTTTTAATCAATGATTGTAAACAATTCCTTCATATGTTTAACAGTCTCACATATTTTGTAATATATCCGATGTTGCTTAATTTAAGCTGTAGTCTATGGTGGGTAGCTGTTGCGGCCCTGGACTCTGAGTCAGAGGATGAATTCTGGCAGCCGGTGCCTCAGCCCACTACCTCTCCCTGATGTAGTTGATCCAAAAATCACAGAAGCAGAGCCAGAAATCTCTGATGACAGCAATGAAGCTGAGGTAAGCACATCAGAGCATTGTAGTTTACAGCTGCAAAATCATCTCCAGGTGCAGAGGTGAGGGCTTGTTTGCAGAGAGCACTCCCACCTGCTTAGCCTTGAGCTGGAGTGCTCTTAATAATACACTCTAGCTTTGTTGGAACAACATTTGTGTTTCCTGATGTTGCAACACTCTGACCCATAATACCTGCCTACATGATCACCTTGGACCATCTGCCTGGAATCTGACTACACTCTTGAATCTCCCTCTGGACTCTGTTTAGCCAATGATGAGCAACCGAACTTGGCTCTCCTTGACCAATGTTTCTGCTTCTTCTTCTTGTTGTTGTTGTTCAGTCGCACAGTCGATTCCGACCCTTTGCGACCCTATGGACCATCGTTCTCCAGGCGCCTCTGTCCTCCACCATCCCCCTCAGTCCTCCCAGCTCTGTGCCCATTGTGTCTACAATACCATCTATCCATCTCATCCTTGGCCTCCCCCTTCTTCTTTTGCCCTCCACCTTTCCCAACATCACGGCCTTCTCAAGTGAATCCTCCCTTCTCATTTGATGCCCAAAGTACTTTAGCCTCATCTTTACTATTTGACCTTCCAATGAGCAGTCAGTGTTGATTTCTTCTAAGATTGACCTATTTGTTCTCCTCGCTGTCCAAGGTACCCTCAAAACTCTCCTCCAACACCACATTTCAAAGGCATCTATTCTTCTGCGTTCAGCTTTCCTAATTGTCCAGCTCTCACATCCGTACATTACCACTGGGAATACCATTGCTTCGACTATTCTAATTTTTGTTTTCAAGGTGATGTCTCTGCTTTTCACTATGTTCCCCAGGTTTCTCATGGCTTGTCTCCCTAGAATCAGCCGCCTCTTTATTTCATGGCTGCAATCTCCATCTGCAGTGATCTTAGATCCTAAGAACGTAAAATCTGTCACTGCTTCTACTTCTTCCCCGTCTATTTTCCAGGAACTGATCGGGCCTGTTGCCATGATCTTGGTTTTCTTGATATTGAGTCTCAAGCCAGCTTTTGCACTCTCTTCCTTCAAACCGATCAGGAGATTCTTTAGGTCTTCCTCACTTTCTGCCATTAGGGTGGTGTCGTCTGCATATCTCAGATTGTTGATGTTTCTCCCAGCAATTTTGATCCCATATTGTGATTCCTCCATCCCTGCATTGCGCATTATGTGCTCTGTGTATAAGTTGAATAAGCAGGGTGACAGAATGCAGCCTTGCCTTACTCCTTTTCCTATTCCAAACCACTCTGTCATTCCGTGTTCTGTCCTAACTGTTGCTTCTTGGTTCATGTACAGATTTCTCAGGAGGCATATGAGGTGCTCTGGTATTCCCATCTCTTTAATCACTTGCCACATCTTGTTGTGATCCACACAATCAAATGCCTTAGTGTAGTCAATAAAGCAAAAATAAACTTGTTTCTGGTATTCCTTTGTTTTCTCCATGATCCAACGTATGTTGGCAATGTGGTCTCTAGTCCCCCTGCCTCTTCTGAAACCAGCCTGCACCTCTGGTAATTCTCTTTCCACATGCTGCTGAAGTCTATCCTGTATTATCTTGAGCATCACCTTGCTGGCGTGTGGGATGAGCGCAATTGTTCGATAATTTGAACATTCTTTGGCATTGCCCTTTTTTGGGATTGGAACATATACTGATCTTTTCCAGTCCTGTGGCCACTGTTTTGTTTTCCAAATCTGCTGGCATATTGAATGCAGTAATTTGATGCCATCATCTTTTAGAGCTTTGAAAAATTCAACTGGGATACCATCATCTCCACTAGCTTTGTTGTTTGCAGTGCTCTTTAGGGCCTTTCTGACTTCACTCTCCAGGATGTCTGGCTCAGGTTCAATTTCTTCATCATTGTGACTATCAGGAGTGTTGAGTTCCTTTTTGTAGAGTTCCTCTGTGTACTCTTTCCATCTTTTCTTAATCTCTTCTGCATCAGCTAGCTCCTTTCCGTCTTTGTCCCTTATCATGTTCATTTTTGCTTTAAATGTTCCCTTGATTTCCCGGATTTTTTTGAAAAGATCTCTGGTTCTGCCTCTTTTGTTGTTTTCTTCCATTTCTTTGCACTGTTCTTTTAGATAGTTTTCCTTATCTCTCCTTGCTTTTCTTTGAAATTCTGTGTTCAAATGATTGTATTTTTTCCTTTCTCCTTTGACTTTTGCGTTCCTTCTTTCCTCTGCTATTTTAAGAGCCTCATCAGACAACCACTTTGCTTTCTTACTCTTCTTTTCTTTTGGTATGGTTTTCTTTGCTGCTTCCTGCATGATGTCCCTCATCTCTGTCCATAATTCTTCTGGCACTCTATCTATTGAGTCTAAGCCATTGAATCTGTTCATCACCTCCACCGTGTATTCTTTAGGGATGCTGTCTAGGTGATATCTGTCTGGTCTCTTTGTTTTCCCTATTTTCTTTAGTCTAAGCCTGAATTTTGCAATCAGTAGGTTGTGATCTGAGCCACAATCTGCTCCAGGTCTTGTTTTTGCTGACTGTATGGAGGTTCTCCATCTTTGGCTGCAGAGTATGTAGTCAATCTGGTTTCGGTGTTGGCCATCTGGTGATGTCCATGTGTAAAGTCGCCTCTTGTGTTGCTGGAAGAGGGTGTTTGCTATGACCAGTGCGTTCTCTTGGCAGAACTCTATCAATCTTTGCCCTGCTTCATTCTATGTTCCAAGACCGAACCTGCCTGTTATTCCCTCCACTTTTTGATTGCCTACTTTGGCATTCCAGTCTCCTAGAATAATTTGAACATCATTTTTTGGTGTTTGTTCTATGAGGTGTTGTAAGTCCTCATAGAACTGGTCCACTGTGGCTTCATCTGCACCCGTGGTTGGTGCGTATATTTGGATCACAGTAACATTGAAGGGTTTGCCCTGAATTCTTACTGACATCATTCTGTCATTTTTGAGGTTGTATCCCATTACTGCTCTTCTCACTCTTTTATTGACAATTATGGCTACTCCATGTCTTCTAAGGTTTTCTTGTCCACAGTAGTAGATGTGATGGTTTCCAGAGCTGAATTCGCCCATCCCTGTCCATTTGAGCTCACTGATGCCCAAGATGTCAATGCTTATTCTTTCCATCTCATTTTTTACCACTTCCAGTTTACCTTGGTTCATTGATCTCACATTCCATGTCCCTATACAGTATTGCTCCTTACAACATTGCATTTCCCCTCCCCCTTTCCTGTCCCTCCCCTTTCTCCCCTCTGAGGTGTTAAGCATCCTGTATCACCTAGCCTGCCCTTTTGTTTTGTCTTTTGTTTTGGTCCATAGGGTTCTCTTGGCAAGCTTTGTGGCGTGGTTTGCCGGTTTCTACGCCATTTTTTTCCTCGCATCATACATCATATCACAGTTTTAAAAGTTTAAAACAGTTTACACAACATATTATCATGCATAATTATCACACTCTAAAACACAGTCTCTATGTTAATTGCTATATTAAGTCAGTATGAAGTCTCTATGTCAGTCGCTATATTAATTCTGCTTCTACCTCAGGACAATTGTGAGACTTTGCCTCTTCCTCCCTCCCGCTCCTAGATCGGGAATCCTTGCTCATTATCACACATGCTCTAGTTACCTCCAGACTTGACTATTGCAATGTGCTCTACATGTGGCTGCCCTTGATGAACATTCGGAGGCTGCAACTGGTCCAGAATGCAGCTGCTCGGGTGGTGATGGGGTGAGGGTGGGATGCCCATGCCTCACCACTGCTTCAGGAGCTGTACTGGTTGCCATTGTGCCTCCGGGTGCAATTCAAGGTGCTGGTAATTACCCCAAGAACATCTGCCCGTCCCACCATAGCAGACCAGAGAGGCTCTCTAATTGTTCCATCTGCTAGAGAGGCACATTTCTCTAGCACCAGAAAGAGGGCCTTCTCAGTGTCTGCTCTGGCCCTATGGAACCTCCTGCCAATTGATTTGCATCTCCAGACAGAGTTGCTGCCCTTCAGGAAAGGGTTAAAAACCTGGCTGGCAGGGCAGGTGTGGGGCACCAGCAATGTGGTAACCCTGGCCTGCTGGCTAATTTAGTAGAATTCTCTCTCTCTTTTATTTTTTAAAAAACTTTTGTCAGTAGTTTTTAATGGGTTTTATTGTTTTTTAAACTGTTTGGTTTATTTTCTGTGAGCCACCCAGAGTCTTCAGAGTTGGGCAGTGATAAAAATTAGAAAATAAAAATAAAATAAAAATGTGAAGTAATCATTAGGCTAGCCTGCTCTGCTTTGCAGGGGAGGGGCACACACAGTAGCTGATTGTTACTTCATATGATGTCCACTGTATGAAGGACAACCTGCTCACAGCAAAAAAATGCAGCTGGTGTGAAAAGCTCCTACAGTGAGAATCACATGTCTTTCACTCCTTGAGGAATACTCTCTCCTAATAATGGGTTATACACTGATGACTAAATCCCTAACAAAGAATGCCCATTTGAACTTGGAACAGAAAAGTACTACACTATTACTGAGCATAACCCATTAAAACTTATATTTAATGAACAAGAAACAACACTTTTTTTGTTTATTCATAACAAGTTATATGTTACTTTTGAAGATAAAGAAACATTTTGATTATATATAATATCAGCTATGTACTTTAGCACTGATAGGAAACTTTAGCAATCAGAAAGAGATAAAAAGGCTTCAGAGAGTTTAATCACGTACTTCAAAGTAGACGTAAGAACATATATTTCAGAAATGAAGATAAAATATGAATGTTTAATTTATCATCTTTCTTATCACAAGTGTTTCTGATTCCAATGCTAATAACCTAGGTGATTCTGACAGCTAGCAGTGTATGCCTTAAAATAATTCTGAACAAACTTTTGTTGCAAAGAAAAACTGCTAATTAGCTTTTCTCCCCCCCCCCCTCCCCAAAATGATTGAATGCAGGTTTAGTGTTACCCAAGCAAAGGTCAACATGTATTCACAGAATTGTGGTGCTATGATGAATGAAGTCTATTCAGCCAAACAATATATGGGCAATATTATGATTATGAATATAATGATCATCATTATCATCATTATCATCATCATTATTGTTTACAAGCCACAGCAAACAAGATAACAATGCTGGATTTTGTATCATAAATCATTAGCCAAACACTTCACAAGCGTCTAGGACTATTGGATGTATTGGTGAATTATGCGGGCAGATCCCAGTAAGGTTCTGTCATTATTATTATTATTATTATTATTATTATTATTATTATTATTATTATTATTATTATTATTATTATTATTATTATTATTAAACATGTAGGCTGCCCTCCTCACCGGAGCGGCTCAAAGCGGCTAACATACCATGTGGCAACATATATTACAGTATTACAATATCAAATATAAATACAACATAATATAAATATAACAACATAATGTAATACAATCAATACAGTCAATAAATCTAAAATAAAAATGAAAATCCAGTCCAGTCCAGTGGGTCTTTATTCCTTCACAACCAGGAAAGGGCTGGCCCCGGAACAGCTGTGGTGGTGGCGGCAGAGGTCTTCAGGCAGCTGTGGGCCCAGCCTTTCTTATTCCTTCCCGCCCTGGGAATGGCTGGCCCTGGAACAGCTGTGGCTGTGGTGGTGGAGGTCTTTGGCCAGCCACAGGCCCAGCCTTATCCCTTCCCAGCCTGGGAAGAGCTGGTCCCAGAACAGCTGTGGCGGTGGTGGCAGTGGTCTTCGGCGAGCCATGGGCCGGGCCGTTCTTATCCCTTCCCAGCCTGGAAGGGATAACTTGCTTTTAACATATAACTTGTTTTTAACATCATATGAAATGTGCAGGTTTAGGATGTGCAGTAGCACCCAAATTTGGTTTTGTTTTTCAAATTCAAGATTCATAATTACAGCCCCCTGAATTTAGGGATTTTTTAAAAAATAATTTCCATTACAGTCAATACGAATACTACATAGTCATTATTTTTCCCATTTAAAAAACACAAACAGGTAACAAAATTTAACAGTGTCTTCTGACACTTTCCCAGTTATTGTGCCAAAAGAAAAAGAAGACTGCAGACCAACAGTTAGCAGTGTCTAGGTCAGTGATGGCGAACCGTGGGACTCCAGCTGCTCTTGAACTTCAACTCCTAGAAGCCCTAATCAGCAGGAGTGTTGTCTTGGACTTCTGGTAATTGAAGTCCAAGAACACTTGGAGTCCCAAGGTTCACCATCATGGGCCTAGGTATTTGGAACTGACTGCAAAGAATGTACTGCGTGAACCCTGAAGAGTGGAAAAGCCAAGAGGAAATACTATACCAGAAGCATTGGAAATGCAGACAGCGGGTTGCACCGGGGAGTGGGCAGGTACAATAAGCAGCAAGGGTGGATGATTGCAGCAGCAGATAGCCTATGCTGGTTGAAAACTGGGCAAACAGCATGGTGGTGCAAGACAGTTGAAAGAGTGAGCACTATCTCAGCATGGCAGTTAGAAGAATGAAAAAGGCAGAAGGAGAGGACAGCAGACAGAAGTGTGCCATACATAGTACTGTGAGCAGTGTGTGCCATTCACTCTTACTTAAAGGGGACTTCAGGGAAGCCCAACAATGTTGTCTTTGAAGAACGTAGGTTGACCTTAAGCAAAATGAGTTTTCCTTCAGAATTAGGTTCTAGATATGAACAAGGTGGAATAGCAATGACCCCTTGCCTAAGAGAAAATTCCTTCCTTGAGCA
Source organism: Bradypodion ventrale (assembly GCA_035047345.1). Taxonomy (NCBI): domain Eukaryota; kingdom Metazoa; phylum Chordata; class Lepidosauria; order Squamata; family Chamaeleonidae; genus Bradypodion; species Bradypodion ventrale. The sequence continues at coordinate 45,001,831 of JAWDJE010000005.1, forward strand.
CACTTGCTGTTGAGTAAGACAGCAGCTCCACTGCCACCTTAGCACACTTCCCAAACAGAATCCTTCTCAACCCAGTAAGACAAAGAATTGGTGTATTTTGCTTGAGGCTTCTGTTGTTGTTGTTCAGTCTCACAGTCGATTCCAACCCTTTGTGACCCTATGGACCATTGCCCACAAGGCACCTCTGTCCTCCACTATCCTCCTCAGCCCACCCAGCTCTGTGCCTGTTGTGTCCACAATACCATCTAGCCATCTCATCTTTGACTGCCCCTTCTTCTTTTACGGTCCACCATTCCCAGCATCAAGGCTTTTTCAAGAATCCGGACTGCCTTTCCGCCTGCCAGTTCGCTCCCCAGCCCAGTCGGGGCTCAGAGGAGCCAAGAAACACCTGGGAGCAGCTGGCGTGGCTTTAAAACGCCAGCACTGGGACTGCTACCCCCCAGGACTGCTTCTCCGCCTGCCGGTTCGCTCCCCAGCCTGGTCAAGGCTCAGAGGAGCCAAGAAACACCTGGGAGCAGCCAGTGTGGCTTTAAAATGCCAGCGCTGGGACTGCCCCCCCACCGGACTGCTTCTCCGCCTGCCGGTTCGCTCCCCAGCCCGGTCAAGGCTCAGAGGAGCCAAGAAACACCTGGGAGCAGCCAGCGTGGCTTTAAAACACCAGCGCTGGGACTGCCTCCCCCCCACCGGACTGCTTCTCTGCCTGCCGGTTCGCTCCTCAGCCCGGTCAGGGCTCAGAGGAGCCAAGAAACACCTGGGAGCAGTCGGCGTGGCTTTAAAATGCCAGCGCTGGGACTGCCCCCCCACCGGACTGCTTCTCCGCATGCCAGTTCGCTCCCCAGCCTGGTCAGGGCTCAGAGGAGCCAAGAAACACCTGGGAGTAGCCAGCGTGGCTTTAAAATGCCAGCACTGGGACTGCCCCCCCACCGGACTGCTTCTCTGCCTGCCGGTTCGCTCCCCAGCCCGGTCAGGGCTCAGAGGAGCCAAGAAACACCTGGGAGCAGCCAGCGTGGCTTTAAAATGCCAACACTGGGACTGCCCCCCCCCCACCGGACTGCTTCTCCGCCTGCCGGTTCACTCCCCAACCCGGTCAGGGCTCAGAGGAGCCAAGAAACACCTGGGAGCAGCTGGCATGGCTTTAAAACGCCAGCGCTGGGACTGCCCCCTCCACCGGACTGCTTCTCTGCCTGCCTGTTCGCTCCACAGCTGTTCCCGGGGCTGCCTCCCCCGCTCAGTCTGGAAGGGAAGAAGATACCGACGGGTTGTGGATAGCCGAAGACCTGCCACCACAGCTGTGCCTGGGCCGGGGTTGCCTTCCCTCCTATCAGGGACATTGATTTGGGCCCTGTGGAGCATAGAACATGGGCTCCGACAGGCACGTGGAGCCTTGGGTTCCATTCATGGTTGTCGGGCCCTGGTTTCCGCTCTCTGGACCCTATGGAATTGCGAGGGTGTTTTGTTCTGTTCTGTGGTCTAATTGTAATTACTCTATTATGGTATTTTATTATGTATAATTTTATCATATTTGATGTTTTGATATTTTGTTTAAAACCTTTACCTTTACCGTATAGTATTTTGGTGTATTTATTATGTATAATGCTATTATATTTTTGAATTGTATTTCTTGGACTTTTGGCATTTTATTGTCTATTTATTTATTTTGTATATTGATATGGGGATTAGTATATTGGTATGGATTGTATTTTGCTTATATACATGGTTTACTAATTTTGTATTGATTTGTAATTGTATACTATTGTGTTTTGTGTGTTTATATTGTTTTCTCTTGTTATATTGTATTTAATTTACTTGTTGTAAGCCGCCCTGAGTTGGCCCTGGCCAAATAGGGCAGGATATAAATTGAATAAATGAATAAAATGAATGAATGAATCCTCCCTTCTCATTTGATGTCCAAAGTACTTCATCTTCATCTTTATTATTTGACCATCTAATGAGCAGTCAGGGTTGATTTCTTCTAATATTGACCAATTTGTTCTCCTCACTGTATGTATCTATTTTTTCCATGTCCTTCCTCGAAGGTGGGGACTCTGGAGGATAGTCCCTCGCCTACTTGTCAAGACAGTGTCCTAGAAAGCTTGCCCTGTTGTTGCAGGGGTGAGAGACGTAGACTTCAGACAACAAATGCTGGGACTGATGTTCAGGATGCTATGAACATAGCTAGTTTCTTCCTGCTCTGTGGGCCCCCCCTCCCCCCGAGCTATCTTGACTATTAATGATTGCTGGTGCATGTGATGGAAAGTTGGTTGGAATTGCCTCCCCTCTTGCTGCTGCTTAATATGTATTGTTTGCTAGGTATTGCCTGGCTTATCTGAGAGTCACATATCTGTCCTATCTTGAACATCTCTCTCTCTCTCTCTCTCTCTCTCTCTCTCTCTCTCACACACACACACACACACACACACACACACACACACAATGTTCTGCTGCTTGCTGCTCTTCCATACTGTCAGTGCTAGGCCATCTATTTCCTTTCTTGCCTTTTCCTCTCCACTCACTGGATGCTGCTGCAGTGCGTATAGGTGTCATTCTGGAAGCTTCTCAAGCCCCTTCTTCTGCCATACCCATGTTTCATCCTGCACACAGATATTACCCAAAATAGGGGGGGAAACCCCAATTTCAATCTTCTGCAGTGGAGCTCAAACCATTCCAATGTGAAAATCTAGGAGTGAGAAAATTTACTTATTATATCCGACCAAAATGTTAGTTTCCTGCCAGGTGTAGGCCAGAGGAACCTTCACCTAATATATTTCCCTGGTGATATATAATGTACTAATCTGTGAATCTACTAATCCTAAATCTTATTCTTAACTATATTAAGTAATCAATATGCTGAGATATAGAAGATATCAAAATTTAATTGAGGGTTCAGAAAAGGACACGGAGAACATTGCTGGAGTGCAGGCTTTTATCTGAGTGTATCCTAACAGCAGGGTCCACTATGGCTTAGTGGTTAAGATACTGAGACTGATTACAAGAAGCTCACCAGGTTTGCAGTTCAAGACCCGAGTGTTGCATGACAGAATGAGTGCCCAGCATTTCTCTCAGCTCCTGCCAACCTAGCAATTTGAAAGCAAGAATTAGCAAGCAGATAAATATGAAATTCAGCTCTTTATTAGTGGGGTTTGAACACAGTTTGGATGGGGCAAAACTCAGACTTATATACACTATAAACAGTAACAGTAACAATAATACAACAAACCCATTGGCTAACAGAGTGTGCACATTTTCAATCCACTTATTTGCATAAGAATAGATACATGAGAAAAGATACATTCCGCTCTTATAAAGAGTAACAGTAACAATAATACAACAAGCCTATTAGCTAACAGAGTGTGCACATTTTTGATCCACTTATTTGCATAAGAATAGATATATGAGAAAAGATACATTCCGTTCCTGTCAGAAAACACAGTTAACATACATAACAGAAAGGTAACAATGTTCCATGCATTCCGGCATCTAGTTATGCCTGCCAAATGACCAAGAAAAAATCTGCAATCATGGACAGTGCTGGCTCTTTGGCTGTAAATGGAGATGAACACCACTCCCTAGAGTCAGATATGGCTGGCATTTGAGCAAGAGAGACCTTGACCTATCCCAACAGCAAATGCTATAGGAATTACTAAAAATCTATATGCCCATAGTTCAACTGGAAAGAATCAATGAGATTTAAAAGAAAATGTTATGGTGTCTTTGCTTGATTCTAGACCATGGGCTCTCAACCTTTTGAAACCGGGGGGCTGGGTCACACTCTCTCAGTCAGCTTCAATGGCTGGACAGCCATTTTGCCCTGCCTGCATGATTGGGGTGTCCATTTTGACCCAACAACTTCATAGGGGTAGCCATTTTGTTTCTCAAATGCCCTTGTAAGGGTGGGGGGCCACATGAAATGGTGCCATGGGTCAGATCCAGCCTGCAGGCCTTAGATTGGGAACCCCTGTTCTAGACTTCTTTGGTGTAGACAGAAATAATTTCCAGGTTTTGTTTTCATACCCTTCCTATGAAAAACCAAGGACAAATCCACTTCTGAAGACGCTGAATTCACTGTCCCTGCTAAACTTGATGGCAGACTGTCTGAGGGATTTAAGTTCAATTCCTCTATAAATCACTCAAGGATTTCTGGGAAATAGGTTTCAATCTCACATCTTCCTCTAGGAAATGGAAACCTAGCCTGTTGCTTTCTGATCTATAGGAGTAAGTGGGACTTTTATTACAGATATTCAGAACTATTGAATTTGATTAGGATAAATATTTGAATATGATATTATAGAGTGGATTTTGAATATTTCTGAATTCAAATGCACATCCTTTCCTAATGCAGATCCATTATTTAAACAAAGTTTAAACCAGCTGTTATAGGTTTTTTTCCTGATGTCAAAAATCCCTCCTGATATATAAAATAAAGTGATGATACTAGATTGTAAATGCAGAAATATTTTGGAAACACAATTGTCAGGCATTATATATTAATGTATATTGTATAGGATGAAGGTATGCATCTATCACTTTAAGAGACGGCAGCTGTTGAGCACAGCTGTAGGCACTGATGTCTGTGACTCAGCAAGAGTCAGCAAAAATGCTATATAAATGAAGTGCTACCTGAGCACTTAGTTGGAGGAGTTATGAGGAGTACTGAAAGAACATAAGGGGTTATTCTAAAATAACTGGAGGAGTTCATGCTGGAACTCACTCTGAAGCTACTGGAGCAAGGAGAAGGAATGCAGATGGACTGAACCTGCAGGCCTTGTTGGCGAAGAGCTCAGGTATAAGTTCTATCTACAACTAGATTCAGGAAACATTCCGTAAGCACCAACTATCCTCTATAACCAGAGTGTGTGTATGTTTTGTGCTTGAAACGACTGAACTGTTTTGTGCCAGTCAACATGAGGCTAGAATGAGTATTGGTTTTCATTCCGTCTTTAACCTGCTTTAATGAACTGAACTACCAAAGACTTAAGCAAAACAACCAGCCTCTTATTAGTCCCTGAAAAACCTTGGATGACTGTTGCCAAGGCAAAGAGACTATGAGTTTGTGTAAATACGTTATATAAGATAAGCTATCTTTGTTTATGTTTTGCACTGAGAAAATATCAGCACCTGAAAAATAAAGGCAGTTTATTTTCTGTTGAACTGTGTTGTTGTTCTTATGTGTGTGCACTCCAACGCACGCTGCTTCCACCTGCGTAAAGCTTGAAGGCTACTCTGCTACTGCTGAACACACACACACACACACACACCTTAACAACAACATTTTCAGGCTGCTTTCTAGAGTGTTGCAACAATTTATCACCAGTAGGATGAGTTTACAAAGTTCCCCCATTGACCTGCCGCCAACAGAGTACTAAGCTCTTAAAAGTTCCCCATAACCTAGCATCTGATTTAGGAGGGGCTCAGAAGGAAAACAAGAATGGAGATTTCCATTCCACTGACAGAAGTAGAGGCAAAATGCAAAGGCTATATCATACTCAGATGTACAACAGGGGTGGCAGATTTGAGACCAGCCACTATCATTAGACAGAATGAGTCAGCAGATTAGGAGGATCAAGAAAATTAGGGGGTGAGGAAGAATTAAAAAATGATTTGTGAATATGGCAGTATCTTTTGGTTTCATGTTATACCACGGCAACATGGCATAACTGATTCCCATTGTATTACAAGCATGCTAGTTTTTAGTCTCTCAACACTAAATGTGAAATATAATGCAGAATTCAGCCAAGTGAGGGTGAAAAGGTTTCTTATATTATTATTTTTTGGCTGTGTTATAATGAACATGTCCAAAGAATCTAGGTAGAAATTGAATAGACATAAAAGCAACAGGGGAAAAATGATAGAAAATGAAAATGGGAATGCAAATAAGTCGTAAATACTTTAGCATATCTTATAAACAACTGTATAAAAATAGAAATAAAAAAATGGCACAGACCTTGGAAGAATTCTTATCCAGCTCATCTAAGCATACTCATCTCTGCATATTACAATTTAACTTGGAACACTGATTAACAAGGCTACTTTCCATCTGGTTTAGAAGGTCTTTTAATTCATAATGTCATATTCAAGTTTTCTTCCATTACTTCTGCACAGCTTGAAACAAATCAAGGCTGTGGCTCAGAATTATCCTCAGGCATATTTCAAACAGTTATCTTCAGACAATTGATTTCTGGGCAATATCTACAAGCCATATATACAGAGCTAAAGTTTCTATCCACTCTCCTTAAACATAAGTGCCAATAGGGCAAGCTTAGGGCAATTAAAATCATAACCATTATATAAATGCAATAACAAATAATGTGCAATGGATGCAGGGAGAACAGATAGAAATGTCAGATAATATGTATATCAATACCGGAAATAAAAATTCTGCTTGGATAATGAAATCTTCACTAGCTAGTAGTAGATGATAAAAGAGGTGGCCACCCAAATCTGATAATGTTCCAGAAATCCCTGACTGATATTCAAACCCCTGAAATGCGTGTCCGCCATGGGTTTCTGTGTAGTGCTGTGTGGTGTTTTTGGGTACAGTAATGAGAGTACTGTACCCTGGACAGCAAGGAGAATGAATAGGTCAATCTTAAAAGAAATCAATCCCAACTGCTCCTTGGAAGGTCAAATATTGTAGATGAAGCTAAAGTACTTTGTACATCAAATGAGAAGAGAGGATTCACTTGAGAAAGCCTTGATGTTGGGAAAGGTTGAGGGCAAAAGAAGAAGATGGCAGAGAATGAGATGGCTAGATGGTATTGTTGACACAGTGAGCATAAAACTGGGTGGGTTGAGGAGGATAGTAGAGGATATGGGTGCCTGGTGTGGGGTGGTCCATGGGGTTGCAAAGGGTCGGACTACACTATGTGACTGAACAACAACAAAAATGCTGCTACCAGAGTAAATATGGGGACATAGTTGGCATCTGGGTTTGTAGAAGGGTTTAGTTCCTATTTATGCTTCACTGTTGTGTAGTCTGTTAAGTGTCAATATTTTCTTGAGATTTGGAGGTTGTCTATAGGCAAGTAGGGGTCTGCCACCAAGAGGTTGGGAAAGTGTAGCATTCTGGTCCAGGATGGGTTGGAGATCTTTTATGATTCATGTTAGAGGTCTTAGTTTAGGACTGAAAATGACAACCAAGGGTGTTTTGTTGTTTTCTCTTCAGGGCCTGTCTGCAGCAGGTTAGTTCTGAGTATTCGTTTTGCCCAATTGATCTGTTCTTTGACCATATTGGATGAGTATTGTAGTCTGATAAATGCATTTTGTAGATCCTTGAGCTTGGAATCTCTCTCTTGTGGAACTGAACAAATGTGGTTGTACCTGAGAGCTTGGCTGAAGACAATGGATTTTGTTGTGTGTTCTGGATGAAAGCTGGAGGTATGTAGGTATATCAATTAGTGGGCTTGCGATAGTGCGGCACTAAGATGTCCATTTTTTCAGCTTCACAGTGGTGTCTAGGAAATTTATTTGTTGTGTAGACTGGTCCAAACTGAGGTTGATAATTGGATGAAAGTTGTTGAAATCCTGGTGGAATTTCTCTAAGGTTTGCTTTCCATGGGTTCAGACAAAAAATATGTCATCAATGTACCTCAAATAGAGAAGTGGTTTATGGGTACAGCAGTTAAGAAAATAATGTTCTAGATCAGCCATTGTATTGTAGATGCAGAGGGCACAGAGCTTGGCGGGCTGAGGAGGATGGTGGAGGACAGAGGTACCTGGAGGACAATGGTCCCTAGGGTCGCAAAGTGTTGGAATCAACTGTGCGACTGAACAACAAAAACAAAGATCAGCCATGGATATATAATATTTGCATATTGTGACCTATGCAAGTACCCATGGCAGTTCCATTCATCTGGAGGTAAGTTTTATTCTCAAAGGTGAAGTAGTTGTGTGTGAGCACAAAGTTGCAGAGGGTGGTGACTATGTGAGCTTCATCTCTATTTTGAATGGTATTCCTGATGGCTTGTAGCCCATCTTTGTTTAGGATGTTGATGTAGAGAGCTTCTACATCCATTGTGGCTAAGATGGTGTTTTCTGACAGGTCATGTGTGTACTGAAGTTTTCTTAGAAAGTCTGTGATTTCTCTTACATAATTGGGTAGATTGGTGGCATATGGTTTGAGAATGGAGTCCACATATCCAGATATCCCAACAGTCATGGTGTTGATGCTTGAAACAATGGGTCTCCCAGGGTTTCCAGGTTTGTGTATTTTGGGTAGCAGGTTAAAAGTGGCTGTTTGAGGCTCTTGTGGAGTGTCATTTAAGATTTGATCACATATAACTCCAAGGAACATTTTTAGAAGGTTTTGTAATTCCTTCTGATATTTGGCAGTAGCTTCCCATAATTAGGGGCTAGTAGAATGTAGAGTTGGATAACTGTGTCAACTTTTTGTGTGTAGTTTGATTTGCCCATGACAACTACAGCACCACCCTTGCCTGCCTCTTTGATGTCAATGTTGGGATTACTTTTGAGGTTGTTTATGGCCTCACACTTAGTTCAGCTGAGATTGTGCATTCAATTATGTCCCTGGCTGATGATTTCTGTTCTGGCATGGTGGCAAAAGCATCAATGTAGAAATCCAATTCCTTGTTTTGCCCCTCTGGAGGAGTCCAATTAGAATTATTTTCTTTTGAATAGCCCTAAAATAGGACACACACACACACACACACACACACACACACACACACACACACACACACACACACACACACACACACACTAATTGACTAAAATACTGCTTCACTTCTCCTCCTTGCTCCTGCATGGGCAGTCATTTTAGCCCTCCCCGCTCTGTCATGAGGCAGAAATGAACACAATTGGTGTCTATTTTCTGCCAGTGGGAAAAATAGGCTAATCAGGGAGTTTCTATTGTCCTTTAGATGCTTTCTGATCTCCAGGCGGTTTGTTAGGACTCACAGTACTGCTGGTACTTAGGCTGAATAATTTTCTCTCTGCAGATCATTATACTAAAGGCTGCCCTTGTTATTAGCCTGTGTGAGGCAATTGCCTCACGTGGGAAAGGGAACTCTGCTCTATTAGTCTGGAGAGCTTTTCCTGCTCCATCTAGCTCTCGAAAGCAGACTGCTTTTTTCATTGCTGGTTTAATGGTCCTCAGTAACAAAAAGGAAGAAGAGGACCCTGTAGCAGTAACACTTATCCTATTTTATTATAGAGGATAAGGAACATGCTACAGAAGAGATATGCATCTGCAGCAGCAATGGTGATTAGGACCACGGAGGGGAGAGGGCAGAAAGATACTTTGAAAACAAGCTTGAAAAAGATGCATTATCCTCTCCCTTCTCTCTTTCTGAGGAAGTACTGTATGGCATCCCATATATATATTCACAATTTCAATTACAGCCAGACCATAAAGTCCACTGATTTGCTGTATCTCTGGTGGGGCAAGAAGAAGGGGTTGCTGCCACAGGATCCTATCTTTGTTTCACTTTCTCTTTTGGAGGATTTGTGAAAGGGATCCTGAACCAGCAACATGATGTTGGGGAAGGGGTGCACTTTGCTTCCTGCTTCATCCAACAGGAAAGGTTGAGCCAGCTGGCATTGTAAAGCAAAAAGCAAAAGCAATGGGACCATAGTGCTTAGTGCACTCTCTGGGCAGTTCACAAGAAAATTAACATTTTGTCCCAAACATGCTGGGTACTCATTTTACCTACCTCGGAAGGATGGAAGGCTGAGTCAACCTTGATCCCTCATCACAATCAAACTCACAACCTTTTGGTTGAATGACAGCAGTTTAACCGCTGTGCCACCAGTACAAGTGTGCCTATTTTTAAAACTTTATTCTTTGTTTTAGTGAATAAAACCTAATTTTTTGTTAATGTCTTAAAACATTCCTGACTTTTTTTGGCTACATTAATATTGAAATCTTGTAAGCACTTATAGCCTTTTCCCCTAGAACAGTGGTGGCAAACCTATGGCACACATGCTAGATGGGGCCAGTGGTAGGCATTTAAAAAAATTCCTACCACACTGTGGCCATGTGACTGGGCGGGTGTGGCCTGTTGGCCATGTGACTGCTCTTCACTATAGAGTTATGAAAATAGAAGCCTCTTCTATTTTCATCACTCTATAGCAAACATTTGTAGCCATTTCCCCCTTGTCCAAGGCTTTTCCAGGGCTCAGTTTCACCCAAAGCATCTCCCCAGCCACTCTGGAGTGGCTGGGGATGTGCTTTGGGGTGAAACGGATCCCAGGATTAGCCAAGGGGGAAATGGCTTCAGATGTTTGCTATAGAGTGATGAAAATGAGGCTTCTATTTTCATAGCTCTATAGCGAAGAGCCCCCTCCAAAGCCATTTCCCTCTTCACCCAAGGCTATTCCAGGGCTCTGTTTCAACCTGAAGTGCCTCCCCAAAACGGAGCCCAGGAAAAGCCTTGGATGAAGGGGGAAATGTAGCCAGCCCCCTCCGAAGCCTCTTCTAGGAGGAGGAGGAGGAGGTGGGTGGGGTGGGGAGGTTGGCAGGACCAGCCATTTTTACTACTGGTACGCATGTACTGGTCTGATCCGGCTGATGCCCATCACTGGATGGGGCTCTCCCAACCCTCTGTGTTGGCATGCACACCATCACCTGGGTATCCCACTTCTCTGGCCAGCAGCCCAATTGGAACACTTCCTCCTACTCCCCAGCACAGAGTTAACCCTGTCCCTCTGCCCAGCAGACCAATGGGAGTGTTTTCTCCTCCCCACAACACAGATCATCCCCCACCCCTCTGTCCAGAAGCCCAATGGGACCTCTTCCTCCCTCCAACAGCACTGAGTTTGTGTCACCACTCTGTTTGGGCACTCAATCTCTTAATTGTTCATCATCGATGCCCTAGAACAACACAGGCTCTGTATGCAGGACCAGTTACCAGTGGATTTGCAAAGTCAAATCTGATTTCTGTGTCTTCCTAAGTGCTCACAAGTCTACTGACTCCAAATTCCATCCTTAAATTTAATTAGCAAGCTTTGTAACATTTATTCCAGATCATTAAACAGTATAAAGAAAACAGGATCAAGCTTCGATCCTTCTAGCAGTGTCTGTCAAACTGCAGCATTATCAATGCTCACAATGATGCACTGGTTGTCTTTCCATTTTGACTGTATGGAAAGAGGGAAGAGTGGATTATTTGAGTATGAAAAACATTCTGGCAGAACCTTTCAGAGTGTCAGGGGACAATGGGTACTATCACCCCTGGGAGTGCTTGTAGAAACTGTATGGGTCCACATATAAGAAGACCCAGGAAAAGAACAGAAACATGCCTCTTCTGGTTCAGGAACACATGACTGCACCAATATATGGGTACATAGATAGATTGACTCTAGCATCATTTTAAGTTTGTGGTGAGCCACTGCTGATTAGTTTGTAAGCTAGAAAGAAGCTGGTGGATTGCAGACTTTGCAAGCTTACCTTAAACTGAGTCACCTAGACCACCAACATTAGTCAAGGACTCTTCCTCAATGGCCACCACTCTGCAAAGTAGGTTCCAGTCAGGGCCTTAGCCAGGGGGTCCACGGTGGTGGTGAAAACCCTCATGAGCTAACAGCCCACCTACCACCCACCCCGTGGTGCCAATGTTATATATGCGAGTGTGACATTGTTGCCCCTCCTGGAAATTTAGCTCCTCCTGAAAAATCCCCCCAAAAAATATTCCTTGGGAGCCTCTGAGTGAAAGTCTGGAACCAGGGCCATAGCCAGGAATATATATAATCCTGGCTATGGCCCTGGTTCCAGACTTTCACTCTGAGGCTCCCAAGGTATAGGGGACTTTGTACATTAGACCCACTACTTATGTGACCAAAATGTAGGGAGGAAACACAACAATGGAGAAGGCAGAGCAAGATTCTTTCCATGTTGACTGCACCGAAATAGGAAAAAGTGGTCTGTTTGAGTTGGAACAACATTCTGGCAGAACTCCTTGAGAGTGACAGGGGATAATGGGTATTATCACCCATGAGAGATAATTTCCATTAACTTTGGTTTCAGTTTAAAGTAAAAACCAAGACATCTACTAGTTGTAGTGAACTATTTAGTGTGGCTTTGCAGATTTGCAAATGACAACAAGCTCCATGCCCTCCTCTCCCTAGCTGTTCCTTGTTTTATTTTCCTGGAACAAACAGAACATAGGTATCTGGCTGTGGAGCCAGAGGTTATGAGTTTGATTTCTCTCTGTGCCTCCTTGACAAGTGCTGGACTTGAACCACTAGGTCCCTTTGAGCTTTTCAGTTCTAAGATTAACATCTTTGTTGTAGTCTTCTTTTACAACTGAAGTGTATACAAGTATCTATGTCAGGGATTCTCAACCTATGGCCCATGGGCCAGATGCGGCCCTTGACACCATTTCATATGGCCCCCTCACCTCCACCACAACAGGAAATGCTATGTGGTGGAGGAAGGGCAAAATGGACACCCAACCCTCAAAGCTGTCTGAGGGATTGTGACCTGGTCCTCAGTGGTTTAAAAAGTTGAGAACTCCTGATCTATGTAGTTTCAGCCTTTGGAGGCCCTTCATCGAAAGTGTCAGGGGCTTCTGTGGCAAGGAGAGGGATGAGCTTCCTTTGCATTGATTAATTATAATTAATAAAGATATATTCAACACATAAGGGATTTGCATTTATCTTATTTGTCCTTCAGAGCTGATTTATGTAGGCCTGAGTCAGGCAGGCCCAAAATTAAGACACCTTCAATTTTGTTCCTTGTATTCACTCTTGTTTCCCTTGCATATAATAGTAAAATCTACTCAGAGGTAATGGGTTCTAGAATCCAATGGAAATTACAGGCAAAAAATGTTTTGGAGAGATGCAAACAGGGCCTAAAAGGTTATACCTAGTATACCTTCACAATCCCAATCTATAACATCTGCACTGCCACAATGCTGGCTATTTCTGAAATTAAAATCTTATCCTTCAGTGCAAACCATTTGGATAAGAACAGTGGTGGGCTCCCAAAAAATTTACTACTACACTGTGGGTGTGGTATGGTGTGTGTGGCCAGGGGGAAAGCCCTGTGTTGCACCCAAATTAGGACTACTTTATTTCAAAACTTGGATGGTCGGGGCAAGTCGGAATTTCTGCTACCGGTTCTGGTGAACTGGTGCAAATCTGCTGATGCCCACCACTGGTTAAGAACACAAAACATCATTTGGCCTCTAACATAGCTATTGTTACACAGTTCTATAAATTGTCTGTCAGATAGAGAAATACAGAAAGTAAACAATGTTCATGGTGACTGTTCAGGAGTTACTTCTTATATGACTCTTGTTTTGTTATTGTTGTTGTTCAGTCGCACAGTCGATTCCGACTCTTTGCGACCCTATGGACCATCGCTCTCCAGGCACCTCTGTCCTCCACCATCCTCCTTAGTCCACACAGCCCCGTGCCCATTGTGTCTACAATACCATCTAGCCATCTCATCTTTTGCCGTCCCCTTCTTCTTTTGCCCTCCACCTTCCCCAGCATCAAGGCCTTCTCAAGTGAATCCTCTCTTCTCATTTGATGTCCAAAATACTTCAACTTCATCTTTGTTATTTGTCCTTCTAAGGAGCACTCAGGGCTAATCTCTTCTAATATTGACCTATTTGTTCTCCTCGCTGTCCAGGGGACTCTCAAAACTCTCCTCCAGCACCACATCTCAAAGGCATCTATTTTTCTTCGCTCAGCCTTTCTAATGGTCCAGCTCTCACAGCCATACATCACCACCGGAAATACCATTGCTTTGACTATGCGGACCTTTGTTTGCAGTGAGACATCTCTACTTTTCACTATGTTCCCCAGGTTTTTGATAGCTTGTCTCCCAAGAATCAGTCGCCTTTTTATTTCATGGCTGCAATCCCCATCTGCAGAGATCTTGGATCCTAAGAAAGTAAAATCTGTTACTGCTTCTACTTCTTCCCCATCTATTTTCCAGGGACTTATAGCGCCTGTTGCCATTATCTTGGTTTTCTTGATATTGAGTCTCAGGCCAGCTTTTGCACTCTCTTCTTTCAACCTAATCAGGAGCTTCTTTAGGTCTTCTTCACTTTCTGCCATTAGGGTGGTATCATCTGCATATCTCAAATTGTTGATGTTTCTCCCAGCAATTTTGATCCCATATGGTGATTCCTCCATCCCTGCATTGCGCATTATGTGCTCTGTGTATAAGTTGAATAAGCAGGGTGACAGAATGCAGCCTTGTCTTACTCCTTTTCCTATTCCAAACCACTCCGTCATTCCATACTCTGTCCTAACTGTTGCTTCTTGACTCATGTACAGATTTCTCATGAGACATATGAGGTGTTCTGGTATTCCCATCTCTTTAATTACTTGCCACATTTTGTTGTGGTCCACACAATCAAAGGCCTTGGTGTAGTCAATGAAACTGTGTTCCAAGTTTCAAAGAAAAGCAAGGAGAGATAAGGAAAGCTACCTAAATGAACAGTGCAAAGAAATAGAGGAAAACAACACAAGAGGCAGGACTAGAGATCTCTTTAAAAAAATTGGGGAAGTCAAGGGAACGTTCAAAGCAAAAATGATCACGATAAAAGACAAAGATGGCAAAGAGTTAGCGGATGCAGAAGAGATAAAGAAAAGATGGAAAGAGTACACAGAGGAACTTTACAAAAAAGACCTAAACACCGCGGATAATAACAATGAGGGGGAAATTGAACTTGAACCAGACATCCTAGAGAGTGAAGTCAGAAAGGCCCTAAAAAGCACGGCAAATAACAAAGCCAGTGGATATGATGGTATCCCAGTTGAATTCTTCAAAGCCCTAAAAGATGATGGAATCAAGCTACTACATGCTTTATGCCAGCAGATTTGGAAAACGAAACAGTGGCCACAGGATTGGAAAAGATCAGTATATGTCCCAATCCCAAAAAAGGGCAATGCCAAAGAATGTTCAAATTATCGAACAATTGCACTCATCCCACAAGCCAGCAAAGTGATGCTCAAGATAATGCAGGATAGACTACAGCAGCATGTAGAAAGAGAACTACCAGAGGTGCAGGCTGGATTCAGAAGAGGCAGGGGGACCAGAGATCACATTGCCAACATACGTTGGATCATGGAGAAAACAAAGGAATACCAGAAACAAGTTTTGTTATTGTTCAGTCACATAGTCGAATCTGACCCTTTGCGACCCCATGGACCCTTATCCCCCACCATCCTCCATAGCCTGCTATAGCCCACTCAGCACTACGCCCATTGTGTCAACACTACCATCTAGCCATCTCATCCTCTGCCACCCCCTTCTCCTTTTGCCTTCGATCTTTCCCATCATCAAGGCCTCCTTGAGTGAGTCCTCTCTTCTCATTTGGTGTCCACAGTTCTTTAGCTCTTGTTATTTGCCATCAAGTCTTCTCCACCTTGTAGTGACCCTACAGACAAGAGACCTCGAAAATGTCCTTCCTTCAGTAGTCCTGCTCAAATCTTGCAACCTAAAGCCTTTAGGTTTCACATTTGTTTTTCCTCATGCCTTCAACCTTTCTTCATGCTATTGTCTTTTCCAAAGAAACCTGGGCATCTCATGATGTGCTGTGGTGAATAGCCTCAGCATTATTTTTGTCTCCAGAGATAGTTCAATTTTGATTTGCTCTCGGACCCGTGTGTTCATCTTTCTAACAGTCTGAGGTATCCACACCACTCTCTTCCAGTGCCATATTTCAAATGTGCCATGTTTTTTTTCCCTATCAGCTTTCTTTACTGTCCAGCTTTCACACTCAAACACAATTATTGTTAATACAAATGTGTGGGTGGTCTTAGTCTTCAATGAAACATTTGTAGACTTAATGCTCTTTTCTAAGTTTTTCATTGTTGCCCTTCCAAGTCCCAGACTTTTTCTGACTCCTGATATAATAACAATAAAACAATAACAATAACAATAACAATGACAATGACAATAGAGTGTTGCCAAGTAAGTTCTGTTTTTTGCTTTTTAGGGAGAATGCCTTTTAAATGCCGTACATGCTACTTTTGCCCTTGGGCCTAATACCTGGTCACATTTAACATTATTTGAGCTTTCATAGCTATAAATGATCTCAGTGATCATAAAGCCATTGAACCTTTTAAAAATATGACACTATACTTGACTTAGTGGCCTCGTGTGGCAATGAAATCTGGAGGTATTCTGCAGCTATACAACAAGGTTCTTTAATTAAGTTTCTAAATCTTACTTTATAAGCTACAAAAACAATGTCCCTTTATATTTATTTATTTATTACAATAATAAAAACTATATAACCTGCAGCTTTGCACATTTCATCAGAATGAAATTCAACTGAATTCAACAGTTTATTTCCAAGAAGTTGTACACCACATTGCAGATTTAGGGGAAATAAGTGTGTGAAAAATTTTCATTCAGAAAACACCATTTCACAAGCTGTTCACTTTTCTTATTAGTTTTTGAGCACCTATACCTTGAGAAGCCAGGTTGCTCCCCTCCCTCTTGCCTTTCTGTTGTAATGGGGGAGGCCTTCACACCAGCCTCCCTGATGGATTCACGCTCAGAGATTACCGCCATGCATACACACACAAACAGACAAACAAACAAACACAAACAGACCCAGAGTCGACTTTTCCTGGGGCTGGAGAGAGATATCTGAAAACAAAGCCCTCCCAGCTTGTTTTATTAACTGCACAACAACAAGGCAGGAAATGTGGTGGGAAAAGTGCTGGTTGGTGCAAGCAGTCATGTGGGATTACTCATAAGGTATGCTCGTGATCAAGTTTTGTGAATAACAGGAAATTAGGTGACCCTCTATTTTAGAGGAGATGAGTCGTAGGGCTGATCTTCGGCCAAGTTTCCATGGCCTCGTCTGTGTAAGCCACTTCCACCTTTTTGAAAACAGCCAGGGATTCCTACACTACACCTTTCCATCTTCAGGCAAAGACCTTCCATGTCAAACTAGACTTTTAAGTGATACGTGAAGGTTTTAGGAATCCTGCATTTATTGTATCTAGTAATTATTTTAAAAATTAAAGCATTAGCA
The DNA here is from genome assembly GCA_035047345.1 of Bradypodion ventrale. Taxonomy (NCBI): domain Eukaryota; kingdom Metazoa; phylum Chordata; class Lepidosauria; order Squamata; family Chamaeleonidae; genus Bradypodion; species Bradypodion ventrale. Next base: position 45,018,792 of record JAWDJE010000005.1, read on the forward strand.
ATTGTGGTTGTATATCCTGCAGTTTTTTACAATTGTAATAAATGTTGTTTTAACTGATTGTTAGCAACCTATGGTGAAAAATAAAGAAACAAACAAGCAAACAAATAGTTTTGATCTCTAATTCAAATAACTAATTAAACAAATTTGCTGTATGGAAAAATCTGGTGTCTATAAGAGAAATTGACCATAACTGAAGTAGATACCTGTGAGACCTACTCTTTTCAATGGTATTTATACTGTTGACAAATTATCCTGTTGACAGCCAGAAGGAATTGCTACCATTGATCATTTAAAAAACACACAAAAGACATAGTTTTGTGTTACTTGACACTGCTGTAATTAGTGCTAGTATTTGACATTCTTTAATGCATGGGTTATCAATGTTTTTCAGCTTTGGGCTGGACCACGCCCCCTCAGACAGCTGAGCAGGCTGGACTGGTGCCATAAAACATGTCTTCAGCCATCATAAACACATTTATGACAGCTGTGGACTCATTTACGCTGTAGTAAACATGCTTATGATGGCCGCGGACTCATTTATGGTTGTTGTAAACACATTTACATAGACATAAATGAGTCAATGGCCAATTCTACCACCAGTAAGGTTGGCTGCGGGGGTGGCTGGAGCGAGGTCAGGGGCCAATTATTGTGGCACCATGAGCCAGATCTGCCCTGTGGGCCATAGGTTTTGAACCCTTGCTTTAATGCCTACTGTGTACTCAGATTTATACAGAACACAAAAATGACCTGTGTTTACCTCAAGAGTTTACTATTCAAATGGAATGATGAAAAAAAATAACATTTTGAATTGGTTGTTAATGTTAAATTGAACATAGCTTTAATAAAAGAGAGTTTCTTTTAAAGAGACTGGCAGACATCTGTTCTAATGTTTCTTAAAATATTTTCCTCTAAAAATAAGGTAAGATTGTTCTCCATGTTTTCAGTCATGACTGGTCAGGTCATTGCCGAAAACCATGCTTCAAGAGGCAACAATGGATATGAGACACTGCAGGAAGTTATTTATTATGACAGAAAAGAATCTGACAGTTGTCCAAAACCTTAAACATAGGCAACATTAATGGGCTATAATCTAGATAGATTATCATGTATAGCTACATAATGAATTGCCTGGATCACCACCAACCAAAATCCAGATATTCTCTTGTTTTGGGGTTTTATTAGATTATACATTGAGGTATTGCATGTAAGAAAGCCTATTTCAATTCAAGGTCTGATGTACTTGTCTAGATTAGCATTTTCTCCATTGGCCGTGGAACCATCAGAATTCGTTCTGTGGAATTATTGTACACACTAATGCTTTTAAAATTTGTACAGGTGTAAAGCGTAAATTGCAGTTTCTTTGATACTGATTTATTTCCCTACACAACAAATAATGAACAATCAATTATACCAATGGCAATGAAGCAATAAAGGAGATCATCTGCTTTACATTATTAAAGATATGAATTTTGCCCAATGCTAGCACCCTTATAAAGCAACTACCCACCATGGCTGCTTAAAAACCACTGCACTGTTGTAGTGAATGGTAAAGAGTCTTACTCAGTATTTAATCCAGTGTTTTCCAACCTTTGGTTTTGGGACTTCAATTCCCCAAAGCACTGATCAGCCAATGTACTGATTTAGGTTTCTGGGAATTGAAGTCCCCCTGTGGGGTCTGTGTTCCACATTGAGAACCAGGGATTTAGTCAGAGTACTATGCACAGTTTATCAATGCTGAAATAAATGCAGGTTCAGTTTACAGTTCATGTGGCATATTTATTTGACCTACTGGTGAGGCATCTTTGCAGGAGGAAAAAGCAACCTTCAGAAATTCTTATGACAAACTTTTTCCTGGATTTAAATGAGAGAAAGGAGAAGAGAAAGATGGACAGGAAAGCCTTACCCATCATGCAGTGCCTGAACTAAGATGGACAGTCTCCATTGACTATTCAACTTAGTTCTTTCTTCCATGGAAAGATTGCATGTGACATTGCAATATACTTGCCCAAAAACATGTTTCAATCACTGGGGCAATGGGTTATATCAAGCTCTGGGGTGGGGGTGGGGGAGTGAAACTAATTTCATCCCCCTTCTTTAAAAAAGTAATCCATTTTCTGTCTCATTCTCCAAGCTTTTTAGAATTCATTTTGGTTTCTTTCTTAATAGAGCATAACATTGCAAGTTGGCCAAAGGTTTGTACTTTAAAAAAAATTATATTATGTATTGCTACTTCAGTATGCAGTTACCTGGCTGCCCACACTTTCTGATATGATAAAAAAACTCCTATAGGAGAAGTCAGACACACAACACATCTCTGGGTTTATATTAACTATAGTAGTTCTCAACCTTTTTAAACTGGGGGCCGGCTCATGCTCCCTCAGACAACTTTGGGGGTCAGATGGACATTTTCCCTTCCTCCACCATATGGCACTTCCTGGTGTGGTGGAGGTGGTGTTGGGCCACATGAAATGTTTCCATGGGCCACGTACGGCCCATGGGTCACAGATTGAGAATCCCTGCTATAAAAAGATGGAGAGGTTGCTTGCTATCCCAAAGATAATTGTATGATAAATGACAGAAGGTGCATGCATATTCCTCAGGTAATCACAAGAACCCCTGAACCTCATTCATGAGAATATCTTTGAAATTTCACTTCCTTTGAAATTCTTTTCTAAGGCAATTTCTGTTCTATCAAAGTAAATGAGATTGGTCAAAAGTTCCTATTGGAAAAAAGTTCTACATAGCCCTAGTTTAAAGCATAATCTTCCATCTCTCATTAGGTTTTATGAGAATCTCTGTGGAAGGGAAACAACGTAATATAACAGTTAGATTGAACGGACCCTAATGGAGTGGAGATTAGATGCAGGAGTATTAGTAGCTACCTTTCCTTTACATTTAGTTAAAAGGGGAAATTTCAGCATATGGAAAATGTGTCTCTGTTAAGCATTCATCATAAACTGCAGAGAATATACTTTAGTTTTGCAAAATCCAGAATAATGCTAAGGTTAATCATCTTTCAAAAATCAGCAACACACAATTAATTGGTGGATTATATATATATATATATATATATATATATATATATATATATATATATATATATATATATATATATATATATATATATATATATATATATATATATATATATATATATATATATATATATATATATATATATATATATATATATATATATATATATATATATATATATATATAAAACCATTAGTGTAAACAAGTAAGCAAACAAGCTACTGTATTAAACCATGCAAACATCTTACAAGCTCTGGAAATAGAAGGTAATGTAGTGGCTGAGGTACAAGCCTTGTAGTATTTTGTACATGATATTCAGGTGGCATGTCACTGTCTCAGAAGGTTCAAAGAGTATTGATCACATTGGTTGCAACCTTAAAATGTCTAAACAGTTTGTGACCTACTTGCTTTACAGATAGATTTCTCCTGTTGTAGCTGTACACTGCAGGTCAGCAGAAGGGCTGTAATAGCTGTAGCAATGTTGATTTTAAAAATAAGTTGTGTCAAAGGACCTTGATATACTTCATTGCCTTTAGTGTGTTGGAATCTTCCATTTCTGTGATGATGATATTTTAGTATAACACCAGGAAGCAATATGAATATTTTCTAGATGCTTTTACTGCCAGTTGGATTAAGATTATGTTAGCATGGCATTTATAGATCCTATATAAAATACAGTCTCATCTGCTGTGACTGCTGCAAAGATGAGTATTTGGGAGAGAAAACTCTGAAAGAGGAATTTCCCATTTTCTCTCTTTTTACTGTCTTGCCTTTCTCATTGCTGTTGTTGCTGAATGGTGAGTGGGAGTGAGGACTACATATGTCCAGAAGGCCTTTTCCTTGCTACTAGACAATAATTTGTGATCTCATGACTTCTTTAAGGTAAAGGTAGTATCTGACTCTAGGGTTCAGTGCTCATCTCTGTTTATAGCCAAAGAGCCAGTGCTGTCTGCATCTGCAGAAGTTTCCATGGACATGTGGCAGGCATGCCTCAACACTGCATGGAACACTGTTTACCTTCCCACCGGAGTGGTCCCTATTTATCTATAGTACTTGCAATTTCATGCTTTTGAACTTTTGAAGGTTGGCAGGAGCTGAGACAGAGGCAGGAGCTTACTCTGTTGTGCAGTACCCGGGAATCAAACTCTGACCTTCCACTCCATGAGTTCAGTGTCTTAACCACTTGAGTCACCGCTGACCCTTAAATCACAGGATTAAGATTCTTCAGGATCTAAATCACAGGATTAAGATAATTTCTGGCCAACAACATGTAGATAAAAGTCCTATTTCACTTCTCTTCCTACCGTGACAGACTGTGCAACATATTATAAAACAACGTAGCCTTAGAGCATATGTGGGCAATAGAGAAGATTTTTAACAGTGATTCTTGGTGCAATCGAATATATAAATTGTTTAGATGTTTGTTTATAAATTAATGCTTAGTTTTATATAGTTTATATATATTTTCTTTCTTTTTATATGTTGACTCAATGTGTACAAGTGCCATATGCTAAATAAATCCCTTCCTATGAGTTGCGGACTGTCTCAAATCAAAGCTGGAACTTTTAAAATTAGTGTAATCTGCCATTGCCAGTGATTCTAGTCTCATTAAACAAAGAGAGGTATGCAACTGGATGATGGCCACAATTCATATTCTCTGACATGAGCCAACTAAGATTGTTTAAACTCAGTTGGCTTTTGCACATATATATACATGCGTGTGTGTGTGTGTGTGTGTGTGTGTGTGTGTGTATACACACACATACACACATACACACGCACACACGCATGCACGCACGCACGCGCACACACACACACACACTATGTTTTTGTGTGTTTAATTGTTTGGATTATTACTCCCATTGTCTGGAGGCTGCAGTGGCTCAAGTGGCTAACACACTGACTGGGAAGTGGAAGGTCAGCAGTTCGATTCCCGAGTAGTGCAGGACGGAATTAGCTCCCGTCTTTGTCCCAGCTCCTGCCAACCTAGCAGTTTGAAAGCAAGAAATTGCAAGTAGATAAATAGGGACCACTTCGGTGGGAAGGTAACAGCGTTCTGTGCCCTCTGGTGTCTAGTCATGCCTGCCACATGACTACGGAAATGTCTGCAGTGCAGCAGCAGACAGTGCTGGCTCTTCGGCTTTGAAACAGATGAGCACTGCACCCTAGAGTCAGATACGACTGGCTTTCAAGTAAGGGAAACTTTACCTTAGAATAGATTTTGAACCAAGACAGTAGCTAGTGCAACTTGTGGGAAACTTGACCTCTGGCAGAATGAAGCCAGATTGCCACACTGCAAATCATCTGTGAAATGCTTTCAAGAAAAGTTTTCCCTCCTTCTGTACATGTGGTGATTTATTACAGATGCATGTGTTAGAAGTGACATGGCAATTTCAAAAAAATACAAATAAAAATGGTAGGACTCCGATACCATAAACGGCTTTTGTAAGTGAGAGTTGTGGAAGCCAGCGCTTGCTTTCCATTGTGGTCTTTTTCTCTCCAAGAAAGTCTTTTCTGATTCATAACAGAACAAAGACATAAAATGCTGTGGCACCTTAAAGACTAACTCCTGTATTTTAATGTTAGCTTTCGTGGATCAAGTCCACTTCATCAGACATAAGAGTGGATATCATGGTATATATTTTATAAATATCTGGTAAAGAGACCCAGAATGGCTGGAATTGGTTCAGGAGATGCACATGCAAATCAATGAGTTATCTACAGCCAGTAATAAAATGCAATTAGTTTGTCAGGCAAGTCTCTGATGGGAATCAGTTTGAGGAATAAACTGCGGATTCCGCATGCACAATTGGCATAACGCGACCCCTGGCAGAGGTTACACCGGTCGAAGAAGGTTCCTGGTCACTGGCCCTTGCCAGTATGGAAATTGGGGAGCGGATTAATAATCATAGGGTTGATTCACCCACATCTGACCTGACCGGCGATTCTGTTGAGGGAAGCAAATCGCTAAACCTCCGTTACGTATTAGGCAATTACTGACTCACAGATCAGCCCAAGCTCTAGTGCAAATAGTGGCCATATTTACCCTGGTGTAAGCCCTGAACAATGGATTTCCCCTGTCAGTGTTTGCCCTAGTTAATTAACTTCCCCAAGAGAGATTCCCCATTAACCCGGGTAAATGGGTGATGTGATTTTCTGTCAGATGACGATTCTATCACATGTTGCCTTCTATTCCTATATATGCTGATGCTTTTCCCTCAATAAACCACTGGTCTTCGCTCCATCTTGTCTCGTGTCGTTCCTTTGACCAGTCTCCTCCGGGACCCTAAGGGCCGCTTCACGGCCCCAATCCAACAATAAACATTCTGACTTTTAAAATGTTACTTTTTTGATCTTTGTTGAAGGACACTGAGTGTTTTATTTCAAAAAAGGAATATATCCCAAACTCAAGTTTAGTGGTTTTCCTGTAAACAAAAAGACATTTCAAAGCTAGAAGCCAGGGTATCTTCTAAATGAAGAGGTAAGTGTCCTTTAGTGTGTCCTTGTCTTTTCTAAAATGTTCTCTCTCTCTTTCTTGTTCTAATCTTTGACAGAGAGGAACAGACTGTAAATGCCAAAGGGATGTAAAACAGATTCTTCCTTCTAGAAAAAAATGGAAGTTGATATGTCCCTCATACAGGACAGCTGTTCCACCAGTGGTTTGCCTTTGAATTCTTCCCTTGGCAAATTAAAGATCCTGGTAACTGAAGTGAAATGTATCAGAAGGTCTAATACATTCTGACTGCTTTGAAATGAACAGGGAGGTTTTCTGAATGTTTCTATCCTCCTCCCACTTCAAGGCTGCCCATGTGCTGTGTCCTTTAACATTATAAACAAGGCTAATTAAAAAAAACCACACACCACAGTTTCTGCCCTCTGGGTTTCATGTAATATAAGCTCTTTTCCCTAATTTATGCCCAGCTTCTAAACCATATGGCACAAGTACTTTCAATAGTACATGTACTGGTGCCAAACTGAAAACTTTTGATTTAAGTTTCCCCGTTTCCCCCGTACGTGTGAGAATTTATTATAGATATACAATTTGCCATTTAGGTACACAGTATGCAAAATACTGTCGGGATAACATTTGGTGTGTTAGATTTATGTTTCAAACAATCCATATGCTATGTAGGAAAATAGTCTGGATGAGTTAATAATGGCAAACTTTAATTCAAGAAAATCTATACGAACATGGATTACCACATTAATTACCTATATTTTATGCATTTCGTTTTCATGTCAGAGATTACTCTGGGTTGAAAGGATTTTTGCAGGGGAAGCCCGAATGAGGCTCCTTTCATGTCTGCCATCGTGCAGTTCTCAGGAATTGAACCCATCTTTCTGGTCTCCAAGCCTAGTGCCTTAACCACTTAGCCATTAAAACTAAATAAAACCCATAAGCAAATAAGTGCAGACATTGTGGGACACCGTGAAACTGAAAGCATTATCATTCTTCTTCTTCTTGTGTCTAGGTCAGATGAGAAACTGCCAAAATGAAGGCACCTTTTCGAGAGTTCTTTCTGCAGTTCCTTTCTCCTGACCTAGTGTGAGAAAGATTAGCTGTTACCAGGGTACGCCCAATTATGGTTCAAAAATACCACAATCTTTGAGGAGGCTCTTTCTGTGAACCTCATCATTCTGAGCTTGTTTAATGGGTTTCATTGGCTTTATCTGGAAATCCATGACATTAGTCAGAACATACATACATACAACATTTTGAAACTGTACTGTACTGAAGAAGGGGACTGCCAAAGATGAGATGGCTAGATGGTATTGTAGACAGAATGGGCACGGGGCTGTGTGGACTAAGGAGGATGGTGGAGGACAGGAGTGCCTGGAGAGCGATGGTCCATGGGGTCACAAAGAGTCGGAATCGACTGTGCGACTGAACAACAAACTGGACACAAGTATGCAAAAAATTTAAAATCAAGAATCATTTTTTAAAAAACATATTCAGTCCTGACATTCTTTATACAGTCACCTCAGAAGTATTAAAAATAAGTTTGGACCATGTTTGTTTCCACAAACAATTCCATCATTTGCTAACTGTCCAACTAAACTACACACGTTTGCACGTTAGCAAATATTTTGTCAAAGTGAGAATAAGAAAGAAAATCTCAACTAAAATAGGGATCATGCAGTGTGTATATCTATTAGGTAGAGTTATTAAAGGATGATATCTTGATAGTTTGTGTATACTGTACATCTGAAGAGGTATATGTATTTACAAAAGCTAATTGAGATATATAACAGTCTTTAAAGTGCCAATTTTTATTTTTTTATTTTTTTTGGCTGTTTATATCAGGAAGTGCTGATTCTAGATATTTTATTGCCTGAACCAGAATGGCACTGTCCATTCTCAAGATCATGGTGCGCAGTATCTTAGGCTGGCCTTTGAGGAAGAAAATGTCACAATCTCTTCTTCCACATGTCAGTAAAACTTTAATAAGAGTATTTCAAGAAGGTAATCCTTAAATATAGAAAATACCAAGAAGGGTCAACATAGGTCAGAACTTAACTGACTAATGATTGAGCTGTTCCTAGTATTCTCTGTGTCTACTTGTGTTATCAATTACTTAAGGTTTTTTTATAAGGGTTTCTTATGGGTTGGTTTATTAAAGACTCACTCACACACACACACACACACACACACACACACACACACCTTCATACTTACAACCATACTTACATTTCCCACAGCTGGCTGGCCACACCAGCAATGAGGTCTAGGAGAAATGGGCATGCCATGTTGATTATGCAGTTGTTGTTGTTGTTGTTGTTATTTCCAAATGGGGGCTGTGGTCCTCCTTCCTTTATACATAGTTGCAGCTTTCGGGACCTCTGCCATGGTGCTTTCTCATCTTAAAGCTGTTTTCCTTCAATCCTTGTTGATTCTTTGGTGTTTGTGTGTTCTGGTGACTTAATGGTTTACAGTTTCTTTTCTGCATATAGCATAGTCTGTCTTTTGAACCCTTATTTTGCATAGGCCTGGCATCTTTGTTAGCAAAACAGTCCTCTTGACCCCCAGCTGTGGGTACAGAATTGTGTAGTACATTTATCCTGACAACACTATTTTCTATTATTAGTATTGCCACCCCCACCACTTCCTGAAATAAAGAGCCAAACACGGTACTGGAAAGAACTAGGACAACACTTTATTGAACTACTGTAAGCATTAAATGTATGAACCAACTCTCAACATGCAACCTTCTCTTCCTGATCTGCCAGAGGGGCCTCATGTAGAGAGGATGAAAATAAGTTTGAGAACTAGGGGAACCACACACACCTCTGCCCCATCTATAACAGGTGAGACTAAAACCCTGGGGAATGGCACCAGCAAGATTCCATCTAATAGTTGTAGCATGCCTGACTGGCCAGGACCAGGAGGTCAAGCTGTAAATTGACCTCAGTGCTCCCAACTTTTACCACACCCACCCAGCGCAGAATTTAACAAACAAACAACTGGGAGGACTACCCAAACCACCTGGACTCACTGTGCATGGGGAGAGAAAAGACTGCCAGATCATTGCAGGCGGGTGGACTCACCACCACAGCTCACTCCTGGCCTCTCCCATGGCCAGGGAGAGAAAAGCCGACCAGAACATTGTGGGAGGCCGGACTCACCACCATAGCTGATGCTGGGCCCCTCCCATGGCCAGAAAGAGAAAAGACCACTGGAGAATCGTGGGCAGCTGGACTTGCCACCATAGCTACTCTGAGTCCCTTCCATGGCCAGGGAGAGAAAAGCTGCCAGAGTGTCGCAGGCAGCCGGATTTACTGCCACAGTTGGCCCTCGGTCCCTCCCATGGCCAGGGAGGACAGGAAGCTGCTGCCGACTGCCAGGCCCTATCAATGTTTGGGTGGTGCCCTGGTGTGGTCCGTGCTGAACTGTTTGGACTTTTATTGTTACTTTATTGTTGCTATTATTGGATCTTTAAATTTTTAAATGAATGATTCTCTTTTTCTCTATTATAATGTAATGCTCTATTGTATTGTAATGTTCTATTGTATGTAATGTTCTGTTGTTTTTGTTAGCCACCCTGAGTCGCACAAGCAAGTGGGCAGCATACAAATTAAACATGATGATGATGATGATGATGATGATGATGATGATGATGATGATGATGATGATGATGATGATACCTTGCCACTTGTCCAATGCCCTGGGAAGCCAGTATGAGATAGACAAAAAATTACCACACAAAAGAGGGCCAATCATTGCATGAGCTAAAAATTCCTATCTGGCCCCAGAGTGATCAACTAGTCTCATACCGAACCCAAGGGTGGGCAGGTGGATTCCCTGCATCCAAGTGGAGGGAAACCGGGAGATAATCAGCTTATCTGCCTCCTTCCAGCTTCCCATCCCCAGCTGCCATGGATAATGACCATTGGGCAAACCCCAGTGGTCCAACTCCTTTTGGCATGCTGGGCCCCCACAAAGGGCATCCTCATCAAGCAGACGTTAGTGCAGATACCTGCCCTAATTTTATTACCTATTGATTATCTACAAGTCAGATAATGAGAACTTATATGATATGGTGTGGCAATAGACAGATGTCCTAAACAAGCAAAATGCTATTACGTTTTAGGGGCTAAGCTGGAAAAAAATGATTTGGAATTAGGAGCCTAAGGATCAAATAGCACATCATTATAGGTAGAAAACACAGTGTTACAGCAATGCAAGTGTCACTTAGTGTTGTGTGTGAGAAATTAATATGCAAACTAAACATTTGTTTAACACTTTGGTGAATAGTCACAAAACAAAGAAATAAATTTGTGAACCATGGACATCATAAAAGCTCAGGGGATTACATTCAAACTGCTTTTAACATTAAACAAAAATGTGCCTCTTACAATGAGCTCTCTGTAGCAGAGTTCAGCACTTATATGTGATAATAATGTTTTATCTTGCTCCCAAAATAAAAGATTGATTGTTTTCCAGAATTTCTGCATACCTTAAAAATGTGCTAATTTAAAAATAAATCTCCATAAACTCTCAACTGAAAATCCATATTTTACAAAATTTTGTTCTAAGGTTGGTTTGTCACTGCTGCTCTGTAGTTTAGCCTGCTAGATTTATGACAAGAGATTTATTTCTTAGGATCAATATGCTGCAGTGTTTACAAAAACATAATGCATGCTTGCACAAAGAATTATAATACTATTTGCTCTTAAGGCAAGGAAGGAATCCCTGCAAAATAATTGTACAAAAATGTCTGTTCATTATAAGCCCTGGGCCATATTGCTGTCAAATTATAAATAAGGAATGTTGTCGTGCAATTTCTGCACCAAAACCCTAGGGCAAATTACCTTATACTGTTGATAATTTATTTTATGTGGACTGATGCATAAACATCCCAAGCTCTGTCCTTTTGTATCACATCCTTAGAGAGAAAAAAGTAAGTCTTTATTTTGGTCACTTAATCTGCACTACACTGGATCTTTCCAACATAATAAAATTTACATGGGTTAGAAGAAAACTCTCTAAAACATTAACTGAACTTGAAATGTGATTTCTAGGGCATTGTTTCACATATATGCATACAAATTAAGAACCATTATTTTCAGAATGAAATTAATCTCCAGCTACATTCTGGGAAGGATGCACCAAATCAGATAAATATAAATATTAATATCAGATTATATTCTGGACCAATACCCAGCTTTAGGAAAGACTGGAAGCAAAGAAAGACATACGATCTCTTTATTTACATAGGTTTATGAATCATGGGTTTCCTCCTCATATCCTCCCTCTTAATAAATATGCAATATTTCAAACAGATTTCTAGTTTGATGAGATTTACTCTAGTCAGCTTGAACATCTTAAAACATTCTTTTTAAAACTACATGTAAACACAATCTAATATGATACACAAGAAGAACATCCTGCCTTCTGCTAGCACAAATGAAAGCGCGGCGCCAAAATGGTCGCTGCGCTCTTTGCAGCCCCCCCCACCTGGACTCAGACATCCGGGTGAATTAGGGGGCGTGGCCACCCCTCTATAAAAGGGGTAGCCACGAGGCAGCCGAGCTGCCATTTTAGAAATGCGACGGAGCGGAGAAGTTTTCTCTGCCACGTTTCTGCTTCTTCGCCCTTCGTACCTTTGCCTTTGAACGGAGTTCGCGCCTCTTCATTACCGCGGTACTCAGGGCACAGGAACTGATCCCTGGCCAGGGATCCATCGCTTCTTTGGGAGCCATGGCTCCCAAGCGCAAAGGCCCAGTGGTCAAGCCACGGCATAGGGGAAGGGCTTTCCCTCCCCCTCCTTCTACCGGGGGGCAGCCATTGGGTCGGAGGACTCGGGCTGCACCCCCCAACTGGGCAGTGGGATGGCCCTGCCTGCTGCTGCCAGTGGGGCCGAGCAGGCTTCCACTGGTCAGCTGGGCACAGGCCTCCAGGCTGGGCTGGCTCAGGCTGGCTCCTCGGGCATCCCTGCCTCTGGCCGGGATTTCTTTTTGTTGCAGGACAGGGTGGCCCGCTTGGACTTGGTGGTGGTTTCCGCCCCACCATTCCTCCGGCCCCCCATGGGCCAGAGTTTTGGGCATGGCCCTACTCAGGCCCTGGATCCCCATTTGGGTTTCCTGCTCAACAACTGGCCACAGGGCCGTCCGGCCCACCCAGCCCACTTTATACTGGGGGCTCAGAGACTGTCGATGCCCTTCTTGCATGTATTTTGGTGCTAGAGGCTTTGCTGGGCATTGCCCATCCACCTCCTGAGGGGGGTTTGTCTGCTGCTTCGGGCACGGCCCCTTCATCATTTTCAGACCCGTCGGCCGTGACTCTCCAGCGGGCCTCCAACAGGGTCAAGCTGCTTGAGGCCGTCAGGCCAGCCCAAGCTGGCGCCTCGCAGCTCCCCGGATGTTCGAATCTGCCGGTGGAGAGTAGTCAGGTATGGCCCCAGAACTTGATGCCTGCTGCGAGCTCCGACGCCCGCTGTGGGCCGGAACCCTCCGTGGGGGAGGCTCACAGGGGTGCGACCAGTGAGTATCTGGTTCAATTTGGTGCACCAACACTGTCCAGTTACACTGGGGGGTGCAGTGGCCATGGCCACGCCAGATTACTGTGGGTGGGAGGTTGCTTCCACATTGCCCTGTTAATTCCTGGTTACCGAATGGCCCCATGGTTAGGACAGGGGTGTCCGCCCCCGGGGGTATGCCAAGCGTCACAGGGGCTATTCAGGGCCCGCTGCGCATACCCTTCATTCAACAGGTGCCGACGGCGGGTGGCCCTACATCCGGAGATGAGGTGGGATGAGCCCTGCCAGCAATTGTGGCTCTTGTATATGACTCCCACGTGTCCGGCGCCTGGTGATAAGTACCATTGTGGCCATGCTGTGCAGCGGGCGGCTGTAACGCAGGTTCCCCACCAGCCGGCGGGGCAGGGGGTTCCAGCCCGCCTGCTGTGTTGGAGCTTCTCAGCTAGCAGCATGTGCAACAAGCGTCAGTGTCGTTTCCGACACAAGTGTCCCTGTTGCTCTGGCCCTCACGCCACCTCTGCATGCCCACGAGCTGGTGGGTCACGAGGCAGAGGTAGCGGTGGGCAGGGGGCGGTCAGAGCTCCCTCTGACGGTGCTGGCCAAGCAAAAGGCCCCCTCCCCAATTAATATTCCCATGTTAGGTCAATGGCTTTCCGCTTATCCTAGACGGGATGACGCGAAGTATCTGCTGGAAGGCTTCCAGTTTGGCTTTCATATACCATTTAGGGGTGTTCGGGGACCACAGGACACCCCGAACTTACTTTCACTAAAGGGCAATGAGGAGATTGCTGCACAAAGCATAGCTAAGGAGTTGCAGGCTATGAGGGTTGCAGGGCCCTTTGATGAACCGCCATTCCCCAACTTGAAGGTCTCCCCTCTGGGGCTAGTGCCAAAAAAGAACCCAGGTGGATTTCGCCTAATACACCATCTTTCCTACCCTGCGGGTTCCTCGGTCAATGATGCTATTCCTGATGACATTTGTTCGGTCAGGTATACTTCGTTTGATCAGGCCCTACAGATGGTATGCGCCTGTGGTCCCGGGGCCCTCTTGGCAAAGTGTGACATTAAATCGGCATTCCGATTACTGCCAGTCCACCCCGAGGACTTTGAGCTGTTGGGTTTCCGTTTTAGGGGAGAATTCTATGTAGATAAGGCCATGCCTTTTGGCTGCTCTATTTCATGTTCGGCATTCGAACGATTTAGCACTTTCCTTCAATGGGCCTTTGTTCGAAGGTCAGGGTCCCGGTCTGTAACCCATTACCTCGATGACTTTTTGTTCGGGGGTGAACGGGGCTCGGACACGTGTACGCGTCTCCTTACTACATTTCAGGCCCTTATGTGGGAACTGGGTGTCCCCTTAGCGCCTGAAAAGACCGAGGGCCCAGCTACCAAGCTCACCTTTTTAGGCATCGAAATTGACACTGTCGCACAGGCATCCAGGTTACCCGTGGACAAGGTGGCCCGGATCTCTGCGGCGATTCAGGCACTGATTTCTAAACGTAAGGTGTCCCTCCGTGAGCTACAGGTACTGCACAGCCACCTCAATTTCGCCTGCCGGGTGGTGACACCGGGCAGAGCTTTTGCCAGGCATCTGTGTGATGCCATGGCTGGCCTATTAAAATGCCACCACAGGGTATGGCTCACCAGGGGTATACGGGCAGACCTTTCGGTTTGGCTCACATTCCTACCGGAATTTAATGGGGTTTCTTTTTGGAGATCAGACCTTATGGTCTGCCCTAAATTTCAAGTCCAGTCGGATGCCTCCGGCTCTCTGGGTTATGGGATATATTTTGAAGGGAGGTGGGCATATGGCCGATGGCCTCACGCATGGCAGGGCATGGATCGTCTCCGCGGAATTTTCCTGGAATTTTTTCCCATTTTGCGGCCACTAATGTGATGGGGTGATAAGTGGGCCAACTCAGTGGTCCATTTTTGGTGTAACAATGCTGCAGTGGTGCACATTGTTAACGCTCAGATGTCCAAATCCCCTAGGGTCATGGCATTGGTCCGTCAATTTGTCTTGAGAAGCCTACGTCTTAATGTGCTGTTCAGGGCCAGACATGTACCAGGCATTAATAATGATATTGCTGATGCTTATCAAGTTTTAACCTCCTAATTCATCCTAGTTTGTAAAACTAAGGCCTTCTGCCAAGGTTGTTCCCTTCAACTTTCCTTAGGACGCGGTTTCTAGAGACTCTTTTACATATTGGTAAGCTCGTGCCTTTTGACTTTCTCACATTCATAGTAATGTTATATATCTTTGAGAACTCATGTGCAACAGTAGTTGCCAGTTTTAAGTCATGCTAATTATCATGTTTGTATATAATTTTTGTGTGCAGATCTTCCTGAAGAAGAATATAGTAATTCGAAAAGTCGAAATAACTGGTATCGACTTTGAAAGAAAATATTGCTATATCAGTGAATCATTCATATCTACCTGTGAAAGAAACAGTGAACTATTTACATTTACCCACAGAGGAATTAATTTTGTTTATCCAAGAATATGTCATTACTGTAACTCTCATTAACTAACTTACCCACAGAGGAATTATTTTTGTTGTTACGCTTTTGGAAATATTTTCTATAAAGACTTTTGCTTATACATTACGGCTTCATTCTTCATTAAGCCACAGTCACTATTTCAAATGGTTTTTCTTATCAGTAGATAGCATTGTTGACACAATGGACACAGAGCTGGGCAGGTTTTGGAGGATGGTGGAGGACAGGGGTGCCTGGCGCGCGATGGTCCATGGGGTCGCAAAGGGTCAGACTGAACAACAACAAAAGTTAGGCTGAAAGATATGTAGCCCATCTTGGAAATTTCTACCATCCATATGGGACTGGATTCATCAAAGCATCAGTAGGCCTAATGTCAGCTCAGCTGGACCTCAGTCCTCTTGACAAGTTATGGTTACAGTTCAAGACTATAAGTAAGGCATATTCCCATTTCCCCACAGATTATTTCTATCACTATGATGAATATTGGCACCATCTATTGGGACAACAGTTTCAATTACTCATTATTATTATTATTTTGCAATGCTGTTGTGTGCAGCATGCACAGCAAGTTTATAAACCAGTCAAGAGACAAAATACTAGCTATTGCAAGTAGTAGAGACCATTGACTATCTTGAACAGTAGTATCCAACAGGAACAGCCGGTGAACCTCTTTATATTATTTTGTAATGCTAAACTTACAAAGGTCAAACATATTGTTGTACTTTAAAGTCCACCTGAAATAAACAACTAATAGGGACCTGTTGGATCCTGTAGATTTGCTTTGTCTTGACAATTCATAGACTGGGAGGAAATAAAGTTTAGGATAAATAGTTCTTTCCCTCCATCCACTTAGTTGCTGTCTTCTACATAAATTTGCTGCTTATCTGTCTTTGAAAATGTTTAGTGGCTTGTACTACATTGGTCCAGGTAATTAATTCTTCATTCAAATCAAAGAGGAAACAGGGCACTATCATTCAGCTATCCAATTCTGTGTAATTATTCTACCCTGAAGAAAGTGTCTGGCTTGCATCATTGTTTTGTGACAGTTCTACCAGGGAGGTATGGATGTTTTTGCCTTTAAATCATTCTTTACTTACAAAGGATAAACCATCTTCTTCCTCAGACTGTTATTGGCATGTGCCATGGATTCTTCCATATTGTAGTATATTGTCATATATGCAAATATCTGTCCAGTGTGCACTGGAAAGCTGGTAATTTAAAATTAAGATAGAAATCATAGCACACAGTCATGCTAAGGGCTAGGAAGTGAGATGAATTTATCTGCTACTTCTGCCTCCCTTTTGATAAGATGCTCTCCAAGAAGAAAGATAATAGGCTACCATGGTTCAGTTTTAACCTCCTAATTCATCCTAGTTTGTAAAACTAAGGCCTTCTGCCAAGGTTGTTCCCTTCAAACTATTTCTGTGGAAAAAATAGATACAAGATGATGAAAATTTATTTGGTGGAGGCTCAAAAGAAACAGATTGTAGCAATGCCTTCTGAAATATTCTATTAATTCCACCCTGTGGGAAGATCCTAAATTTGGAGGAGGATTTTCTAAAACTGTGATCTTTTCTAAATTTATTGGCTGAGGAGGAGGAGAGAAGAGAAAGTGAGGGTAATAGTCACACAGAGATAGAATTTCAAATAAAAGTCAATGGAGCTAGTGTAAGAGATCTAACATTATGTAGTTAAATGAAATCTTGAGTTTCATTTCATTTAATTTAATAATTTAATTTAATAGTCATATTTATATATATGCCGCCCACTCAGGTAGAACCCGACTCAGGGCGGCATTACAACAAGTTCTAAAAACACATAAAAACACTTTAAAAGACCCATATCCCACCCACCAATCCCACCCACTATAAAAAGAAGAAGAGAGAGTTCTTAATTGTTTACATAAGCCAGCAGGCGGGGACCGTGTTCCCATTAGGGCCCCACACCTGTCCTGCCAGCCAGGTCTTCAATCCTTTCCTGAAGGGCAGCAATTCTCTTTGAAGTCTTAGATCTGTTGGCAGGACATTCCAGAGGGTTAGTGCGGACACAGAGAAGGCCCTCCTTCGGGTGCTGGATAGATGTGCACCCCTATCAGATGGCACTATTAGAGAGCCTCTCCGGTCCGCTCTGGTTGGACGGGCAGACACTCTTGGGACGATGCGGTCTCTAAGGTATCCTGGCCCACTGCTATATAGGGCTTTAAAGGTCAAAACCAGCACCTTGAATTGCACCCGGAGACAAACTGGTAACCAGTGCAGCTCCCGAAGTAGCAGTGAGGCACGGGCATATCGTCCGCATCCCATCACCACCCGGGCTGCTGCATTCTGGACCAGCTGCAGCCTCTGAATGGTCGTCAAGGGCAGCCCCATGTAGAGCGCATTACAATAATCTAGTTGGGAAGTGACCAGAGCGTGGGTGACCATAAGCAAGGAGCCCCAGTCCAGGAGCATGTGCAACTGGCGAATCACCCGAAGTTGGGCAAAAGCCCTCCTGGCCACAGCCGCTACCTGTTCTTCTAGCAGCAGCCGCGAGTCCAGAAGGACCCCCAAGTTGCGCACTGGGTCTGTCTGGGGCAAAACAGCCCCATCCAGTATCAAAGATGGTAGCTCCCTGGATAACATGGGGCCCCTTATCCACAGCCACTCTGTCTTGCTGGGATTCAGCCGAAGCCCATTGGCCCCCATCCAGACCCCAACGGCCTCCAGGCATCCGGATAGGATTTCAACAGCATCACTGGGGTCCCCATGGGCCGAGATGTACAACTGGGTGTCATCCGCGTACTGATGGTACTGCATCCCGTGGGAACGAATGATCTCACCCAGTGGCTTCATGTAGATAGGAGAGGAGAGAGCACCGAGCCCTGAGGCACCCCATACTTGAGGAGCCTAGGGCTGGACCTCTCACTCTCCAACCACACCGACTGGGTATGGCCCTCCAGAAAAGAGGAAAACCAGGACAACACAGTGCCCTGGATCCCCAGTCCTTTGAGCCGTTCCAGAAGGATACCATGGTCGACGGTATCGAAGGCCGCTGAGAGGTCAAGAAGAGCAAGGACGGATGGATAACCCCCGTCCAGCTCCCACAAGAGATCATCCATCAGTGTGACCAATGCCGTCTCTGTACCATACCCGGGCCTGAATCCTGATTGAAAGGGGTCTAGATAATCTGCTTCCTCCAGGACACTCTGCAGCTGGCGCGCCACCGCCTTCTCCAAAACCTTACCCAGAAAGGGCAGGTTGGAAACCGGCCTGTAGTTGTTAAGGACAGCTGGGTCAAGGGATATTTTCTTCAGGAGGGGGCGCACCAAAGCATGTTTTAGTGGTGCAGGAAACACCCCCTCCCGTAATGATGCATTTATTATCACCCCGACCCAGCCACCTGTCACCACCTTGGAGGCTTTCACCAACCAGGTGGGACAGGGTCCAAAGGACATGTAGTGGCACGCACAGCTGCAAGGAGCCTGTCCACTTCATCAGGGACAACAGGATCAAACCAATCCAGATCGTACAGCAAGACTGTGCTCTGGTGCCCCTCCCCCCCGACCCTCCCCATCCATGCTGGGATTCAGCCCTGAATGAATCCGATCGATTTTCTCCACCAGATGGTCAGCAAAGTCCTCAGCCGAACCCTGCCAACCGGGCACCGATCTCCCTCTACCGAGGAGGGACCTGGTTACCCGGTACAGGGCGGGTGGGTGATTATCAGAGAAGGCAATAAGGGTGGTGAAGTATTGCCGCCTCACCACCCCCATCGCCACTCGGTAGGCCCTAATAGCAGCTCTAGCTTGTGTCCAATCGGAGTCATCCTGGGTCTTCACCCAGCGGCGCTCTAGGCGTCTCTTTGCCCGTTTGAGTTCCCGCAGTTCATCCATGAACCACGGGGATGACCTAACCCCACGGGCGCGGAGAGGCCGCAGTGGCGCAGTTTCATCCAAGGCTGCTGTTGCCATCCTGTTCCACAGGTCGATAAGTGCCTCGGGTGAATCGTGTAGCCGATCCAGCGGAACATTTTAATAGGCCCTGCCTCCCTACGATGAAATGTCGCCCCCAGAAAGTCAAGAGTCACCAGATAGTGATCTGACCATGACACAGGTGAGAAGAGAGGATTCACTTTTAAAACATATGCTGAATTGCTTTAGAAGTTAGGGTCTATGGAGGAACAAGGTCTATGTGGTTCCTAAAAACAAAAACTGAGGCTGAACTCTTACATATGAATGTATATTCAGTGAACACCAGATCCTTATTGAAGTTGGACTGGTGTTTTATTCAGTGATGCAATAACCTCCATCCCCAGGTTCTGTGATGAAGCCACCCAAAGGGAAAACTATTTGAAGTCTGATCCAACCTTGTTAATGACTGCCCTGACATGTCAAAAAAGATTGAGTTCCAAATTGATACAACACAGTTAAAATTAATTTCTATTGTAGATGACAATTTAGAGGAATTTTTAAGGATAAACTGTTCACAATTAGGTTTCATTACATCAGAATATAAGGGCTCTTAAAACAATTGTATGACTTTGGGACAGCAATGAGTAAGAATAAAATTTTATTGTGTTTTTATTAATTCCTATTTATTACTGTTGTTGATATTCAGTCACACAGTCGATTCTGACCCTTTGCGACCCTATGGACCATTTACCTCCAGGCACCCCTGTCCTCCACCATTCTCCTCAGCCCACCCAGCTCTGTGCCCACTGCATCTACAATACCATCCAGCCATCTCATCTTTGGCTGCCCCCTTCTTCTTTTGCCCTCCACCTTTCCCAGCACCAAGGCCTTCTCAAGTGAATCTTCTCTTCTCATTTGATATCCAAATTACTTTAGCTTCATCTTTACTATTTGACCTTCTTAGGAGCAGTCAGGGTTGATTTCCCCTAAGATTGACCTATTTGTTCTCCTCGCTGTCCAGGGGACTTTCAAAACTCTCCTCCAACACCACATTTCAAAGGCATCTATTCTTCTGCGCTCATCTTTCCTAATGGCCCAGCTCTCACAACCATACATTACCACTGGGAATACCATTGCTTTGACTATGCGAATTTTTGTTTGCAATGTAATGTCTCTACTTTTAACTATGTTCCCCAGGTTTCTCATAGCTTGCCACCCAAGAATCAGTTGCCTTTTTATTTCATGGCTGCAGTGCCCATCTGCAGTGATCTTTGATCCTAGCAAAGTAAAGTATTACTGGTAAATGACCCATTTCCAGTAATTGCTTGCCATTGTCTGCATGCTATTAAAAGGTAGGAAAGGAAGTATATTTAAAAATCAAGTGGTTTTCTAACATCAGTTGTTTACTAATGCTAGGATAATTTTGCTGTCAAACTATGATATAATCAGCAGCTTCCAACCCTGGCTGATACAATCTTCTTTTACCTGCCAGCATAAAGGTCTAAAAGCTTGTTATAACAATAACAGCACACCAATGCTGAGTTATTGTGACTTTTGACTAAGTTTCTTGGGTAAAAAAGAACCTCAAAAGTCATTTACCACTACTTTACAAGGAAGGTCTAGAAATGTGTAATTTGTTCAAGGCTACATAGACTGTATCTTCTCCTGGGAAGTACAATGTAGAATCAAACTCTAGTCCCAGGTGGATACTCAAACTCATTGAACTCTGGGGTGACAACCCCTCCTTCAGCATTGTTATTCACCAAAGTTGATAGACATCCAACTAATGACTGCTTGATGAAGATGAATTTTTACACATTAGTTACTGGACACCTGGCACTGCAAACAATTATTTTTTAAAGTTCACAAATCAGCTGAGAATAGGACAATAGGAAATTTGTTTTTAATGAGTTGCACCATCAGCATATTTAGCTCACTTTTGTTAACACTCTCATTCTTTGAGGGTATAGGCAAATTTCTTTCTTAGCCCTAGCTAGAATTAACAGAAGCTGTGTATGGGACCTACTAATAAAATGTATCCTACAACTAAACTAGAGTCCTTCCCAACCAAAATTTTAAGACCAAAAGATGAAAAGTATGGATTATTTCTCTGTTCTTTAGCCTCTTACATAAATAATAATGTAATAATATTAATCTTTTATTATATCCCGCTTCCCTCAATCCAATGGATAACTCGAAGCGGCTTACAGAAAATTCAAAAACACAATATCAAAGACACAAAATTCAAAAAATACAGCATAACAACAATATAATCAAAAATACAATATTAAAGATACAATTAATAACAATAAATAACAGGAAAGATCCAAGACCACCCACAAAAACCCCCGCCTTGGAGAGTCCTCCAAGTCCAAAGGTGAGGGGGAGGGCAGGGCCCAAGAATGCCAGCCGGTAGAGTGGCCTCTTCGCCCCCACTGGGGCAGAACATGTGGGGTTTAATGTAAATGGATGCATCCTGACCAGAAAAAAAATAAGCTTGCTTCAAATTTTTAAATTGTACTGTATGGTACTATCTTAATTGGTGTTTCGGTAGCTGTTTTAAATTATGGGGTATGCCTTATTCGTGTTGATATATAGCAACCAAGAAATTTTGTTGTTCCCGCAAGGGGACAATGACAATAAAGATTTATCTTATTTTATCTTGAAAATTTGGTTTTCAATTCATCCCTATGCAAAATCACACTCCGTGCCCCTATTGGCCATCTCTGGTAATGACAGGCAATCCCCCCTCCCACCCGCACCTTTTAAGCTCTTCTCCGATGCACATACCCAAATAAGTGTGCCCTGGAGAAATCTCACACGAACAGCAGAAGGGAGTGGATATTTTCCCCCGCACTGTCCCAGTCCCGGCAGAAGCAAGCGGGGATTACAGAAAATTTTCACTGCTGCAGCTGCCGCCTCCACCGCCACCACGGTAGGTGATGTCTTGTGACTTCTGGCATTGGGGGTGGGTGGTGTCAGGTGGAATTTTAGATTTTAAAATGGTGGTGCTGCAATTTTAAAATCTAAACACACCAGAAAACCCCTTATGTAACTCAATTTTTTTGCATAAATTGGGGTGTGATTTACGCAAAAAACAAACCTTATGTAAATTGAATTTTACATAAGTAGAGGCATACATAAATCAGGGTTTTACTCTCTCTCTCTGTGTGTGTGTGTGTGTTTACACACACAGAGAGAGTAAATTTTGAAAGTAATGGAACATTTTCCTTGCTAGCTTCCATTATAGAAGACTAACCCCCTGCACGTATTCCACTGAAATGAATGAGAATGATGAGGGAAGGCAGCAATGTTTGTACTATTGTTGTGTTGCATCTCTATTTATTTCAGTGTGCCAATATAATTCCCTAGTGCCTTTTGCCCAGTATGTTTGTATATTTGTTATTGTCTGGTCCCAGATTCTTATCCATAGCAGACTATCCCTGTCAATGACAAAAGCCACTTAATTTCTGCAGCTGAAAGCCCTATAAAAGAATAATGTCTCTTACATAAACAAGGCACAGGTTCAGTTTAGCTTAGTAAGCAAAAGCTCACAGTGCATTTACTAAGATGACTCTACACTGCTATGGGCCTTCCTGAAAGAGATGACAGCTTAATTACAAATAAAGTGATTTATGCAATCAATAGTTAAACGTTAACAATTAAAATCTCTGCAGATTTTTAAAATACTAATTTATATGGCTTAACATCTACACATCACATTTTATCCCCTCCTATTGTCCTTAACAGGCACTCATTAAAGCATTTTGATAAGTATGTAGCACATGGTATTGAAACATTTAAAAACATATGTTAATGAAATATGGCAGGGAGTATTTTTAATGTTCTAGCATTATGAAATAGAGTAATTTTAAAAGATCTCAGTGTAAACTGAATTCCAGCATTAAAAGTTGGAAATGTTGGGTTTTTGAAGCTTCTCTTCTTGGATCAGGTTGGTTTGTTTGTAGCAAAAATTCAAACTATATCTCAGATGTTAGGTTTCTTGGGCACAGATTATAGGTTGATTACATGTTATACCAATTCTGACCATAGGTTTGAGAATAGTCCAACCTTCTAAGAAAAGCAGCTGTTAAGAAACAAAAGATGAGAAAGCCACCTACCTGTACCACAGGGCACAGCAAGGCAGATGATATTATTTTACTGTTTTCATAGCTTTCTGAGGTCTCTCACCAGTCCCATCAGGAAGAAGATTCTAAATTTGCTTTCCCTACATGAGAACATAAGAATTTTTACTTCTATTTTGTATCTTGACACAAACTAGGAAGGAGAGAAAAAACTGAAGGAGTGACTCATTCAGTGAACTCATCTTTCCTCAACCAACATTTTGGAGTACATCTGGAATGTGTTGCATATCCAAGCATGCACTCATGGATAGTCATTATCAGGTTAGGGATCTTTTATAAGTAACTGTTCATGGTAAGAGGTGTCAAAATGCCTATGCAATACTCTGTACACAAAGGGCCTGTTAGCCTGTGGGATTACATAGGTAAGTATGTTTTAGAAAGAAATGTGTCATGAAGAATGAATGTATAAAAAAAAGCAAAAGAAGAAGAAAGTTGTGACATGTTTTTAAACTGACTGTTGTGTTCTGTAAAGCTGTGCCTTTAACAATGTACCTAGCCATGTGGTAACAATGTAACCTTTCTGTGTGCAACATTACAACCTTCAGCTGTATCACTGTAACCCTTATAAGAGGACGCGAGCTAGTGACCACTAGATGGCAATAGCGAGCGTCCAGCTCTCATGGCCCAGATTCACCCTTGATCAGCAGCGTGGGAAGATTCCCGCCACCTCCTCACCTGGACAAGAACGGCGTGACCTTCTATGACGTCACGCAGGCAGCAACCAATAGACTGTCAACGAGCCACATTCAAATGTATAGCCAGCTGTATATATTGAGCTACCCATCCGCCATTACCACATGTTCCTCCGGATCATCATGCAATAAACCTGTGTTAAGCCAACCTTTCGGCTGTTTCATTGTCTTTGGTCCCATACACTAAATTGGCGACTTAGACGCCGACATCGAGCACATGGTCGGCACTTGTGAGAGTTGCCAATGCTCCAGACCAGAGGAGGCCCGCCTTCCCCACAGGGAGTGGGACGCGGCTAAGGGGCCGTGGTCCCGGATACACATAGATTTCGCGGGCCCGTTCCGAGGAATGCTGTTTCTCCTTGTTGTGGATGCTTTCTCCAAGTGGTTGGAGGTCATCCCAGTCACGAGCACCTCCTCGGCCGCGACGATAAAGCATTTGCGGAGAGTTTTTTCCACGTTCGGCATACCCGACAGACTAATTAGCGATAACGCTAGTTGTTTCACGTCCGCTGAGTTCAGGGCATTCACGGAGATTAACGCCATCTGGCATATCACCTCCGCCCCTTTCCATCCGGCCACCAACGGCCAAGTAGAGCACCTCGTCCACACCACAAAGGACGCGCTGCGGCGCATGGGCCCCGGGGACCTCAACCTACAAGTGTGTCAGTTCCTGCTAGGATACAGGGTGACCCCGTTGGCGTCAGGATACTCCCCCGCAGAGCTCTTAATGCGCAGGAAACTGACCACCATCCTCACTAGGCCCACGATAGTAGAAGACAAGGGAAGGAACATCGGGCTAGAGGCCACAAAGAGTTTCAGCATAGGCGCCCCTGTGCATTGCAGGAACTACGCCAGCACGGGCCCAGCCTGGGTACCGGGCGTTGTCGTGGAGCAAACCGGCCCCGTGTCGTACCGCGTGGAGACCAGCTCAGGTTTGCTGTGGAGGCGGCACGCGGACCAGCTATGGCGCAGGGTCCCCGATGAACAGGGCACAGACCAAAAGGAACAAGACTCAGCGTTAGGGTTCTCCCCCACCCGTTCAGCCCAAGGGGGAGGAGAGGGGGGCCGCGGGTCCCCACCAAGGGGGGAGGAAAGGGAGTCTGTTCTCATAGATATCCTGCAGGATCTTTCAGAGGAGGAGGAACCCGACCCCATACATATCTCGCGCGATTCCCCCACAAATACGGATACCCCAACGGAGTTAGGATTTGATTTTCAGAGCCGGGGGGAGTTTTTTGGAGTGGTCCCCCACCCGTCCAAGCGAGAAGAGGGGTTTTTCGTTAGCCCCGAGCGCCCCCGGTCTGCCCACAATGGAGTTTTTCCCTTCCCCTAAAGCCGCCAAACCACAGCAAGCAGCTAACAAGTCTCCCTCTCCCGTTTCAGGACAAGGGACCAGGGAACAAAGAAGCGGTAGCGCCCCCGGGGCAGGTCAGCCCACATCACGGCCCAAACGCACTTGCAATAAGCCATCTTGGCTGAGAGACTTCATCTCATCCTAGGGGGGAGGGATGTTGTGTTCTGTAAAGCTGTGCCTTTAACAATGTACCTAGCCATGTGGTAACAATGTAACCTTTCTGTGTGCAACATTATAACCTTCAGCTGTATCACTGTAACCCTTATAAGAGGACGCGAGCTAGTGACCACTAGATGGCAATAGCGAGCGTCCAGCTCTCATGGCCCAGATTCACCCTTGATCAGCAGCGCGGGAAGATTCCCGCCACCTCCTCACCTGGACAAGAAGGGCGTGACCTTCTATGACGTCACGCAGGCAGCAACCAATAGACTGTCAATGAGCCACATTCAAATGTATAGCCAGCTGTATATATTGAGCTACCCATCCGCCATTACCACATGTTCCTCCGGATCATCATGCAATAAACCTGTGTTAAGCCAACCTTTCGGCTGTTTCATTGTCTTTGGTCCCATACACTAAACTGACAGATATGCTTTAGTTTGAGCTTTCATGGGTTACAATCCACTTCTTCAGACACAAAGATCACATGGCTGTGAAGATGGATGCTATTTGCCAAAATGCTTCATCCTACCATGCTCATATATTCATTGAATGGATGCATACAATCTCAGCTGTAGCTCTGAACATGGGCTGTACCAATAGAGTGTATAACTGCTGAGAGTACGAGTGCTGCATTATTATTCTTTAAATATAATTGGGAGAAAAAGCAATGTTGGTCTCGAATGCAGACCTTGGTTGCAGGGTTATGAAGCATTGTTATTGATTTGAAATTCTGTTCCACTGAAACCAATACCTTGAGTATTAAAATGCACAGGATTCCAATTTTTTTTAAAAAAATCCCATTAAGATGATTTTTCTTAATAAAAAAAGATATTCCTTCTCTCAGAGGATATTTGAATATTTGAATGATGTTTGAAATTTTGAATATTTACATGATGTTTGAAGAACTCATTGATACAGCTTTAATAATTGTAATAACTTTAACGCACAGTCCGATTCTAGCATAAATGTCTTTGGTTATTAGTATTGTGAGTTCACAGTGTGTAATGAGTCTATTACTATGGTTTTGCAATAAATTGTCATCTGTTAATCATGACAGTTGTGGTAACTCCCAGAACTTACAAAAATGTTAATGTTTGTTTAAATGAAAAGGAATTTCTGCCTAAGCAATTTGCCTGTAAATTGGGGATAGCAGGCTTGGTTGCAAGAATCATCTAAAGAATGACTACCACTAGGTTGGAGAAGGCTACTGGTGAGCTCTCTTACTTTGTAAACCTTTAGTCTATACCAGTAGTTCCCAAACTTGGGGTCCCATTTGTTCTGCAGCTGCCAGAAATCTCAGCCAGCACTATCAATGATGAAGGCTTCTGGGAGTGCTAGTTCAAGAACATCTGATGTCCCAAAGTTAGGAACCACTGGTCTATACAGTGTTATCCCAAATTCTTAGAACTTTGCACTGCCATCAACTTTGATGATTCCCTTTTAGTATCAAGAGCTGTCCAAGGTAAAGGGAAAGAACCAAAACTTAATCTCTCCTGAGTGTAGGAATGTGGAGCTATGATTGGGCTAGTAGAAGGCAGGAGGCAATAAAGAAGAAAGAGGTGTCCAGGGCTTCCTGGTGTGATACCTCTGCTTGCATGGCTGCTTTTCTTCTTTGCCTATATTCTTAGGCTTGATTTCCATTACCTCTCCCTCTCCCAATCATGTAGGCAATCATAGCAAGCCCCCTTGTGCTTTCCCCCCAAAATGCAGCTCTTTAAAGTGTATCTTTCCTTTTATTGAAGATGGCTTTTTGTTGATGATTTCAGCTTCTGTGCAGACTAGCACTTCTCCTTCTTCTGTGTCTTCTGCCAAAATGAAGGCACCCTTTGATGAGTTCATTAAGGTGCAGTTCCTTTCACCTGATCTAGTGTGAAGAAGATTAGCTGGAAACACAAGGTTGCCATTACCAGGGTATGCCCGATTGTGGCTCAAAAATACAGTAAAACCTCACATAAAGAGTGCCTCACTTAGAGACTAACTCGCTTAAAGAGCAGATTTTTTTTCTGAATGGTCACCTTGCTTAACAACTAAAACCAACCAAAAACTCGCTTAACAACTAAATCTGCATTTGCAATCACCACCACCACCACCCACACACACACACACCCCAGAAGTCACAGTTGGTCACTTACAATGGTGTTTTGCTTAAAGAGCAAACTCACTTAAAGAGCAATCCCATGGAAAACATGATGCTTTTTAAGCGAGGTATCACTGTACCACAATCTTCAAGGAGGCTCTGTGTACCCTAGACTATGACTAAGAACATAAGAATTGTGTTGAATCAGCCAAAAGGCTTATAAAGACCAGCATTTTATTCTCACAATGGCCAACACAGATGACTACATGGTATCTCCACAAGGAGGATGTGAAGACAACAGCATCCTGCTGATGCATCTAGTGACTTTGGATTCAGAGTTATATTTTCTCTAAGATATTCAAAGAAAGTACTTCAATGTGTATTTTTAAATTACATTTAATTAAAGAACACAGCGTAACAAAATAAAAAGTAAAAACAGCAATCATAATGACTGTTAAACTAGAAAATAAAAACAAAAAATATATTGCAATGTTGTATCCACAAAACACATCTGTAACAAAAAAATGTTAAATTTAGTAAACTTGAAAAACAAGTTAACAAGAATAATAATGCATTATTATATCCCTTTCATCAATTGTCAGTAGGAATATATGGTTGTAAGTACAGTAAAACCTCGGGAATGACAGAGGTACATTCTAATAGTGTCTGTTGTAATGTGAAAAAATCATAAACTGAAGCACCTTTTCCCATAGGAATCCATTGAAAATAATTAAAAAGTCCTGACTGGACAAAAAATAATAATAAAACCCAAAAAACAGACAAAAATATCACCAAAAAACCCAAAAAATGTCAGATTCAATCATCCCCCACCCTCACAAAAGCAACAAAGTGATCTCCCTACCTTTCCCATGCCATTTTGGGACAAGCAACAAAGTGATCTCCCTACATTTCCCATGCCGTTTTGGGACCTTTTCCATTCCATTCCAATCTGGGGGAGGTGCACATTGAACACTCAGTTCCCACCTTCCTCTGACCTCCCAGGGCAACGCTACAGCTGAAAACACACACCTCCCCAAGGCATTGTGACTTTGGGTGGAGGGGGTGGCAGCCATTTTAAACTCCAAAATGGTGGTGGTGGCCATTTTAAACTCTAAAATGGCTGTGGTGGCCATTTTAGAGTTTAAAATAGCACAAATTTTGGTCATAAACCGAAAAAATGTTGTGAAACAGAGAATTATTTTAATTAAATTTGATGTTGCAAACCACAGCAAGCATAACCCAGGGCACTTGTAACCTGTAATTCATTTTGATTCTTAGTTATGCCTTTACTCTCTTCTTGGAAAGTGATAAAATCCTTCCCAAAAATAGTATGGTTTGAGGACCCATCTCCTTCCAGAAAGGAAGAAGCTACATGAGTAGCACTAAAGTATAATAGAAGTTAAATTCTACAAACCATGCTTGTGGAAAAGTCTTCAGAACTGATGCAGAATTCAAAATCAAAACAGATCTGATAGATGGTGATCAAATTCTCTCTTGAATGTTTCCAGTGTTGGAGCACTCACCATCTCTCTAGGTAGTTGGTTCCACTGTCGTACTGTTGTAATCACTAAGATGTTTTTTTCCTGATATTCAGCCTATGTCTGGCTTCCTGAAGCTTCAGCCCATTGTTATGCAACTTGTACTCTGGTATGATGATGAACAGATCCTGCCCTTTCTCTTTGTGATTATTTTTCAGGTATTTAAAGAGTGCTATCATAGCCACTCTCAGTCTTCTTTTCTCAAGGATAAATATGCTCAGTTCCTTCAGTCCTTCCTCATATGGCTTGTTTTCTACTCCTAGTTTGTCAAATTATGGTGCCCAGAATTGGACACAGTACTCTAGATGTGGTCTAACTAGTGCTGAATAGAGAAAGAATAGCACATCGTGGGTTTGGGAGACCATAATTCTGTTAATGCAGCATAAATAGTGTTGGAAATTTTGGTAGCCACATCACATGAACAAATGGTGTGCTTTGTACTGCATGTTTGAATGAGTGCTGTCTAAATGGGGTTATTCATGAAACTCTTCCAATTGCTTCCACTTCTTTTTATTTTAAAAATAATTTTACTCCAGGAAGCTAGGAAATGGGGCTGCAGGTTTTTTATACCCCTTTTTGCTCTCAAAAATTCTTTATAAATACATGGAGAGTAAGAAAATGCCATGAGAGGAATTTATGAGTAACTGATGTTATGGAAAGCAAATGTCTGTTCTGAAATTGGGAACCAGCCAAGAGAGGAAATCAGAACCTTGAGTTGGCAGGGGAGAGGGTGTGGAGGAATTATAATACTAACAAAGAAGTACATTTCTTAAAAACAACAAGGTTTCTGTATAAAATCTTTTTCTCGTTTCACCAAGTTACTATAACTCAATATTTTTTTCCCATTTCACTCTGGAGTTGAAATAAAAGTACCAAGGATAAATATAGACAGTCTGAGGCCTATGGTTGTTAGATACAAGGTTAGAAAATGAGTCTGTACTCTTAAATCTCTCCATGTGGTAGGATACAATACAGATGTGTATCCAAAGTCTTGCTTCCCATGTTCTTTAATTCGCCCATCTTACATACACAGAACCCTGTTCAATAGGGTGTACAACAAAAGTACAGTACCTGGTTTTTAGAGTGTGTGGTGACTACCTTGGCTGTATTGCTTGGGCAGTCTGTACACCAGAAGTTGAATGTTAAAAAAACCACAGTTATACCTGTGAACAAAAAGTGCAACCTTCTGCAATGCACAGATGTTGTGTGGTAGGCTAGTTTTGCCCAAGTAATAAGCTAAAATGGAGAATGGTGTTTTGGGTGAAAAAAAGGGGGTATAGGAAGCTTTGGCAATCAAAAATAGTTTTGTTGAGTGAGACAATAATTTGATCCTTGCTGATAACTTGAACTTTGCAGATGACTTAAAAATTCATTATGCAAATCTGATATCCTGTTTTATTGGGCCTTGGTTATTTGGAGTAATTTTACAAATGTGAAAAGTAAAACAGAGGTGCAAACATGAACTTCTGTTCATATTTCAGCTACACTAAAAATCACCATATATTATTGTTGCACTAAAATGCGGCCATAGTTTTGTCCTGCATAGCAAAGTAATATTCTACAAGAGAATTGTAAAAATAAGGGCTGCCCAACATAAAATAAAATAAAATAAACTATGCCTCTTCAACTGGGTTTCAGATGAGCACCACCTTTGACACATTTATAGCAGTTCTCGAGGGAAAGTTTCAGAGGGCACCAATGTCAGAGAGACTATGCCTGTGTGATTCTTGAAAAATGAAACCACAGCACACGTTCTATGTAGCTACCCTTTCTATAGAGACTTCCGGAACATGTTCATATCTCCACTGCTCCACAAGTATACTGGCCAGACAAACAGCACATACACCCCCTGGCTACTATCTGATGAAAGACCCACCATCACCCACAACACTGCCAGATTCTGTGCTGCAGGCATGTAAGATCAAAAGAACAATCCTGGCAGGACCTTCAACCAATTAATATTCTTGTTGCACAGCATAGGCTAGTAATAACTGTAATACTAGTGACCTATGTACTAAATTTTAACAGTGTTAAACTGAGCAGAAATGCTCCTTTTCAAGCCCCCTCATTTTATCCTTTGTCTCTTGATATATTTTAGTCCCCTTATTTTAACTTCTGATCCCCCTGCTGTTCTATGCTAGAGCAGAAATGCTCCTTTTTAAGCACCCTCGTTTTAACTCTTGTCTCATGATATATTTTAGCACCCCTATTTTAACTTCTGTTCCCTTTGCTGCTCTATGCTGCTCTTGGACAGTTAGAAAGGTTTGATTTAATTTGATTTGATTTGTCCTGTGCTAAGTTTTGAGAGGCTTGGAGAAATGTTTCTTAAATTATGATTCTTTAAAAAAGGAAAACTTATTTATCCCTTTCTGAAATAGGCTACTCCAAACATCCCGATAGATAATACAGCTCATATAAATTGAGAAGTTGAATCTTGCTTATCTTAAAAGGGAATAGTTAGCCCCATATGCATTTTTTTTATTTATAAATGATTTTAAAGGACTTACAAATGCAAGAAACATTGATTTCTTATCACATTCAGCATGCATGTAACATGTTCACCCTGAGGAACTTTGCAAAGTACATACATTGTTGTAGCTACCATGGCAGGGAAGGGAAATGATTGGAGAGTAATGAAAGATCACAGAAACAAAATCAAAAGACAGGTTTTCTAAAAGAGTAAAAAAAAAAGATAGGCTTTGCAGGCGCACCCCCCCCCCCCCCCCAAAAGAAAGACTCAGACACCGGTATTGGATTAAAGGCATCGGGCCACTTTTATTGAACAATGCTCTAGTCTGAATTATCACTTTCAATTGGTGTATCATCCAATTGTAATTCTTTAAGGCAAGCAGGCTGCAGTAACACTGGTAAGGTTCCTCCCAAAATGCCAATGGCAATTGGCTACATGTATCTATTTGTATCAATTTGTTTGTTGACACAAACAAATTGTTGACCGGAGTCAATAAACTATCTACTGACCCCACCCTATGACATGTATCCGTTGAAATTTCAAGGTGATGCAGGCTGTGAAGCTCCTGACATCACCCCTTGCCTGGTTCGCCCTTGACCGGCCGAACCTATTTCCCCTGTACCTGTCTACGTGTTGGCCAGTCAATTGCGAACCTGCCAGATACCTATGGGTCATAAATCTTTACCTTACCAGTGCTACCTGCCACACGGGGAGGCGTCCATGATGACTCACCGCCCCCCGCCCCCAGACCGTCAGCTCCTTCACCAGGCCCGCTTGCACATCCTCAAGAAAGAGGTCCATACCTCTGGCCAACAATGGACCCCATCTCCTGCATAGAGATCAAAATCCTGCAAGCCTATCCTAGGATGTCGAATGGCCGTCCCAGAGCCATTGTTCACAAGGAACCGGGCAACAGCCCTGTTCACCGACCGTCGAGCACGGTCGAGAGCACGGAGGTCAATGCCTCCCCTGTAAGACTGTCGCGGCACGATGTCCGACCATAGCAGGCGCGTGGACGGCCATAAGTGATGTAAATAGGCTAGGTCACTGCAAACCGACAATTTTAAAGAAAGGCCAGTGACCTGTGCGAGATCATTGCCGCCGAGGTGCAGGATAAGGACATCAGGCGGTCCAGCATCCCTGATGGAAAACAGGAATGGCAACAGTTCCCGCCATCTCATGCCACGCTTACCGTACCATCGCATACGTGCAGCTGCACGTAGCCCGAGATGGGGTCCCTACTCTGTCGCCGCAGTGCACGTAACTGTGGCCCACCAGCCATACTGCCACCGGTGTGCGTGGACACACAGGGTCTGTAAAAGAAGGAAAAAGAATTAATGACACAACTAGTACTCATGCATTGAGGGGGCGTACATATAATGCAAAACGCGTAGATCCCCATCTGCCCATCCGGCGTATATCAACCTCAGAGTACCCAGACGCAGCCGCAGTGGACGCGGCGCCTATCCTGAAGGAATGGGTGCCGTAACGAGCCCCGGGAGGCCAACACTGTGAAGTGCCATACCGGTCACCTTCAAAAAGTGGAATTTAGTCAGTGGAGACCCATCCTGGTGGCAGAAAAATGGGCCACGCACTGCCAAAAACTCATGTTAGGCACCAACCGGACAGATGTCATCAATTTAGCATTGTAGCAGTCTTACTCCACTGCCTAAACCGTGCTGATCAACCTTTGAGGACCGTATCCTCAACTGAGCCCACTCTTGGGTGATAAAGACATTGTCGAGTTCCAGTGCCCTACGAGACACGTCCCCTTTAGACAATGGGACCAGCTCACTGATGCGGAGCACTCCAAAGAAAGCTACAGTGGTAGCTGCGTGAAAGAGAGCCTCCTCGTACCTATCATAACACAAATTATGCCAGCCTCGTGCAAGGTGGGTAAGAACACCTGGCAAAATGGGGTGACGTGTGTCCGGGCGGCGGCCACATTCACGTGTCCACCCTTCCAATACATGTCGTATGCAGATGTCATTCAAGCAGTCAGCGAAGCTCTGTGCCTTGGCCATAAATGCCAATGCTGAAAGCCTAGAGGCTATGGTACGGGGAGCCAACCCCTGACCGTGAAGATAAACCATGTATTGTAAAATCTGGTCGACTGGTTTCGGCCACGCTTCGGGCAACTGCCTTTGCCCGCAAAAGGTTCTAAATTGTAGGAAAGCATGTAGATACGCCTTACGCGTGCGAGGTGCAAAGACATGCCGATCGCCCGGTTCACCTCTCCTCGCCAAATGTCCAAATTTCGGCCGGGAGTGGAGAGGGAAATTCCTCTGCTTCTGGAGCCAAGGCACGGAACTGGGAGATCTGCAGGTGGGATAAAGCATCAGCAATATCATTATTAATACCTGGCACATGTCTGGCCCTGAACAGCACATTGAGGCGTAGGGATCTCAAAACAAATTGACGAACCAATGACATGACTCTGGGGGATTTGGACATCTGGGCGTTAACAATGTGCACCACTGCAGCATTGTCACACCAAAAGTGGACCACCAAATTGGCCCACTTGTCGCCCCACAGCATTAGTGCTCCCAAGATGGGAAAAAATTCTAGGAAAGTAAGATCGCGTAGGTGATTCGTGCCTTGCCATGCGTGAGGCCATTGGCCATAGGCCCACCGCCCCTCAAAATAAATCCCATAACCCAGAGAGCCGGAGGCATCCAACTGTACTTGAAACTGAGGGCTGACCAGAAGGTCTGATCTCCAAAAAGAGACCCCATCAAAATCCTGGAGAAATGTGAGCCAAACCGAAAGGTCTGCCTGTAAACCTCTGGTTAGCCGCACCCTGTGGTGGCATTTTAATAGGCCAGCCATGGCGTCACACAGACGCCTGGCAAAAGCTCTGCCTGGGGTTACCACCCTGCAAGCGAAATTGAGGTGGCCGTGAAGCACCTGTAACTCTCGAAGAGACACCTTACGCTTGGCAATCATTGCCAGAATTGCAGCCGAGATCCGAGTCACCTTTTCCACGGGTAACCTGGATGCCTGTGCGAAAGTGTCAATTTCGATACCTAAAAAGGTGAGCATGGTGGCTGGGCCCTCAGTCTTTTCAGGTGCTAAGGGGACACCCAGTTCCCGCATAAGCACCTGAAATGTGGCAAGGAGACGGGTACACGTGTCCGAGCCCTGCTCACCCCCGAACAAAAAGTCATTGAGGTAGTGGGCTACAGACCGGGACCGCGACCTACGAACAAAGGCCCATTGGAGAAAGGTGCTAAATCATTCGATGGCTGAACAGGAAATAGAACAGCCAAAAGGCATGGGCTTATCTACGTAGAACTTGCCCCGAAAACAAAAAACCAACAGCTCAAAGTCATCGGGGTGCACTGGCAGTAATCGGAATGCCGATTTGATATCACACTTTGCCAGGAGTGCCCCGCGACCACACGAGTGTACCATCTGTAAGGCCTGGTCAAAGGACGTATACCTGACTGAGCAAAGGTCATCAGGTATCACATTGTTGACCGAGGAACCCACAGGGTAAGAAATGTGGTGAATTAGGCGAAATTCACCCGGGGACTTTTTCGGGACTAAACCCAAAGGAAATACTTTTAAGTTAGGGAATGGTGGGTCAGTAAATGTCCCAGCAACTCTCATTGCAGCTACCTCCTTAGCTATGCTTTGTGCAGCAATATCCTCATTACCCCTAAGAGAAAGTAAGTTCGGGGCATCCTGAGGCCCCTGAACACCCCTAAAGGGTATACGAAAACCAAACTGGAAACCTTCGAGTAGGTACCTCGCATCATCCCGTCTAGGATAAGCAGAAAGCCATTGTTCCAGCACTGGGACATTAATTGGGGAGGGGGCCTTTTGCATGGCTAGCACCGTCAGAGGGCACTCTGACTGCCCCCTTCCCACTCCTACCTATGCTTCGTGACCCAGCAGCCCGCGGGCATGCGGAGGTGGCGTGAGGGCCAGAACAAGAGGGACACTCATGCCGGAATCAACACTGATGCTTGTTGCACACTCTGCTAGCGGAGAAGCTCCAACACAGCAGGCGGGCTGGAACCCCCTGCCCCGCCGACTGGCGGGGAACCTGTGTAACAACAGCCCGCTGCACGGCATGGCCGCAATGATACCTGTCACCAGGTGCTGGCCGCGTGGGAGTCATATACAAGAGCCACAATTGCTGGCAGGGCTCATCCCACCTCATCTCAGGATGGAGGGCCACTCTCATCCTAAACTCTTCATCGTAAGCCAACCACGACGGGCCAGGGAAATCAACCACCGCCCGGTAAATATTATCCAGGTATTGTACCATCAGAATGGCCAAGTCAGGCCGGTCCCTCAGGTATACCGCCATATAGATGAGATAGGCCGGCAACCAATTGGCCCAGGTACGTGGTGGCTTACAACGACGGGACAACTCCTTGTCCCTGTCATCCTGTCCCTCCCTCTCTTCCTTGGTGGGCTCACGGTTTAGGAGGGAGAAGATATCCACATATTCCCCTCGCCAAATCTTCTCCCTCGTGGCCTGGGATAGATGATTGCCCAGGGGCAAGGAATAACCAGCCGTCGGCAGAGCCGTAGTCGGCACATATTGGATTGAGGGTATGCGCTGCGGGCCCTGAATAGCCCCTGCAATGCTTGGCATACCCACAGGGGCGGTCACCCCTGCCCTAACCGGGGGGCAATTAGGCAACCAAGAATTAACAGGGCAGTGTGGATACAACTGCCCTCCCACAGTAACCTGCCGTGGCCATGGCCACTGAAACCCCCCAGTGTGACTGGATAGTGTTGCTGGTGTACTCAATTGACCAGGATACTCACTTGGTGCATCCCCATGGGCCGCCCCCACTGGGGGTTCCGGCCCAAGGCGGGCGTTGGAGCTCACGACAGATATTGAGCTCTGCGTGCCGCTGTACCCCTGCCACGCCGGACTGGTCCCCAGTGGCAAGTCCTCCTGTGTTGGTCGGGCGGGGAGCTGCGAGGCACCAGCTTGGGCTGGCCTGATGGCCTCAAGCAGCTCGACCCTGTTGGCGGCCCACTGGAGAGTTGGGCCAGAATTGAAGGATTAGCAAGCCCACCATCGGAAGGTGGTGGGGCAATGCCCATTGATGCCTCCAGCACCAAAATTCGTGAGAGAAGTGCATCAACAGTCTCCGAGCCACCCATGTAAGGTGTGCCGGATGGGTCGGATGGCGCACTGGGTAATTGTTGGAGGGGAAACCCAAATGGGGACCCTGGGCCCGAATAGGGCCATGTCCAATAATCTGGCCCATGTGGGGCCGGAGGAATGGTGGGGCGGAAACCCACACCGGGCCCAAATGGGCCACCCTGCCCCAAGCCAGGAAAAGGCCCTACAGGGGCAGGGATCCCAGAGGGGCCGGCCTGTGCCGGCCCTGACTGAAATCCTGGGCCGGGCTGGCAGGCAGAAGCCTGTTCGCCTGCATTGGTGGCAGTGGGCAAAGCAACCCCACCACCCTGTTGCGGGGGTGCCACCCGAGCCCTCCGGCCCGGTGGCTGCCCCCTGGTTGAAGAGGGGGTAGGCAGAGCCCTTCCCCTCGGCCGCTGCTTGGCAGCCAGCGCCTTGCGCTTGGGAGCCATGTCTCCCAAGCAGAAGAAAAGAAGCTGCTCCTAAATGATCCCTAGCCAGGGATCCAACTCCCAACCCTTTGCTTTGAGTACCACGGTATCAATCAGCAAAGGTAAACTCCGTTTGAAAAGAATAGAGGGGAAGCAAAGAAAATGCGACGGAGAAAACTTCTCCGCTCCGTCGCATTCTAAAATGGCAGCTCGGCTGCCTCGTGGCCACCCCTTTTAAAGAGGGGTGGTCATGCCCCCTAACTCACCTGGATGTCTGAGTCCGGGGGGGGGCGCAAAGAGCACGGTGGCCATTTTAGTGCCGCGCTTGCATTCTTGATAGAAAGTAATGCAGTGACAATCCTTCAGAAGAGGGAACATTTTGCCATGTATCCCCAGGGAAATTATCATGAAATTTTTAAAGGCATATTCAAAGCATTTCAGGATTACAAAAGCAAAGAGCAGTTGTGTTTGTCCCAGACCTGATGCTTTCACTAAACATCCTCTCAGGATTTCTGAGATCAGACTTCTGGCACAAATCTTCAAAGGCAAATTGAGCTCCAAGTCTAGGAGAATCAGAAATGTTGACCCTGTCAGTAAGGACCCAATTAGCTGGCTGTTAGCTAACTTTTCATCTCCTTCCTGGTTAAACAGGGATTCTTACTTGCAAAGAGATTCTGTGTCTGTTTATAAAAATATTTTAAAAGGAATAGATTACTTAGATGTTCACTTGTTTGAGATGGGGAATTACATTTTTTTCCTTTGTGGCAGGGGAGTCTTAATCAATGTTACCAGAACAGTTTCTCTGCCCCTATCCCCAGCCACCAGCCCAACCATACATGTTGTATTAGTTCATCCTTCTTGTCACTATATAATCGAATTATCCAAAGATTTAATGTATTTTCTGATGTGTGGTGACTATAATGAGCTAATGACCTCCAAAATATCATATCAACAGCTTTGTTCAGATCTTGCAAACCAACAGCATCCCATGTTAGGTTTTTCCTTTTTACTATGCCTACCTTTAAATATTGTCATCTCCAAAAAGTTCTGCTCAGGTCTTTCAAGCATGATACTCTCTTGCCCTTCCTGCCATTCACAAGAAGATCATAAGCAAGGGAAAATCCCGGAAGCTGACTTCTTTTTCCTTCAGTTAATTACTCCTCACCCAGACTAAAAGAAATAGTAGTGGCAAAAGTACTTTGGCCACGAAATGAGAAGAGAGGACTCATTTGAGAAGGCCTTGATGTTGGGAAAGATCAAAGGCAAAAGGAGAAGGGGTGGCAGAGGATGAGATGGCTCACCCGGGAGCCCACGCCACCGGATCCTGGGAGTGGAGACAGGTGGGAGAGCCACCGCCCCCCCACAGCTGACTTCGCTCTCTGGGCCGGCCCGCCCAGAGAGCAGAAAAAGGGGAGATGCCGCCGTTGCGGAGAGGAACTCCCTGTCTCACCCGGGAGCCCACGCCACCGGATCCCGGGAGTGGAGACAGGTGGGAGAGCCACCGCCCCCCCACAGCTGACTTCGCTCTCTGGGCCGGCCCACCCAGAGAGCAGAAAAAAGGGGAGACACCGCCGTTGCGGAGAGGGACTCCCTGTCTCACCCGGGAGCCCACGCCACCGGATCCCGGGAGTGGAGACAGGTGGGAGAGCCACCGCCCCCCCCCCACAGCTGACTTCGCTCTCTGGGCCGGCCCGCCCAGAGAGCAGAAAAAGGGGAGACGCCGCCGTTGCGGAGAGGGACTCCCTGTCTCACCCGGGAGCCCACGCCACCGGATCCTGGGAGTGGAGACAGGTGGGAGAGCCACCGCCCCCCCCCCCCCACAGCTGACTTCGCTCTCTGGGCCGGCCCGCCCAGAGAGCAGAAAAAGGGGAGACGCCGCCGTTGCGGAGAGGGACTCCCTGTCTCACCCGGGAGCCCACGCCACCAGATCCTGGGAGTGGAGACAGGTGGGAGAGCCACCGCC
The DNA here is from genome assembly GCA_035047345.1 of Bradypodion ventrale. NCBI lineage: Eukaryota > Metazoa > Chordata > Lepidosauria > Squamata > Chamaeleonidae > Bradypodion > Bradypodion ventrale. The sequence goes on from JAWDJE010000005.1 coordinate 45,058,135, forward strand.
CCCCCCCCCCCCACAGCTGACTTCGCTCTCTGGGCCGGCCCGCCCAGAGAGCAGAAAAAGGGGAGACGCCGCCGTTGCAGAGAGGGACTCCCTGTCTCACCCAGGAGCCCACGCCACCGGCTCCCGGGAGTGGAGACAGGTGGGAGATGCTGCGGGTTGTCCTGGTTGGCCCCCTGGGATGCTTCGCTACTATCTTCTTGTTGTTGGCTAGGATTTGGGGCCAGCCGCGGCAGGCGGCTGGACTTGCCATGGTCTGGGCCTCGGTGGAGGCGAGGAGGCTGGTCGGCTTGGAGCTTCAGGACTTGTGCACGCTTTTGTTCCACCCACCCCCCTTCTGGAAAGACTAAAAGGACTGTGCTGGGTATATTTTTTATATTGTTATTTGACGTTTTGAATTTTTTTTTAATATTTTGTACTCTTTGATGTGATTAACTGATGTTTAGGATTTTATTGTATTGTACCTTATTTGATGTATTGTTAGAAACTGTATTGTAGTGCACATGTAGTGCATATTGTAGTATGTATATATATATATATATATATATATATATATATATATATATATATATATATATATATATATATATATATATATATATATATATATATATATATATATATATATATATATATATATATATATATGTCTGTAATTTTTGAGGACAGGGATTTGTAATTGTACTTTTGGTGATTGATTTTTTGCTGTATTTATTGTATGTTATGTTACTGTATTTCGTATTATTGTCCGCTATGTAAACCGCCCTCAGTCGGGTTCGCCTGAGTGAGCGGTATATAAGCGCGAAAATTAAATTAAATTAAATTAAATTAGATGGCATTGTTGACACAATGGGCGTAGAGGTGAGCAGGCTGCGGTGGATGGTGGAGGATAGAGGTCCCTGACGTGCAGTGGTCCATGGGGTCACAAAGGGTTGAATTCAACTGTGTGGCTGAACAACAACAAAAATGCATTTTTTACAAGTGTGAATAGTAATGAGCACAAGAAGGTATTCTATAGACCATCTTGACTGCTGCCATTGGTGTTGTCAACATTCAGACCTCCCTTTGCTATGTAAATTTCGACATTTTTTTCCCTGCTGGCAATGTGAGAACAATACTGTACAGCATTGCAGGCGCACCCCCCCAATAACGGACTCAGACAACATTGAAAGTGGATAACAGCATAGGGCCACATTTATTGATTCAATGCCCTAATCCGAATTATAAATTTGTATTGGTAAAACGACCAATCATAATTCTTAAGGCAAGCAGGCCGAAGTAACACTGGTAAGGTACCACCCCAAAATTGCCAACGGCAATTGGTTACAATGTATCAATTTGTATCAATTTGTTTGTTGACAACAAACAAATTGTTGACCGTAGTCAATATCTAACTCATGACCCCACCCTCTGACTCGTATCCGTAAAATCACGGGGTGATGCATGCTGGCTAGCTATCGCCATCACCCCGTCGCCTGGTTCATCGTTGACCGGACAACGTTTAACTAATTTGTTCCTGTCTAGTGTTGTCCAGTCAATTGCGAACCTGCCGGATACCTGTGGGTCATACTGTTTACCTTACCAGTGCTACCCGCCACATGGAGGGGCTTCAAAGAAGGCCTGACGCCCCCCCCCCAGACCGTCAGCTCGGTCAACAGGCCTGCTCGCCAATCACCCAACAGGAGGTCCATACCTCCTCGCGACAGATGGACCCCATCCCCTGCATACAAGTCGTAATTTCGTAGGCTAATAGCGGGGTGACGACTGACCCGTCCCCAAGCCTTGTCGGCAAGGAACCGCGCCACCGCCCCGTTGACCGCACGCCTAGCGCGGTCAAGGGCCAGGAGGTCAATGCCCCCTCTATAAGAATGGCGCGGGATCATGTCCGACCAAACCAGGGTTGTGGCAGGCCAGACGTAGTGCAAGTAAGCAAGGTCCCCGCAAATCGCATGCTTGAGCGATAAGCCGGTGACCTGACCCAAATCATTGCCCCCAAGGTGTATGATGAGAATGTCAGGCGGGTCAGCACTCCTGCTGGAAAACAGGAAAGGCAGCAGCTCCCGCCACAACATCCCAGGCTTACCATGCCATGTGAGACTGGCGTGTTCACCCAGTCCCAGTCGGGGTCCCCACTCTGTCGCCGCAGCGTAACACGCTGCCCTGTGCACATAGCTGTGGCCCACCAGCCATACTGTCACCGGTGTAACACGACACCCAGGGTCTGTAAGAAAATTAAGAAAAAAGGGGGAAGGTAAGGTGATAGGATTGGTACTCACGGTGGAAGTGGGCGCACATAAAACTGAAAACATTGCGAGCCCCACCTCCCCATGCTGCGTATGTCAGCCCCGGAGTACCCAAAAGCAGCTGCTGTAGAGGCTGCCCCAATACGAAACGAATGTGTGCCATAACGGGCACCTGGTAGGCCCACCCTGGCGAGGGCTCTGCCTGTCACCTTCCAAAACTGAAATTTAGTAAGGGGAGACCCATCTTGGTGACAGAAAAACGGGCCACGGTGCATGCCACGCAGTGCCAGGAACTCCTGTAGGGCACCAACCGGACAGATGTCTGCCAAAGAACACCGTAGCAGTCTTACACCACTGCCTACGCCATGCTGATCTGTCTTAGAGGAACGTATCCTCAACTGGGCCCAGTCTTTGGCAACATATACATCTCCGAGTTCCAGTGCCCTACAACTTGCATCCGCCTTAGACAGCATCACAAGTTCGCTGATGCGGAGCGCTCCAAAAAATGCCACCGTTGTGGCTGCATGAAAAAGGGCTGCCTCATAATGATCAAAACAGAGGCTTGGCCAGCCCCGGGCCAACTGGGTAAGAACCCCTGGGGAAATAGGGTGCCGATCGTCCGGGCAACGCCCACGCTCGCGCACCCACCCCTCCAAAACATGTCTCACACGGAAGTCAGAGGTGTTGTCCACATGACCCCCCACTTTGGCCATAAAAGCCAGCGCCGAGAGCTTGGATGCTATGGTGCGAGGTGCGAGGCCGAGAGCGTGCAGGTGGACCATGAACCGCAGAACATGGTCAACCGGGATAGGCCAGGTCTCTGGCAGGTGAAATTGAGCAGCAAATGCCCTGAAAGAATTAAATGCTTGTTGATACGCCTTACGCGTGCGTGGCGCTAGTGACAGGCCAATCGCCCGGTTCACCTCTCCTTGCCAATGGTCCATATCTCGTCCGGGAGTGGCGAGGGACATTCCTCTGCATCCGGGGCCAAGGCACGGAACCGGGAGATCTGCAGGCGGGACAAAGCGTCAGCAATATCATTATTAATCCCTGGGACATGCCTGGCTCTGAACAAAACGTTGAGGCGCAGGCAGCGCAGCACAAAATGGCGCACTAGGTCCATAACCCTGGGCGATTTGGAAGTCTGTGCATTAACAATGTGGACAACAGCAGCGTTGTCACACCAGAAATGCACGACCGAGTTGGCCCATTCCTCGCCCCATAGCATCAAAGCCCCTAGTATAGGAAAAAATTCAAGGTATGTGAGATCACGCAGGCGATCCGTGCCTGCCCAGGCCGGTGGCCACCCACCATAGGCCCACTTCCCATTGAAGTACATCCCATAACCCAGGGATCCTGAGGCATCAGACTGGATCTGAAAATTGGGGGATGCCAGGAGGTCAGACCTCCAAAATGAGACCCCATTGAACTCCCTCAGGAACTGTAACCAGACAAACATGTCTGCCCTGATACCCCGGGTAAGTCTAACTCTGTGGTGAGGCCTGGATAACCCTGCCATGGCGTCGCATAAGCGTCGAGCAAAAGCCCTGCCCGGAGCGACCACCCTGCAAGCGAAATTCAGGTGACCATGTAGCACCTGCAGTTCCCTCAGTGATGCCTTGCGCTTGGCCATCAACTCCGAGATAAGGGCCACTATCCTGGACACCTTATTCTCCGGTAACCTAGACGCCTGCGCTAACGTGTCAATCTCCACCCCCAGGAATACTAACTTGGTAGATGGGCCCTCGGTCTTTTCGGGCGCTAAAGGGACACCGAGTTCCTCCATTAGCGTCTGAAATGTGTTAAGGAGACGTGCGCACGTGTTCCAGCCCCGTTCACCCCCGAATAAAAAGTCATCCAGGTAATGGGCTACAGACCGGGACCCTGACCTGCGGACGAAAGCCCACTCTAAGAAGGTACTAAAGCGCTCAAAGGCCGAGCATGATATGGAACAGCCAAAAGGCATGGCCTTATCAAAATAATATTCGCCCCGAAATTTGAAACCCAGCAACTCAAAGTCACCCGGGTGCACCGGCAGGAGGCGAAAGGCCGACTTAATGTCGCACTTGGCCAGCAGGGCACCCGGGCCACACGAGCGCACCATGCGCAGCGCGTGGTCAAAAGACGTATACCTGACTGAACAAAGGTCATCAGGGATAGCGTCATTGACCGACCGGCCGGCTGGGTAGGATAAATGATGAATAAGGCGAAACTCGCCTTGAGACTTTTTGGGAACCAAACCTAGGGGCGACACCTTAAGGTTGGGGAACGGGGGTGAAGGGAAAGGGCCGGCGACCCTGCCCGCATCCAACTCCTTCCTGATACTGGCAGCAGCCACCTCCTCCCTCCCCTTGAGGGACAAAAGATTGGGGGCATCCTGAGGGGACCTATCACCCATGAAAGGGATGCGGAACCCGTACTTAAAGCCTTGAAGGAGATACTCCCCATCCTCCCCCTTCGGGTACACTGTGAGCCAACGCTCCAACATGTCCACCTTAATTGGGGAGGGGGCCTTTCGGTGAACCAGCTCCATCTGTGGCAGCCTTGCCAGCCCACTGTCCGCCCCTTCCTCTGCCCCGTGTCCCCCCAGGCCTGGGACAGGCAGAGGCTGCGTGGGGGCCCGAACATGTGGGACACTCATGCCGGTATTTGCAATTCTTCTTATTGCAGGAACCATTGGACGAGAAAGCCCAGCACAGCAGGCGGGCTGGAACCCCCTGCCCCGCCGCTTGGCGGGTAGCCTGTGCTGGGACAGCTCGCTGGACCGCATGTTCGCAATGGTATCTGTCTCCTGGGACGGGGCGCATGGGTGTCATGTACAGAAGCCAAAGCCTCTGGCACGGCTCGTCCCACCTCATCTCCGGGTGGAGTGGAATCCGCATACGGAATTCCTCGTCATAAGCAAGCCACGAAGGGCCCGGGAAATCAACCATTGCCCTGTATATGTTGTCCAAATATTGGACCATCGGAATAGCCAACTCCGGCCGCGCCCTCAGATACACTGCCATGTAAATTAAATAAGCCGGCAGCCAGTTGGCCCAGGTACGTGGCGGCTTACGACGGCGCGCCTGCTCCTTATCCTTCTCATCCAGTCCCTCCCTTTCCTCCTTGGTGGGCTCTCTATTCAGGAGTGAGAAGATATCTACATACTCCCCCCGCCAAATCTTTTCTTTGGTTGTCTGTGCCAAGTGGTCACCCAGTGGCAAGGAGTACCCCGCAGTTGGCAAGGCCGAAAAAGGCACCACAGACACCGGGAAAGGGGCCTGAGCTAACCCAGCCACCCCCAGTACATTCCCCGGATTGTGAGAAAAACTACCCACCCCAGTGCCCTGGGTGGCAGTTACCGTCGCCGAGTGGAGTGCCGGCTGCTGTGCCACCGCACCACCCGAGCGAGGCCAAGGCCATTGAAAAGCTCCCCCCATAGAAGGAATGTGTGTAGGTGTACTGGCTTGGACCGCATACTCACATGCTGCACCCCCGCGGGCCGCCCCCACCGGGGGTTCCGGCCCACTGGGGGCGTCGGAGCTCACGACCGACGTAGAGCTCATCATCGGGGCCTGACCTGCACTCGTATGCTGGCTGGGGAGCTGCGGGGCAGTGGCCGAAGCCATGCCACCCGCCTGAGGCAGCTCAACCCTGCCTGCCGCCTGTTGTCCTCCCGCCGACGGCGCCGCAAAAGGGATGCCAAAAGGAGCCCCAGCCTGGCTGGCCCGAGCTAAAGACGCTTCAAGGGCCGCAAGGCGGGCCAGTAATGCCTGCACGTCGATCTGGGGCCAAGGGCCGGCCGGCCCGCCAAGTCCGGGCGCGGGTACAGGTCCCTGTACCCCAGGACCCGAATAGGGCCATTGCCCAATACCGAAGCCCGGTAGGGTCGGTGCAGGAACCTGCCAAGGTGGGGGGCCACACCACCCACCCAGGCTAGAAGGCCCAGGAGGAATAGAGGCAGGCCCAACAGGATGGGCAGAGGTAGTAGCGGTGTCCACCGCTCGCGGGCCGCAGGCCGAAGCCCCTGCCGCGCCCGCATTCTGGTCCCCCGCGTTCGGCCAAGGGGCGATAGACCCCATTCTGCCGGGGGCCTGGACAGGCGGCTGCTGGGGAGGTGCAGCTGTGGTCCTCCGACCCGGGTTGCGCCTCCTCACAGCTCGAGCCACACTCGAAGCTGCCTTCTTCTTCGAAGGCATCTCAACGCAGGAGAGGGAAGCCAAAAAGAAGATTCGCCGCCAAAAGGCTTCCCGTAAGGAGCGACGGAGACACAGGGGAAAAACTTCTCCGCTCCGTCGCTGAGGTAAAATGGCAGCGCGGCTGCCTCGTGGCCACCCCTTTTATAAGGGAGCTGGCCACGCCCTAAACTACCCGGATTCTTCGTCCTGTGGGGGGGGGGCCCGCAAAGAGCGCGGCGGCCATTTTGGCGCCGCGCTTGCAATATCAGTCCATTTCCTTGAATTGAGAATTGTGGATACAGAAACACAATATCTCAAATGAAGGGGGTTTTGAGGAACTGAATAGTAACACACATGGTGGTATACCATGGACAACAGATGGAAGAAAAATGTGCATAAAGCATTAGAATAAAGGTTATTCTTTTTTGGTCAACAATTAAATATTTATACCAGCACTGCACTTTAATCTACAGAATCAGAAAATAAGTTGACCTTATGGGCCTATTGAAAGTTTGTTAGCAAATAGCTGGAAATAATATTTCCTAGTTTCTGTGGAGAATGCATCACCTAGTTCTTACACAGAACCCCCAAAGGTATTCAGCCTGGAGTTTAGTTGAGGGTAAAGAAGGTATAACTAGAACCATACTTTTAAAATCAGACATTTTGGAAAGTTGAATGTCAAATTTTAAAGTTCTTTAATAAGTTCTACTGTTCCTGAGGTCTACCTTTATTATTCAGTCAACTGTGTGACTGAATAACAACAACAAAATCAGAAAAGATTCTTTCATTATCTCTCAATCTGTTTTTTAAAAGAAAGAAACTTTTGAAGTTACTGATAAGATCAATAAATTTTATTCCTACTCTTTCATTTTGAGGTATAATTTCAGCCTGTTGTATTTTCTGTATAAAAAAATAACTTGTTACTTCTACTATTTATTCACAGCTTTCGAATCACTAGTATGATTCCTTCTTTTCTGAGTACCTACACAAATGTTACTAAAGCAAGTTACTATACAGTCTTCTTACCAAGTCTTCATTGTTTTCCTACCTCATAGGCATCTAATAGTTTTGTTTTTCTGTGCTCTTGTCGACTTGTCCCTTCCACCCAGGTGGTAGCAACATTCTTAATTCTAGCCTATTCTCCTCCCTCTTCACATTGGTTCACTTTCAAAGCATTATTCACAATGTACTTTCATTGGGTTCCTTCTAATAAATGTCACTAAATGCAAGAACCTAGGGAAAGCATTTCTAGAGATTCATAGAGATTACATCGAAAGCAGGGTTGTTGGGTCAGCAGCATCTAATTCTCTGAGGAGGTAAATCTTTGTGATTTACACAGGTGGGAGCAAGAAGGAGTAAGTGAGTGGTCTAGAAATAAGATAACTGATCATGAAAACAGGCCTTAAGGAAATCCAGATAAATAGGTGCATCTTCTTGGTTAAACCAAGTTACCCTGGTGAAATGGCAACCTTCATCAAAGGAAAAAATTAAACATTCTTAAAACTGGGTTAACTAGCAGCTGTAGTAATCACCACCATTTTCACAGCCAGAGCACAGTGGGGACCTTTCCCCACAAAGCCATGCACCACCATAATCAATATTTCTGCAACAAGAAGACTCATGAGTTATGATTCTGGTGCACCACTCTCTGTTCTCTTTCAAACTGCATGATTGGCTAATGTCCAGCACTCTCTCCATCCTTTCCACTCACCACAGGCTTTTTTATGTGTTGACATTGCACAAATGTAAATTATAATTGAGATGGGTAACCTGGATTTAAAGTGACTTTGCAAAATAAAAATAAAATAAATCTTCACTATCTTCAGTACTATTGGCCATGAGATTTCCCCGCTCCTCTTAGAGAATTTGAAAAACATAGAAATTTTCTGAGACTTCTGTGAGTGCCCTGAAACCTGGTAACCCTAATGTCCAGTGAGAAGAATACAGTGTCACTAATCTTCTAAGTTAATTTTGTTGTTGTTCAGTTGCATAGTTGAGTCCAACCCTTTGTGACCCCATGGACCATTGCACACCAGACAATGTTAATTCTAAGTCAGTTTAGAAGAGAGAATAGCGGGGGTAGAAAACAGCATGAGTGGTAATGGAGAATTGAGCTGAGGTCTGAATCTCAAGAGGTCCAAGCTTTCTGAATTGGTTGCATTAGTATTTTAGGTTGAAAGTTTCCCATTTCCTAGCCATAAAAACAATTATACTGTTTGAGAATACATCATTAATCACTGACTTTCCAAAATTACCCTAATTAGGCCTCATTGTGTAAATGAGCCATAAAATGCAAGTTTCAACTTGGCTCTCACATGAATTAAGATCATTACATTTACCAAGAGCTTCGCTTGCTTATTTCAAGCATGCCATTTTGAGTACTTGCAATGGCAGATTTCTGTGAGATTTCACAGTGGAAAAGGCAAGCAAAATAAATAAATAATAAGTACACTAAATGAAAGTTGCTACTTCTTTAGAATTGACTATAGGAAACAATTGCATGTAAATGAAGCGCCTGCCTGCCTTTGCAGATACACAATACATGTTCAATGAGTTTGCTTAACAAGTGTGATGTTGATAATTTTATTGGGTTGTGCTTGGTTTTGTGACAGAAGTCTCATTGAATGATGACATGTGTCCTGTTTGTGTCTCCTCAACTTTTGAATAAAGGCCAAATTTGCCACAGTTACTAATGATAGTTTGTCTTAAATATGATTTTTTTTCCTTTAGCACAGATACAGCAAATGCACCAATGACTAGTGAGCTGCACACTCATTGAAATTTTTAGTTGCACCCAAGACTGAAGTTCCATAGTATACTATTTCGATAAACCTCCTGTGCCTTTAATGGTGAACATTTTATTTGTGATGACAAACTTTGATAGCCACTGTGGTGGATAAAGCAAAGAGCTGAAATTTACAAGATGGGGATTCAAATATTCTGTCAGGAGGGAAACTCACCAAGGGTTTCAGTAGTAAAGTCCCTCCTTAAATATCATGCATATGATGAAAACCCTATCAAAGTCTGCCATATGTTGTATGTGGCTTGACATCACATAAAAGCACTGACGGTAAGTGTTCTATTTTCTAAATTTTAGTAAGTGGTACGGTGTCTAGTTATGCCTGCCACATGACCACGGAAATGTCTGCAGAAGCAGACAGCACTGGCTCTTCGGCTTTGAAACAGAGATGAGCACTGAACCCTAGAGTCGGATACGACTGGCTTTCGAGCAAGGGGAACCTTTACCTTTACTTTTAGTTTCGTTTTGGTAAAAACATTCAGATGGGTTTGCTCTGTTAAGCCTTTTCTCACTGGCCAGAATAGTACTGTGACTCCCAAGTAGAACTATTAACTCACAGAGCTTTATATAAATGGCTTAATCTCTAGTTGAGACTTTCAGTAGGCTACAGGCCAGTATGTCAGAATGCAAGCGCGGCGCCAAAATGGCCGACGCGCTCTTTGCGGGCCCCCCCCCACCGGACGAAGGCATCCGGGTAGTTAGGGGGCGTGGCTAGCACCCTTATAAAAGGGGTGGCCACGAGGCAGCCGAGCTGCCATTTTGCGAAGCGACGGAGCGGAGAAGTTTTTCTTTTTCCCCTCTTACCTCTGTCGCTCTTGCCTTTCGCCGGGAAGCCTCTTTGGACGCAATTTTTCTTCATCTTTATCCGGCTTCCCAGCAGATAGCAGCTATGCCCTCTAAGAAGAAGGCAACTGCGAATGCGGTTCGCTCTGCGCGGAGGCGCCAGCCGGGTCGGAGGACCGCGACTGCGCCTCCCCAGCAGCCTCCCTTGCCAGAGCCCCTTGGCCTGAGGCGGGGCGTCCACATACCGGCCCGGCAGGGGCCGCGGCCCCCGGCCCGCAAGCAATGGCCACTGCCCCTGGCATGGTCCATTCTTCGGGGCCTTCTCCTCTTAGTACGCAGCTTCCTGCGGGGGGTTTCAGCCATGGGGGGTGGTTGGGTTCCCTCCCATGGCAGGGCATGCCCCCGGCCCCACAGGGGCCGGGCCTGGGCTCGTGACCGTATCCGGGCCCCGGGGTCCATGGACCTGGACTGGCGCCTGCAACCTGTGGGCCGGCCGGCCCTTTGCCCCCCCTTGGCTTCGGGGGCTATGTCAATGTTGAGGCCCTTCTGGCCCGCGTTGCGGCCCTCGAGGCATCCCTCGCGAGGGTCAACCACCCAGGGGTGCCTTTTGGAGCGCAGGTTGATGCTTCTTCTGCCGGGCAGTGGCAAGCGGCGGGCCGGGTCGAGCTGCCCGAGGCGCGTGGGCCGGCGTCGGCCACTGCCTCGCAGCTCCCCACTCAACAGGCTGGTGCTGATCAGGCCCCATCGATGAGCTCAATCGCGATCGTGAGCTCCGACGCCCCCAGTGGGCCGGAACCCCCGGTGGGGGCAGCCCACGGGGGTGCAGCATGTGAGTATGCGGTTCAATCTAGTGCACCCACACACCTAACTACATTGTGGGGAGCATTTCAGTGGCCGTGGCCTCGCACGGGTGGCGCGACGGTTCAGTCGCCGACGGCCCACCCGGCGACTTCACCTCCCACCCAGGGCCCTGTTTGGGGTGGTGCCTCCTACTCAGTCGGGAACGTGTTAGGGGTGACGGGGTTGGTCCAGGCTCCTTTTACAATGCCCGCAGTTCCCACCGTGACGGTGTCGGCATTGCCGACAGCGGGGTATTCCTTGCCCCTTGGGGATCATCTGGCCCAGTCTACCAAAGAGAAGATCTGGCGTGGGGAGTATGTGGACATCTTCTCCCTTCTTAACAGAGAGCCCACCAAGGAGGAGAGGGAGGGGCAGGATGAGAAGGATAAGGAACAGGCACGTCGTCGTAAGCCGCCACGCACGTGGGCCAACTGGTTGCCAGCGTACCTCATATACATGGCGGTTTACCTCAGGGCCAGGCCGGATCTGGCAATCCCGATGGTCCAGTATTTGGACAACATCTACCGGGCGATGGTTGACTTCCCGGGCCCGTCGTGGTTGGCTTACGATGAAGAATTCCGTATGCGAATTCCCCTGCACCCAGAGATGAGGTGGGACGAGCCCTGCCAGAAGCTGTGGCTTCTGTACATGACTCCCACGCGCCCTGCGCCTGGGGAAAGATACCATTGTGGACATGCGGTCTAGCGAGCGGCCCCAGCACAGACACCCCGCCAGGTGGTGGGGCAGGGGGTTCCAGCCCGCCTGCTGTGCTGGACCTTCTCGTCCAATGGTTCCTGCAATAGGAAGAATTGCCGGTACAGGCATGAGTGTCCCTCTTGTGCTGGCCCCCATGCTGCCTCTGCCTGCCCCAGGCCTGGAGGGATGCGGGGCAGAGGTAAGGGTGGACAAGGGGCTGGCAAGACTGCCGCAGAGGGAGCTGGTCCACCGAAAGGCCCCCTCCCCAATTAATGTGGACATGTTGGAGCGTTGGCTCGCATTGTACCCGAGGAAGGCAGACGTGGCTTACCTGCTTCAGGGTTTTCGACTGGGGTTTCGTATTCCTTTCACGGGGGATAGGTCCCCCCAAGACGCCCCCAACCTTTTGTCCCTTAGGGGAAGGGAGGAGGTGGCTGCTGCCAGCATTACTAAGGAGGTTGATGCGGGCAGGGTCGCTGGCCCTTTCCCTGCACCCCCGTTTCCCAACCTTAAAGTGTCCCCCTTGGGCTTAGTGCCCAAGAAGTCACCGGGCGAGTTCCGCCTGATTCATCACTTGTCCTACCCAGCCGGCCGATCGGTTAATGATGCTATCCCTGATGACCTTTGCTCGGTCAGGTATACATCCTTTGACCAAACGCTGCGCATGGTGCACTCATGTGGCCCGGGTGCGCTGTTAGCTAAGTGCGACATTAAGTCTGCCTTTCGTCTCCTGCCGGTCCACCCGGGTGACTTTGAGTTGCTGGGTTTCAAGTTCCGGGGTGAATATTATTTCGATAAGGCCATGCCTTTTGGCTGTTCCATATCATGCTCGGCCTTCGAGCGTTTCAGCACCTTCCTACAGTGGGCTTTTGTCCGCAGGTCAGGGTCTCGGTCTGTAGCCCATTACCTCGATGATTTTTTATTCGGGGGAGAACGGGGCCGGGACACGTGCACACGTCTCCTCAACACATTTCAGACGCTAATGGAGGAACTTGGTGTCCCTTTAGCGCCCGAAAAGACCGAGGGCCCATCTACTCAGCTAGTCTTCCTGGGGGTGGAGATTGACACGGTAGCGCAGGCTTCTAGGTTACCGGGGGATAAGTTGTCAAGGATAGTGGCCCTCATCTCGGACTTGCTTGCTAAACGCAAGGCATCACTGCGGGAACTGCAGGTGCTACATGGTCACCTCAATTTCGCTTGCAGGGTGGTCGCACAGGGCAGGGCATTTGCTCGGCGCTTGTGCAACGCCATGACAGGCTTATCCAGGCCCCACCATAGGGTGAGACTGACCCGGGGTATCAGGGCAGATATGCTTATCTGGCTCCAGTTCCTGAGGGAGTTCAATGGGGTGTCATTTTGGAGGTCCGACCTTCTGGCTTCACCTCGTTTCCAGATACAGTCCGATGCCTCTGGATCCCTGGGTTATGGGATGCACTTCAATGGGAAGTGGGCCTATGGTGGGTGGCCGCCAGCCTGGTCAGGCACGGGTCGCCTGCGTGATCTTACGTATCTGGAATTTTTCCCCATCCTGGGGGCTTTGATGCTATGGGGTGAGGAGGGGGCCAACTCGGTGGTTCATTTCTGGTGTGACAATGCAGCCGTTGTCCACATTGTCAACTCACAGACTTCTAAATCACCCAGGGTCATGGACCTGGTGTGCCAGTTTGTATTGCGCAGCCTGCGCCTCAATGTGCTGTTCAGGGCCAGGCATGTCCCGGGTGTCAATAATGATATCGCTGACGCTTTGTCCCGCCTGCAGATCTCCCGGTTCCGTGCCTTGGCCCCGGATGCGGAGGAATTTCCCTCGCCACACCCGGACGAGTTATGGACCCTTGGCAAGGAGAGGTGAACCGGGCGATCGGCATGTCGCTAGCGCCACGCACGCGTAAGGCATATCACCACGCATTCATTTCTTTCCGAGCATTCTGTGCCCAATTTCGGCTGCCAGACACCTGGCCGATCCCAGTGGCCCACATCCTTCGATTCATGGTTTACCTACATGCCCAGGGCCTCGCACCTCGCACCATAGCATCCAGGCTGTCAGCGCTGGCTTTTATGGCCAAAGTAGGCGGTCATGCGGAAAGTACCGCTGACTTCCGTGTGAGACACATTTTGGAGGGGTGGGTGCGGGAGCGTGGGCATAGCCCGGATGACTGCCACCCAATTTCCCCAGGGGTTCTTACCCAACTGGTGCGGGGCTGGCATGACCTATGTTTTGATAGGTATGAGGCAGCCCTGTTTCATGCGGCTACAATGGTGGCCTTTTTTGGAGCGCTCTGCATCAGCGAGCTTGTGATGCTGTTAAGGCGGATGCAAGTCGTAGGGCACTGGAACTCGAAGATGTCTATGTGGCCAATGATTGGGCTCAGTTGAGGATACGCTCCTCTAAAACGGATCAGCATGGCGTAGGCAGTGGAGTAAGACTGCTACGGTGTTCTTTGGCAGACATCTGTCCGGTTGGTGCCCTACAGGAGTTCCTTGCACTGCGTGGCACGCAAAATAGCCCGTTTTTCTGTCAACAAGATGGGTCTCCCCTTACTAAATTTCAATTTTGGAAGGTGACCGGCAAAGCGCTGGCCAGTGTTGGCCTCCCAGGGGCCCGTTACGGCACCCATTCATTCAGGAAAGGGGCGGCTTCCACTGCGGCTGCTTTTGGGTACTCCGGGGCTGAAATACGCCGCATGGGGAGGTGGGGATTGCAATGTTTTCAGTTTTATGTCCGCCCTCTTTCACCGTGAGTACCAGTTGAGTCACCACACCTTTTCTCTTCCCCTTGTTTTTTCCTTGACAGACCCTGGGTGTCGTATTACACCGGTGACAGTATGGCTGGTGGGCCATAGCTACGTGCACAGGGCAGCGTGTTACGCTGCGGCGACAGAGTGGGGACCCCGACTGGGACTGGGTGCATACGCAAGTCTCACATGGTATGGTAAGCCCGGGATGTTATGGCGGGAACTGTTGCCATTCCTTTTTTCAGGCCGGAATGCTGACCCGCCTGACATTATGATCATACACCTTGGGGGCAATGATTTAGGTCGGGTCACCGGCCTATCGCTGAAGCATGCGATTTGCGGCGACCTCGCCTACCTACATTACGTGTGGCCCGCCACAACCCTCGTTTGGTCAGACATGGTGCCGCGGCACGCTTATAGGGGAGGGTTCGACCTCCAGGCCCTTGACCGTGCTAGACGCATGGTAAACAGGGCTGTTGCCCGGTTCCTTGTCGACAGGGGTTGGGGGCGGGTCAGTCATCACCCCGCCATTAGTCTGCAAAATTATGAACTTTACGCAGGGGATGGGGTCCATCTGTCGCGAGGAGGTATGGACCTCCTGTTAGGTGATTGGCGAGCAGGCCTGTTGACCGAGCTGACGGTCTGGGGGGGGGGCGTCGAGCCTTCTTTGAAGCCCCTCCGTGTGGCGGGTAGCACTGGTAAGGTAAACATTTATGACCCACAGGTATCCGGCAGGTTCGCAATTGACTGGACAACACTAGACAGGCATAAGTTGATTAAACGTTGTCCGGTCAACGACGAACCAGGCGACGGGGTGATGGCTACAGCTAGACAGCATGCATCACCCCGTGACTTTACGGATACGCGTCAGAGGGTGGGGTCATTAGTTAGATATTGACTACGGTCAACAATTTGTTTGTTGTCAACAAACAAATTGATACAAATAGATACATTGTAACAATTGCCGTCGGCAATTTTGGGTGGTACCTTACCAGTGTTACTTCGGCCTGCTTGCCTTAAGAATTATAATTGGTCAATCACCAATAGAAATTTATAATTCGGACTAGGGCATGAATCAATAAATGTGGCCCAATGCCGTTATCCACTTTCATCAGTGTCTGAGTCCTTTATTGGGGGGTGCGCCTGCAAATCTTGTTGATATGCTTTTATCAGAGCAATGATGTCAGCAGCAGCAGCTTTTTCAGACCCCCACCCCCACCCCACCACCACACACACACACACACACCATTTCTGACTTCCGTCCTGGGGATCTCAAATAAAAATTTTAACCATTAGGAAACTTTGGGGGCTACAGGACAAAATGAGGAAGTCTTGAATTTGCAAAAATCAATACCACTTCTGAGATGACATAAACAATGGAAGCAATTTCATTTATTTATTTCATAAATAACACCACTCAGGGTGGCAAACAACAGATAAAAATACCGTGTAAGACAACATAGACATTTACAATTAAAACCCCTGAACAACCTCCATTTAAAAACAAGATTAAAAACAAATAAAAACTGACATTTCCATAGAAAATTACCCCTATCCTCCCTCCACCCGCATTAGACCAAACCAGAAAAGAAAAATAGAAAAAACATCATCGTATTTAAACAAGCCAGCACGGCTTCAGGTTTTTTCAAAAGGGGAGAAGTTCCGTCTGAAGGCACACCTCCGGAGATAAGAGGTTCCTGTAGGAATGCATCTGGTTTCTGTCTTGCTTGTCCTCTGACACATTTTGTAAACAAAAGCCTCTTTGCTTGCTATTCTCCTTATCTCTCTTTCTTTGGGTTCTGACACTTCTGATTGGTTGTTTGGCCTTAGGTTTTGTCTCTGTTAGGTTTCGTTTCTGGTATACAATGCTTGCCCAAGTTTCGTTTCTCGGACTCTCTGCCTAAATAAAGAAAAGGTTGGAGTATCATTTGACCAGCTGAAGAGAGCAGGCGTGTTTTTGTGTGTCTCTGTTTTCTCCCTACTCAAAGCCTAATGAAGCAGGACTTCATGGGACTGATTGCTATCTTAAAGATCTGAGGATATAAACTGCTGCTAATGAGGCTGACTGAATAAAGAAGATATCTTTACATGAAGCAGAATTCCAACAACTGGCGCCCCGTCGTGAGGCCAATTGAATGAAATTCAAAGGAATGCTTTGAAAGCTGCTTCAACAATTAGCATCTAATTAACACCCCATAATTGGCGACCGGGGACAAGGTCTCATTTACCCCCGACCGGGAAGGTCATAAATCGAGCTCGAAAATTCATCCAAAGTCAACTTTGGGTCCCATATAGGGTAAGTGGAAAAGAAAAATATATAATTTTTTATCATGGGGTGTTTGCTTTCTTTGCAAATGCAGGAACTTTGTAAAGATATCTCAGATCTTTTGCATGAGAATGGGCGAAAGGCTGATGATAAAGAGATACAACAGCTGGTTAAAGTTATAGAACGAATCTGTCCTTGGTTTAAATATGAAGGTCTGGACTTAAAACAGTGGAGACAGATCAGGAGAGAAATGCAGCAGCATAATGGAATTTCTAGATCAATATTATTTACATGGGAGGCAGTTAGGGACTGCCTTCAGAGACTTACTCCAAAAAATATTTTATTGTCTCAAAGACTTGATGGCCGCCCCCTCCCACAGCTTTTGCCTCCAGATAAAGGGGGGGCCATGGCAACTGCCCCTCCATCATATGAGAAACAACAGCCTCCTGATGGGGGTGGAGGTGGAAATGGAGATGGGACATTATGTCCTGACTTGCAACAATCAAGTCCTTTTAGCCCTACAAAAGACCTGTTCTCTGCTGCGTTAACTACAGCTGTGCTGGATATGGAACCTGTTGATGTATATCCAGTGAACAGAGAGCCGCTGGCAAATGAGACTGCTGCAATACTAGTGCCAGCTGATGGGGAACAAATGGTGGGGAACTCATCACAGATTGAAGCTGTTAATGCATGCAGAGTGGCAGGAAGCAAGGACTGTGTTTCAAAGAGCAGCATAGGGGATCTCAGCCCCCCCCCCCCTGAAGCAACCCTCATCACAAAAGCAGGAGAAGCTGAGTAGTAAATTTGATACCTCACGTTTGGGCAGGAAGATCCTGCAGAAATGGAAGGATGGCCCAAAGGAGGAACGCACAAAACCCAAGACAAAAAAGGGGTGCAAGTACAAACTAACAGATGCAGGTTGTCATAAGGTTGAGAATCATATGCTGGAGATGAAAGAAATACAGAGAAAGAGGGGGGTTAATCTTGCCTGTATGGACAGCAGGCTGTGGCAAAAATACAAGGAGGAAGAAGACATACAGTTTTTTGCTGATTTTGAACTGCCCAACCCACAAACAAAGAGATACAGAGTGAGCTGTCCCACGTTTCAAGCATCAGGATTGCAGGGAAAGCAACTTGGACTTCCCTGTGATTTTCTTCTGTGTGAAAATTACTTGCAACTTCTGGAGAAGTCTTTGTGCCTTCATACCTCCTCGGCCTGCCTTACTGCAGATGGGTGTGGCTGGAGCATGAAGGAATGTGTGTCTGCCTGAAAAGCTGAAAAGGGGGGTTGTGTGGGATTGTCTTGTGAAGTCAGTGAGACTTAATTTATGGCTTAATTTCAACTTGCCATGCCAAGAAATGTGCTGGAGAGATAGTGTTTCAGAGAGCTTCAATCAAGTTTTGGACTTTTAATTTGGACATTTTAATTGGACTAAAAAGAACAAAAGTTTGTGTGGACTTTAAAGAAGAATTATAAAACCTGACAGCCTTTTTAAGAAATTGTCTACCTGCTCATGCTAATGAGATTTGTACTGTATTGGTTTACCATGCTATGCTGGTTTAAGTTATTGAATGCCTCTTTCACTTTACATCTAGTGGGAGAAGAAGAAATTTAATGCCTTACTCATGTAATTGGGGAAGTAAGAACTGCTTTCTAATATGCAACCAGGCCTCCTTCATGTAAGGAAGAAAAAAAATGTTCATGTCTTGTTTATGCTTAAATGTTTTGCTTATTCTTTTGCAGGAAAAAGACCTGTCTTTGCTTATGTTATGTATTGTCTTATGAAACTGCATTTCTCAAGGTACCTCCAGAAGCACCTGAAAGAGGTTTCAGTACTCTACACATGTAATTGGGTTTGTGATATTGCATTTGTATTATATGTCACTCATGTTTCACGTTTAGTTACATGGTACTAGTAATAACAGGGCATGCTCCTGTTTCTTAGGGGAGTGTCTTCCTAAGCCATTGGTCGTTTATTGGCAACAAGGGGATCCTGAGTGGAAGGATTCCTGCTGGAGCAATCTGCCCATGGAGAGAGAAGAAGGTTACTCAGCTCCAGGATGGTGGTTCACCAGTAGACTAAATTTGCTGACATTTGTTATTTTCTTTCTTACTGTGCTTCCAGCTGTAAGAACAATGCCTCATGGGGGCAACCCCAACTTTTGGATTCGTCATGCTAACTATATGTTTGAAGTTCATGGTAAGAATGCAACGTTATACTATGAGCATCCACTGGCAGTGTCTCAAATGGCTTTTCTTCCGGCATTGTTCAACACACCTGAGCTGGTTATTGGACATTTGCAACATCTTGATAGGTCTACACTCTTCTCTAATCCTCCAGAACAATTTAACAACACCCGCTGGCGAAGCATGACATTCAAGAAATACACTAAAGGACTTTGTTTCTGCTGTCATAGTTCTGGAGTCTGGAATAGTAAATGGAAGCACTGGACTCAAGCAAAAAGGGTTTTGCGGAATGTAGGCAATTATATGGGTTGTGATGATTATTTTTGGTTATGGGGTAGTTATAACAGTTCTTATAAGCTTAATTATACCTTGTTTAACACTACTATTGAAGATATATATGATGTGTTTCCTATGTTTACTCCTGATTATTCTGCTATAGATAGTGGTTCAATTTGCAATGGATGGCAAATCAAGGATCCTAACATGTGGTTCTTTTTTAATGGAGTTGCCACGAATTTCCATCCAGGACAATATCAATGTGCAGCATTGGGTTATTTTACCTTAGCCGTACAAGTGCAAATGCCGCCTCAGGCACATGCACGGCGCCGGAGAGCTGCTGCCGGCCCGATGGGTTCTGGTTGCAATGATGAAGTGATAATCGATGTTCAGCTTTCTGATGGTAGCTCCTGGGGGAGAGCTATAGGGAGTGCTATCACTGGAGCACTCACCTTGGGATCATACCCAGGTGTCATTTCCCAGGAGAATAGAAGGTCCATTTTGGGACTCACCTGTAGGCTGGAGAAATCAATCAATGCCACAGGCAGGGTCATACGGGATCTTCAAATGGAAATCACTGAGCTTCATCAAGACCAACTGCAGGACAGACTGGCCATAGATTACCTGTTAGCAAAATCCGGAGGATTTTGTAAACTGGTCGGGAACCAGGGATGTCGGGTAAAATTCCAGGATCTGAATAATACTATTGAGAAAGAACTTCAGAATTTACAGGAGAGCATTACTAACAATGTACGCACTGATGTTAATCTCTTTGATTGGGTGACTTCTTGGTTGCCTGATTTATCTGTCCTTAGACAAGTTTTCTTTTATGGGTTTATTATTATTATCTGCTTTATACCTTTGTATTTTTGCATTACTTGTATTCCTAATCTTATTTCTATGTGTAACACATGTCCACTGCGTAGAAGGGAGACATCGAGTTTTGCACGACGGCAATTGTACTCAATGAGGTATCATCCTCCGGAACAAAGTACCATGAGTCAGGAGGGGTACGATGTCCAGGAGGACAGTGATGATGTATATGGAGGAGTAGTTATGGAGTATGATGACATGCAGGGGTATGATTAGCCGTCCCTCTCTCAAATTTAAATGAAAAAGGAGGACATGTAGGAATGCATCTGGTTTCTGTCTTGCTTGTCCTCTGACACATTTTGTAAACAAAAGCCTCTTTGCTTGCTATTCTCCTTATCTCTCTTTCTTTGGGTTCTGACACTTCTGATTGGTTGTTTGGCCTTAGGTTTTGTCTCTGTTAGGTTTCGTTTCTGGTATACAATGCTTGCCCAAGTTTCGTTTCTCGGACTCTCTGCCTAAATAAAGAAAAGGTTGGAGTATCGTTTGACCAGCTGAAGAGAGCAGGCGTGTTTTTGTGTGTCTCTGTTTTCTCCCTACTCAAAGCCTAATGAAGCAGGACTTCATGGGACTGATTGCTATTTTAAAGATCTGAGGATATAAACTGCTGCTAATGAGGCTGACTGAATAAAGAAGATATCTTTACATGAAGCAGAATTCCAACAGGTTCCAAAGGGCTGGGGCAGACATGGAGAAGGCTCTCTTTCTGGTCCCAGATAGATGTGCTTCCTTCGTTGAGGGGACCAGTACTGAGCCCCTCCTGTCTGCCCTGGTAGGATGGGCTGACTATTTTGGGGTGACACAGTCTCTTAGGCATCCTGGTCCACCACCATGAAGGGCTTTAAAGGTCAAAACCAGCACCTTGAATTGCACCTGGAGACAAACTGCAGCCAGTGAAGCTCCCAAAGCAGCGGCGAGGCATGGGTGTAACGCCCGCACACCACCACTACTCGGGCAGCCACATTTTGGACCAGCTGTAGCCTCCAAATGGTCAACAAGGGCAGCCCCATGTAGAGTGTGTTACAATAATCAAATCTGGAGGTGACCAGGGCATGAGTGACCATGAGCAGAGAGTCCCACTCCAGGAATGGACACAGTTGGTGAATAACATGAAGTTGTGCGAAGGCCCTCCTGGCCACGGCTGCCACCTGCTCCTCGAGCAGTAGCCATGAGTCCAGGAGGACCCCCATGTTGTGTACAGGATCTGTCTGAGGGAGCAATGCCCCATCCAGAGCCAAAGATGGCAGCTCAGGGGATATCACAAGTCCCTGAACCCATGGCCACTCAGACTTGCCGGGATTCAGCTGAAGCCCATTGTCCCCCATCCAAACCCACACAGCCTCCAGGCACCTGGTTAGGACTTTGACTGTGTCACCCGGGTCCCCACTGGCCGAGATGTATAGCTGGATATCATCAGCATACTGATGGTACCTCATCCCATGGGAACGAATGATCTCACCCAGTGGTTTCATGTAGATGTTAAATAGAAGAGGTGAGAGGACCGAGCCCTGAGGCACCCTACACAAGAGTAGCCTATGTCTGGACAACCCGCTTTCTAAAGACACCGGCTGGGTCCGGTCCTTCAGAAATGAGAAAAACCAGGATAGCAAGGTGCTCTGGGCCCCCAATCCTTGGATCCAGCCCAGAAGGATACCATGATCGACAGTATCAAAAGCCACTGAGAGGTCAAGAAGAATGAGAACAGAAGGATTACCTCTGTCTTGCTCTTGCCAGAGATCATCCATGAGTGTGACTAATGCAGCCTCGGTACCATAACCGGGCCTGAAACCTGACTGAAACGGGTCTAGATAATCCGTATCATCCAGAACCCCCTGGAGCTGCAGCGCCACTGCTCTTTCCAACACCTTTCCCAAAAAGGGAAGGTTAGAGATTGGTCTAAAATTTGAAATAAGTGTGGGGTCAAGCGAAGGCTTTTTTAGGAGGGGGCATACCGCGCATGTTTAAAAACTGCTGGGAACACCCCCTCCCGCAAGGAGGAATTCACCATCACTCCAACCCAGCTGCCCGTAGTAGCCCTGGCAGTTTTAATTAGCCAGGGAGGGCAGCAATCAAATAAGCAAGTTGTATCATGCACAGCTCCAAGGAGCCTGTCCACTTCATCAGGAGCAACAGGAGCAACAGGATCAAACCGATCCAAGATCACATGGCTAGACTCTGCCCTGGCTCTCTCCAGGCGATCTGATTCCACATCAGGATTGAACCCCAAGCAAATGCGAGCAGTTTTCTCTGCGAGATGGTCTGCAATCTCATCAGCGGTACCCTGCCAGCCGGGCATTTTCATTATTAAATGCTTCCCTCTCCCACCAAGCTGACTTATAACTTCTGGATGAAGAAATGATTTACATGGAAGTATCATGAACTACATGACTTCTTTAGACTGAGCACTGAAGACGTACAAAGAAATCTAGTCAGCCCTTCTCTTATTGTGTTTTTCATGGTTCCAGAGAAATTCTAATTCAGTTTTGGTTCAATAAAAATATGCTAGATTTTCTTTATTTTTCTTGCACATAAATTTGGATGTATTCTGCACACAGTTTCCATTTAAGAATGAATGCATATTTGTACACATTCTTATGATTTACAAATTTCTGTATGATTACCCACCATCACCACTGACAAAATAATGTTTGTGTGCATTATTCAAATGAATGCATGGCTTTGTGGACATTACACCCCCCACAACACACTGCAAGTCTTGAAAAGTTATAGAGTTTTAAGACCAGATGTGTTTCATTCCTAAATCAAGAAGTACAATATTGATATTCCCGAAGAGAAATACAACCCTGATAGATTAATTTTCCTACCCCAGATGCAGTTGTTGAAAGTAGTGTTATGAGCAACACAATCTGTTGAAATGTATGCAGTTCCATTGCAGGCGCACCCCCCCAATAACGGACACAGACAACATTGAAAGTGGATAACAGCAAAGGGCCACATTTATTGATTCAATGCCCTAGTCCGAATTATAAATTTGTATTGGTAAAACGACCAATCATAATTCCTAAGGCAAGCAGGCCGAAGTAACACTGGTAAGGTACCACCCCAAAATTGCCAACGGCAATTGGTTACAATGTATCAATTTGTATCAATTTGTTTGTTAACAACAAACAAATTGTTGACCGTAGTCAATAACTAACTCATGACCCCACCCTCTGACGCGTATCCGTGAAATCACAGGGGTGATGCATGCTGGTTAGCAATCGTCATCACCCCATCGCCTGATTCGTCGTTGACCGGACAACGTTTAACTAATTTATTCCTGTCTAGTGTTGTCCAGTCAATTGCGAACCTGCCGGATACTTGTGGGTCATACTGTTTACCTTACCAGTGCTACCCGCCCATGTGACCAAAGTCAACAGTAGGAACGCAGAAAGACCCCTATATCAAACCATAGCAACAGTGTGGGATGGGCAAAAAAGCCAGGACCCGGAGCCAATATGGGTCCCAACCAAAAATTCCCACCCGGCCCCGAAGCGACCATAATATCACACTGTTAACTAGGGAGGGGGTGGAGGGGAAAAAACTTCTCCGCTCCGTCGCTGAGGCAAAATGGCAGCTCGGCTGCCTCGTGGCCACCCCTTTTATAAGGGAGCTGGCCACGCCCCTAACTACCCGGATTCTCTGTCCTGTGGGGGGGGCCGCAAAGGGCGCGGCAGCCATTTTGGCGCCGCGCTTGCATTGCAGGCGCACCCCCCCAATAACGGACACAGACAACATTGAAAGTGGATAACAGCAAAGGGCCACATTTATTGATTCAATGCCCTAGTCCGAATTATAAATTTGTATTGGTAAAACGACCAATCATAATTCCTAAGGCAAGCAGGCCGAAGTAACACTGGTAAGGTACCACCCCAAAATTGCCAACGGCAATTGGTTACAATGTATCAATTTGTATCAATTTGTTTGTCAACAACAAACAAATTGTTGACCGTAGTCAATAACTAACTCATGACCCCACCCTCTGACGCGTATCCGTGAAATCACAGGGGTGATGCATGCTGGTTAGCAATCGTCATCACCCCATCGCCTGATTCGTCGTTGACCGGACAACGTTTAACTAATTTATTCCTGTCTAGTGTTGTCCAGTCAATTGCGAACCTGCCGGATACTTGTGGGTCATCCTGTTTACCTTACCAGTGCTACCCGCCACACGGAGGGGCTTCACAGAAGACCTGACGCCCCCCCCCAGACCGTCAGCTCGGTCAACAGGCCTGCTCGCCAGTCACCCAACAGGAGGTCCATACCTCCTCGCGACAGATGGACCCCATCCCCTGCATACAGGTCATAATTTTGTAGACTAATATCGGGGTGATGACTAACCCGTCCCCAAGCCCTGGTGGCAAGAAACCGCGCCACTGAATTATTGACCGCGCGCCTAGCGCGGCCAAGAGCCAGGAGGTTAACGCCCCCTCTGTAAGAATGGCGCGGAACAATGTCCGACCAAACCAGGGTTGTGGCAGGCCAGACATAATGCAAGTAGGCGAGTTCCTCGCAAATCGCATGCTTGAGCGATAAGCCGGTGACCTGGCCCAAATCATTGCCCCCCAGGTGGATGATTAGAATGTCAGGCGGGTCAGCCCCCAGGCCAGAAAAAAGGAAAGGCCGCAGCTCCCGCCATAACATCCCTGGCTTACCATGCCATGCGAGACTGGCGTGGTCACCCAGTCCCAGTCGGGGTCCCCACTCTGTCGCCGCAGCGTAACGCGCTGCCCTGTACACATAGCTGTGGCCCACCAGCCATACTGTCACCGGTGTAATACGACACCCAGGGTCTGAAAAAAAATTGAGAAAAAGGGAGGTAAGGTGACTGGATTGGTACTCATGGCGGGAGTGGGCGCACATAAAACTGAAAACATTGTGAGCCCCACCTCCCCATGCTGCGTATGTCAGCCCCAGAGTACCCAAAAGCAGCTGCTGTAGAGGCTGCACCAATACGGAACGAATGTGTGCCATAACGGGCACCTGGTAGGCCCACCCTGGTGAGGGCTCTGCCTGTCACCTTCCAAAACTGAAATTTAGTAAGGGGAGACCCATCTTGGTGACAGAAAAACGGGCCGTGGTGCATGCCACGCAGTGCCAGGTACTCCTGTAGGGCACCAACCGGACAGATGTCTGCCAAAGAACACCGTAGCAGTCTTACTCCACTGCCTACGCCATGCTGATCTGTTTTAGAGGAGCGGATCCTCAACTGGGCCCAGTCTTTGGCAACATAGACATCTTCGAGTTCCAGTGCCCTACCACTTGCATCCGCCTTAGACAGCATCACGAGTTCGCTGACGCGGAGCGCTCCAAAAAATGCCACCGTTGTGGCTGCATGAAAGAGGGCTGCCTCATAATGATCAAAACAGAGGCCTGGCCAGCCCCGGGCCAACTGGGTAAGAACCCCTGGGGAAATAGGGTGCCGGTCGTCCGGGCAACGCCCGCGCTCGCGCACCCACCCCTCCAAAACGTGTCTCACACGGAAGTCAGAGGTGGTATCCACATGACCCCCTATTTTGGCCATAAAAGCCAACGCCGAGAGCTTGGATGCTATGGTGCGAGGTGCGAGGCCCTGTGCATGCAGGTGAACCATGAACCGCAGAACATGGTCCACCGGGATAGGCCAGGTCTCTGGCAAGTGAAATTGAGTAGCAAAAACCCTGTACGAATTGAATGCTTGTTGATACGCCTTACGCGTGCGTGGCGCTAGTGACAGGCCAATCGCCCGGTTCACCTCTCCTTGCCAATAGTCCACATCTCGTCCGGGAGTGGCGAGGGAAATTCCTCTGCATCCGGGGCCAAGGCGCGGAACCGGGAGATCTGCAGGCGGGACAAAGCGTCAGCAATATCGTTATTAACCCCTGGGACATGCCTGGCCCTGAACAAGACGTTGAGGCGCAGGCAGCGCAGTACAAAATGGCGCACTAGATCCATAACCCTGGGCGATTTAGAAGTCTGTGCATTGACAATGTGTACAACGGCAGCATTGTCGCACCAGAAATGCACCACTGAATTAGCCCACTGTTCGCCCCATAGCATCAAAGCCCCCAGAATGGGAAAAAATTCCAGGTATGTGAGATCCCGCAGGCGACCTGTGCCTGCCCATGCCGGTGGCCACCCACCATAGGCCCACTTCCCGTTGAAGTACATCCCATAACCCAGGGATCCTGAGGCATCAGACTGGATCTGGAAATTAGGGGATGCCAGGAGGTCAGACCTCCAAAATGAGACCCCGTTAAACTCCCTCAGGAATTGCAACCAGACGAACATGTCTGCCCTGATACCCCGGGTAAGCCTGACTCTGTGGTGGGGCCTGGATAACCCTGCCATGGCGTCGCATAAGCGCCGGGCAAAAGCCCTGCCCGGTGCGACCACCCTGCACGCAAAATTAAGGTGCCCATGTAGCACCTGCAGTTCCCTCAGGGATGCCTTACGCTTGGCCAGCAATTCAGAGATAAGGGTCACTATCCTGGACACCTTATCACCCGGCAACCTAGAAGCCTGCTCTACTGTGTCAATCTCAACCCCAGGAATACTAACTTGGTCGATGGGCCCTCGGTCTTTTCGGGCGCTAAAGGGACACCAAGTTCCTGCATTAGCGTCTGAAATGTATTGAGGAGACGTGCGCACGTGTCCCAGCCCCGTTCACCCCCGAATAGAAAATCATCCAGGTAATGGGCTACAGACCGGGACCCTGACCTGCGGACGAAAGCCCACTCTAGGAAGGTACTAAAACGCTCGAAAGCCGAGCATGATATGGAGCAGCCAAAAGGCATGGCCTTATCAAAATAATATTCCCCTTTAAATTTAAAACCCAGCAATTCAAAGTCGCCCGGGTGTACCGGCAAGAGGCGAAAAGCTGACTTAATGTCGCACTTGGCCAGCAGGGCACCCGGGCCACACGAGCGCACCATGCGCAGCGCATGGTCAAACGATGTATACCTGACCGAACAAAGGTCATCAGGTATAGCATCGTTGACCGATCAGCCTGCTGGGTAGGACAAATGATGAATAAGGCGAAACTCCCCTAGGGACTTTTTGGGAACCAACCCCAATGGCGAGACCTTAAGATTGGGAAACGGGGGTGCGGGGAAAGGTCCAGCGACCCTGCCCGCGTCTAACTCCTTTTTAATGCTGGCCGCAGCCACCTCCTCCCTTCCTCTGAGGGATAAAAGGTTGGGGGCATCCTGAGGGGACCTATCACCCATAAAAGGGATACGAAATCCCTGCTTAAAACCTTGAAGGAGATACTCCCCGTCCTCCCCCTTCGGGTACGATGCGAGCCAGCGCTCCAGCATGTCCACCTTAATTGGGGAGGGGGCCTTTTGGAGAACTAGCTCCATCCGTGGCAGCCTTGCCAGCCCACTGTCCACCCCTCCCTCTGCCTCGCGCCCCCCCAGGCTTGGGACAAGCAGAGGCTGCGTGGGGACCAGAACATGTGGGACACTCATGCTTATACCTGCAGTTCTTTCGATTGCAGGAACCATTTGACGAGAAAGTCCAGCACAGCAGGCGGGCTGGAACCCCCTGCCCCGCCGGTTGGCGGGTAACCTGCGCCGGAGCCGCCCGCTGGACCGCATGTCCACAATGGTATCTATCCCCCGGGGCAGGGCGTGTGGGTGTCATATACAAGAGCCACAGTCTCTGGCACGGCTCGTCCCATCTCATCTCGGGGTGGAGGGGAATCCTCATACGGAATTCCTCATCATATGCTAGCCATGAGGGGCCCGGAAAATCGACCATCGCCCTATATATGTTGTCCAAATATTGGACCATGGGAATAGCTAAATCCGGCCGCGCCCTCAAATATACCGCCATGTATATTAAATACGCGGGGAGCCAGTTGGCCCAGGTACGCGGCGGCTTACGGCGGCGTGCCTGCTCCTTATCCTTCTCATCCTGACCCTCCCTTTCCTCCTTGGTGGGCTCTCTGTTCAGGAGTGAGAAGATATCTACGTACTCCCCTCGCCATATCTTTTCTCTGGTAGCCTGTGCCAAGTGATCACCCAATGGCAAGGAATACCCTGCCGTTGGTAAAGCCGAAAAGGGGACAGCCGGCCTAATAAAAGGGGCCTGAGCTAACCCTGCCACCCCCAGGACATTCCCAGCAGTGTAAGGACCGAGGCCCACCCCAGTGGGCATGGTGGCAGTCGTTGTCGCCGGGTGGGTCGCCAGAAGTGTGGCCCCCGCACCACCCGCGCGAGGCCAAGGCCACTGAAAGGCCCCCCCTATATTGGGAATGTGTGTAGATGTACTTGCTTGCACCGTATACTCACATGCTGCACCCCCGCGGGCCGCCCCCACCGGGGGTTCCGGCCCACTGGGGGCGTCGGAGCTCACGACCGATGTAGAGCTCATCACCGGGGCTTGACCCGCACCAGGTTGCTGGCTGGGGAGCTGCGAGGCAGTGGCCGGAGCCGCGCCACCCGCCTGCAGCAGCTCAACCCTCCCCGCCGGCTGTTGTCCTGCTGCCGACGGCGCCTCAAAAGGTACCCCGAAGGGGGCGCCTGCCTGACTGGCCCGGGCCAAAGACGCCTCCAGGGCCGCAATGCGGGCCAGTAAGGTGTCCACGTTGACCATGGGCAAAGGGCCGGCCGGCCCGCCCGATCCTGGCATGGGGACAGGTCCCTGCGCCCCAGGGCCCATATATGGCCATTGGCCAGCGCCAAAACCCCGGTAGGGCTGGTGAAGAAACCTGCCAAGGCAGGGAGCCGGGCCACCCCCCAAGGCTAGAGGGCCCCGGGAGAGGCTGCGGCCCAAAGGAAATAGGCCCGACGGAGTGGACAGGAGAAGGAGCGGTGTCCACCGCTCACGGGCCGCGGGCCGGAGCGCCCTCCGCGCCCGCACTCTGATCGGGCCAAGGGGCAATAGACCCCATTCCACCAGCCCCGGCCGGGGGTGGCAAAGGAGGCTGCTGAGGAGGCGGCACCACGGTCCTCCGACCTGGGTTGCGCCTCCTAACAGCCCGAGCTGAACTCGAAGCTGCCTTCTTTTTCGAAGGCATCTCTCCTGAAGCAAAAAAGGGAAGCCAGCCAAGCAGAAACGCCACCAAAAGGCTTCCCGGTAAGCTAACGAGCGACGGAGACGCAGGGGAAAAAACTTCTCCGCTCCGTCGCTGAGGCAAAATGGCAGCTCGGCTGCCTCGTGGCCACCCCTTTTATAAGGGAGCTGGCCATGCCCCTAACTACCCGGATTCTCTGTCCTGTGGGGGGGGGGGGGCCGCAAAGGGCGCGGCGGCCATTTTGGCGCCGCGCTTGCATTTGCTTACTACTAGATCCAACATCTGAGTAATGGAATATTAATTGAACTATACAGTACATTGAGTTTTAATTAAGCATTCAGTTGAATCTTCCTAAATTTCCACATGATTAAAATAGTAATGTTAAAGAAGGAAAACTTGTGCTGCTTATGTTTAGATGATGCACATATATGTTACAGGAATTGCCATCTTAAAATAGGTATTCTATCCTGTCTGAGAATGAAAAGAGAATGAAGGTCTACTCTCAAACTGTCCCTGCAATCTGCAGCTTTTTGAGGATATTTATGTCTTAAAATAATGTTTAAAAATAGATTGATGTGTCTGTCGGTTATAAAAGGGTGGAAAAGATTCTCTAAAAGTATGAGAGTGTTATTTTATCTTTCAGGCAGAATATGTAGGATGGAATTAACAAATTTTGTTACACTTAGGAAAAGTAGACAACCAAACATGTGGCATGAAGGAATCAAGTGGTAGATTATCTCTCAGTTCCAAAAGAGCTACAATTCTGCAGAGCACAGGGGAAGATGTATGGAGTAAGATACTTTCTCTAACCATTTATTTTTCTTTGGGTTAGTTCTTTCTTTCTTTCTTTTTATTTGTATTTTAACATCCTTTCACACCCAATCTAATGAGCTGGGAGATAATTTTTGACAATTCCAGATATTGTATTTGAGAATCCTGGTACTGCTTGGAAAAGCTTTGAATCCAACAACTGATTTCAAGGCTTTCTGTCAATAAAAAAGGACAACTGATAACCACTGATACTTTCTAATAATGTCCAGAAATTTGGCTAAAATGATCTATCCATCTAACCATCTAACTATCCATCTATGCATCTATCTATCTATGTGTTGTGTATAAGGATTTATTCTGTTCAAATGTAAAACCGCGCCAAAACTGGGAACCCAGAAGAATGCCATTTCTAAAGGTGCCAAATTCAAAGATGTGTCAAAGTGGGAAAGACTGAACTTTGCTTGTCCTCCAGAAACCCGCCAAAATGCATCTTGTTTTCTAATGGTCCTAACACTGTATATATATTGGCCATCCCTGTACATACTCCCCAGTCCGGAACCTGAGTAAACCTGAATAAAGATCACTGAGTATAACCCGATCCTGCTGGTGAGAATACTTCTTTGTCTAGACTCAACACTATTGCACCTAGATTAGTTTGCACACAGTAAATAATACAGATTTTGCTGAAGAATATCTCATCAGAATAGACAACATAAAAAGTAAAAAAGGGATGGGGGAGGGAAGCAGTTTGATGAAAACATAAACCACTTAAAGTAAAAACCTGTAGCAGGGAAAGAATATGTCTGACAAATAAAAGGGCCATCTAAACAGGAATGATGGGGAAAGATTTTGGCATCCCCTGTTTTTTTTTAAATCAAATGGAGTTTTTGCTTTGTTTTAATTTGTTTTAATTTAGTATCCTACAATTTGGTTAGAAATTCACATAATATTTACCTCTGCTCTGCCTTCCTCATTAAAAAGATATATGGTACTTGTATTTGACCTTGTTTTATATTCCTAGCTAATTTGATATGCTTCTACCATCCCCTCTATTTGGGAGTCTTGTCATTTGTTTCTCATAATGATTAATTAACAACTGTCTGTCAGTCATTTGCTGCCACATCGCTCTTCACTGCAGCATGCCAAACATCTAGGGTGAGTATCTGTGTGTGTGTGTGTGTGTGTGTGTGTTTAAAGTGTTTCCTGAAGCAGCTGCTTTGGCAATTATTTTAACTCACAATGTTCCTGACAGCAATAGCATTAAAGGTGTATGGTGCTCACAGTACGAAGCCCTCTCTTCATTGTCATCATTACTACAACAAAGAATGGGAACCACTTTCTTCTGAGCTAAGCCTCTATCTGGCATTTTAGGCCTGATGTAAAATGATCATATGAGTTGGGACAAGGAATGCGTGAACTTCTCAGTTTCACTGTTTGCCACATTCTGATTTTCAAATCCTCAAATAATCTTCAAATTTATGAAGAAATTTGACAATTCTACAGTATTTACATGATTATTAGATGTATGTCAAAAATATTTCTAGTTACTTGCCAGATTCAAATATATAGCTATTCCTTACTTCAGGGGTTCTCAACCTTTTCAAGTTGGGGGCCAGGTCATGCTCCCTCAAATAGTTGGTGGGCCGGACTGGTGGTCCAGCCACCACCACCGCTGGTGGCAGAATCAGCTGCAGACTCATTTGTGACTGTTGTAAATACATTTACAACAGCTGCAATGAGTCTACAGCTCTCATTAATGCATTTACAACAGCCATAAATGAGTCCACAGCCAATTCTGCCACCACCATCACTGGCTGGTGAGGGCAGGGGCTGGATTATTTGGCACCATGGGCCATAGGTTAAGAACCCCTGATTTACTTGTTAAGGATCGTTTACCTATTTTATAGTTATTAAAGAGGGAGCACCTATGAGAGGAAGGAGACAACAACCTAATAAATTTCTCAAAGGTTGTGGACTACATGGAAACTGAGTCATCCTTGAAATGACTCAGCACCATTTACAAGGATGAGTGGAACTGTTTGTTTTGCTTTATCTTACATTCTGTTGTTGTTGTTCTGGATGAATTCCTGAAGAAATTTGTAAGTGTTAGGAAAATTTGTAGGTATGATGTTGCAAGCAAATTGTTCACATTTGTCATGACCTGAACTGGTAAATGGTGGTGGTGGGATATGCTCTCTTGAACTGTAGCTCTCAAAAATCCAGATATTGCCCAAAATCTTGTCAGTCATACTGCAAAGGTAACGCCAGAAGCATAACTTTTGGTGGTGGCAAATTGCCAAATTATATGAAGTTAATGGAAGCAGTTGTTACTGCAGATTAGTAGCATGCCTTAGTATGCGACAGGAAACGCCTATTCTTGTAACAATTTGCCACAAAAATCTACCCCACTAGTGTTGTATTGATAGAAATATTTAACAGCATCTGAACTTTGGCATCTGAACCTTGTAATATATATGTTAAAACTAGTTTTCAGTTAAAACTAGTTTTCCCTAGTTAAAACTAGTTCTCACTAACAGTGTTTGTTAACTGACAAAGAGAGCCATTTCTAGTTAAAACTAGTTTTAACTAGTAAAATAGTTCTAACTAAACTTCTTAGTTAAAACTAGAATTTCTTAAAAATATGTGAAAGTGTGAGGCTGCTACTTTGTTATAACTAGATAGTGGAGGCTGTACTTTGTTACAACTAGAATTTCCTCACTTTTCCAGCTGAAGAAAAGAGCAGGGACATGAGCAGGGACATGGGGAGGGGGCTCTCTGAAGTGACTGCAAAGTGCAGGGACATGAGCAGGAACATGGGGGCACTCCAAAGGGAATGCAAAGGTTCAGTGGCTCAGTGAGAAGGGGAACGTGGCATGCACTGGCCTGGAGATCTCATGGGGGGGGGGTTTAAGGTCCTCCATGTTCCTTGCCGAGTGCTGGCCCAGAAAGAGCGAGAATGGGAGGTCTCACCTTTCAAGGAGCATTGCTCCTCAGGGACCTTGGAGTGGTGGGGACTAAAGGGAAATAGTGGCCAGACTGGCAGGGAGACAGGGGCTGAGGTCCTCCATGTCCTTGTGGAGTGCTGGCCTGGAAACATTGAGTCTGGGTGGGGTGTCTCACCTTTTAAGGTGCAGCACTCCATGGGTACCTCAGAGCAAGCAGTGGGGACCAAAACTGAATGGTGGCTAGACTGGGCACGAGACGGGGGCTGAGGTCCTTGTGGAGCACTGGGCCAGAAAAAGTGAGAATGGGGGAGGTCTTGCCTTTCAAGGTGCAGCGCTATGTGGGGACCTCAGAACAGCAGTGATCAAAGGGAAATGGTGGCCAGACTGAGCAGGAGATGGAGGCTGAGGTCCTTGTGGAGTGCTAGCCAAGAAAAATTGAGATTGGGAGGCAAGGCCGCCGTCATGGGAGGTACAGGGGGGATTGCCATCCTGGGCCCGGAGCTGGCAGGGGCCCGATGGTGCTAATTTGTTTTATTTAAAAAATCATTTTTTTAAAGAAAAATCATTTTTACTTTTTTTTATGTGCAGTGCACGGTGCCACTGTGCATGCCCCACCACCGCCAGAGGGCTCCGCCTCCTCCCAGAGTGGTGTGGGTGTGGCTAGGGGAACTTGCCAGGGAGCATGCTTTAGGATCCATCTGTGTCTGTACTTCCTTTCTGCGACTGCGTGCGTCCTTCGGTAATGCTCCCACAGGCTTCGCTTGCCCAGGGCCAAAGCCCGAAGGTTCCTGGAGGAAGCAGCCCTGGTGCATGGTCTCTTCTGGACCAGGACTGGCATGCATTGTGGGCTGAAGCCTTGACCATGAGGCGTGCTGTGCCAAGCTCGGTCTGGAAGAGACCGCACACACCGGGGCTGCTTCCTCCAGGAACCTTCGGGCTTCAGCCCTGGGCAAGCGAGGCATGTGGGAGCATTGCCGAAGGATGCACACAGTTGTAGAAAGGAAGTACAGCTGAGCCTAAAGAAGTGCACGCCCCAGCAAGTTCCCCCTAGCCACGGTGCTCTGGGCAAGGCAAGCAGCAGTGGCAGGGCAGTGGGTGGGTGAAGCAACGCCTCCCCCTCCCCAGTACAGGAAGGAGGGAGGCCACCCGGCAGCGACTTCAGCTCCAAAGCAGCAACAGAGCTCCTATTGGGAGGTGAAGCTGCAACTTCCAGTGAGTCTCGCTCTCTTCCTCTTTCTCTCTCTGTGGGTGGGGGTGGGGTGGGGGAATGGAGTGAGTGTGTGTGTGTGTGTGTGTGTGTGTGTGTGTGTGTGTGTGTGTGTGTGTGTGTGTGTGTGTGTGTAATGATGAACTCCCATCATCCTAACTCTTGCCAACCTAGCAGTTGGAAAGCAAGAAATTGCAAGTAGATATCCTTATTTATCTACTTTATTTATTTATTTATTTATTTTATATTCATATTTATATAGCCGCCAAACTCACAAAGACTCAGGGTGCCATACAATCTTGAAACCCTTAAAACAAGAACCCCATTAAAATAAGTTACCCCGCTAAAAACCCCACACATTAAAAAGTTGAAGATTACTTTGATATTAAACCAACCAGCAGGTGGGGGTCATGACATCTTCAGGACCCCACACCTGCCCCTCCAGGCAATTTCTTGCTTTTGAACTGCTAGGTTGGCAAGAGCTGGGAGGGATGACGGGAGCTCATCATTAGGAACGTAAATAGCGTTCCATGCACTCCGGTGTCTAGTCATGCCTGCCACGTGTCCATTGAAACATCTGTGAATGCAGACATCATTGGCTCTTTGGCTGTAATCAGAGATGAGCACTGAACTCTAAAGTTGGATACAACTGGCTTTCAAGCAAGGCTTAAAGACTAACTGTTGTATTTCAGTATGAGCTTTTGTGGATCAAGGCCACTGACTCTTTGGCTATAATCAGAGATGAGCACTAAACTCTAAAGTTGGATACAACTGCCCATCGATTTCTTTTGGGAAATTATGTATTCCAGCCGCTGCCACCCCAATGTGAGGACAGAGAAAATTTCTGATGGCGGCCCTATTGAGGGGTATTGTTTTTCAAGGCACAGTACACTGCAGGGACCTCAAAACAATCGGTGGGGACCAAAACTGAATGGTGGCCAGGCTGGCCAGGAGGTGGGGGGCAAGTTCTTTGCAGAGTGCTGGCCTGGAAAGAGTGAGACTGGGGGGTGTCTCACCTTTCATGGTGAAGCGCTCTGCAAGGACCTCAGAGGACATCAGTCCCCATTTCCTGGCCAGTCTGGCCACCATTGCCCTTTGGTCCCCACTACTTTTTCTGGGATAGTGCTCTGCAAGGACCTTGGAGGACCTTGGCCCTGTCTCCTGGCAGTATGGTCACCATTCAGCTTTGGCCCCAACCACTTGCTTCAAGGTCCCCACAGAGTGATGCCCCTTGAAAGGCAAGACCCCCTTGTCTCACTTTTCCTGGCCCACTCTGCAAGGACCTCGGCCCCCATCTCCTGGCCAGTCTCCACCACTTGCTTTGAGGTCCCCACAGAGTGCTGTGCCTTGAAAGGCAAGGCCAAGGCCCCCAGCCCCCCATCACTCTGTCTGGGCCAGTGGTCCACAAGGACCTCGGCTCCTGTCTCCTGGCCAGTCTGGCCACTATTCCCCTTTGGTCCCCATCACTCCAAGGTCTCTGTGGAGCACTGCACCCTGTAAGGTGAGACCCCCCCCCCCCCGTCTTGCATTTTCAAGCCCAACAGTCTGCAAGGACCTCAGTCCCTGTCTCCTGGCCAGTCCAAACACCATTCCCCTTTGGTTGCCACTGCTTGCTTTGATGTCCCCATGGAGTGCTACACCTTAAAAGGTGAGACCCTCCAGTCTCACTCTTTCCGGCCCAGAGCTCCACAAGAGGACCTCAAAACACCCCCCCCCCATGTTCTGGCCAGTGCAGGCCATGTTCCCCTTCCCACTGAGCCACTCCTTGCAACCACTTCGGAGCACCCCCCCCCCCCAATGTCCCTTCTCATGTTCCTGCTCTTTGCAGTCTCTTTGAAGACACCCCCCCCCCATGTCCCTGCTCATGTCCATGCATTTTGCTTCAACTGGAAAAGTGAGGATTATTATTAGGAAATTCTAGTTGCAACAAAGTAGCAAATCCACTTCCCCTTTGCAGTCCCTTCAGAGCCCCCACCCCACCCCGTCTGTCCCAGCTCATGTCCATGCTCTTTGCTTCAGCTAGAAAAGCAAGGCTTATTATTAGGAAATTCTAGTTGTAACAAAGTAGTAGCCTCACAAGTATCCCCACCCCCTCCCTGCTCATGTCCATGCTCTTTGCCTTGGCTGGAAAAGCAAGACTTATTGTTAGGAAATTCTAGTAACAAAGTAGCAGCCTCCACTATCTAGTTGTAACAAAGAAGCAGCCTCACACTTTTACTTATTTTTAGGAAATTCTAGTTTTAACTAAGAAGCTTTTAAA
This sequence comes from Bradypodion ventrale, assembly GCA_035047345.1. Taxonomy (NCBI): domain Eukaryota; kingdom Metazoa; phylum Chordata; class Lepidosauria; order Squamata; family Chamaeleonidae; genus Bradypodion; species Bradypodion ventrale. Next base: position 45,094,170 of record JAWDJE010000005.1, read on the forward strand.
ACTGGTTTTAACTAGAAATGGCTCTTTCTTTGTCAGTTAATTCTAGTTCTCACAAATGTGGATAGTCAGAACTAGTTTTAACTAGGGAAAACTAGTTTTAACTGAAAACTAGTTTTAACTGTAACATATAATTGTTTAGTGCCCAAGGGGTGGGGGGTGGGCTGTCTGCCTTGCAGAAGACCTTTGTATCTTGAGGAGAACAGTGGCACTGCCATTTTCTCCAACAAGCTGGTTAATATTATATGTACCTGTGCTAATAAATTGAGCTGGCTTGCTGTACGGGAGAGGAATGTTAATTGTCCTGGGAAAGGACCAATTAGTGTATTTATTTCTGAAATGTTTATGTTTAAGCACAGCTGCAATAATGTGTAGGGAGTTGTTGGCAGAAGAAGACAGATATGTTGGGATGAGTTCATGGCAAAGTTTATTTTCTCTCTGACTCAAAAATGAATGAGTCTTCATACAAAATTCTTACATGATGACATCCCCACTATCCTTGGCTAATAACAAGAAAGTAACGAGCCTGCAAGGACATTTTACCAATTAGTCCATTCCAGATTGAATTTGTCCGGGTTTGGCTAAATTCTACATCTCTCAGGTGAAAGGCAGAGAGCCAGGGGGATGAGACAACACCTTAGGCAGGGTATAAAAGAAAGCCTGTTTGACCACTGAAGATGGAGCTCTGCACAGACCAGAAGGTGCCAGGTACCATGCCAAAGAAGGTCAGGGGCATCCCTGGTAGTGGAAGAGGGAGAGGGAACTCTTGCTTGGTATGCATTTGCTTGCTTTTACTCTTGCTTGTGTTCTGTTTGAGTTATACCTTTGTTCTGTTTCAGTTATGCTCTATCTTATGCTCTCTCCAATAAAGATTTGTTTTCAAAATGAATGAGTGTTCAATGTCTCCAAGATCCTGAAAGAACCAGAGTGCAGCAAGCCTGCCCTGCCTGTGTGGCAAGACATCAAGCCACTTCCAAGTTTATTTTCTCCATCTCTCAAAAATGAATGAGTGTTTATACAAAATCCTCACATTTAGTACCATTATATACAGGCATATAAACAAGATGTGTGCAAAATTTATATAGTCAATAAACTTTATATACTGTTGAAATCTATCTTTTTGTGTTTAACTAGAGATATTGTCAACAGAGTAAGTTCTGACAACCATTAGTGGAACGGGTTGTACATAATTTTACTACTTCTGAAACTAAGAGCATGTTTGTATAGGCTTAAACAAATATATATGCTTCCTTCTCTTTCTGAGAATGTTTTGGACAATGAGAAATTCTTGATCTGGTAAGAAGAAGAAAGAAACTAAAGATTTGCTTCACTCTCCACACTGCTTTTTCCACACTTCACTATCTGCTGCTTCTTTCTTTGATAATATTTCTTTTCATGCTTCTACTCCCTCTTTCCCTTGGAGACTGTCAGACATAATCACGGAAGTTATTCCTTTGAATGATCCTTCAAAACCATACAGATATCTGTTAGCTCTGTGCTTGTAAGTATGACTGTATTTAACACATGGAGTCCCACTGTTATAATCTCTATGAAATAAAATGTGTAAGAAACTCCACTCGGGTGATACATAACTTAAGTGTCTTGGAATGATGTTTCCAAAATGTTTGGAACAATTTAATTTTTGAAATTTTAAATTCCTATTGGCTGAATACATTTTTTAAAGGGAACACATATTGCATGTATTACTGTACAACCTTTTCACGTGTGTGGCAAAATACAGCCAGAGCTGTTCTGCTGTGTATTGACATTGCTATGGCTTTGTGGTCTCATTTCCCTATTTTCTCTGGGTGTCAACGTCCTGGTTCAAGAATGAAAATGATTGGCCCATTTTCCCACCAGCAGGAAAATACAGCAATAAGGAACCACCAAGATTCCTCAGTTGCATTGCTGCATTTCATATTACTTCAGGGCAGCAATGTACCTTCTTCTCTTGCATCAGCAACACTAGTTGCCTTTCTATTGCATCAGCAACACTAGTTGCCTTATTTGGGGGGATGTTGAGCTAATGAGCTAATGTGGCCCCCTTTTTTGCCCATTACATATTGCATATGGGACCAAACTATCTCCTACTTTCTTTATATTTGAATTTGGCAAATTGGCAAATACCCCAATTTCAATTTAATTTGATTTATTTGGCATCTAATACCAATGGGCTGCCTTCCATATTCTTATGCTTTTACTGTCAATACTGATTAGCTATATCTGGCTAAATACCTATGTTTCTTAAGACTTCTGATGATGCTGGGTCAGGGGGGCTCACTCATTCTGGATTTGCTCAACAAACTCACTCTAAGTCATTAGGGGCTGCAATTGATCAATGGTTAAGAAGCTCACATTGTTAGCTGAAAGGCTGGCAAGTCAGCAGTTCGAGACCTGGGTACTGCACCCATCTCTGTTCCAGCTCTTGGGGACTTGAAAGGAGTCTCATTTGGGCCTTCCCTGAGTGGAGTTTCTTCCACAAAAATCCTTTCAATCCAGAACAATTTCTGACACAAAATTATTATTATACTCCATGTACTCTTACTTTGTGCTAAGCTTCGCTTCAAGCTGCTTTATGGACAAGATGTTCCATCCAATGATGATTTAGACTTATGTTTTACCAACCCTTACATTTACATTTTCTTCATAGCTTGTACTTCAGTTATCTTCCTGCTGGACTTCATTGTAACAAAAAAAATGTAATGCCCCTTTTCATGCACTTTGTTGTCACCAATGTCTTAATTCCTTGCAGGAGGACAATGGTTTCCTGTGTTATTTTTCTGCAAAAACGTACCTGTCTATTGCTAAATTTGAGAAGGTTAAAAATCAACGTCTTTCTTTGTTCAGAAGATATCAAAAGAAAAACTATTATTAAAGAAGAAAGTATGAATTCTGTAACCAGATTCATCTTAAAATGCAGAATGAGGAAACAAGATCCATTCCCTTTTCTTTCTGCAATGCCTGTTGTTCTAAGGCTAATGCTGAGCCTCCTTTGGTGGTGAAGAAATGTTTGTTCTTTTTGGGAGAGTAGGATAGGCTCCATTCCCTTGCTTCCCCCTGATCTCCCTTCTCTGATGAACTACTAATACTTAATACTCTCCTATTTAACATCTACATGAAACCGCTGGGTGAGATCATTCGCTCCCATGGGGTGCGGTACCATCAGTACGCGGATGACACTCAGTTGTACATCTCGGCCCATGGGGACCCCAGTGATGCCGTCAAAGTCCTTTCCAGATGCCTGGAAGCTGTGGGGGTCTGGATGGGGGCTAACGGGCTACAGCTGAATCCCAGCAAGACTGAGTGGCTATGGATAAGGGGTCCTGCGTTAATCCGGGAGTTACCATCGTTGGTTCTGGATGGGGCTATTTTGCCCCAGACAGACCCGGTGCGCAACTTGGGGGTCCTCCTGGATTCACGGCTACTGCTAGAAGAACAGGTGGCGGCTGTGACCAGGAGGGCTTTCGCCCAACTTCGGGTGATTCGCCAGTTGCGCCCACTCCTGGACCGGGACTCCTTGCTCATGGTCACCCATGCTCTGGTTACCTCCAGACTAGACTATTGCAATGCGCTCTACATGGGGCTGCCCTTGACGACCATTCGGAGGCTACAGCTGGTCCAAAATGCGGCTGCCCGGGTGGTGATGGGGTGTGGGCGTTATGCTCATGCTTCGCCACTGCTCCGGGAGCTGCACTGGTTGCCAGTATGTCTCCGGGTGCAATTCAAGGTGCTGGTTTTGACCTTTAAAGCCCTATATGGTAGTGGGCCAGGTTACCTAAGAGACCGCATCGCCCTGAGGACGTCGGTCCGTCCAACCAGAGCGGACCGGAGGGGCTCTCTAATTGTTCCATCAGCCAGAGGGGCTCGCCTCTCTGGCACAAGGAGGAGAGCCTTCTCCGTGTCTGCACCGGCCCTCTGGAACCTCCTGCCAACAGAGCTACGTCTTCGGATGGAGCTGCTGCCTTTCAGAAGGGATCTTAAAACCTGGCTGGCAGGTCAAGTGTGGGGTGCGGGTGGAAGGGTAACCACCATGGGGTGGTTGGTGTAGAGGAACCCTTCCCCATGGTGCCTTTTCGATCCTGCAGCCCTTGCTTTTTAGGGGGTGGGTAGTCTTAACTTTTTTACTGTTTTAACTGTTTTTAGGATTATTATTGTATTTGTGAATTGTATGTAAACTCCTTGGGTTGCCCTGGGGTTACTTTTTATGTTGTTAGCCGCCCAGAGTCGGCCTTGTGTTGAGTGGGCGGGATATAAATTGAATAAATAAATAAAAAATAAATAAATTAATAAATTAATAAAAACAACCATGACACATTAGGTCATATATTTAGTGTCATTTTTTTCTTTTCGTTTTTGGCTATCAGTAACTGCCAATAGTCATGGGAGGAAATGATTCTGAGCAATGCTACTACTCAGCCTCTCAGAGTCATTCATATTTCTAGCCATACGATTTTTTAATGCCTGGATTGCAGAGACAGCAAAGAATCTGTGTTTATCAGCATTTGATGAATTGCCTTTATATCAAAGACAAGGTGAGTAGCAAATGTTGAAAGATAGAAAAACTATACAGAAACTGCAGAAAGTGAAGAAAGTGATTATTTCAATTTTAGGAGGAATTTGTCTGTTTGATAAATCACCCCAATACTTCATAGTCTAGAGGTTTTTTTAATTCAGTTCAGATTTTTCTTTATGAAGTTCTCAGTGACTTACATCATCCATAGCTAAGACACAGCATTACATATATTATTTCATAAATTATGTAACTGCTGACAAAGAATAGCTGTTCGGATTTACTGTCATTGAACTTCACAGTCACCATGTAGGAAATTTGCTCTGGAAGTTCAACAACATCTCACCTTGTTTTGTGCCAGAATTCCTATTGGTCAGTATCTTATCCAGTTGTGTGGCTTCTGCATTGAGTTCAGAAGGTGCTGGTTGAGAATCTGTTCATGTATGACCACCATCTTATCAATCACTGCTGTAGTTTCTGCAGTTTGAGCTCCACATAGATGTAAACACTGGATAACACTCTGGCCATGTTCCAGCTGATACAGTAATACCTTGGATAATGCTAAAACTTGGTTCCACAAGTCTTAGCGTTATCCGGTTTTTAACATTGTGTGATACATTTATTGCACAACATTTAAAAAAGCCCAGTTCCCTTTACAAAGAGGGAAGGGAACAGGGGGGCGATCCGCCTGCCTCTTCGGAAAAAGCAGCGGGGATTCCATGTGTGGAATCCCCGCTGCCCTTTTCAAAGAGGCAGGCAGATCGAGTCAAGCCCCAAAGTTGGCAGGACTGGTCTCCAACTTTGGGGCTTGGCTCTCTGGCAGTCTGAGTGTCTGAGTGCCAGTTTCCTAGGGGTGAGGACACACACAAAGGGGCTTCTGGAGATCTCTGCCCCAACTCCGCAGGGCTGGTCTCCAGCCCTGCGGGCTTTGCGGCAGAGATCAACATTGGGGAAACATTTCCTCACACAACATTATCTTAACATTGTATGGTACAAGAGTTTTCCTCAAATTCCCCGTTATCTGGTTTTCCGGTTTTAATGCTGTGTGGTGCATTACTGCATATTGTCTTAAGTGAGGCAATCAAATGTTATCTAACACAATGAAAACAAGTACTTCTTTATCATGGACAGTCTATTAGTATGAATTGCTCACATATCCTATTTGAGGTTCCATTGTAAGCCCAACTGTAGCTATAATTTAAAAGAAGTATTTCATTTTCAAGAAATCAAGAACAATCTAAGGAATATGAAGCTGTGTTAGAAATGAAACCTGCTGTGTTTGCTGCTTTGTGGTTATAATGAAAAGTAACTATCATTTTTAAAGTACTGCATGTACATTATAACTTAATGGTGACGGTTTCCCATGAGCCCCAAACCTAATAGGGATAATAGTCAGAGATTGGACATGTTGCTTTTGTTTGAGTACAATTTCTACAGACAGGACCATGACAATAGGAATTCTAAAGGAGAACATGCCTGTATGCTTCCATTGTATTTCTTCACCTAAAGAATCGTATCTGACTCTAGAGGGCAATGCTTATCTCCATTTACAGCCAAAGTGCCAGCATTTCTGTGTTTGCAGACATTTCTGTGGTCACGTGGAAGGCATGGCTAGATGCCAGATACCACCAAAGTGCCAGGTATCACCAAAGTTGTACCTATTTATATACAGGTACTTGCAGATTCTTGTATTCTAACAGCTAGCTTTGCAGGACGTGGAACAGAGATCGGAGCTCACTTTGTTGTGCAGCAGTTGGGTCTCAAACTGCTAACCTTCCAGTCCTCAAGCTCAGCATCATAACCACTATACCACTGAAGCCTTTTTCTTCACCTACGAAACTATTAGTTAAAAGTGGAGAACTTTTGCTAAATTATTGGTCCTCCATCCAACCAAAATTCCTGGAAAATTAAGGTTCTGGGTCCTATTGAAAGTCCCACACTGTATGGGGGACAACAATTCGTGGTGTGCAATTTAGTGTACTAGTTACTTCATTTTGTTCGTTCGGTCATTGGTAAAATGCATTGACTAATGATATCCAAGTAACTATATAACCTATAATCATGGATGTGGGTTGACTGTTGTTTTTATTCCACTTATTGTTCTGGTCGTGTGTGTGTGTGTGAGAGAGAGAGAGAGAGAGAGACAGACAGACAGAGAAAGAGACAGAGAGACAGCTATCATTCAGTTTTCTTTCCACACTAGTAGAACCCAGCCTCATGCATTGAATCAGCTTTAAAATATGCAGTGTCTTGATGCCACCAGATTAAAAGCAGGGACAAGAATGGCAAATTTATTTTCCAAGGTGTGAGCAAAACCTTATTTCTCCAGAATAATGAAATCTAGGTAACTGGCAGTCATGTTGATAGAAATGTCACTTCTCCCATTCAGGAAACCACATTCAAGGTAACATCTCTTCAGTTGCCAAAATCTAGCAGCAGCCATCAGCAAGCAGACAGCCATGTCTACCTACCTGACTGCAAGAGCACAACAGGAAAATTTAAAGAGCTCTTTACCTCTGAACTGATTTTCATTCTGCCACCACTGGTTCCAAAGACACATTACTGAAAACAAAGCCTTTAGAAAGCAAATCAGATGCCTGTGTGGCCTCACAACTGAATATGATGAAGAAATAAGCATGGCAATATGAAGTCATAACCTGGACTGCACAAAGAATGACACTCAATGTCCTCTGTCTGCAGCACAACATAAATTACATTTTAATGAACAATGCTATGCTTCTTGGGTAATTCTCATCTATATTAGTATGCAATAGCATGTTGCTTGCATGGCATCTATAGAAAGTGCTGTTAGTTTCATTTACAGACCCTGCCAAAAGCAGCTCACAACATTTTGCAGCCAATAAATAAATAAATAAATTCTGTTATATTCCAGCCCATAAAACCACACAAAAATGTCATTATGTTTTCCTCCCCAAAAAAGTGCTAGTTTGCAAGATAGGGTCAATAAAATGGATTAGGTGTCACTTAAACCAAGTGACGTGCTAATCTCCTGGAGGCCTCTGTCCTTAATCTCTGCAGGACACAAGTCAGTTTCAAAGAAGGAGCTGTTCTCATAGGTAGCTACTATTGAGCTCTTTAATGTAAATTCACAGCAGACACTTATCTGAGTGTTTCAGAAATTACTTCGGTGTGGGAACTGGATTCCTACCCTCCTTTAACAACTTCTTTCCCTACACGTGCAGCCATACACATTGAATCCTTGGACAACTTTCAAGTTCCCACTGTGCCCACAAAGACCTTTGAATTCTTCAGAAATTGGTTTTGGAACTGTATGCTCTGTGACCAATTTCTGTTGGAGGCATTTCCTTCTGGCTATTATTAAGCTAACTTGACTATTGGCCTTGTGTAGCTCAGCCTGATCAAAATACAAAGTCTGGGAAAGCATCTCAATTATGAACTATGCGCCAGCACTCCTGCAGATCCAAATTCTTCAGTTCACTAAAAGAAGGCACTGCAATAACAAGTGATATTATAATGAAAGGGCAGAATAATAGGCTGAGGATCAAGAATGCAGCGCTCATCAGGCTGACATACAAAGGCTATAGAATGACTTAAATTGGTTCAGTTAACATTTCAGGAGGGTACTTATTATTCCAGGGTAGAAAGGCCAGGGAAAAAAATCCACAGACAATTTCTGACACTTCACAGGGGTCTTAGACTGAAATAATGTCTTCCATAGTGTGGTATCAATCACTTTCCACCAAAAACAGATACCTTGGCCATTTGTTCTTCCTTTTCTTTGGATTCAACTCTGCAAACAACAAAGAATACACATTTTCTCCCCCCTTTCCCTTGCTGATATTGGGAAAGAGAGTCATCACATCCATTAGTAATTAATTATCTGCTTATTGGAATGGAGGCAAGCTGTTCAACAGGGAGTTGGTCATGGAAGCAAAAATGCAACTCTCTCTCTCTCAGCTGGAACTATGCATTCTTAGAAAGATAAATGATGGGGAGGGGTGACAGTGATACCAGACCTTTGATGTGTTCCCCAGTCCACCTCAAGTTTGAAATGATAATCAGTTTTGATGCTGACTGGGGGATTTGGGGAACTGTAGTCCAAAAAAGTAATGTATTCAAGCTCTGAATGTCATATAGTGATCGAATTCAATAGCAACTTATTTGGTTTCCTGCTATTTAACTGTAAGCCTTATGGATTTTCATTTATGGGTGCAAAGTGAAGATCATACTGTGAGTTTTTTGAACACAGTTTGCTTTGGAAACTGCCCAGCATGACCTTTACAGAACCCATTATAAACCCAGAAAGAAAGTTATCTGCTATTAATGTTTTCAATACTTCAAACCCATGCATCTATTTAAAATATTTATATCCTGACCTTCTCTGAAAGGCCTTAGAGCTGTTAAGAACAAGAAAATGAAACAATGTCCTTAAAAAAGTAATAGGAATTGGTGGTGGGATGGGGAATGGGTTCTTAATTCCTGTGGCTGAGTGGGTTCTTTTTTTTCCTGTTGAGAAAATAAGATCTGAATCATATGTTATGCTGATGAATGTCAGGAAAACATGGAATAAATGTCTTGTACATTAGAAACACCAGAAAAATATGAACCCATGTATATCTCAATTTTATTTATTTATTATTTTTTTTAAATTAAAAAACCCACCCACATTCTACTGACTTACTCTTAGTATGCATGTTTCAGACTGTATCGTGAAAGTCCAGTAATACCAGACACAACCTTTTCCATCCTAGTACTCTCCAGATGAGTTGATCTACAAATGCACTATGTTAGCAAGGAATGAAGGAAGTTGTAGACTAGTTTAGAAGGTGAACATCAGATTCGAGAAACTGCTGTATACTGAGCTGTTTCACACACTGGACTTGCTTGGCCATTGTATGCATACCCATATTAGGTAAAGTGCAAAAATTAACAATGGCACTGTTTATACCTTCATTTTTTCCTGTGCTTAGTATTCTACTGTCATAGCAACAATACAACCATAACTCAAAAGGCCAGGGCCTTTGAAGGATGTAATTTACAAACTTTACAAGATGTTGTATCAGCACTCAGACATCATAAACTAGTCTGCACATGCCAAATGCTGATAACCATTTCTTCAGGAAACCTTTTATGGATATAAAACTCAAACAGTTACATTCTTTATGCTGTTCTCTGATTTCACATGACAGCAAGTGGATAACTGAATTTAGGATCACATCCAGGATAGGTAGCAGCGTACCTTTTAAGGATGTGATTCTACTTGAGGAATTGACTTATATTACAGAACTGCAAGAAATCTTTCAGGCATCAATTTATTATTTTCATTTGCATTTTAACTCCTTGTTAAATCATAACCATCTGAAAAGAAGCTGAAGTCACTGTTTATAGAGTTGTGTTGTTTCCTATATACTGTACTAACTGGCACAGTGGTAACAGAACAATGACAGGTTAATATAAAACAAGTTTAAATAAGATAAATGGGGTCATGAATTTTATAACATTTTGTAATGTTTGTAAGGATAAACAGCAGAGATTTAGATTTGGGTGGTTTGTCTAAGTTCTGAAACAAACAGAGCAAGGAATTTCTCACCCACCCCCATCAGCAGAATAAAGAGACAAGATGCATTCAATATGGTTAAAAGGCCTGGACCACAATTTTATTTAAATTTATTAACCCCTAACCTGCAGGGGTTGCGGGTGCAGTAGTGCGATACCTGATACCAGAGGAGGAGAAGCTAATCTGCCCCTCTCCGTACCGGATGGGCGAATCCTTGCCTGTGCAGTGCTGATCTTTGTCAGTGACTGTCCAGGCCAACTGTTACTCTGGAAAACAAGCTTGGGTTCATTTCCAACACTGTTCACACGAACATAAGCTGGACACCCACCAAAGCTATTTCATGGTGTGCCCTGAATGCCCAAAGAATTTGCACAAATCATGCCAGACAATCAGTGTCACATCATCAATAGATGCTCTAACCCAATCCACCCAGGACTACCCACCAACTAATTGTGACCTATTTATCACCACCAGCCTCAATAAAATGGTAGCAAACAAGCCTGAGTAGGATAGATGAATAACTACCCAGTTTACTCAATGCCAATCTGGGAATTGGGCTAAAAAATTCCTATCCGGCCCCTCAACAGTGACCCACATAAGTACTCTGGATCAAGAGGGTGGGAGAGTGTTGTGTATTGAGGCAGAATTGCAAGTTGCGTGGTCAGCATCTTGCAAGAAGAAAATGGCGGTTTCCTACCATCAAAATTAGGAGCTAAAGTGGGCGTGAAATCTCCCTCTCCAAGTGTACTCATTATGCTAATCAGAGTTCCGTGATTGGTTACAGTTTTGGATGCTGTTCCCCATTGTTTAATACATATATATCGTGTTATGATTGCTTGGTTATGCTTGTCCAGCGGGTCACTACTTTGTACCAAGGAGCTACCACCAGGGAGACACTATATAAGCACCATGGGTAAACATGGGTGGGGCCAGACCAGATCGAAACTACCCATTCCACATAGGTAGCCAGTACATGCTAAGCCTGGGTCTCCTCCACACGCTATCACTACTAGTGTAGCTTAGTCATTGCCAATCTTCTATGGCAGATTCCGAAGGGACTGATTTCATCGGATTCGTATAGCCATCTTTGTTTCCGGAGCACCTTGAAAGCTTTATCTGAAAGACTGTTTAATAAATGCCTGTTGCTGTTCTGTTCACAGTTGCTTTGACTTTTGCTTATAAGGGCCGGATGTGACATAGGGTCAACTCCAAAAAGGTCAAAGAGGCTGCTTAAGAGACTGGGCATGGTTAAATCAACTCTGTGCTATGCCCAGCACCCAACACAAGGTGATGGCAAAATGTCACCCTGTGTGTCCCCCTCTTTTCACCTCAGGGTGGGAAAACACCCCAATTTTTAGGTGCTATCTATAGCTATGATATCAAATCCCGAACACTTCCCATGAGGTAAATGCTACTGACTTTCCTGTACCAAATCAGTTCTGCCTGTCCACCTAAAAGATACTGGCTAAAATGGTGGAGGACAGAGGTGCCTGGGGGAAATTTGTTCATGGGGTCGCAAAGGGCCAGAATGGACTGTGTGACTGAACAGCAACAAGAAATATAATAGTTCTGTCAAAACAACAGTAGGCCCACTGAATCCCAAGAGATTTGGCAAGTCAGCTCCTACATAAGTTTCACTGATTTAACAAGTTTACTTGCAACTTACTAATAGATTTCAGCCAATAAAACCTTAGTTGAGGTCTCTCTCCAAAGGATTAGCAGCAAATGGGAAGCTGTCCTTGAGAGTAGCTTTCTTAAATGACATTTTGGAGAAGTGGAGAATATGAAATCTGATTTGTTTCATCTACATCCATTCTTTATTGCAACTAGAGAGGCAAGCGGTTCTGAAGCTGCACATGAGAATTTGTGTCATACATACTTTCTTTCATGTGGCTGATATTTTTTTTCTGTGCAAAACAGGCATGCTGAGGTATTCAAAATAACCCCATCATTATTCTTTCCGAAACTGGGATTTAACACAAAGGATATAACACAAGGGATCCATCTTAATACCTGTAGAATTTTTGATCTACCTCACAGTCACCTCAAAAATATACAAGCATACCTGATTCAGTTTCTTTTTACACATTTATCCAAACAGCAAAAAAAAATCTCATAAAATGTTATAATTTGTTGTTGTCTTATATTACTGACTGTGCCTGAGTATAGGGAGTGAGGCATATAGGAGCCCATGCTTAATTAATAACATTGTAAAAAATCAAAGAAAGAGACCATTTTTGAGATGGCATGAAGAATATTATTAAAAGAAATAAAACAATTATAAATTGAAAGTATAAGTCCCATAGGTGGTGGGGAGCACAGAGGAGATTGTTTCACACACACACACACACACACACACACACAAACATGCATGCACGCACACATGCACACATGCACACACGCACACAGTGGTGGGCTGCAGTAGGTTCACACCAGTTTGCCAGAACCGGTAGCAGAAATTCTGGTTGGCCCTGCCCATCCAAGTTTTGAAATAAAGTAATCCTAATTCAGGTGCAATGCAGGGCTTTCCCCCTAGCCATGGACACCATACCACTCCCACAGAATAGGTAGTAAAAAAATTGAATCCCACCACTGGACAGGCATGACTAGATTGCCCACCCAGTCACATGGCCATGCCCACAGAGTAGGCCACACCCATATGGTAGACCATGGCCACAAAGTAGGCCACACCCACAAAGTAGGCCACACTTACAGTGTGGCAGCAAAATTTTGGGAGCCCACCACTGCACGCACACATGCACGCACGCACGCACACACACAGTGGCCCGTAGGTCTCTACCCATTCATATATTTTTTATTTATTTCAGAGAAATATGGCCGATTTAAGCCCATTTACACTTGAAGAGTGTATTGTGACAAGTACATGGGTAAATGAGCGCAAGAATACTGGTGACACCCTGGATACAATAAGTGGCAAATTTAGAGAAAAATTTAATAGGGACTTACAGACCACCCTGTATATGATTTGTTATTGTATGTGGTAAGAATGTTTTTGTGTCTTGCCTTGAATGTTGACGTGTTTTAATAAAAAAAATTTTTTTTAAAAAAAAGAGGTGGCATAAAGTCAATAAAAGCACAAGTACAGTTTACTTTTAACTTACTGAGTAACAACAGTTTTAAAACCCTTATAATGGGTGAAACATTGATTTCCTTTGGCAATACATTCTAGTGGAAGATGAAGAGGAAAACAGAAGACCAATACATACAAGACATTCTAAAGTGAGATTTACAAGAGATTCTTTCATGCAGTCTCTGTTTGTAGAATTTAAACATGATGAAGGCCTAACCTTTGGTAATTTTTCTATTACAAAGCTGCCTTTTATAACTGGCACCAATATATTTGATAGTTGTGAATTTAGAAAAAGGGTGAGTAAAAGGTAGGCAAAATATAATTAAGTAGAGACAGGACCTGCTGTTTCCAAGGAAGATGATAAGGCATTTACCAATTTGGTTTAGGTAGTTGAATTTTGATTTGTTTGTGCAGAAGGGGCACTGGAAGGGTGAATCCATATAGCTACCTCTTTGCATTTCCATTTTATTTTAGGGTTTTAGAGACTGGTGGCACTGTTAAACTGCTGCACTGAAGCCAGAACGTTGTGAGTTTGATCCTGATGGGGAACAAGGTAGATTCAGCCTTTCATCCATTTACTCAGTAAAATGAGTACCCAGCATGTTGTGGACAAAATGCTAATTACCCTTGTTAGGATACATGGTTATGTAGTCCCCACAGTGTATTGTATTGGATCACAGTTTGTCCCTTTAAGAGTCACTCTGTGCTCTGCCCCAGCTGAATCGAATCAGAGAGTGACTCAATAGTTTGCTACTCTAAAGGAAATGCACTCTGAGCATTCTCTTGGGTAAGATGGTAAACTGGAGCTAGAGGTAATGGAGCTTTGATCTACGAGGTAAGAAGCTATGGAGCGTTCGTGGGTTTAATCTCCAAGGGCTGCATGATACTGCAAAAAGCTTCCTAAGGACTGAACTGTTTACCTCATGCTTGCTACTGAACTGCTAGCCTGCTTACTGCACTGGAAGGAAACTGTTGTTTGCATCTGCTCAGAGGTAATCTTTACTAAGACTGTTTACTTGGACTTATGCTTATCTCTTATGGACTGCTGCCAACTGTACTGAGAGCTGCTTATCTCAGACAAGTGGTTTTTTTTCTTTTCTCATGTGTTTGCTGAAAGTAAAGCTATTTTCTTTTACTTTACAACATTCTTGTCTGTGTGGAAATTTCTCCCAGCTGTCGCTACGTACACAGCTAGCCACTTTTGCTCTGCTAAACACAGCCAAGCCTCATTGGGTGTTACACCAACACCCTATCAACCCTGTTTCTAAGCTGAAGAGCCAGCACTGTCTGCTTCTGCAGACATTTCCATGGTCATGTGGCAGGCATGACTAGACACCAGAGCACACGGAACGCTGTTACCTTCCCACCGAAGTGGTCCCTGTTTATCTACTTGCAATTTCTTGCTTTTGAACTGCTAGGTTGGCAGGAGCTGGGGTGAAGACGGGAGCTCATTTCCATCCTGCAGTACTCGGGAATCGAACTGCTGACCTTCCGCTTCCCAGTCAGCATCTTAGCCACTTGAGCCACTGCAGTCCTTGAGGAGAAATAAAGAAGATAAGAAAATGGAGGGGTTTTGAGATAGTTGCCATGACAGAATCATTCTGCTGAGGAGGCGTAAGAAGGCTACCCTAGAGTAGTAAGGGAGGTTTATTAGTTTGGCCTTGGAATGCGTCAAGTGCTGATCTGTGGCCTGAAGTGTTTTACTAGTATTTAATGAAGCCACCTTTCCTTTTCTCCTTTTTGAAATCTGCCTTTTGATTATTATTATTTTTGTAATTACCTCAGTGTTGTTAATTAAACTCTCTTCTAAACTCTCAAGCCATTGTGTTTCCTCACACCTGTAAAGGGAATTTGTTTCTTTTTAGTTACACACTACCAAGAATAGGCAGGAACACTAGTTATTAGCTAACCCTGGGAAGAGGGCAGGCTGTACTTTGTCAGAGGCAGGCCAGGATTGAACTAATGAATATCTCGAGGCTTGTCTGGTGTTAAGCATTGCAGGCGCACCCCCCCAATAATGGACACAGACAACATTGAAAGTGGATAACAGCATAGGGCCACATTTATTGATTCAATGCCCTAGTCCGAATTATAAATTTGTATTGGTAAAACGACCAATCATAATTCCTAAGGCAAGCAGGCCGAAGTAACACTGGTAAGGTACCACCCCAAAATTGCCAACGGCAATTGGTTACAATGTATCAATTTGTATCAATTTGTTTGTTGACAACAAACAAATTGTTGACCGTAGTCAATAACTAACTTATGACCCCACCCTCTGACGCGTATCCGTGAAATCACAGGGGTGATGCATGCTGGTTAGCAATCGTCATCACCCCATCGCCTGGTTCGTCGTTGACCGGACAACGTTTAACTAATTTATTCCTGTCTAGTGTTGTCCAGTCAATTGCGAACCTGCCGGATACTTGTGGGTCATACTGTTTACCTTACCAGTGCTACCCGCCAATGTGACCAAAGTCAACAGTAGGAACACAGAAAGACCCCTGTATCAAACCATAGCAACAGTGTGGGATGGGCAAAAAAGCCAGGACCCGGAGCCAATATGGGTCCCAACCAAAAATTCCCACCCGGCCCCGAAGCGACCATAATATCACACTGTTAACTAGGGAGGGGGTGGAGGGGAAAAAACTTCTCCGCTCCGTCGCTGAGGTAAAATGGCAGCTCGGCTGCCTCGTGGCCACCCCTTTTATAAGGGAGCTGGCCACGCCCCTAACTACCCGGATTCTC
Source organism: Bradypodion ventrale (assembly GCA_035047345.1). NCBI lineage: Eukaryota > Metazoa > Chordata > Lepidosauria > Squamata > Chamaeleonidae > Bradypodion > Bradypodion ventrale. The sequence continues at coordinate 45,110,055 of JAWDJE010000005.1, forward strand.
TGTCCTGTGGGGGGGGGGGCCCGCAAAGGGCGCGGCAGCCATTTTGGCGCCGCGCTTGCATTGCAGGCGCACCCCCCCAATAACGGACACAGACAACATTGAAAGTGGATAACAGCATAGGGCCACATTTATTGATTCAATGCCCTAGTCCGAATTATAAATTTGTATTGGTAAAACGACCAATCATAATTCCTAAGGCAAGCAGGCCGAAGTAACACTGGTAAGGTACCACCCCAAAATTGCCAACGGCAATTGGTTACAATGTATCAATTTGTATCAATTTGTTTGTTGACAACAAACAAATTGTTGACCGTAGTCAATAACTAACTTATGACCCCACCCTCTGACGCGTATCCGTGAAATCACAGGGGTGATGCATGCTGGTTAGCAATCGTCATCATCCCATCGCCTGGTTCGTCGTTGACCGGACAACGTTTAACTAATTTATTCCTGTCTAGTGTTGTCCAGTCAATTGCGAACCTGCCGGATACTTGTGGGTCATACTGTTTACCTTACCAGTGCTACCCGCCACACGGAGGGGCTTCGAAGAAGACCTGACGCCCCCCCCCAGACCGTCAGCTCGGTCAACAGGCCTGCTCGCCCATCACCCAACAGGAGGTCCATACCTCCTCGCGACAGATGGACCCCATCCCCTGCGTACAAGTCATAATTTTGTAGACTAATATCGGGGTGATGACTAACCCGTCCCCAAGCCCTGGTGGCAAGAAACCGCGCCACTGCCTTATTGACCGTGCGCCTAACGCGGTCAAGGGCCAGGAGGTTAACGCCCCCTCTGTAAGAATGGCGCGGAACAATGTCCGACCAAACCAGGGTTGTGGCAGGCCAGACATAATGCAAGTAGGCGAGTTCCTCGCAAATCGCATGCTTGAGCGATTAGCCGGTGACCTGGCCCAAATCATTGCCCCCCAGGTGGATGATGAGAATGTCAGGCGGGTCAGCACCCAGGCCAGAAAAAAGGAAAGGCCGCAGCTCCCGCCATAACATCCCAGGCTTACCATGCCATGCGAGACTGGCGTGTTCACCCAGTCCCAGTCGGGGTCCACTCTGTCGCCGCAGCGTAACGCGCTGCCCTGTGCACATAGCTGTGGCCCACCAGCCATACTGTCACCGGTGTAATACGACACCCAGGGTCTGTAAGAAAATTGAGAAAAAAGGCGGTAAGGTGACTGGATTGGTACTCATGGCAGGAGTGGGCGCACATAAAACTGAAAACATTGCGAGCCCCACCTCCCCATGCTGCGTATGTCAGCCCCAGAGTACCCAAAAGCAGCTGCTGTAGAGGCTGCACCAATACGGAATAAATGTGTGCCATAACGGGCACCTGGTAGGCCCACCCTGGTGAGGGCTCTGGCTGTCACCTTCCAAAACTGAAATTTAGTAAGGGGAGACCCATCTTGGTGACAGAAAAATGGGCTGTGGTGCATGCCACGCAGTGCCAGGAATTCCTGTAGGGCACCAACCGGACAGATGCCTGCCAAAGAACACCGTAGCAGTCTTACACCACTGCCTACGCCATGCTGATCTGTCTTAGAGGAGCGTATCCTCAACTGGGCCCAGTCCTTGGCAACATAGACATCCTCGAGTTCCAGTGCCCTACACTTGCATCCGCCTTATACAGCATCTCAAGCTCGCTGTCGCGGAGCGCTCCAAAAAGGCCACCGTTGTAGCCGCATGAAGTGGGCTGCCTCATTTCCAAAACAGAGGCCAGGCCAGCCCCGGGCCAATTGGGTAAAAACCCTGGGGAAATCTTGCATCCGCCTTACTCAGCATCTCAAGCTCGCCGATGCGGAGGGCTCCAAAAAGGCCACCGTTGTAGCCGCATAAAGTGGGCTGCCTCATTTATCAAAACTGAGGCCAGGCCAGCCCCGGGCCAATTGGGTAAAAACCCTGGGAAACTCTTGCATCCGCCTTACTCAGCATCTCAAGCTCGCCGACGCGGAGGGCTCCAAAAAGGCCACCGTTGTAGCCGCATGAAGTGGGCTGCCTCATCTATCAAAACAGAGGCCAGGCCAGCCCCGGGCCAACTGGGTCAAAAAACCCCTGGGTAAATGGGGTGGCGGTCGCCCGGGAAACGCCCGGGCACGCGCACCCACCCCTCCCAACATGTCTCACCCGGAAGTCATTGGTGCTGTCCACACGACCTCCCACTTTGGCCATAAAAGCCAACCCGACAGCTGAGATGCTATGGTGCGTGGTGCAAGGCCCTGGGGATACAGGTAAATCGTGAACCGCAGAACATGGGCTACTGGAAAAGGCCAGGTTCCTGGCAGTCGGAATCGTGTACATAATACTCTAAAGGAACTAAATGCGTGGTGATACGCCTTACTCATGCATGGCACTAGTGACAGGCCAATCGCCCGGTTCACCTCTCCTTGCCAACAGTCCATCTCACATCCGGGAGTGGCGAGGGAAATTCCTCCGCATCCGGGGGCCGAGGCACGGAACCGGGAGATCTGCAGGCGGGACAAAGCAGCAGCAATATCATTAACAACCCCTGGGACATGCCTGGCCCTGAAGGGAACATTGAGGCACAGGTTGCATAACACAAACCAACTAACTAGCTCCATAACCCCGGGCGATTTGGAATTCTGTGCAGTGACGATGCGGAAAACATCCGCGTTGCCATGCCAAAGTTGCACAACCAAGTTGGCCCACTCCTTGCCCCATAGCATCAAAGCACCCAGGATATGGAAACATTCCAGATACGTGAGACCATGCAGGCAACCCTTGCCTGCCCAGGATGGTGGCCACCCACCATAGGCCCACTTCCAATTGAAGTACATCCCAGAAACCCAGGAATCGTGAGGCATCGGACCGCATCTGAAAGCAAGGGGGAGCCAGGAAATCAGACCCCAAAATGACACCCCGTTGAACTACCTCTGGATCTATGGCCAGACAAGCACGTCTGCCCCGATACCCCGGGTAAATATGAGCCTGTGATGGGGCCGGGATAATCCCGCCATGGCGTCGCACCAGCGCAGAGCAAATGCCCTGCCCGGTGCGACGACCCTGCCAGCGAAACTGGGGTGACCATGTAGCACCAGAAGTTCCCTAAGTGATGCCATGCGCCCGGCCAGCAAGACCGAGACAAGGGCCACTAGCCTTGACACCTTATCCTGCTGCAACCTAGAATCCTGCGCTATCGTGCTACTCTCCACCCCAGGAATACTAGCTGTGGAGATGGGCCCTCGGTCTTTTCGGGCGCTAAAGGGACACCAAGTTCCTCCATTAGCGTCTGAAATGTGTTGAGGAGACGTGTGTACGTGTCCCAGCCCCGTTCAGCCCTGAATAAAACCATCCAGGGAATGGGCTAGAGACCGGGACCCTGACCTGCGGACAAAAGCGCAATCTAGGAAAAAGGTGAAACGCTCGAATACCGAGCCCCAACGGAATAGCCAAAAGGCATGGCATCATTGAATAATATGCTCCCCAGGACGGGGGTGCGGGACAATGCCAACGACCCTGCCCGCATAGACCCTTTTGTCAAAGCTGGCAGCAGCCACCTCCTCCCTCCCCTTAAGGGATAAAAGACTGGGGGCATCCTGAGGGGACCTATTACCCATGAAAGGGATCCAGAACCCCTGCCTAGAACCCTGAAGGAGATACCCGCATCCTCACCCTTCGGGCACCATGTGAGCCAACGCTCCAACACGTCCACCTTAAATGGGGAGGGAGCCCTTCGGTGAACTAGATCCATCTGCGGCAGTCTTGCAAGCCCCCTGTCTGCCCCACCCTCTGCCCCGCCTCCGTATAGGCCTGGGACAGGCAGAGGCCGCATGGGGGCCAACACAGGTGGGACACTCCTGTCTGTATTTGCAAGTCTTCCCATTAGAGGAGCCATTGAACAAAAAAGTCCAGCACAGCAGGCGGGCTGGAACCCCCCGCCCCGCCCCCTGGCAGGTGACCTGTGCTGGGGCCGCCCGCTGAACCGCATGCCCACAATGGTATATCTCCCCGGGTGCAGGGCGCGTGGGCGTCACGTACAAAAGCCCAGCCTCTGGCCTGGCTCATCCCGCCTAATCTCGGGGTGCGGGGAAATCCGCCTACGGCATCCCTCGTCACAAGCCAACCACGCTGAGCCCGGAAAGTAAATCATCGCCCGGTAGGCGTTGTCCAAATACTGGACCATCGGAATTGCCAAATCCGGCCATGCCCTGAGGTACACCGCCATGCATACGATGCAGGCCGGCAACCTTATGGCCCACATACTTGGTGGCTTGCGACAACGTGCCTGCCGCTATCCTTCTCATTCTGCCCCTCCCTCTCTCCTTGGTGGGCACACTGTTTAGGAATAAGAAGATATCCACGTACTCCCCCCGCCAAATTTACTCTCTGGCGGCCTGTGCCAAGTGGTCACTCATCGGTAAGGAATAGGGGCTTGGACCAACCCGGCCACCCAAAACATTCCCCTAAGGGTAGGGAACACCCCCCACCACGGGGCCCTGGGTGTTAGCTGTCATCGCCGGGTGAGGCGTCAGCGGGCGCACCGCCGCACCACCCGCGCGAGGCCAAGGCGATTGGAAAGCCCCCCCCCATATTGGGAATGTGTGTGGATGTACTCGCTTACACCGTATACTCACATGCCGCACCCCCGCGGGCCGCCCCCACCGGGGGTTCCGGCCCACTGGGGGCGTCGGAGCTCACGACCGACGTAGAGCTCATCACCGGGGAACCTGCACCTGGCTGCTGGCTGGGGAGCTGCGAGGCAGTGGCCGAAACCGCGCCACGCGCCTGCAGCAGCTCAACCCTCCCTGTCGGCTGTTGTCCTCCTGCCGACAGCGCCTCAAAAGGAACCCCAAAGGAGGGGGGGCCCCCGCCTGACTTCCACGTTAACCTGGGGCGAAGGGCCGGCTGGCCCGCCTGGTCCAGGCATGGGTACAGGCCCCTGTACCCCAGGACCCGAATATGGCCATTGGCCAGCACCAAAGCCCGGCAGGGTCGGTGGAGAAACCTGCCAAGGCAGGGGGGCGACCCAACAGGAGCAGGCCGAACAGGGTGGGCAGGTGGAGGAGCGGTGTCCACCGCTCGTGGGCCGCGGGCCGGAACCCCTTCCGCGCCCGCACTCTGGTTGCCCACTCCGGGCGAAGGGGCAATAGACCCCATTCCGCCGGCCCCGGCAGGGGCGGGCAAAGGCGGCTGCTGAGGAGGCGGCACCGCGGTCCTCCGACCTGGGTTGCGCCTCCTAACCGCGCGAGCTGCACTCGAAGCTGCCTTCTTCTTCGAAGGCATCTCCACCGAAGCAAAGGGAAGCCAGCAAGGCAGAATCGCTACCCAAAAGGCTTCCCGGTAGGCTCAAGAGCGACGGAGACACAGGGAAAAAACTTCTCCGCTCCGTCGCTGAGGTAAAATGGCAGCTCGGCTGCCTCGTGGCCACCCCTTTTATAAGGGAGCTGGCCACGCCCCTAACTACCCGGATTCTCTGTCCTGTGGGGGGGGGGCCCGCAAAGGGCGCGGTGGCCATTTTGGCGCCGCGCTTGCAAAATCCAGGCCAGACTTCACAGCTAAAAGTGTCCTGGCCTGGTGCGATCCCAGACCAAGATTTTATTAGGAAAACAGGATGGTGATCTTTACACCAATTATTCTACTTAGAAGTTCTAGTTTGGTTGATAATTATATATTGGAATTTTTTTCTCCTTTGGCTTCAAAGAGACATTTGAGTTCTTCATTAATTCTTAAAGCAACTCTCACTGTGGTACTCATGAAAAGAAGTCAGGGTGTACACGTTGTATCCTCCAGTTTTGTCATATCACTGTTCTAGTTGATTGTTGTAGAAATATCTACAGAAAAACATTTTGGGAAAGTTTGTGTTTGCAATACTCATTTTAGATCAATCAATAGAACCACAAAGTGTTATATAATCACATGTCATCCAACCTTCCATAGCCAACAGATTAGCTTGCATTGTTTTATGATTGGTCATCAGGAGCTAAACACTGGCATAATTTGCATAATTTGCACAATTACTCAAACACATTGTTTAGAACAGGGGTGCCCAAACTTTTCAGGCTGTGGGCTGGTCACGTGGTTCCTTCCACCAGAAGCAGAAGTAAAACACATCTGTGCATGTGCAAAAAAGCTGCTGTAAATGCACACACGGTTGTTGTAAATATGTTTATGACAGCTGCAGGTGCATTTATGGCAGCAATCTGCTTGCATGTGTTTCACTTCCGCTTCTGGGAGCAGGAGGGTGGCACCGGCTGGATGACTTGGTGACAGGGGCCAGCTCTGGCTCATGGGCCGCAGTTTGGGCACCCCTGGTTTAGAAAAAGGGCATCTTATGGCTACATCAATAATGTTCTTCCTTCTTCTAACACATGCCAGCTGTAGTGTCAGATCAACTCCAGATTCTCACCTTATAGCCTTGAAACAATGTGCAGTGGGCAGTGAACTAGTAACAGTAAGAATGTCAATCTTGTGTTCCTTAAATGCTGGTACTACTATAGTTCTCCACTGCATAGTTTGATTTCTATGTAATTATCAGTGTTAATACTTCCAGTAACTTATTAATAAAAATAAATAAACTTGGCTTCTTCGGTGCATTTTATCCTACATTATTTCCAAAAGATTTAGAAAATCTTCAACCCCTAATCTTGGTACAAGGAAGCTTTGATAAACTGATCTTAAATCAAAGAGTTATACATTTGCACCTTACAAGCAGAGCAAGTCAAACAGTAATTAGAGCAGACATGTAGGATCTATTTTATGTCAACTCTGGACACACATGTTGAGGCAGAATTTGTACAATTGAAAGCTTGTAGCTTTTTAAAACGAGCAGCTAGTGCAATAAAAGTTATTTTGTCTACTTTCTGTTTTGCCTTGTGGGGCCAAGAGTGACAAGTGTTTCAAATCTGGCTTGTGTATTTCCCATTCCATACAACACAGAAAAGAAGTGTGAGGCTGATGCCTTTCCTGATCTAAATGAAAAATTGAAATACTTTCCCCATATGTCAACTAACCATCCTGCCTACACTGTCCTTGTATAGTTTTAAATCATAGCTCTGTATAACAAGCTATGCCATAGCTTTGTTAACCACTTCATTATATTTATCTTCTTTTTCCCTCACTTTCTCCTCTGTGCCAAAGAGGCTTTTAGCCTTAAAAAATCAGGTCCTGAAGGCATTTCTATCTTGTCATTCTTGAGCTGCAGGGCTCCAAGGAGGCTGTCAGTCTGACTGGTTTCTCTGGTGCTTGGTAACAGGTATCGAAGGATAGTAAATTCAACCTAGCAGAGCCACTCACAAATGATTTTCATTCAAAGCAGAAAACCTTTTCCATTGTCAAGCATCAGTCTGAAGGCAAGAGAAATATGTTAAAATAAGAACACTCTGGAGACATAGGTCAGTGCTAGAAACTTCTCTCTCCTAAGCAGAATTGCTCCTGTGATTAAAAACAGTGACAGAATAAAGCAAAACCATGGGGAAAATATTTTTGTTCTTTTACTTTGATCTTCTTTGATGTCCCTTATATAAAAATATGCAAAAACTGATAGGAATGTATCTTGCACAACCAACTTTGAAATGAAGGAGACTCAGAGAAGAACAACACAATAATGATAGTAAGCTCTAATTCTTTCCACAAAGTGCAGGCCTCATTCTTGATGGCCTAGACCAGGGTTTCTCAACCTTTGGCCCCAGGTGTTCTTGGACTTCAATTACCAGAAGCCCAAGTCAGCATACCTGGTCATCAGGGCTTCTGAAAATTGAAGTCCAAGAACATCTGGGGGACCAAAGTTAAGAAACACTAATCTAGAATATTATTCTTAAAACTACCGAAAACAAACCTAATTTGTTATTGTCTCCATGGCTGATTTCTAGTGTGCAATTAGGAATACAGTGGCAACTCGGATAAAGTCCGATTTGGATAAAGTCCCAGTTTTCATGCACACGTGATGCATCACATAAAGTCCAAAACTGCTAAAAAAATGGACGTTATCCGAGGTAATTGGTATAGGAACCTCGGATAAAGTCCATTTTTTGGACATTATCTGATGCATCACCCACTTGCTTCGGATAAAGTCCAAAATTGGATAAAGTCCAAACTTGTGGAATGGAGTTTGGACTTTATCCGAGGTTCTACTGTATACTGAATACAGATTGGTATTGATATGGGGAAGCCCTTATCAGTATAACCATGCGTAACAGAAGCACATTGGGAAGGAAGTAGTTATAGAGTAGTCCAGGGGAAGGTTCAATCTTCAAAAAGAGAGCCTAGTTGATGAATGAGGGATATTACTTCTATAGTCCATAAATCAAAATGCTAGAAAATGGTCTCACATTTCCTTGCAATATAGTGATTGTGTTGCCCTCAAAAATGGATGCCAGGCTTAACATATTAAACGTCAGTGTGGATGTTTATAATGTCAACATAAAAAGTCAAGGTTTTCTACATAATCTCCTTTTGTGCTCTTTAGCATTCAGAAAAAGACAAAAAACAAGGTAAAATTCCAAACCTGGCTTTGTATGAAATGGAGTGGCTTTAACTTCAGATTGCCATTTCCGGACTTTGTAGCTGCAGAATTCTGGTCAGGTTTTCCTGCTATGGTAATAGAGTAGACCATGCTGCCAACAACTCAACACCAAGTGTCAGGTGATAGTTAACTAAGCTGACAACCATGAGGACTAGCAGCCTTCAGTAGTAACATCCACAGGGAAGGGTGATGGTCTCCAAGTGGATTAAATCCCATTTGAATCCATCTTGATGGAGGGCAGCAGTTTCTTCAATACTGGCCTGGGGCTGATGAAAACTTTGCATGTCAAAAGGGTTCAGGACCAGAAAGTGAGTCGTAGAACTGAACCAGTGGTACGGGTGTCATGCTGCGATGTGGAGGTCAGATGAAAGGTCAGTGCATTATATTCTTAGGACAGTCTTCATGGCTGATCGACATGAAGATTGCCAATATTCGGATTTGGATAAGGCAGAAGAAGAAGATGGCAGGGTGGTAGTGCAGATGCAGCACTGATGTCTATATGGACAGAAAATCTGAAATGCAATTATTACAGAAATATGCTAATTCACATGAATTGACTTCTTTCCCAGTTTGCCTCTGGGTACAATTCAAGGTGCTGATGATGACACTTAAAGCCCTACATGGTAGTGGGCCAGGATACCTAAGAGACCGCATCTCCCCAAGAATGTCTGCCCATCCAACCATAGCGGACTGGAAGGGCTATCTATCTGTACCATCGGCTAGAGGGGCTCGTCTCTCTAGCACAAGGAGGAGAGCCTTCTCTGTGTCCGCTCCAGCCCTATGGAACCTCCTGCCAACAGAACTACGACTACAGATGGAGTTGCTGCCCTTTCGAAAAGCACTTAAGACCCGGCTGGTAAGACAGGTGTGGGGCACAAATGGAGATGTGACCCCTGCTGGTTGGCTTATTTAAGACACAATTTAAGATCCTCCCTCTTTCTTTAGATGGGGTGGGTGGGATTTTTATTTGTTGATGGCTGTTAATGATTGATGGGGTAGGGAGGTAATTTTTAGTACTGATTAAAGGTGTTTTTAAGGGTTTTAAAATGTTTTTAAGATTGCATGTTTTTATATTGTTGTTGTAATGCTGCCCAGAGTCGCTTGTTTGAAAGGGCACTATAAGTCAGTTCCAACATAACTACATAAATATTGGGACTTAGATATTTTAAATTCCCAGGCTTACTTGCCATTTTAGTCCTTTGGTCTTTATATATTTGTCAACCTTGCATTGTTCTTTACATCTACAGTGTTCTTGCTTTATTCTGCATCCATTTCCATTAAAATTTGCTTTTTTTGTTACTTTTGTGTATTTTATGTCCTTAGTCTTTTAACTGTGAATGTCAAAAAAGCTTTGGCTTTAGGGCCAAAGTAAATATACTACATATATTAAGTAAATAAGAAAGGAAGAAGATAAATAATTTAAGCATAAGGAGTATGATCTAGCTAGAATGTTTGCTATATAAATCCCCTGGAAATGAAAGGAACCTATGCAAGAACCTCTGAAGTGATTTGCCAAAGGTCTACAGCTCAGTGAAGGAAAAATCCAAAGTCAGTTGTTTATAATATCTGAAAACAAATGAGTTCTCTTTCGTGTTCTAGTAGCAAATTCTTCTTTGCATTACTGGTAGATATTCAGCTAATACATTTATTGTCATAGCATGAATAAAATTTGAGCATTTTAAAAATGCAGATATTTCATAGATTGGCAGGCATTTTTATATTGTATGCTTGACAGACACAAGAGGCTGTTCTGGGAGCTCAAGTGAACATAAATCAGAAGAACAAAGAATAATCCAGAAGTGATTGATTTTATAGCCACTATCTCTGCTTTGGTAAATTCTAAATTCAGGAACATAAATCATTGCCCACCTCCCTCCCATCAGGTTTTCCATCATCACAAATTTAGAAGGAAATAGAGTTCAGTATAAAAATGGGAACAATGCTATCATCATGGAGGATTCCAGTGGAATGAGAAATTATTTTGCATTGGCTTTAGAGCATTTTTTTTAAAAAGTGCAACACTTTTCTATTGACATTCCCAATTCAAAAGGGTTTGCTGTTGGGCAACCAGTCCATTGCAGGAATTATGCCAACGGGCCTCCATGGTTGGGAGGAGAGGTTTTGGAACAGACTGACCCAGGGTCTTACAAAGTACAAATGGAGAATGGCACAATTTGGAGGAGGCATGCTGATCAAATGCGGCCCCGGGTCCTGGGTCAGAACCCTGGCCCAGAGAGGGAGTTGCAAGGGGAAACAAGTGGAGGTATTGAAAGAGATTTTGAGTGGGAATTACTCAGTGACCCCCTGACCACGTCTTCCCCAGAGACCGAAGCAGAAGAGGAGGCCACCACAAGCTCTCCTCCCACTCCAGAACCAGTGGGGTGTCTGCAGAGCCTACCCCGGTGCCAGAGACTCACGGTTGCCCCAGATGGGCTTGCAAACCGCCTATACTTTGGGGAAAGGTTGTTTCTCACTGAGGGCAGAAGGATGTAATGTCCAAGTGTTACCTCACTTCAAAGGGACACATTGTGTTGAAGAGAGTCAGCAGGAGATGCGCCTCTTCAAAGGCACGCATTTCAAAGAAGCCCCCAAAGGGCCAAATGTCTGTAGTAAACTGTGATTGTTCCACTGGCATATGCCTTGTTGTTGAATGGTAAAATCTCTGTATATAAGATACCACCTCCCTGCATGTGTACCCAGTCCCGATTCCCGATCTGAATAAAGAACCACTATGTTTAGCCCACACTTTGCTGGCTAGCCTACTTCTTGCTGAGGATGTAACACAAAGTGTACTCCTAAATACACAGGATTAGGACAGATAAGCCATATTGTTTGGTAGACAAAAATTATGATGTATAATGCATGATATTTATGTGCAAAATAATTATTTCTGTTTTGTTGTGATAAGACAGAAGAAAACATGTGAAACATTCAAACTGCAAAAAATCCTATGACAGGGATTGGAAAATTTGGTTTGGGAGCCATCATTCCTGATGGTGTAGTGGGTAAACTACTGTACTGCAGCCAAAACTGCTGACATTGTCAATTCAATCCTGATAGGGATCAAGGTTGACTCAGTATTTCATTTTCAAAGGTTGGTAAAATGAGTAGCCAGCATGTTGGAGACAAAATGCTAATTACTTTGTGAACTGGCAGAGAGTGCACTAAGCACTATGGGGTGTTTGGTGTAGGAGAACCAAGACACAGGAAAACAGCCAAGGGCTGGTTTAACACAGGTTTACTGCATAGTGGTCAGAGGGAACATGAGGTAATGGCGGATGTGTAGCTCTATATATATAGTAGTAAAACATTTGAACGTGGCTCCACGATAGCCCATTGGCTATTGTCCGCGTGACGTTATTGCTGGTCACGCCCTTCTTGTCCAGGTGTAGGTAGTGGCGGGAAACTTCCCGCGCTGTGGCACTTTGATGAGTTTGGACCAAGAGAGCTTGGACGCTCGCTGCTGCCAGCTGGTGGTCATTAGCTCGCGTCCTATTACAGAGTTTATAGTGATACAGCTGAAGGCTACATTGTTTCCCGTAGGAAAGGTTACATTGGTTAAGATACATTGTTATCACATGTAGAAGGTTACACTATTAGAACACAACACTCCTCCCCCCTAGGATGAGACGAAGTCTCTCAGCCAAGATGGCTTATTTCGAACACGCTGGGGTCTCGGTGTGGGCTGCCCTGCCCCGGCTTTGCTCCCTCCTCTTTGTTCCCCGGCTTCCTGTCCTGTAATTGGAGAGGATGACTCGTTAGTGACTCGCCGCGGGCGTGCAGCTTTGGGATGGGCAGGAGCGGGGAGAGGACAGGTTTCTGATGTGGATGTGGGCAAACCGGGGGCACTAGGGGCTAACGAAAAACCCCGCTTTTCGCTTGGACGGGTGGGGGAACACTCCCAAAAAAAACCCCGGTTCGGTAACACAAAATCTAATTCGGGGGCAACAGTTGCAAACTCATTTCCCTCTTCCGAGGGACTGGGTGAAACTGCAGGGGCAAACTCATCTCTCTCTTTCACGGGATTGGATAGAACCGGCGTATGAAAAGGATATGAGTTTGGACCTCTGCTTCCCCCCCTTGTTTGGGACTGTTGCCCTTCGTTGTCTCCCCCTTGGGATAAACGGGTGGGGGAGAACCCTAACGCTGAATCCTGTTGCTGAGCCCCACTGTCCGGCCCCCCAATCACTCGGTGCCTAAGTTGGTCAGCGTGCCTCCTCCAGAGGAGACCGGTGTTAGTTTCCACCCGATACGACACTGGCCCCGTCTGCTCCACAACCGTCCCTGGTACCCAGGCTGGACCTGCGTTGGCGTAGTTCCTGCAGTGCACAGGATCGCCGACGGCGAAACCTTTCGAGACCGCTAACTCTATGTTCTTCCCTTTGTCCTCAACCCTCGTTGGGTCTAACCTGGTCAGGATCGTGGTCAGCTTCCTCCGCATCAGCAGCTCAGCCGGCGAGTACCCTGACGCTAAAGGGGTTACTCTATATCCCAATAAAAATTGACATACTTGGTGATTCAGGTCCCCTGGGCCCATGCGTCTCAACGCATCCTTTGTTGTACGCACGAGGCGCTCCACTTGGCCGTTCGTGGCCGGGTGGAACGGCGCGGAGGTAATGTGCCGGATGGCATTTATGTCTGTGAACGCCCTGAACTCTGCGGACGTGAAACAACTAGCGTTATCGCTAATTAGAGTGTCGGGTAAACCGAACGTAGAAAAAATCCTCCGTAAGTGTTTAATTGTAGTGGCGGAGGACGTGCTCGTGACCGGAATCACCTCCAGCCACTTGGAGTACGCATCCACTACCAGGAGAAAAAGGGTCCCTCGGAACGGGCCAGCAAAATCTATGTGCACTCGGGACCACGGCCCCCTCGCCGCGTCCCATTCCCTATGTGGGAGGCGAGCCTCCTCCGGCCGGGAGCCCTGACAAGCCTCGCAAGTGCCGACCATGTGCTCTATGTCTGCGTCTAACTGGGGCCACCAGAAATAGCTCCGAGCCAGTGCCTTGGAACGGACAATCCCCGGGTGGCTGACGTGCAGCAATTTAAGCACCCTCGGTCTCAGGGATGTAGGGACCACCACCCGTTGGCCCCACAGAAGGCAGCCCCTCTCTAGGGACAACTCTAGTTTTTTCCGAAAAAAATGGATTGAATTCCGCCGCCGGGGAGGACGCTGGCCACCCCTTTTGCACCCATGAGCTGACTTTCTCCAGCGTCCTATCCTTGCCTGTCGCTTTGGCGATGTCGGCAGATACTATCGGGGGCGAATCTAAAACCTCTATCAACAACACTTGATGGTCTTTTTCCACTCCTCCCTTGTGTCCGCCCGCCAAAGGCAGGGGGGATCGCGACAGTGCGTCCGCATGGCTAATCTCCTTGCCGGGTCGGTACTCCAACTCATGTTGGTATGCGTTGAGAAAAATAGCCCACCTCAGCATCCTCAGGGACAGGATTTGTGGCGTGGGCTTATTCGCAGTAAATATTCCTAACAGGGGCTTGTGGTCAGTCACTATGGTGAAAGGGCGACCATACAGAAAATCGTGAAACTTTTTGGTCCCCGCTACTATCGCTAACGCCTCCCTGTCTGTCTGTGCATAATTCCTCTCTGCTTGGGACAGGGACCTAGAGTAAAACGCTACTGGCGCCTCCCTTCCGTTTTCCAACACGTGGCAAAGCACCGCCCCCACCCCCACTGGGGATGCATCACAGACTAGGACCACTGGCCGTTTGGGATCGAAATGGGTCAGAATTGCATCAGAGGTTAGGAGTTGCTTCAGCTCCTTAAAAGCCCTCTCCTGGTCGTCGCCCCACGTCCATACCTCTTCCTTTTTAAGCAACCTATGGAGCGGTTCGGCCACAGCCGCTTTCCGTGGAAGGAAGGTATGATAAAAATTTAGGAGTCCCAGGAACGACTGCAGTTCGGTTTTAGATGTGGGGCGAGGAGCTTTCTTTATGGCGGTTACTTTGGATTGGGAAGGCTTAATTCCCTCGGGTGTAACCCGGAATCCTAAGAACTCAACCTCCGTTGCAAAGAAAACGCACTTGTCTTTCCGCAGTCGCAACCCCGCTCCCTCAAACACCGTCAGTACCTTGTCCAACCTTTTAGCTAGTTTGGTCTCACTCCCCCCTGTTATCAATACGTCATCAAAATAAGGCAAAACCCCCTCCAAACCTTTCAGGAGACGTTCCACGAGCGACTGAAAAAGGCCGGGTGCCGAGTTCACGCCGAACTGTAAACGCGACACCTGGAACGCCCCTTTATGAGTGACTATGGTTTGTGCCGCTGCCGTGGCAGGGGTCACTGGAAGTTGCTGGTAGGCTTGTGCTAGGTCAAGCTTAGCGAAACACTTTCCCCCATTCAGCCTGGCCAGAAGGTGGCTGACCACCGGCACCGGATATGCGTTAGGGCGGATAGCCTTGTTAATTGTACACTTATAATCAGCGCAAATGCGCACCTCCCCGTTTGCCTTTAGTGCTGTTACAATGGGAGTTTCCCACTCCGCGGAATCAACAGGAATAAGAATCCCCTGTCCCACCAGTTTGTCCAGTTCCGCCTCTATTTTGTCCTTGAGTGCGAACGGCACTCTGCGTGGTTTAAGTCTTATCGGGCGGACCTCCGGGTCCAGGTCGAAAGCTACGGGGGGTCCCTTGAACTTTCCAAGTCCTTTTTTAAAAACGGCGGGGTGCGCGTCACACACTGCTTGTATTGGATCTGCTCCCACGGCATGCACCCCCCCCCCCATGAACAAACCCAAAGGCTGAAACCACTGAGTTCCGAGGAGGCTGCAATTTCCCCCCTTGAGAACGACTAGGGGGAGTTCTGCAGAGTGTCTCTTAAATTTCACTTGGAATTTTCCGACCCCCAACACTGGAATGCTGTTCCCTTGAACATCTCGTAGTGTGGACCGCAACGCTTTAAGTTTGGGTCGCACTAGGGGGTCAATTTTCAAGAACTCCCTCTTGGAAATGGTAGAATAGGAGGACCCCGAGTCAACTTCCATCCTAATAGGGGCCCCTTGTACTAGTACCTCAACGAAATAACGGGGTTGTCCCGCGGACACGCTGAACACGGGGGCGTCGGCCTTGCTGTCGTCTGAGACGCGGCCCACGCCGTCCTGCTTCCTCGTGGCTCGGCCGCCATCTTTGGACCTCGTCGGACGGTCCGGTCTGGACGAACGGTCTGGTGAATGCTTCCGGGCCTCTTGCCGTTTTCTGCACACTTTAGCGATGTGCCCACGGCGGCCGCAGTTGTGGCACTCGGCTTTCCGGAACGGGCACTTAGCGCGGTCACTGGCCGCCCCACACCCATCACAGTGGCGCCCCCCTTTTCGGACTTTCCGGACATCCTCGTCGTCGCTGCCTTCCGCAGACGATTTCGAGGTTCGCCGAGTCGCGTTCACCGAATTCCCCGGTTTGCCGTGCACCGAATTTTCTGCCCTGCCGGCCTTCGGACGCCATTCGTGCAGCTCTTGCACCCCTGCATTCATCGTTTCCGCGGATTCCGCGGCCTCCACGACCTCTTGTAACGTGGGGGGTGGCTCCTTATTCATCAGGATGCGCTGCACCTCCCTGTCCTTCAGGCCGCACAGCACGCCATCCCTGAAGGCTAGCTCCAAGTTCTCCCACTTGCAGGGGCTGGCAGCTAACCTCATGGCCGCTACGAAGGCTTCAACCGACTCGTCCGGCGCTTGGACTCGCCTCCAAAACGCGCTCCGAGCGGGAAACATTGCCTTCGAGGGTCGAAACCGCTCACGCAGCAGCTTCATGATGTCATCGGCTTTGAAATCGCTCATCTTCTTCGGTGCAATGATGCTCACCAGCGTTCGCTTGGTTTCTTGCCCAAGCATTCGGGTGAGGATGGCCCTCTTCTTTGCCTCGTCCTTTACGTCGAGTTCTATCAGTGCTCCCTGGAAGTCCATCTCGAAGAGCTCCCAGTCTTGCGGTTTGTTAATGTTGAAACCGCTCTGTGTCCTGGCTCCTTGGGATCCATGATCCCACCTTCGTCGCCAATTTGGTGTAGGAGAACCAAGACACAGGAAAACAGCCAAGGGCTGGTTTAACACAGGTTTATTGCATAGTGGTCAGAGGGAACATGAGGTAATGGCGGATGTGTAGCTCTATATATATAGTAGTAAAACATTTGAACGTGGCTCCACGATAGCCCATTGGCTATTGTCCGCGTGACGTCATTGCTGGTCACGCCCTTCTTGTCCAGGTGTAGGTAGTGGCGGGAAACTTCCCGCGCTGTGGCACTTTGATGAGTTTGGACCAAGAGAGCTTGGACGCTCGCTGCTGCCAGCTGGTGGTCATTAGCTCGCGTCCTATTACAGAGTTTATAGTGATACAGCTGAAGGCTACATTGTTTCCCGTAGGAAAGGTTACATTGGTTAAGATACATTGTTATCACATGTAGAAGGTTACACTATTAGAACACAACAGGGTGGTATATAAGTGTAATTGCTATTGCTATTGTTCCAAAAGTCTTGGAGCCACTTGGTATATGGCATGCCAGAATTTAATCTATTTTAGTCATCAGAGCTTAAAATGTAAGACCTCTGCCTTAAGGAACCTTTCTCTGTTTCCTTGTATTTGGGCATAAACTGAATTATACTTCCAAGCAAATGTGAGTCTGAGCATATGCTATAGCACTCTGTCAGACTTCAGTGCTAACCAGTGGTGAGCATCAGCAGGTTTGCACCAGTTCGCCAGAACCGGTAGCAGAAATTTTGACTGGCTCCACCCATTCACGTTTTGAAATAAAGTAGTCCTAATCAGGGTGCAATGCAGGGTTTCCCCCCTGGCCACACCCACCATACCATGCCCTCAGTGTAGTAGTAAAAAAATAATGGAACCCACCACTGGTGCTAACAATACTGTACCTCTCTTTTTCACACACAAAAATAATGTGGTTTTTTTTAAAAGAGACTGATCTTCCTCCTATTTCCTTTAAACTCAACCCCTGGAAATCTCAACAATCCACTCTATGACACTGCACAAATATGGTTTCAAAATACTGTACAAGAAAGCTGTCTCATTTTCTTTAAAGTCTAATGCCATCTTCATCCTTAAATGTATAAACACTATATAAACAAATTGGTTATTGTTTTTCTTTCTCTTTGCCTCTCACCACTCATTTCTGCCTCCCTTAGAATCATTCAAAATCATAAACACACACAATGTTTCTTCTCTTTTTTCTTCAGCTTATAAGCCTTTCTACATTCTTCCTTCAGGCATTTATATCATACTTTATCCTCTATTGTAACATAACATTTTAAATATATTGAAGTAACAATGGCTGGAGGATGCCAGAATTAGGCATCCTCCAGCCGTTTAGCAACAAATTGCATATCATGAGATATAAACATTTCCTTCTATTAAGTTTTTCCTCCAGGAACACAATTCTCTCCAATCTCAAAATTTGAGAGCAATCAGCTTTGCAAAAGAAGTCTGTGTTTACCTTGTGATGTTCAGTCACTAAATAAAAGCATACAAGTTAGAAGGGTGCAAAATAGAGCAAGCTTGTAATGAGATATTCAGGAGTCTTTAACGTCTCAAGTGAGCTTTGCTTACAATAATATACTGACTGTATCACCTAACCTGATCTCAAAAGAGGCAATTGGCAACTGGTACTAATGATGTTCCTGTTTTAAACTCTGGGCACTTCCTTAAAGGAAAAAAGGAAGAGCTTATTACAAGAAATCCACATTTACATTGCAGGCGCACCCCCCAAAAAAGGACTCAGACACCGGTATAAGTGGATAACGGCATTGGCCACATTTATTGATTCATGCCCTAGTCCGAATTATAAATTTCAATTGGTACTCAGCCAATTATAATTCTTAAGGCAAGCAGGCCGCAGTAACACTGGTAAGGTTCCACCAAAATTGCCAATGGCAATTGGCTACAATGTATCCATTTGTATCAATTTGTTTGTTTACAACAAACAAATTGTTGACCGTAGTCAATAAACTGTCTACTGACCCCACCCTCTGACATGTATCCGTAAAATAACGGGGTGATGCATGCTGAATAGCTCGTGCCATCACCCCATTACCTGGGTCGTCGTTGACCGGACAACGTTAACCAACTTGTGCCTATCTAGTGTTGGCCAGTCAATTGCGAACCTGCCGGATACCTGTGGGTCATAAATATTTACCTTACCAGTACTACCCGCCCATGTGACCAAAGTCAATAGCATAAAACCCCTATATCAAACCATAGCAACAGTGTGGGATGGGCAAAAAAGCCAGAACCAGGAAGCCAATTGTAGGTTCCAGCCAAAAATTCCCACCTGGCCCCGAAGCGACCAAAATATCACACTGTTAACTAGGGAGGGGGTGGAGGGAAAAACTTCTCCTCTCCGTCGCTTTCGCAAAATGGCAGCTCGGCTGCCTCGTGGCCACCCCTTTTAAAGAGGGATGGCCACGCCCCGCTAACTACCCGGATGTCTGAGTTCGGGTGGGGGGGGGGGGCGCAAAGAGCGTGGTGGCCATTTTGGCGCCGCACTTTCATTGCAGGCGCACCCCCCAAAAAAGGACTCAGACACCGGTATAAGTGGATAACGGCATTGGGCCACATTTATTGATTCATGCCCTAGTCCGAATTATAAATTTCAATTGGTACTCAGCCAATTATAATTCTTAAGGCAAGCAGGCCGCAGTAACACTGGTATGGTTCCTCCCAAAATTGCCAATGGCAATTGGCTACAATGTATCCATTTGTATCAATTTGTTTGTTTACAACAAACAAATTGTTGACCGTAGTCAATAAACTGTCTACTGACCCCACCCTCTGACGTGTATCCGTAAAATAACGGGGTGATGCATGCTGAATAGCTCGTGCCATCACCCCATTGCCTGGTTCGTCGTTGACCGGACAACGTTAACCAACTTGTGCCTATCTAGTGTTGGCCAGTCAATTGCGAACCTGCCGGATACCTGTGGGTCATAAATATTTACCTTACCAGTGCTACCCGCCACACGGGGAGGCTTAATAAAGACTCACCGCCGCCACCCCCAGACCATCAGCTCGGTCAACAGGCCTGCTTGCAAATCTTCCAAAAAGAGGTGCATACCTCTGGGCAATAGATGGACCCCATCCCCTGTATAAAGATCATAATTTTGGAGACTAATGGTGGGGTGTCGGATGACCCGCCCCAAACCCTTGTCAGCAAAGAACCGGGCCACTGCCCTGTTCACCGAGCGACGAGCACGGTCAAGGGCCTGGAGGTTGATACCTCCTCTGTAAGCGTGATGCGGTATGATGTCCGACCATAGCAGGGTTGTGGCAGGCCACACATAATGCAAATAAGCCAGGTCGCTGCAGATCGTATGTTTTAACGAAAGGCCAGTGACCTGGCCCAAGTCATTGCCCCCGAGGTGCAGCACCAGGACATCAGGCGGTTGAGCATCCCTGATGGAAAAAAGGAATGGCAACAGTTCCCGCCATAACATTCCGCGCTTACCATACCACCTGATACATGCGGATGCACGTAGTCCCAGCTGGGGTCCCCACTCTGTCACGCAGCATACTGCGCTGCCCAGTGCACGTAGCTGTGGCCCACCAGCCATACTGCCACCGGTGTGCGTCGACACACAGGGTCTGTAAAGTAAAAATAAACAGGACAGTGACTTAACTGGTACTCATACTTGAAGAGGGCGAACATATAATTCAAAACACTTTGATCCCCACCTTCCCATATGGCGTATATCAGCCTCAGAGTACCCAAATGCAGCCACAGTAGAAGCAGCCCCTATTCTAAATGAATGGGTGCCGTAACGAGCCCCGGGTAGGCCAACACTGGCCAGTGCCTTACCGGTCAGCTTCCAAAATTGAAATTTGGTGAGGGGAGACCCATCCTGGTGGCACAAAAATGGGCCTGGGTGCGTAACACGCAGTGCAAGGAACTCTTGTAGGGCACCAAACGGACAGATGTCTGCAATGGAACATCATAGAAGTCTAACACCACTGCCTACGCCGTGCTGATCAACCTTTGAGGACCGTATCCTCAGCTGAGCCCACTCATTGGAAACATAGACATCTTCGAGTTCCAGTGCCCTACGCGCCACATCCGCCTTAGACAGTAGCACCAGCTCACTGATGCGGAGCGCTCCAAAAAAAGCCACCGTGGTAGCCGCGTGAAACAGCGCTGCCTTGTACCTGTCAAAACACAGGTTATGCCAGCCTCATGCAAGGTGGGTAAGAACCCCCGGAGAAATAGGGTGGCGATTGTCCGGGCAGCGTCCACGTTCCCGTGTCCACCCCTCCAAAACATGTCGTATACGGAAGTCATTTGTGCTGTCAGCAGAGCCCCCCACTTTGGCCATGAATGTCAGTGCTGACAGCCTGGATGCTATGGTGCGGGGAGCTAGGCCCTGACTGTGTAGGTAGACCATAAATTGAAGAACATGTGCAACTGGAATGGGCCAAATCTCGGGCAACCGAAATTGCACACAAAAGGCCTGAAATTGACTGAATGCATGGTGATACGCCTTATGCGTGCGGGGCGCCAGCGACATGCCGATCGCCCGGTTCACCTCTCCTTGCCAAACGTCCAAATCTCATCTGGAAGCGGCGAGGGGAATTCCTCTGCGACCGGAGCCAAGGCGCGGAACCGGGGGATCTGCAGGCGGGATAAAGCATCAGCAATATCGTTATTAATACCTGGTACATGTCTGGCCCTGAAGAGCACATTGAGGCGTAGGCTGCGCAAAACAAACTGGCGCACTAACTCCATGACCCTGTGTGATTTAGATGTCTGGGAATTGACAATGTGCACTACCGCAGCATTGTCACACCAGAAATGAACCACTGAATTAGCCCACCCCTCACCCCATAGCATCAAAGCTCCCAGTATCGGAAAGAACTCAAGGAACGTAAGATCGCGTAAACGATCCGTGCCCCTCCAAGCTGGAGGCCATCGGCTGTAGGCCCACCTCCCTTCAAAGTAAATCCCATAACCCAGGGACCCCGATGCATCCGACTGAACCTGGAACCTAGGGGAAACCAAAAGGTCAGATCTCCAAAATGACACCCCGTTGAAGTCCTTAAGGAACTTAAGCCAAATTAACATGTCAGCCCTCATGCCCTTGTTCAGTCGGACCCTGTGATAGCGCCTGGATAGGCCAGTCATGGCGTCGCACAAGCATCGAGCAAAAGCTCTGCCAGGCGCGACCACCCTTCAGGCGAAGTTAAGGTGACCATGGAGAACCTGGACCTCACGAAGCGACACCTTGTGTTTGGCCAGTAAGGCCAAAATCAATGCAGTGATCCGGGAAACCTTGTCCATGGGTAACCTGGATGCCTGCAAAACCGTGTCAATTTCAATACCCAGAAATGTGAGCTTGGTTGATGGGCCCTCGGTCTTTTCGGGCGCTAAAGGGACACCAAGTTCCTGCATTAGCGTCTGAAATGTGTTAAGGAGACGCGTGCACGTGTCCCAGCCCCGTTCACCCCCGAACAAGAAATCATCGAGGTAGTGGGCTACAGACCGAGACCCAGACCTGCGAATAAAGGCCCACTGAAGGAAAGTGCTAAAACGTTCAAATGGTGAACAGGAAATAGAGCAGCCAAAAGGCATGGCTTTATCAACATAGAATTTACCCTGGAATTTAAAACCCAATAACTCAGTCGCCCGGGTGCACTGGCAACAAACGGAATGCAGACTTAATGTCACATTTTGCCAAAAGTGCACCCGGGCCACAAGAGCGCACCATGCGCAGGGCCTGGTCAAATGATGTATACCTGACTGAACAAAGGTCATCAGGGATGGCATCATTGACTGAATGGCCCGCCGGATATGACAGATGGTGAATTAAACGAAACTCCCCAGGGGTCTTTTTGGGCACCAACCCTAAAGGGGAAACCTTCAGATTGGGGAAGGGTGGCATGTGAAAGGGGCCAGCAACCCTACCTGCATTAACCTCCTTAGCAATACTTAGGGCGGCCACATCCTCCCTGCCCTTAAGGGAAAGTAAATTAGGGGCATCTTGGGGGCACCTCTCGCCTTTGAATGGGATGCGAAATCCCAGCTGGAAACCCTCGAGGAGGTAACCAGCATCTTCCCTCCTCGGGTACGTTGAGAGCCACCGCTCCAACATAACTACATTAACTGGGGAGGGGGCCTTTTGAGTGACCAGCTCCATCAGCGGCAGGTCTGCCCACTCCTTGTCCACCTCTACCTCTGCCCCGTGACCCACCGGCTCGCGGACACGCAGCGGCGGCATGGGGGCCAGCGCAAGAGAGACACTCATGCTTGTATCAGCACTGTTTTCTATTGCATGCACCATTGGCCGAGAAGCTCCAACACAGCAGGCGGGCTGGAACCCCCTGCCCCGCCATCTGGCGAGGGGCCTGAGTTGGAGCAGCTCGCTGGACCGCATGTCCACAATGGTACCTCTCCCCAGGCGCCGGGTGCGTGGGGGTCATATACAGAAGCCACAGCTTCTGACAGGGCTCGTCCCACCTCATCTCTGGGTGTAGGAGCACTCTCATTCGAAATTCCTCATCGTAAGCCAACCACGATGGGCCAAGAAAATCCACCATTGCCCTGTAAATATTGTCCAAATATTGGACCATAGGAATGGCCAGGTCAGGCCGAGCCCTGAGATACACCGCCATGTATATGAGATATGCGAGTAACCAGTTGGCCCATGTACGTGGTGGCTTGCGACGGCGAAACTGCTCTTTATCCTTCTCATCCTGCCCTTCCTTCTCTTCCTTGGTGGGTTCCCTGTTCAATAGGGAGAAAATATCTACGTACTCGCCCCGCCAAATTTTCTCCCTTGTGGCCTGCGCCAAATGATCCCTGAGGGGCAAAGAATACCCGGCTGTCGGCAATGCCGACACCAGCACGGTATTGATACGGGGCAGCAGGAGAGGGGCCTGGACTGTCCCCGTGACACCCATTACAGTCCCGGGGGCGGAAACCCCCCCACCTAATGTCAGACCTGTATGAGACCAAGCTGCACCCGGGTAAGCCAGGAACTGATGCCCCCCCCCGTCCCGACATGACGAGGCCATGGCCACTGGAAACCCTCCCCCGAAGCGGAGTGTGGTGTGGGGACATTAGCTTGAACCTGATACTCACTGGGTGCATCCCCATGGGCCGCCCACACTGGGGGTTCTGGCCCACGGCGGGCATCGGAGCTCGCGACCGACATCGAGCTCTGAGGGCACATCTGACCACTACCCGGCTGTAGTGCCTGTTGTACAGGGAGTTGCGAGGCTGCGGCGGGCACCGGCCTGCGCGCCTCAAGCAACTCAACCCGGGTGGCCGCCTGCTGAAGGTTGGCGGTTGTCGCGGTCACCTGCTAGCAAAAGGGGGCCCCCGATGGCAATGCCGCCCCCCCCCCCCGATGGGGTTGTTAGATATCCCCAAGGATGCCTCTAGCACCGCCACGCGGGCCAGTAGGGCATCCACTGTCGCAGATTCCCTTGCAAAAAGGGAGCAAGGTGGGCCGGACGGCCCACTGGGCAGTGGGCCAAGGCCCCTAACTTGAGAGGCCGATCCTAAGTAGGGCCATGCCCAAAACTCCGGCCCATAAGGGGCCGGGGGTATTCCCTGCTGTGGAACCATACCAGGCCCTCCCCACTGCTGGAAGCCCATGTCCGGTAATTGCGGGCCGGGGGCCGAAGCCCCGACCGCACCAGGCCCTTCCCCCTGCTCAGGGCCCATGGCCGGCAACTGTGGGCCGGGGGCCGGAGCCCCTGTAGAGCCGGTCTGAGGCCGGAGAGCCGCGGGCCACGGCCGAAGCTGCCCCATCCCACCGGTCCCGGTGGGTGCTTCCATGAAGGAGTCCTGTTGGGGAGGAGCAGTCGCGGTCCTCCGACCCGACTACTGCCTCCTAGTCGGGCGAGACGAAGTCGCCATAGCCTTCTTTTTAGGAGGCATAACAAAGCGGGTCCCTTCCCAGGGACCAGAGAATGGCTGGGAAGCCGGGGAATAAGAGGCGAAAAGCACGCCAAGCTTCGCCAAAAACGGCTTCCCCCAAAGGCGAAGAGCGACGGAGTAAAAAACTTCTCCTCTCCGTCGCTTTCGCAAAATGGCAGCTCGGCTGCCTCATGGCCACCCCTTTTAAAGAGGGATGGCCACGCCCCCTAACTACCCGGATGTCTGAGTCCGGGTGGGGGGGCCCGCAAAGAGCGTGGTGGCCATTGTGGCGCTGCACTTTTATTCTATGGTTTAGTAGTGTCCTCTGTCTCCTGTCCCACTTACCTTTTGTTGTCAAGCAGTTGTTGCCAGAGTCTTAGAATTTGGACATGTTATGAATTGCAGTTTCTAGAATTTCTCAGTCAACAAGACAAGTTAGTGAGGGAAACTAGGAATGTGGTCTAATATAGTAGTTTTCCTAATCTACATTTTCCAGAATTCTGGACAGATCGTTAAACAAAGTATTTTGAAATATCTCACTCACCTAAGGTAACAGATTTGGGGAATGGTCCACCATCATGTTGGTAGAATAAGAGGAGGAAGGGTACAGAACAAGGAGAAACTTGCATAAGAGTGGTAGACTACAGTTATGTATGTATGATGGAAGCAGCAACTAAAGAATTGGGATTATCTTTCTGTTTATAGAACATGGATTCATAACATCTGAAGAATGTGGGGTGGGAAAGAATCAGTAACATTTTCTTCAGATTATTTGGTAATTATGCCGGTGTTGAGCTAGTGAGTAGTAGAAAGTACTAATTCATGAAGAAGACAATATTTACTGTTTAGAAACCTGTGTCAATTACTACTACTGATTTAAGATAAAGGAAAACAAGTTTCTGAACTTGATTACAGAATCTGCTAGGGCTTCTATGATGCTATTCTGCTGACAGTCATTTCTTTGGCTAAGGCATGGGAACAAAAAGGTGGAAGAGTAAATGACCAAAGGAGGAAGAAAGTCAAACAGCAACAGTCTACACACACATTAATGAAAAATTCAAGCAGGTGGGGTGGGGGACACCAACCGATGTTGTAGGTCACTTGCAATGTGTTGATGCTCTGTTCCATTGTAAAGGATGTTCATTAAATAATGCAAGAGATAATGTCTGGCCAGACATCCCACTATGGTAATGGAGTAGACTGTACAGCCAGCAATTCAACGACGAGTGCTGGCCAGCAGTAAATAACCTGACTCCCTAAAAGGGCCAATGGCTACAGGCAGATGACGCCTTTAGATGGGGTTGATGGTTCCCTCAGTTGAGGAAATGCCACTGGATATCATCATAATGGGTCCGATGGCAAAATGAGCAGAGGAGGAACCACTTCACTATTCTGATTCTCAACAGTCATAGAGGTGGAAGAGGCCATGCCAGATGGACTGACTGTGAAGGTGCACCTTGATAATATCCTCAAGGCTGTGGCAGTCCATTGCAGTGTCGGTGTCAAATCCTGCATGTCTCATTTCATATTTGCCGCAGAAGATGGCTCTGTGATCATAGTGTGTGGGTCACTTCATATTTTTTTTGTATATTTTGTGTATATTTTCTTTTATACAATATTCATTTGAATTTGCAAGCACATAGAGATTTTTTTAGTTGTTCATATTTTGCAACTACATCTATGATTTTTTGGGCATATATACAACATGTGTCTGTCACGGCCTGGCACTGGAGGAGCTCAACAGCTGGGTAGAGCTGCAGTGGGGGAATTGGAGATTCCTCTTACTTCAGGCGTTGGAGCAGAATCATCATCACCAGTCAGGGGTCAGTAGCCAGTTGAGTCTTGTCAGGGTTACCAGGGTCTTCCAGGAAATGTAGTCAGGGTCAGTCAGAGGTCTAGAGGTACATCAACTCAGGAAGCTAAGAGCACGGTGTCGGGTCCACAAGATTAACAAGTTGGTCCGACAAAGGGCCTGCTGGCATGCCTCTCTTCTTTTAAAAGGAGTCAGACCCCACTCCTGAGAGTCTGTTCAAGAGTTGTGCCCGGGCCCCCCCTCCTCAGCTGAATCTGATGTCTCAGTTCATTCCTCTAATGAGTAGGCATGCCCAGCCTGCTCCTGAGTAGTCTGCCTGCTAGCACCTGGCTCATCTGTCCAGTTCCAGCCCTCTGGCCTGGCTTGGCCCTTCTGGGCCAGCTCTGGGGTGACAGATGGCTATGGTGCCTGTGCCAGATCCATCTCTTCCGATTCAGCCTCCTGATCTGAGCTGGGTGTGGCCTGGGTAACTGGCAAGGTGTCCCACTCAGCCTCAGAGTCCAAGTCAGAGCCGGCAGCAGGCAGCCAGGCCAGCTGGATGTCCTCCTCCTCCTCGCACCCAGGACCCTAGGCCACAACAGTGTCATACATGCATGGATTTCCAAGACAAGATGCATTCTGTCCCCTTGGTAGACTCATTGCTTCCCTTATTAAATGAGTGAATCTGAATTATTTCTCACTGCCCGCATGATACAAAGACCACATTAAATGCACTGTGGCTTTTTCTCTCTCTGCTCAAATCATCCCCCACCCCACCCCGGACACCAGAGGGCTTCTATTTTTAACACGTTGGAACAATTTGAAAAGGTAGTTTCCACCATGTAGATGCATGTAAAGACAGTATATAAGAGTGGTACAGTATTTTGCAACATAATGCAGAATTCAGGTACCAGATTAACAGGGGTTAATAAACTTGGTCATATCTCCCCAGTTCTGCAGGTCTGCACTGGTGACCTGTTGAATGCATGTCAAGTTTAATTTCCTGATGTTAAGATTTAAAGCTCTCAACAATTATGACCTTCTCCCTTTTGGTGCACCTCTCCCTAAGAACATCTACCCATTTTACCCGGTTCTCTCAGGCTTTGATATGCAGTTTGCCATCGTGAGAGAGGTAAGAAGAGTTATGACACCGAAATGTGCCTTCTCAGTGGTGGCTCCTTTATTATGGAACAAGCTAGTTTTAGAGACTCATATGGCCCCGTCCCGTTAGGCATTTAAGAAGATAATAAAACATTGTATTCTTTAAAGAGGCCATTAAAAATTATTCCCATGGAAATGGCTGTGCAAAACCATCCTAATGTGAGCTCAACTTGAATTCTAATCATTTTTCATCAGTGCTCCATACAGTCATCTTATTGATATTTTATTGTCATTTTGTTTGCTTTTATTATTACATTGTGGATTATGATGATGGTTTTTTGCACACAGGAAAACCCTGAGTTATGAAAAAATCGGTTCCCTGGCCTATTTCATAAGACAATTTTTTTCCGTCACTCGAGGCATGCATTAAAATAAATAAATACATTTAAAATGAAGAGATTTCCTACCTTCTGGCTGCTACTGCTTACTTTTCTTACACTTACGGTGGTGTGGGTGAGTGGCAGGGAGTGATTTTTAGTGCACAAAATGGCAGTGGCACCATTTTGTGTGCTAAAAAATTGAAATTTCGCATGTCGGGGTATTTCGTAACTCGGTTTTTTCATAAGTCAGGACCCCAGGTTATGAAAAAATCATTTTGTAACTTGGAAATTTCATATCTCTAGGCATTCATAAGTCAGGGTTTTACTATATTTTTGCTTTGGGCCATTTGTTGGGATCATTGGTGTAATTGGCCAGCCAAAGTTTTGTTTATTATATACCTACATAACAAGGCCTGCATTGCTAAAAGGCAAAAGATTTATACGAACTAAAGAGAAACCAGAGCAATGACAAAGCTAGATACAGGAGTAACCATTTGCTATAAATTGGGTCTTTGAATGTTTAATAAAACAAATACAATTTCTATGAATAGATGCAACATCTCTGTCAAGTTGAGATAGAGTTTCTCTTTATTGGCCCTATTCCATTACTAATTCCAGGCACAAGTTCAGCACTTCTATGGCTTCATCTGAATGTTAAATGCTGTTCCAAAAGGAGAAAGAACAGGCTGCCATCAGCATACTGATGGCACATCACTTAAAACCCATATCACCCAATGGTGCAGTTTCACATGAATGTTAAAACTTTTCAGTAACCTACAGTACAAATGCAAACTTTAAATATAATTATTGCCACAGGAACTGTTTCTAAACTAAAATCCATGCATTGGCCTGATAAACACACTGCATTGCTTTATTGAAAAGAGAAGGAATAACAATATTCCTTCCATAACAGGAAATATATCCCCCCCTCGATGAATGACTGTTGAAGAGTCTAGGTGGCTTCAGACTTTCTAGTCTGTTCAACCTTTCTACCATGTTCACAGACAGAGGAGATGAGCTAATAGGCATCTATATTTCTTTGCAGGCAGCTCTGAATCAAGGCAAGCTTGACGTGGTCAAAAATGAGATAGAAAGAATGAGCACTGACATATTGGGAATCAATGAACTAAAGTGGACAGGAATGGGTGAATTTAACTCAGGGGACCATTATATCTACTACTGTGGGCAAGAAGCCATTAGAAGAAATGGAGTGGCCCTTATAGACAATAAAAGAGTAAAGAAAGCAGTAATGGGATACAATCTAAAAATGACAGAATAATCTCAATCCGAATTCAAGTCAAACTATTTGACATCCCTGTAATCCAAATCTCTGCTCCAACCACTGGTGTAGAAGAGGCCATAGTCAACCAGTTCTATGAAGAACTACAACAACTAGAACTGACACCAAAAATGATGTGCTTATCATCATTGGAGATTGGAATGCCAAAGTCGGGAATCAAAAGGTATTTATTTATTTATTTATTGGATTTCTATTGCCGCCCCCTTGCCGAAGTGACTCCGTGCAGCTCACAATCACCATGAAAACCACTCAAATATAAAAACATCCACACGGCAATTAAAATCATAAAACATTTAACATTTAAAAGCCGTTTAAATGCCCTCTCAGCAATCACAATTAGTTAAAACCAAAACCCGAATGGCCTTTCATATAAGCCAGTGTGTGTGTGTCGGTAGGTGCTGCTGGTGGGGCACCTGCTGTGCCAGCCAAGTTTTTAGGTCTTTTCTAAAGGTCAATAACTCTGCCTGGAGGTGAAGCTTGGTCAGCAGGTGGTTCCACAGGGCCGGAGCAGATGCCGAAAAGGCCCTCCTTCTAGTGCTAGAGAGGTGAGCCTCTCTAGCCGATGGAACCATTAGGGTCTGCTCTGGTGGGACAGACAGATGTCCTTTAGGTAGTGCGGTCTCTTAAGTAACCTGGTCCACTACCATGTAGAGCTTTATCACCAGCATCTTGAATTGCACCCAGAGGCACACTGGCAGCCAAAGCAGCTCTCACAACAGGGGTGAGGCATGGGCATAACACGCACACCCATTCACCACATGGGCAGCCACATTTTGCATTTTGCATCTTGTAACTGGAACAACAGGGAAGTTTGGCCTAGGAGTACAGAATGAAGCAGGGCAAAACTGGAGAAATCAATGAAAAGTTTCAAGCAAAAATGACTATGATAAAGGACAAAAATGGAAGGGACCTAAGAGATTCAGAATATATTAGGAAAAGTTGGCAAGAATGCACAGAAGAACTCTACAAAAAGGAGCACAATGTCCCTGACAACCACAATGATGAGAATTTTGACCATGAACTGGACATTCTGGAGTGTTAAATCAAGAGGGCCCTAGAAAGTATTACTAACCACAATGCTAATGGAGGTGATGATATTCCAGTGGAATTATTCAAAGAAGATGCAATTAAAGTGTTACACTCAATATGGCAGCAGATTTGGAAAACACAACAGTGACCACAGGATTGGAAAAGTTCAGTATACGTTCCAATTCCAAAGAAGGGCAATGCCAAAGAATGTTCAAATTACCATACAATCACACTCATCTCACACTCTAGCAAGGTCCTGCTCAAGATAGTACAGGCTAGGCTTCAGCAGCATGTGGATAGAGAAATCCCAGAAGTACAGGCTGGGTTCTGAAGAGGCAGGGGAGCTAGAGACCAAATTGCCAACATTCGCTGGATCATGGAGAAAATAAGGGAGTACCAGTAAAAGGTCTACTTCTTTCATTGACTACACAAAAGCCTTTGATTGTGTGGACCACAATAAACTGTGGCAAGTACTTAAAGAGGTGGGAGTACCAGACCACCTCATCGGTTTTATGAGAAATCTGTATATGAGTCAAGAAGCAACAATTAGGACAAGGCCAGGAGCAGCCGCGAGACCACCCCAGCTGGGGGTGAGGAAGACCAGGCAGGCGGCGGGAGAGGTCGCGATCCTC
The DNA here is from genome assembly GCA_035047345.1 of Bradypodion ventrale. Classification (NCBI taxonomy): domain Eukaryota; kingdom Metazoa; phylum Chordata; class Lepidosauria; order Squamata; family Chamaeleonidae; genus Bradypodion; species Bradypodion ventrale. Next base: position 45,140,648 of record JAWDJE010000005.1, read on the forward strand.
CACCACCGCCGCCGCGAGGAGGCTGCCCGCGGCCAGGAGCAGCCCCGAGACCACCCCAGCCGGGGGTGAGAAAGACCAGGCAGGCGGCAGGAGAGGTCGCAATCCTCTGCCGCCGCTGGCGTGAGGAGGCTGCCTGCGGCCAGGAACAGCCACGAGACCACCCCAGCCGGGGGTGAGGAAGACCAGGCAGGCGGCGGGAGAGGTCGCGATCCTCCGCAGCCGCTGCCGCGAGGAGGCTACCTGCAGCCAGGAGCAGCCGCGAGACCAGGAAGACCAGCCAGGCGGCGGGAGAGGTCGTGATCCTCCACCGCCGCCGCCGCGAGGAGGCTGCCCGCGGCCAGGAGCAGCCGCGAGACCACCCCAGCCGGGGGTGAGGACGACCAGGCAGGCGGCGGGAAAAGTCACCATCCACCACCGCTGCCAGAGGCAGAGGAAGAGGAACAGCTGACCCACGGGGGAAAACATCCACTGCTCGCCACTGGGATGTCCCTGGAGCAAGGGGCCCAGAGACAACAACCCCACCTGGGGAGTGAGGACACAAGGATAAGTAGCTGATGTGAATAATGTAACTGAATTAATATAGCAACTGACATAGAGACTTTACACTGACTTAATTGTTATGTATGCATGTACAATGTTACTTTAAATATATGAATGTAACCAGTCCACAATCACAATGTATCTCAGCTGTTAAGGAACGCGAGCAAGCCGCCCATAGAGAGCAGCTGCGAGCGTTCAGTCTCACATGGTCCACATTGCCCAAATCACAAACAGCCGCGGGAAATTCCCCACATGATCAGGAGCTACAGAAAACAACTGCAGAAGAGAAAACAACTGCAGAAGAGAAAACAACTGCAGAAGAGAGGCGTGACCTGGGCGAGGCCACGCCGGTAGCAGCCAATGAGCTACCGTGCAACAAGATTCAAATGTATTGTGTTATGGTATATAATGAGATGTATCTGCCCCATTACCTCATGTTCCTGCCGAGCATCAATGAATAAACCTGTGTTAGTCCTTCCTGCGACTCCTTCTTTGTCTTCCGTGCAAGACACTAAATTGGCGACGAGGATGGGATTGATGGCGAATCCCAAGGTCAAGCCGTACCAGTTCGATGTCAGTGAGCCCGAACAATGGGAGCTCTACGAGTGCCAGTTTCGGCACGCCATGGAGGCTGCAGGCATCGACGACGATGCGAAGATGCGCTCCCACTTCCTGTCTCAGGTGGGGCCGGCCACGCTGCGGATCCTGATGACCCTGGTGGCCCCCCGGAAGGTGGACGAGGTGCCCATTGACCGTATCCTGGAGAGACTGCGTGAGCATTTCCAGCCGCCCGTCTCGATTTTCCCAGCCCGGGTCGCGTTCCACAGGCGAGACCAGCGACCGGGCGAATCCGTGTCCGCCTATGCGGCGGCCCTCAGGCTTGCAGCAGTGCATTGCCAGTGGGACGACCTGGACCAGGCCCTCCGTGACCGCATGCTGTGCGGCTTGAGGGACGAGGAGCTTCAGAGGAGGCTCATGACCCACAACCATCGCCTCACGTTCAACGAGGTACTGCGGGAGGTGCAAGCAGCCGAGGAGGCCAGGAGCGGCGTCCGGCTATTCAAGTCTCAAGGGGCCACGTCCGAGAGGGCCAAGTCACCAGTGCAGGCGGCCCGGCGGACACCAGGGAAGACGGCCTGGCGGGCCCCCAAGCCGCCCGCCGCCGCACCAACGTCGTCCGAGGATTCCTCCACGACAGCGGATCCCTACTCCAGTGAGGACGACGACGTCCAGAGGATCAAGAAGCGAGGTGAGAAGCGGCAGTCCCGAGAACGGCAGGACCGCCGCTGCGACGGTTGTGGGGCGGCCCACGACCGCACGAGGTGTCCGTTCCGGAAGGTCGAGTGCCACAACTGCGGCCGAAAGGGACACATCGCCCGAGTATGCAGGCGTGGACGAGTCGAGGACAAGGGCAGTTCCAGCCATTCCCAGACGCACCAACGAAAGGCGGCCGGCACCAGGAAGGTCTCAGCCGGCTACAGCGAGGACGGCGTGAACCGCGTGGGCCTGGAGCACCGGCGGTTCTTCATAGAGCTACTGTTGCAGGGGGTCCCAGTGAGGATGGAGATAGACTCGGGGTCTTCCTATTCCATCCTGTCCCAAAAAGAGTTTATGCGCATTCCCCCAGAGAAACGGCCCAAACTGCGGGCCATGAGATCCAACCTACGGGACGTGCAGGGAAATGGGATCCCAGTGTTGGGGGTGGGGAACTTCAAGGTGAAGTTCAAGAACTACTCCGAGAAACTGCCCCTAGTGGTCCTAAAAGGGGGGAGGTGCTGCCTTTTGGGAACGCAGTGGTTTGCTCCCCTGGGGATCGAACTGTTCGGCATTAACGCCATCGAGACTGACCCAATGCGGGACGTGTGCGACGCACACCCGGACGTTTTCAGGAAGGGGCTCGGGAAATACAAGGGGCCCCCGGTTTCCTTTGAGCTGGACCCAGAAATCCGGCCCATCCGCCTCAAGCCAAGGAGAGTGCCCTTCGCCCTCAAGGACAAGATTGAGGCGGAACTGGACAAATTGGTGGGGCAGGGGATTTTGGTTCCAGTTGACTCGGCGGAGTGGGAAACACCGATTGTTACAGCCCTCAAGTCAAATGGGGAGGTCAGAATTTGTGCGGACTATAAATGTACGATAAATAAGGCCATTCGGCCAAATGCATACCCGGTGCCCATGGTCAGCCATTTGCTGGCCACGCTACATGGGGGGAGGTTTTTTGCGAAGTTAGATTTGGCCCAGGCGTATCAGCAGCTCTCTGTAACCCCAGCTGCTGCCGCCGCGCAAACGATCGTAACGCACAAGGGGGCGTTTAAGGTAACGCGCCTTCAATTCGGCGTGAATTCGGCCCCCGGAATTTTCCAGTTCCTTGTGGAACGCCTTTTAAAGGAGCTTCCGGGCGTCCTCCCATACTTCGACAACGTGTTGATAACAGCGGGGAGCGAATTAGAGTTAGCCAAGAGGCTAGATGGGTTCTCTCAGTGTTCGAGAGGGCAGGACTTCGATTGAGGAGGGACAAGTGCATATTCTTCGCGAGGGAGGTAGAGTTTCTAGGGTTTAAGGTAACCCCGGACAGAATCAAAACCTCCGAATCCAAGGTAGCGGCCGTGAGAGACGCCCCTCGCCCCACCGCGAAACCGGAGCTGCAGTCATTCCTAGGGCTCCTAAATTTCTATCACTCCTTCCTGCCTCGGAAGGCATCGGTCGCGGAGCCACTGCATGCGCTACTTAAGAAGGACGCGGTTTGGCGGTGGGGGGACAAGCAGGAGAGGGCATTCAAGGAGCTTAAGTCACTCCTGTCTTCGGATGCGGTCCTGACCCATTTTGATCCGAAAAAAACCAGTGGTGCTAGTCTGTGATGCGTCCCCGGTGGGGGTGGGGGCGATCCTGTGCCACGTGTTGGAGAGCGGGAGGGAAGCCCCGGTGGCGTACTACTCAAGGTCCCTCTCGAAAGCTGAGCGCAATTACGTGCAAACAGATAGGGAGGCCCTAGCAATAATCGCGGGAACCAAGAAGTTCCACGATTTCTTATACGGCCGCGAGTTTACGGTAGTGACGGATCACAAGCCGCTGCTGGGGATCTTCACTACCGGCAAACCAACCCCACAAATTCTATCCCCCAGGATGCTGCGTTGGGCCATTTTTCTCAACGCCTACCAATATGAGCTGGTCTATCGCCCAGGGAAGGAGATCTCCCATGCGGACGCCCTGTCCCGATCCCCTCTCCCTAGTTTAGGGGACCCCACGTGTGAGGTAGAGCAGGAACACCAAGTCCTGCTGATTGAGTCTCTCGACTCACCCCCAATTGTGCCGGCCGACCTCGCCAAGGCCACGGCGGCCGACAAGATCCTGGCCCAAGTTAGTTCCTGGGTTAGAAAAGGGTGGCCCACCTCTCCCCCCGAGGAACATTTCAAGCCATTTTTCAGGTGCAGAGTAGAGCTTTCTCTGGAAAGGGGCTGCTTACTCTGGGGCCAGCGGGTGGTTATCCCAGAGAAGCTGAGGGCCAAGGTGCTGAGGCTACTGCACACCAGCCACCCCGGGATCGTGCGCTCCAAGGCTCTGGCCAGGAGATTCTTTTGGTGGCCCCAGATAGACGGACACATAGAACGCCTAGTGGGCACGTGCGAGAGCTGCCAGAGCTCTCGGCCTGAGGAGTCCCGGTTACCCCATAGGGAATGGGATACGGCCCGCGGGCCATGGTCCCGGATCCATGTCGACTTCGCCGGCCCTTTCCGCGGGTCCATGTTTCTCCTGGTAGTCGACTCCTACTCCAAGTGGTTGGAGGTAATCCCCATGAACAGCACGTCCTCTGCCGCAACCATTAAACAGTTGCGAAAGCTGTTTGCCTGCTTCGGCCTGCCAGACGTCCTTGTGAGCGATAACGCGAGTACCTTCACGTCCGCAGAGTTCAAGATGTTTATGGAGAGGAACGCCATCAGGCACATAACCGCTGCCCCGTTTCACCCCGCCACAAACGGTCAGGTAGAGCGCCAAGTGCGCACTACGAAAGACGCACTGCGGCGCATGGGTCCCGGTGAGTTGAACCTGCATCTGTGCCAGTTCCTCATCAAATTAATATAGCAATTAACATAGAGACTGTGTTTTAGAGTGTGATAATTATGCATGATAATATGTTGTTTAAACTGTTTTAAACTTTTAAAACTGTGATATGATGTATGATGCGAGAAAAAAAATGGCGTAGAAACCGGCAAACCACGCCACAAAGCTTGCCAAGAGAACCCTATTGACCAAAACAAAAGGCAAAACAAAGGAGCAGGCTAGGTGATACAGGATGCTTAACACCACAGAGTGGAGGAAGGGGAGGGACAGGAAGGAGGGAGGAGGAATGCAATGTTGTAAGGAGCAATACTGCATAGGGACATGGAATGTGAGATCAATGAACCAAGGTAAACTAGAAGTGGTAAAAAATGAGATGGAAAGAATAAGCATTGACATCTTGGGAATCAGTGAGCTAAAATGCACAGGGATGGGCGAATTCAGCTCTGGAAACCATCACATCTACTACTGTGGACACGAAAACCTTAGAAGACATGGAGTAGCCATAATTGTCAATAAAAGAGTGAGAAGAGCAGTAATGGGATACAACCTCAAAAATGACAGAATGATGTCAGTAAGATTTCAGGGCAAACATTGGTTACTGTGATCCAAATATACGCACCAACCACGGGTGCAGATGAAGCCACAGTGGACCAGTTCTATGAGGACTTACAACACCTCATAGAACAAACACCAAGAAATGATGTCCAAATTATTTTAGGAGACTGGAATGCCAAAGTAGGCAATCAAAAAGTGGAGGGAATAACAGGCAAGTTCGGTCTTGGAACACAGAATGAAGCAGGGCAAAGATTGATAGAGTTCTGCCAAGAGAACGCACTGGTCATAGCAAACACCCTCTTCCAGCAACACAAGAGGCGACTTTACACGTGGACATCACCAGATGGCCAACACCGAAACCAGATTGACTACATACTCTGCAGTCAAAGATGGAGAACCTCCATACAGTCAGCAAAAACAAGTCCTGGAGCAGACTGTGGCTCAGATCACAACCTACTGATTGCAAAATTCAGGCTTAGACTAAAGAAAATAGGGAAAACAAAGAGACCAGACAGATATCACCTAGACAGCATCCCTAAAGAATACACGGTGGAGATGATGAACAGATTCAATAGCTTAGACTCAATAGATAGAGTGCCAGAAGAATTATGGACAGAGATGAGGGACATCATGCAGGAAGCAGCAAAGAAAACCATACCAAAAGAAAAGAAGAGTAAGAAAGCAAAGTGGTTGTCTGATGAGGCTCTTAAAATAGCAGAGGAAAGAAGGAACACAAAAGTCAAAGAAGAAAGGAAAAAATACAATCTTTGGAACACAGAATTTCAAAGAAAAGCAATGAGAGATAAGGAAAACTACCTAAAAGAACAGTGCAAAGAAATGGAGGAAAACAACAAAAGAGGCAGAACCAGAGACCTTTTCAAAAAAATCCAGGAAATCAAGGGAACATTTAAAGCAAAAATGAACATGATAAGGGACAAAGACGGAAAGGAGCTAGCTGATGCAGAAGAAATTAAGAAAAGATGGAAAGAGTACACAGAGGAACTCTACAAAAAGGAACTCAACACTCCTGATAGTCACAATGATGAAGAATTTGAACCTGAGCCAGACATCCTGGAGAGTGAAGTCATAAAGGCCCTAAAGAGCACTGCAAACAACAAAGCTAGTGGAGATGATGCAAGCGCGGCGCCAAAATGGCCGCCGCGCCCTTTGCGGGCCCCCCCCCACAGGACAGAGAATCCGGGTAGTTAGGGGCGTGGCCAGCTCCCTTATAAAAGGGGTGGCCACGAGGCAGCCGAGCTGCCATTTTACCTCAGCGACGGAGCGGAGAAGTCTTTTCCCCTGTGTCTCCGTCGCTCTTGAGCCTACCGGGAAGCCTTTTGGGTAGCGATTCTGCCTTGCCGGCTTCCCTTTGCTTCGGTGGAAATGCCTTCGAAGAAGAAGGCAGCTCCGAGTGCAGCTCGCGCGGTTAGGAGGCGCAACCCAGGTCGGAGGACCGCGGTGCTGCCTCCTCAGCTGCCGCCTTTGCTCGCCCCTGCCGGGGCCGGCGGAATGGGGTCTATTGCCCCTTCGCCCGGAGTGGGCAACCAGAGTGCGGGCGCGGAAGGGGTTCCGGCCCGCGGCCCGCGAGCGGTGGACACCGCTCCTCCACCTGCTTTCGGGTCCTGGGTACAGGGGCCTGTACCCACGCATGGACCAGGCGGGCCAGCCGGCCCTTCGCCCCAGGTTAACGTGGAAGTCAGGCGGGGGCCCCCCCTCCTTTGGGGTTCCTTTTGAGGTGCTGTCTTCAGGGGGACAACAGCCGACGGGGAGGGTTGAGCTGCTGCAGGCGCGTGGCGCGGTTTCGGCCACTGCCTCGCAGCTCCCCAGCCAGCGGCCAGGTGCAGGTTCTCCGGGAATGAGCTCTACGTCGGTCGTGAGCTCCGACGCCCCCAGTGGGCCGGAACCCCCGGTGGGGGCGGCCCGCGGGGGTGCAGCATGTGAGTATACGGTGTAAGCGAGTACATCCACACACATTCCCAATATGGGGGGGGGGCTTTCCAATCGCTTTGGCCTCGCGCGGGTGGTGCGGCAGTGCACCCGCTGACGCCTCACCCGGCGATGACAGCTAACACCCAGGGCCCTGTGGTGGGGGGTGTTCCCTACCCTTAGGGGAATGTTTTGGGTGGCCGGGTTGGTCCAAGCCCCTATTCCATACCGATGAGTGACCACTTGGCACAGGCCGCCAGAGAGTAAATTTGGCGGGGGGAGTACGTGGATATCTTCTCATTCCTAAACAGTGTGCCCACCAAGGAGAGAGGGAGGGGCAGAATGAGAAGGATAGTGGCAGGCACGTTGTCGCAGGCCACCAAGTATGTGGGCCAAATGGTTGCCGGCCTGCATCGTATGCATGGCGGTGTACCTTAGGGCATGGCCGGATTTGGCAATTCCGATGGTCCAGTATTTGGACAACGCCTACCGGGCGATGATTTACTTTCCGGGCCCAGCGTGGTTGGCTTGTGACGAGGGATGCCGTAGGCGGATTTCCCCGCACCCCGAGATTAGGCAGGATGAGCCAGGCCAGAGGCTGTGGCTTTTGTACGTGACGCCCACGCGCCCTGCACCCGGGGAGATATACCATTGTGGGCATGCGGTTCAGCGGGCGGCCCCAGCACAGGTCACCTGCCAGGGGGCGGGGCGGGGGGTTCCAGCCCGCCGGCTGTGCTGGACTTTTTGTCCAATGGCTCCTCTAAGGGGAAGACTTGCAAATACAGACAGGAGTGTCCCACCTGTGTTGGGCCCCATGCGGCCTCTGCCTGTCCCAGGCCTAGAAGGATGCGGGGCAGAGGGTGGGGCAGACAGGGGGCTGGCAAGACTGCCGCAGATGGATCTAGTTCACCGAAGGGCTCCCTCCCCATTTAAGGTGGACATGTTGGAGCGTTGGCTCACATGGTGCCTGAAGGGTGAGGATGCGGGTATCCTTCAGGGTTCTAGACAGGGGTTCCGGATCCCTTTCATGGGTAATAGGTCCCCTCAGGATGCCCCCAATCTTTTATCCCTTAAGGGGAGGGAGGAGGTGGCTGCTGCCAGCTTTGACGAAAGGGTCTATGCGGGCAGGGTCGTTGGCATTGTCCCGCACCCCCGTCCTGGGGAGCATATTGTTCAATGATGCCATGCCTTTTGGCTATTCCTTTGGGGCTCGGTATTCGAGCGTTTCACCATTTTCCTAGATTGCGCTTTTGTCCGCAGGTCAGGGTCCCGGTCTGTAGCCCATTCCCTGGATGGTTTTATTCGGGGCTGAACGGGGCTGGGACACGTACCCACGTCTCCTCATCACATTTCAGACGCTAATGGAGGAACTTGGTGTCCCTTTAGCGCCCGAAAAGACCGAGGGCCCATCTCCACAGCTAGTATTCCTGGGGTGGAGAGTAACACGATAGCGCAGGATTTTAGGTTGCAGCAGGATAGGGTGTCAAGGCTAGTGGCCCTTGTCTCGGTCTTGCTGGCCGGGCGCATGGCATCACTGAGGTAACTTCTCGTGCTACATGGTCACCCCAGTTTCGCTGGCAGGGTCGTCGCACCGGGCAGGGCATTTGCTCTGCGCTTGTGCGACGCCATGGCGGGATTATCCAGGCCCCATCACAGGCTCAGATTTACCCAGGGTATCGGGGCATACGTGCTTGTCTGGCCATAGATTCAGAGGTAGTTCAACGGGGTGTCATTTTGGGGTCTGATTTCCTGGCTCCCCCTTGCTTTCAGATGCGGTCTGATGCCTCATGATTCCTGGGTTTCTGGGATGTACTTCAATTGGAAGTGGGCCTATGGTGGGTGGCCACCATCCTGGGCAGGCAAAGGGTTGCCTGCATGGTCTCACGTATCTGGAATGTTTCCCTATCCTGGGTGCTTTGATGCTATGGGGCAATAGGTGGGCCAACTCGGTTGTGCAACTTGGGCATGGCAACGCGGCTGTTCCGCATCGTCACTGCACAGGATTCCAAATCGCCCGGGGTTATGGAGCTAGTTAGTTGGTTTGTGTTATGCAACCTGTGCCTCAACGTTCCCTTCAGGGCCAGGCAGGTCCCAAGGGTTGATAATGATATTGCTGCTGCTTTGTCCAGCCTGCAGATCTCCCGGTTCCGTGCCTCGGCCCCCGGATGCGGAGGAATTTCCCTCGCCACTCCCGGATGTGAGATGGACCGTTGGCAAGGAGAGGTGAACCGGGCGATTGGTCTGTCACTAGCGCCATGCATGAGTAAGGCGTATCACCACGCATTTAGTTCCTTTAGAGTATTATGTACCCGATTCTGACTGCCAGGAACCTGGCCTTTTCCAGTAGCCCATGTTCTGCGGTTCACGATTTACCTGTATCCCCAGGGCCTTGCACCACGCACCATAGCATCTCAGCTGTCGGGTTGGCTTTTATGGCCAAGGTGGGAGGTCGTGTGGACAGCACCAATGACTTCCGGGTGAGACATGTTGGGAGGGGTGGGTGCGCGTGCCCGGGCGTTTCCCGGGCGACCGCCACCCCATTTACCCAGGGGTTTTTTGACCCAGTTGGCCCGGGGCTGGCCTGGCCTCTGTTTTGATAGATGAGGCAGCCCACTTCATGCGGCTACAACGGTGGCCTTTTTGGAGTCCTCCGCGTCGGCGAGCTTGAGATGCTGAGTAAGGCGGATGCAAGAGTTTCCCAGGGTTTTTACCCAAGTGGCCCGGGGCTGGCCTGGCCTCAGTTTTGATAAATGAGGCAGCCCACTTTATGCGGCTACAACGGTGGCCTTTTTGGAGCCCTCCGCGTCGGCGAGCTTGAGATGCTGAGTAAGGCGGATGCAAGATTTTCCCAGGGTTTTTACCCAATTGGCCCGGGGCTGGCCTGGCCTCTGTTTTGGAAATGAGGCAGCCCACTTCATGCGGCTACAACGGTGGCCTTTTTGGAGCGCTCCGCGACAGCGAGCTTGAGATGCTGTATAAGGCGGATGCAAGTGTAGGGCACTGGAACTCGAGGATGTCTATATTGCCAAAGACTGGGCCCAGTTGAGGATACGCTCCTCTAAGACAGATCAGCATGGCGTAGGCAGTGGTGTAAGACTGCTACGGTGTTCTTTGGCAGACATCTGTCCGGTTGGTGCCCTACAGGAATTCCTGGCACTGCGTGGCAGGCACCACGGCCCGTTTTTCTGTCACCAAGATGGGTCTCCCCTTACTAAATTTCAGTTTTGGAAGGTGACAGCCAGAGCCCTCACCAGGGTGGGCCTACCAGGTGCCCGTTATGGCACACATTCATTCCGTATTGGTGCAGCCGCTACAGCAGCTGCTTTTGGGTACTCTGGGGCTGACATACGCAGCATGGGGAGGTGGGGCTCGCAATGTTTTCAGTTTTATGTGCGCCCACTCCTGCCATGAGTACCAATCCAGTCACCTTACCGCCTTTTTTCTCAATTTTCTTGCAGACCCTGGGTGTCGTATTACACCGGTGACAGTATGGCTGGTGGGCCACAGCTATGTGCACAGGGCAGCGCGTTACGCTGCGGCGACAGAGTGGACCCCGACTGGGACTGGGTGAACACGCCAGTCTCGCATGGCATGGTAAGCCTGGGATGTTATGGGGGGGGCTGCCGCCTTTCCCTTTTCTGGCCTGAGTGCTGACCCGCCTGACATTCTCATCATCTACCTTGGGGGCAATGATTTGTGCCAGGTCACCGGCTTATCGCTCAAGCATGCGATTTGCGAGGACCTCGCCTACTTGCATTATGTCTGGCCTGCCACAACCCTAGTTTGGTGGACATTATCCCGCGCCTTTCTATAGAGGGGGCGTTCACCTCCTGGCCCTTGACCGCGCTAGGCGCACGGTCAACGGGGCGGTGGCGCGGTTTCTTGCTGACAGGGCTTGGGGACGGGTCAGTCATCACCCCGATATCAGTCTACAAAATTATGACTTGTACGCAGGGGATGGGGTCCATCTGTCGCGAGGAGGTATGGACCTCCTGTTAGGTGATTGGCGAGCAGGCCTGTTGACCGAGCTGACGGTCTGGGTGGGGGCGTCAGGTCTTCTTTGAAGCCCCTCCGTGTGGCGGGTAGCACTGGTAAGGTAAACAGTATGACCCACAAGTATCCGGCAGGTTCGCAATTGACTGGACAACACTAGACAGGAATAAATTAGTTAAACGTTGTCCGGTCAACGACGAATCAGGCGATGGGGTGATGACGATTGCTAACCAGCATGCATCACCCCTGTGATTTCACGGATACGCGTCAGAGGGTGGGGTCATGAGTTAGTTATTGACTACGGTCAACAATTTGTTTGTCGTCAACAAACAAATTGATACAAATTGATACATTGTAACCAATTGCCGTTGGCAATTTTGGGGTGGTACCTTACCAGTGTTACTTCGGCCTGCTTGCCTTAGGAATTATGATTGGTCGTTTTACCAATACAAATTTATAATTCGGACTAGGGCATTGAATCAATAAATGTGGCCCTATGCTGTTATCCACTTTCAATGTTGTCTGTGTCCGTTATTGGGGGGGTGCGCCTGCAATGCAAGCGCGGCGCCAAAATGGCCGCCGCGCCCTTTGCGGGCCCCCCCCCACAGGACAGAGAATCCGGGTAGTTAGGGGCGTGGCCAGCTCCCTTATAAAAGGGGTGGCCACGAGGCAGCCGAGCTGCCATTTTACCTCAGCGACGGAGCGGAGAAGTCTTTTCCCCTCCACCCCCTCCCTAGTTAACAGTGTGATATTTTGGTCGCTTCGGGGCCGGGTGGGAATTTTTGGCTGGGACCCATATTGGCTTCCGGGTCCTGGCTTTTTTGCCCATCCCACACTGTTGCTATGGTTTGATATAGGGGTCTTTCTGTGTTCCTAATGTTGACTTTGGTCACATTGGCGGGTAGCACTGGTAAGGTAAACAGTATGACCCACAAGTATCCGGCAGGTTCGCAATTGACTGGACAACACTAGACAGGAATAAATTAGTTAAACGTTGTCCGGTCAACGACGAATCAGGCGATGGGGTGATGACGATTGCTAACCAGCATGCATCACCCCTGTGATTTCACGGATACGCGTCAGAGGGTGGGGTCATGAGTTAGTTATTGACTACGGTCAACAATTTGTTTGTCGTCAACAAACAAATTGATACAAATTGATACATTGTAACCAATTGCCGTTGGCAATTTTGGGGTGGTACCTTACCAGTGTTACTTCGGCCTGCTTGCCTTAGGAATTATGATTGGTCGTTTTACCAATACAAATTTATAATTCGGACTAGGGCATTGAATCAATAAATGTGGCCCTATGCTGTTATCCACTTTCAATGTTGTCTGTGTCCGTTATTGGGGGGGTGCGCCTGCAATGGTATCCCAGTTGAATTTTTCAAAGCTCTAAAAGATGATGGCATCAAATTACTGCATTCAATATGCCAGCAGATTTGGAAAACAAAACAGTGGCCACAGGCCTGGAAAAGATCAGTATATGTTCCAATCCCAAAAAAGGGCAATGCCAAAGAATGCTCAAATTATCGAACAATTGCGCTCATCCCACACGCCAGCAAGGTGATGCTCAAGATAATACAGGATAGACTTCAGCAGCATGTGGAAAGAGAATTACCAGAGGTGCAGGCTGGTTTCAGAAGAGGCAGGGGGACTAGAGACCACATTGCCAACATACGTTGGATCACGGAGAAAACAAAGGAATACCAGAAACAAGTTTACTTTTGCTTTATTGACTACACTAAGGCATTTGATTGTGTGGATCACAACAAGATGTGGCAAGTGATTAAAGAGATGGGAATACCAGAGCATCTCATATGCCTCCTGAGAAATCTGTACATGAACCAAGAAGCAACAATTAGGACAGAACACGGAATGACAGAGTGGTTTGGAATAGGAAAAGGAGTAAGACAAGGCTGCATTTTGTCACCCTGCTTATTCAACTTATACACAGAGCACATAATGCACAATGCAGGGATGGAGGAATCACAATATGGGATCAAAATTGCTGGGAGAAACATCAACAATCTGAGATATGCAGACGACACCACCTTAATGGCAGAAAGTGAGGAAGACCTAAAGAATCTCTTGATCGGTTTGAAGGAAGAGAGTGCAAAAGCTGGCTTGAGACTCAATATCAAGAAAACCAAGATAATGGCAACAGGCCCGATCAGTTCCTGGAAAATAGATGGGGAAGAAGTAGAAGCAGTGACAGATTTCACATTCTTAGGATCTAAGATCACTGCAGATGGGGATTGCAGCCATGAAATAAAAAGGCGACTGATTCTTGGGAGACAAGCCATGAGAAAGCTGGGGAACATAGTGAAAAGCAGAGACATCACCTTGAAAACAAAAATTAGAATAGTCAAAGCAATGGTATTCCCAGTGGTAATGTACGGATGTGAGAGCTGGACAATTAGGAAAGCTGAACGCAGAAGAATAGATGCCTTTGAAATGTGGTGTTGGAGGAGAGTTTTGAGGGTACCCTGGATAGCGAGGAGAACAAATAGGTCAATCTTAGAAGAAATCAACACTGACTGCTCATTGGAAGGTCAAATAGTAAAGATGAGGCTAAAGTACTTTGGGCATCAAATGAGAAGGGAGGATTCACTTGAGAAGGCCGTGATGTTGGGAAAGGTGGAGGGCAAAAGAAGAAGAGGGAGGCCAAGGATGAGATGGATAGATGGTATTGTAGACACAATGGGCACAGAACTGTGAGGACTGAGGGGGATGGTGGAGGACAGAGGCGCCTGGAGAACGATGGTCCATAGGGTCGCAAAGGGTCGGAATCGACTGTGCGACTGAACAACAACAAAATGGAACTACTGATTGGTTTGGAAAAAGAGTACAACCAGGCTGCATATTGTCACCCTGCTTATTTAACTTACATGCAGAGTACAGTACATCAAGCATAATGCAGTCTGGATGAATCACACGCTGGAATTAAGATTGTGCGAGAAACATCAACAACCTGAGATATGCAGATGATACTACTCTAATGGCAGAAAGTGAGGAAGACCTAAAGAACCTCTTGATTAGGGCGAAAGAAGAGAGCATAAAAGCTGGTCTGACACTAAACATAAAAAACTCCAAGATAATAGCATCCGGCCCTATTACTCCAGGGCAAATAGAAGGGGAAGAATTGGAAGCATTGACAGACTTTCCCTTCTTGGGTTCCAAGATCACTGCAGATGGTGACTGCAGCCATGAAATAAAAAGATGTTTACTTCTTGGGAGGCAAGCTATGAGAAACTTGAGCAGCATAATAAAAAACTAGAGACCCTGCCAAAAAAAGTCCACATAGTCAAAGCAATGGTATTCCCAGTAGTAATGTATGGCTGTGAAACCTGGACCATAAGGAAGGCTGAGCGCAGAAGAATACACACCATTGAACTGTGGTGCTGGAGGAGACTATTGAGAGTCCCCTAGACAGAAAGGAGATCAAATCAGTCGATCCTGAAGGAAATTCATCCTGACTGCTCCTGAAGGAAATCAACCCTCACATACTGAAGTTAAAGCTCAAGTACTTTGGCCACCAAATGAGAAGAGAGGACTCACTTGAGAAGGCCTTGATTATGGGAAAGATTGAGGACAAAAGAAAAAGGGGTGCCAGAGGATAAGGTGGCTAGATAGCATTGTTGACACAATGGGCATAGGTCTGAGTGGCCTGAGAAGGATGGTGGAGGACAGAGGAGCCTGGCATACAGTGGTCCATGTCGTCACAAAGGGTCAGACTTGACTGTGAGACTGAACAACAACAATTGAGCAAGCATTAGGACAATTTCACACAAAGGCAATTTAAAAATAATCTAAGTGATTGAAGCATCAGTGATGGTCTTCAAGACTCAAAATTGTTTATATTCAACTGCACCTCCACAGAGGAGTAAGGAAAGAGTTCAGTTTGCCATTATCTGAAATCACTTCATGATACTAGAAATTGACACTGGCAATTTCACCGCAACCCCAGTGAGTTTCCAAGGCTGAAGGAGGATTTGAACCCAGGCCCATTATTCTAGCTAGATGATTTAACTCTATATTGAAGCATATAACTATATGTTTGCATTTTATTCATCTGGCAATGTTATGGGAAGGATTTTTCATGCCAAACCAAACATGACATAAATAATTTTATCTTTGTTCAATGTGCTATGTCCCCAAATTTAAGTGCAGAGAGAGAGAGAGATGCTATTTATCTATGTGAGAATGCCAAGAAGATAGTATCACATTTGTATTGGGTTAATAGTCATTGGTCTCCTTGATACAACTCCCATACATTTCAATAGGGATTATGTATGAATACTTCAATACTTTGTCAGAAAATTTACAAGTATCTGTATAGACTACCAAATATGCAGTGATAAGTGAGTAAAAAGAAAATCAGTAACTTTAAATAATAAATTATAGAAACCAAAAACTATTTCAAATTCTGGATTTCATCTAGTAAGCATAACAAAGCCACAACTAGCATTAAACATGCTATATAATTATATCTTCTTTTAATACTATGAACACCTGAAGATGATTATGCTGAAAGACTACAGGTATATCTAGTGCCTAACTTCTAGAAGAGCTTGAACTCCAACAATTCACAATGTATTACTTCAAATGTACATCTTCTGGTGGTCTAAGAAGTTAGTTACTACATATAGTAGTTGTAGTGGTAACCTCATCTCTATTATTGGAATTAGTCCTACTATATTTACCTCTTAATAGATTATTTACAGACTTTGTGGAGGAGAAAGGTAGCACTTTTTAATTGTGGCATTGACTTACTAATTTGTGGTGAGTTACTTGAATTGTGGTGCATGTGAATCCATTGCAGCCCTCTTTTCTATCTGAAAACTATCAAAGTAGGGGTTCCCGTCCCCTAGAAATGACTTTGATGGCACAGAATAGAGTTTATTTCTCAGGGCTGTTTGACAGACAATGTGCTTCAATGAAAAGTCCTATTTGATTCTGGCCTAAATTTTTGAAAGAAAAACATGCAAGGCCATTTGTTCTGAATATTTTCATTTACTATTTCTGGAATAAGTGGTTTCAGGACTATGGCTATGCATTAAACCATATGCTGGCTTTGAGCTTTATTAATAAAACAAACTCAGAGGTAATGAAGGGTATATCACAGAAATAAGTTAAGTGAGTTACTATAGAACTCTAAATTCAAATAAGACAAAGATAAGTAGCCAAACATAAGCTTAGCTAATACCAACCATTAAAATGTTAATAGTCCATATCAGGCAAAATAAAATATTTGAGAAAACTCTATGAATTATTCATTGTATTGATTCACCTACAAGGAAGTCAAACATGTCTTCAGTGGTGATTTAACAAAAACAAACAAAAATTTGGGTATACAGCATATAGAAAGCATTGTCTGTGGTTTGCCAGAACATCAGGGCCATAGCTAGGATACTAGATGGGGGGCGTTCAGGAGGGGCAACAATGTTGCACCCACACACACATATATAACCCGGGGTGGGTTAGAGGGCAGGTTGTTAGTTCATGAGGGTCCCCTGCCCCTGGCTATGGCCCTGCAGAACATAGCTAAATGTGAAAAATAAGTATGTGTTCTTTTCATATACAGTGGTACCTCACTTAAAGAGCATAATGCTTTCCACAGGATTGCTCTTTAAGTGAGTTGCTCTTTAAGTGAAACACTTGGAAAAATCACTACCGCTGCCATTGTAAGTGACCAATTGTGACTCCCCCCCCCCATTGTGAACCCCAAGCAAGTTTTTGGTTGTTTTTAGCTGTCAAGTGAGGGCGACCATTTAGAGAAAATTCTGCCCTTTAAGTGAGTTAGTCTCCAAGTGAGGCACTCTTTATGTGTGAGGTTTTACTATATGGGGATATAAATCACTATTCAGCATCTGGCATGTTTCTCTTTCAATTTCATCTTCTGCATTTAATGGAAACCAAGGAAGAATGAAACATAGCAAAAAGGAGTAGACTATGAGAGTATTTGATTTGATGAGAGTTCTTTGATGGTTAAATCCTGTTACACTTTATACAGACATAAAGAATTTAATGGTAAAACTCTTACTAATCTTTAGAGAATGTACACTGCAAAGAC
The DNA here is from genome assembly GCA_035047345.1 of Bradypodion ventrale. Taxonomy (NCBI): domain Eukaryota; kingdom Metazoa; phylum Chordata; class Lepidosauria; order Squamata; family Chamaeleonidae; genus Bradypodion; species Bradypodion ventrale. The sequence continues at coordinate 45,157,793 of JAWDJE010000005.1, forward strand.
CTATTACAACTTACCTTATGGAGCAGTTCTTAGGATGAATTAGAGAAGATCTCTAAATCATCCTTTCTATCCTCATAATAAAATGCTATATAAATGATGAATAGCAATAAATGGGAGCAGCATCATTGAAAGCTCACATATTGCTTGGTTAAAAGTACACATTGAAATTTGTTACCCCAATAAATGTTGTGAGAGAAAATAGCAGCTTCAGAGATAAAATTAAAACATAAAGGTCAAGGATATCCTGATTGATAAGAATCTAGCATCAATCTGTCCACATATATAAAATGTACAAATAAATCACAGAACGAGCAAACATAAACTGTAAAGAAAAGGGGAACCTTAATTCTGAATTTGGCAATGTGCTGTACTCTTTATTTCACTGCTTCAGGGTAGACATTTCCCCTGTGGAAAACTGAATCCCACACATTCCCAGAAGACAGATTCTGCTGGGGTGTAATCCTGTGGGAATCACAGATAAGCAGAGAAATGATTTTGGAATAGAGAACCAATAAAAACTCCTTTTCTTTTTGCAATTTAGCTGTGCTTGTGCAGTGTTTGAGATGACTTGACTCCTTGAGAAATATCTTGGGACTATTTAAAGAACAATCTTGAGTGGGAAGTTAACAGAAGCATCTTTATGGGAATCATAACCATCTGTATAGCAATTTCTTCTCATATTTCCCCCCATACTTCAAAAGTTAGCCTCTACTCCCTTTTCTCATTCCACATCATTTACTATGATTGCAAAATGTTTTGTTCTTTAATGGAACATTTAACCTTACAGTATTATCTTTATTACCTTTATTAACAAGAAAAAATTATGATATAAAATCTTAGGTTCATTCATCTATCTATTTCTTGAGTTGTTTAATTATATACAGCCCACAAAAAAGATACTTCAAAAAGGTATTTGTGTGATGTAAATTATGATCATTAGTATCTCGCCAAAAAAAATCCCATGAGGAATTTTACGATTCTGAAAGGAAACATTTCCCTGTTGTGGTTTCAAAGAGAGTGATATTTCAATAAATTATCATGATGAAAGTTTGCAATTTTTGTCCTTCTGTTGTTTGTGACTTGAATCATAATAATGTACATATCCCACCTTTCACTGCTTAATTATCTCTGTGGTAGCAAGAAGCCCCCATAGCTTTAACAGTTGTGCTAAAGCACAAGGAAAGACATCATAAGGTAATTCCTATAGGGTTTTTTCAAACCTATAAGTATGGACAGCCAGGGAAGTTGCAAAATTTTTAAAAGTTGTGTCACAGTGTGAATGCAATTTTTTTTTTACAGAAGTAAAAAGTTTGGCCTCATCGTTGACACAGTTGCCTATGTAGCTGCTTGCAGTGACAAACAACACCCACTTTTTCTGGGTGGGTGGCAGGGTGACGATGTAGTACAATACCACTCCTGGAGTCCCCATTTTGAGAAACTATTATATTGCTTCTCAGTCCCTGGGAAAGCTTCAGTTAAATTGTCTCTCCAATTTCACCAATCAGAAATAGTATAGAGAATTTTGAGAGGCCTTGTGCACAAATCTGTAATGGTATTAGACAATAGCTGAAATCTTGTTTGTGTTACGTTCTGAGGCAATATGTCTAACAATGTGAGATGAAGTTTACAAAATCTTATGCCAAATAACATTTGTTAATTTTTAAGGCAGGGGTGGCCAAACTACAGCCCGTGGGCTGGATTCAGCCTGCAATGCCAAATCATCTGGCCCACACCACCCTTGCCACTCCTGTAAGCAGAAGTAAAATGCACCCACACATACATAAAACACTGCAGTAAATGCATCCATGGCTGTCATAAATGCGTTTACGACAGCCGTGGGTGCATTTATGGGAACAGTTTGCACATGTGCAGGTGCATTTTAATTCTGCTTCCAGTGGGAGGAACCACATGACCGGCCCATGGCCCAAAAAATTTGACCACCCCTGCTTTAAGGTATCATCAAAGAATCATCATAGCTGGACTATGACAGACTAAGATGGCTAGCTCCCAAAAAGTAGATCTATGACAAATTCATAGGTGACTTCGGATTTAAACTTCTGAGTAAGACTCTGTGATCTACGGATATCTGTATTCTCAAACTGACTATAAACTTCAGCTGACAAAGAGCAAATGTGTCAAGAATTCAGAATTAATGTTCTAGGTTCCAAATTACATTAATAAAATAACTATATAAACTGTTACCATCTATGTCATAGAAAGATTCCAATATGGTCCAGGCACAAGTTATCACCTCTGATGTCAGGGAGAAATCTTAAATATTACACATTTTAAATTTATGATTCAAAAAATACCCTGCTACAGGAAGTCATAAAAAAGTTCAGCAGCAGTTTAGATAACTTTTTGTTCGGCTGCTCAAGAATTAGACTTCAGGTTGAATTGCTTTGAACATCAGGAATCAAGCCACCAAGAGCAGTGCAGGATGGGGAATGATGAAGCTGTGTCAGCATAATATCACAACTTACACTATTGTCAGTAGATTCATGGCACAGTTCTTACAATGCTACTATACCAACATTAGCCCTTATTGCCAAATACATAATCAAGCACAGCTGGTACGCTTTACCAAAACAGACATAAAGCATGGCAAAGATAGGAACTTCTATTTTCATCAATACAGGACTCTTTCGAGGCATGTTGAATTGTATTGGAATTTGTGATATGCTGAATTGTAATTAATTTTGTATTTAATTTTTTATTGTGTTTCTGTATGATGTCCAGCTATTTATTGATATGCTCTTGTTTTTTATGTTGACTCTGTAAACCGCTTTGAGTCGCTTTCGAGCAAAAAAAGCAGTATAGAAATGCAACTATAAATAAATAAATAAATTATCCACGAGAACTTTAGCCTCTGTGAAATCAACTTAAGAAAGATAAACTAATGATTCTTATATTTTGTAGGAAACACGTAACAATGGCATTGTAGTTGATGTGTACAATGGTAAGAAATGCTGCCACTCTGCAAGTTAGGTTCCTTTACTATATTTTACCTATGTCTTATCTTAGGGACTTGGTGTGTTTTAATAATGTTGGCATAACACAAAACACATGACTTTGGGAAGCAAATTTCTTTAAGAAATCACTGTACAGTGGGTGTCCAATTGCACAATGCTTTATACAACAGTTGTCAACACTTATTTCATTTGTTCTTTTTTATTTTCTAGCCCTTTGTGATTAAATAGATCCATGATGTGCTAGTAGGCCCAGGTGTGTGGCTTCAGGACAGGGTGAGGAGGACAGAAGAAGACTCACTCAACAACTTGGAAACATCATTTGGAAGCAGAAACAAATCTTTTTAATCACAAAGTGCTAGAAAATAAAAATAAAAAGTTTATTTTAACAAGAGTAGTTTTAAGTTCCCTTCTCCTGCCCTCCTAAAACTCACCCATACCCACTATTAAAAAACAAGGAGATATGGTGACTAGGTCATCTGGTCTTCATGAACATACAGCCAGCAGATGTGCAAGGTTTTGGTTAGCAGCCAGCAGAAAAAGCATTGCTGAGAGTTTGCTGATTGTTTCTTGTAAGGTTATGCAATAGTCAAACAAAACCACAACTATTTACTACTAGTTTTAAATCCTCCATGGCTCCCCACCACTACCAATGTGAAGGTTTCTACTGATTTAAAGCTCAGAAGATGGTCCTCCAGGTTGACAGGGGAAATGGAAGATGATATTTTATTTTCAGTGGTGATGATGATGAGGATGATTTCTATAGCTGCCCAACTCACAAGGGCTCTGGGCAGCTCACAATGTTAAAACCCACTAAAACAGATAAAACCCCATTAAAATGAATAAACCCCGTTAAAAATCCCACCCACACACATTAAAAAGAGAAAGAATTGCACTGCTAATTAAACGAACCAGTGTTGATCAATGGCTATTGTGACACAAAACTGTGAAAGGAAAACATACCCATAGGTGAAGACCAGCAGATATGTCTTGTTCCTTGAAAAGATGGATCCTGGATCTTTGGCTTGTGGATCAAAAGTAGCATTGCAGGCGCACCCCCCAATAAAGGACTCAGACACTGATGAAAGTGGATAACGGCATTGGGCCACATTTATTGATTCATGCCCTAGTCCGAATTATAAATTTCTATTGGTAATTGACCAATCATAATTCTTAAGGCAAGCAGGCCGAAGTAATACTGGTAAGGTACCACCCAAAATTGCCCACGGCAATTGTTACAATGTATCTATTTGTATCAATTTGTTTGTTAACAACAAACAAATTGTTGACCGTAGTCAATATCTAGCTAATGACCCCACCCTCTGATGCGTATCCGTAAAATCACGGGGTGATGCATGCTGTCTAGCTGTAGCCATCACCCCATCGCCTAGTTCGTCGTTGACCGGACAACGTTTAACCAACTTATGCCTGTCTAGTGTTGTCCAGTCAATTGCGAACCTGCCGGATACCTGTGGGTCATAAATGTTTACCTTACCAGTGCTACCCGCCACACGGAGGGGCTTCAAAGAAGGCTCGATGCCCCCCCCCAGACCGTCAGCTCGGTCAACAGGCCTGCTCGCCAATCACCCAACAGGAGGTCCATACCTCCTCGCGACAGATGGGCCCCATCCCCTGCATAAAGGCCGTAATTTTGTAAGCTAATGGCGGGGTGACGACTGACCCGCCCCAACCCCTGTTGGCAAGGAAGCGCGCCACAGCCCTATTTACCATGCGTCTAGCACGGTCAAGGGCCTGGAGGTCAAAACCTCCCCTGTACGTGTGCCGCGGGACCATGTCCGACCAAACTAGGGTTGTGGCGGGCCACACGTAATGCAGGTAGACAAGGTCACCGCAAATCACGTGCTTTAGCGATAAGCCGGTGACCTGGCCCAAATCGTTGCCCCCTAGGTGTATGATCAGAATGTCAGGCGGGTCAGCATTCCGGCCTGAAAAAAGGAATGGCAACAGCTCCCGCCATAACATCCCGGGCTTACCATGCCATGTGAGACTTGCGTATGCACCCAGTCCCAGTCGGGGTCCCCACTCTGTCACCGCAGCGTAACGCGCTGCCCTGTGCACGTAGCTATGGTCCACCAGCCATACTGTCACCGGTGTAATACGACACCCAGGGTCTGTAAGGAAAAAACGAGGAAGAGAAAGGTGCAGTGACAAAACTGGTACTCACGGTGGAAGAGGGCAAACATAAAACTGAAAACATTGCGAACCCCACCTTCCCATGCTGCGTATGTCAGCCCCGGAGTACCCAAAAGCAGCTGCGGTGGAAGCCGCCCCTATCCTGAAGGAATGGGTGCCATAACGGGCCCCTGGGAGGCCAACACTGGCCAGCGCTCTGCCGGTCACCTTCCAAAATTGAAACTTAGTAAGGGGAGACCCATCTTGGTGACAGAAAAACGGGCCATGGTGCGTGCCACGCAGTGCAATAAACTCCTGTAGGGCACCAACCGGACAGATGTCTGCCAAAGAACAACGTAGCAGTCTTACACCACTGCCTACACCATGCTGATCTGTCTTAGAGGAGCGTATCCTCAACTGAGCCCAGTCTTTGGCAACATAGACATCTTCGAGTTCCAGTGCCCTACGACTTGCATCCGCCTTAGACAGCATCACAAGTTCGCTGATGCGGAGCGCTCCAAAAAAGGCCACCGTTGTAGCCGCGTGAAATAGGGCTGCCTCGTACTTATCAAAACAGAGGCCATGCCAGCCCCGGGCCAATTGGGTAAGAACCCCTGGGGAAATCGGGTGGCGGTCGTCTGGGCAAAGCCCATGCTCCCGCACCCACCCCTCCAAAACATGTCTCACACGGAAGTCAGCGGTACTATCCACATGACCGCCCACCTTGGCCATAAAAGCCAATGCTGACAGCCTAGATGCTATGGTGCGAGGTGCAAGGCCCTGGGCATGCAGGTAAACCATGAACCGAAGTACATGGGTCACTGGGATCGGCCAGGTTTCTGGCAGCCGGAATTGGGTACAGAAATCTCTGAAAGAATTGAATGCGTGGTGATACGCCTTACGCGTGCGTGGCGCTAGTGACAAGCCAATCGCCCAGTTCACCTCTCCTTGCCAATGGTCCATATCTCGTCCGGGAGTGGCGAGGGAAATTCCTCCGCATCCGGGGCCAAGGCACGGAACCGGGAGATCTGCAGGCGGGACAAAGCGTCAGCGATATCATTATCGACCCCCGGGACATGCCTGGCCCTGAAGAGGACATTGAGGCGCAGGCTGCGCAACACAAACTGGCGCACTAGGTCCATGACCCTGGGTGATTTGGAAGTCTGTGAGTTGACAATGTGCACAACGGCCGCATTGTTACACCAGAAATGGACAACCGAGTTGGCCCACTCCTCGCCCCATAGCATCAAAGCCCCCAGGATAGGGAAAAATTCCAGATACGTGAGATCACGCAGGCGACCCGTGCCTGCCCAGGCTGGTGGCCACCCACCATAGGCCCACTTCCCATTGAAGTACATCCCATAACCCAGGGATCCCGAAGCATCGGACTGTATCTGAAAGCGAGGGGAAGCCAGGAGGTCAGACCTCCAAAATGATACTCCATTGAACTCCCTCAGGAACTGGAGCCAGATAAGCATATCTGCCCTGATACCCCGAGTGAGTCTCACCCTATGGTGGGGCCTAGATAAGCCTGTCATGGCGTCACACAAGCGCCAAGCAAATGCCCTGCCCGGCGCGACGACCCTACAAGCGAAATTGAGGTGACCATGTAGCACCTGCAGTTCCTTCAGTGATGCCTTGCGCTTAGCAAGCAAGTCCGAGATAAGGGCCACTATCCTTGACACCTTATCCCCCGGTAACCTAGAAGCCTGCGCTACCGTGTCAATCTCCACCCCCAGGAATACTAACTTAGTAGATGGGCCCTCGGTCTTTTCGGGCGCTAAAGGGACACCGAGTTCCTCCATTAGTGTCTGAAATGTGTTGAGGAGATGTGTGCACGTGTCCCAGCCCCGTTCACCCCCGAATAAAAAATCATCCAGGTAATGGGCTACAGACCGAGACCCTGACCTGCGGACGAAAGCCCACTGTAGAAATGTACTGAAACGCTCGAAGGCTGAGCATGATATGGAACAGCCAAAAGGCATGGCCTTATCAAAGTAATATTCACCCTGGAACTTAAAACCCAGCAACTCAAAGTCGCCCGGGTACACAGGCAGGAGGCGAAACGCCGACTTGATGTCGCACTTAGCCAATAGTGCACCCGGGCCACATGAGCGCACCATGCGCAGGGCCTGGTCAAAAGACGTATACCTGACTGAGCAAAGGTCATCAGGGATAGCGTCATTGACCGATCGGCCGGCTGGGTAGGATAAGTGATGAATCAGGCGAAACTCGCCCGGAGACTTTTTGGGCACTAAGCCCAAGGGTGATACCTTAAGATTAGGGAAGGGGGGTGTTGGGAAAGGGCCAGCGACCCTGCCCGAATCGACCTCCTTAGTAATGCTGGCAGCAGCTACCTCCTCCCGCCCCCTAAGGGACAAAAGGTTGGGGGCATCCTGGGGGGACCTATCACCCACGAAAGGGATACGGAACCCCTGTCTAAAACCTTGAAGAAGGTAAACCACATTCTCCTCCCTGGGGTACAATGCGAGCCAACGCTCCAACATGTCCGCATTAATTGGGGAGGGGGCCTTTTGGTGAACCAGCTCCCTCCGCAGAAGTTTTGCCAGCCCCCTATCCGCCCCTTCCTCTGCCCCACATCCCTCCAGGCCTGGGACACGCGGAGGCCGCATGGGGGCCAGCGCAGGAGGGACACTCATGCCTGTACTTGCAATTCTTCCTGTTGCAGGAACCATTGGACGAGAAAGTCCAGCACAGCAGGCGGGCTGGAACCCCCTGCCCCGCCACCTGGCGGGGAGCCTGTGCTGGGGCCGCTCGCTGGACCGCATGTCCACAATGGTATCTTTCCCCGGGTGCAGGGCGCGTGGGAGTCATGTACAGCAGCCACAGCCGCTGGCAGGGCTCATCCCACCTCATCTCAGGGTGCAGGGGAATCCGCATACGGAATTCCTCGTCGTAAGCCAACCACGACGGGCCCGGGAAGTCAACCATCGCCCGGTAAATGTTGTCCAAATACTGGACCATCGGAATTGCCAAATCCGGCCGGGCCCTGAGGTATACCACCATGTATATGAGGTAGGCCGGCAACCAGTTGGCCCACGTACGTGGTGGCTTGCGACGACGCGCTTGCTCCTTATCCTTCTCATCTTGCCCCTCCCTTTCCTCCTTGGTGGGCTCTCTGTTAAGGAGGGAGAAGATGTCCACATACTCCCCCCGCCAGATCTTCTCTTTGGTGGTCTGGGCCAAATGGTCCCCCAGTGGCAAAGAATACCCTGCTGTTGGCAAAGCCGATACAGGCATGGTGGAAACTGCGGGCATCTGCAAAGGAGCCTGGACTAACCCGGTCACTCCTAATAAATTCCCGACTGGGTAAGAAGCACCCCCTACCACGGGGCCCTGGGTGATAGTTGAAGTCACCGGGTGGGGCGTTGGCGACTGGACCGCCGCACCACCCGTGCGAGGCCAAGGCCATTGAAAAGCCCCCCCCCCAACGTGGCCATGTGTGTATGTGCACTATTTTGGACCGCATACTCACATGCTGCACCCCCATGGGCCGCCCCCACCGGGGGTTCCGGCCCACTGGGAGCGTCGGAGCTCACGACCGCCATAGAGCTCGTCAACGGGGCTTGATCAGCACCGGCCTGTTGATTGGGGAGCTGCGCCTCAGGCAGCTCAACCCGTCCCACCGCCTGCCGCTGCCCAGCAGACGATGGATCGACCAGCACCCCAAAAGGGGCCCCAGGGTGACTAACCCGGGCCAGGGATGCCTCAAGGGCCGCAACGCGGGCCAGGAGGGCCTCCACGCTGACATAGCCACCTAAACCAAGGGGGGGGGGGTAAAGGGCCAGCCGGCCCACTAACTACAGGCGTCGGTACAGGACCCTGTACCCCGGGGCCAGAATAGGGCCACGATCCGAAGCCCGGGCCCGGTAGGGCCGGGGAAGTACCCTGCCATGGAAGGGGGCCACACCACCCCCCAAGGCTGGAAGCCCCCGCATTAAGTTGCGCCCCAACGGAGGAAGGCCCAGCGGAATGGGTCACGCCAGGAGCGGTGGCTGCCGCTTGCGGGCCGGGGGCCACGGCCCCTACTGGGCCCGCACGCGGACCCCCAGCCTCCGGCCAAGGGGGAATTAACCCCATCCCACCGGTCCCGGTGGGCTCGGGCATAGGAGGCTGCTGGGGAGGTGCAGCCGCGGAACTCCGACCCGGATTGCGCCTCCACGCAGAACGAGCCGCGTGCGCAGTCGCCTTCTTCTTTGAGGGCATTGCAGCTAGCCGATGGGAAGCCGAAAAAGGAGAAAATCAGCAGCCAAGAGGCTCCCCGGTGAGAGTAAAAGCGACGGAGGTAAGAGGGAAAAACTTCTCCGCTCCGTCGCATCGCAAAATGGCAGCTCGGCTGCCTCATGGCCGCCCCTTATATAAGGGTGCTGGCCACGCCCCCTAACTACCCGGATGCCTTCGTCCGATGGGGGGCCCCCGCAAAGGGCGCGGTGGCCATTTTGGCGCCGCGCTCGCAATATCCCTGCATTTTCAATTCTTTTCGTATTTCTTGCTTTCAGTATGAACTAATCTTAAAATATGCCCTCACAATATAATATTTTATATTTACTATATCAACAATGAATAAATATGCTTAAGTGAGATCTATATGTGAATAATGAATTGGGCGAAGGGCTTTTGCATTAAGCAACATAACCAGTCAAGCACCAGCTATGATAATTATTTATCATGCAGAAACATGAGTTGACATGTAAAATAACTGCAACTGGAACATGAATTATTAATTGTACTGCATCATATGACAGCCTCTCAACTAAATACAAAATTAAATATTCATTGTGATCAATAAATCATATGCCCGTGGTGGTTATTCTGCATGTCAAGTCATATTTCCCCATTTCAGTGTTCTTCGTTCATATTGCATCTCTACAGTACATCACTGCCAAGAAGCTAAAAGTGGCTTATCCTAAACTGTTGTAATCATAAATATATGTCCCACTGGGAATATGGTCACAGAAGTAACAATTGTAACAATTTTGAGGAAAGTAAACAGGTAAATTATAACATGATCTTATCTTTGTATCATTACAGTCACACACATCAGTCCAAAGATAAGATCAACTTTGGGATCAGGGATTACCATAGGGATATGAAAACTTCTCTGTCTCAAATGCACTGTAATTCTCCAAATGTCGCCTGCATTTCCTTCCTATCTTTATTTCACACTGTGTTGCAAACTCGGTCCTTTCCCTTCTGATGGCAATTCATCTAAAACAAGGGTTCACAACCTATGGCCCACAGGCTGGACCTGGCCCATGATGTCAAATCATCTGGCCTGTGGCAATGACCCAGAAGCAGTGGCATTGGAAGTGGGGGGCAGGGAAGGCCGATGCCCCCCCCCAAATTTGCCCCGGGCCCTTTTGGAAGGTCACAATCCAGGACCTTCTGTGCAGGTCCCTTCTACACATGTGCAGAAGGCTTCTATGCATGTGTAGAAGGGTTCTGCACATGCGTAGAAGGGTTCTGCGCAGAAGGGGATGCACAGTAACTACTTCCCCTGGGCCCTTTTCAAGGTTGGCCCTCCCCAGCAAAAATAGTTCCTACACCACTGCCAACCACTGCCCAGAAGCATAAGAGGACATATTTATGACAGCCTTAAATGTACCCACACTTGCGCAAACATGCCTGCTGTGGTTTACAGCAGCATTTACAGTGGGGAGAACAATGTGTCTGGCCTGCTCAGATGTCTTAGGGGGAGTTGTCTGACCCATGGCACAAAAGGTTGAGAACCCGTGTTCTAAAATGTTAGTGCACTTTTTAAAAAATGCGCATACACTGATGTGTTTTACTTGGTTTACCCTATCTTCCTTGTTGACTAAGATGTGTTTGTGCATTTCTTCATTTGTATATATTTTTCTTCCTCCTACATGGTATTTTACTCCAAGTTAAGGAATTACTGTAAACACTAGCAGTTGTATACTGAATTATATGACTCAGAATATAACTGATGTTTATGGTGATTTCAAGATTTGTTAAAATTTGCCTCCAAAAGGTAAACCATTTATGTAAATTTTGACCAGGATAAAAAAAGGCGTAAGGCTCAACAAGGTATGGATTACACAGGTCTGCAACCCAAAAACTGCATAGGATTTTTTTATTGTTTCTTATAGATTTTTACTTAGTGAAACCGAGAAAAATACTTTAAAAATTCCATCTCGTCAAGTTTTCTTGCAAAACTTGTGTTTTTAGTTTAATTTAGTGTAAAGTTTGCCTTTAATCCAAAATCTGACATCCTATTTTTGATTCTAAAAACCCTATCCAAAAATTTAGCAGACCTGTGTTATCAATGTGAGCTCTGCTTTGCCTCATAAGTCTTGTATACAATATTCTTATTACTGTTGAGCTTATTAAACTTATGAAAAATCATTTCCATTCCTAGGTAAAGGTAAAGGTCATCCTTGCTTAAATGCCAGTCATATCCAACTCTAGGGTTCAGTGCTCATCTCTGTTTATAGCCAAAGAGCCAGTGCTATCTGTGTTTGCAGACGTGTCCACTGATATGTGGCAGCCATGAGTAGACACTGGAATGCACAGAATTATTATTATTAGGTTTATTTCTATACCACCTTTCTTCCCCAACAGGCAACTCAAGGCGGTTCACAACAGTAAAGTAAACACTAAAACAAAATACAGCAATACAATATCAGAACAAGCAGCAATAACAATACAATAGTCTGCAAAATACAAGATAAATAAATACAAGATAATACAGTCTAATCCATATAATCAATGTAATAGTAACAATAAATAAAATCCCCTGAGATACAATATACAAATAGATCATCACCCCATACAGTGCAATAAAAAGTGTCTTGCCTCACAGACCACAGCCCTGACAGAGCACAAGGCATACTTCCCCGGGTGATGGAGTGGCTCTGGGAAGAGGCGAGGAAGTCCGGCTTTTTCATATCGACCTAAGGCGGGACTCAGGAGAGTGAAGGAAAGAAAAGGTACTGCCCCCAGCTGCTGCTGCAGTTCTCAGGTGGCGGCAGGTCTTTGGTCTGGCCTGGTAGCCCACAGCCCTTTATCCTCCCTGCAAAGGGACGGGGAAGGAAGGGCAGGGCTCCCCACAGCTGCTGCAGCAGTCCTCAGGTGGCAGCAGGTCTTCAGTCCGGGCTGGCAGCCCACGGCTCTTTATCATCCCTGCAAGGGATGGGGAAGGAAGGGTGGGGTTCCCTGTAGCTGCGGAACAGTCCTCAGGTGGTGGTAGGTCTTCAGCCTGGCCCGGTAGCCCACGACCCTTTATCCTCCCCACAGAAGGATGGGGAAGAAAGGGCAGGGCTCCCCGTCCCTCTATTTATCTTCCCACAGAAGTGGTACCTATTTACCTACTCAGTTCTCCCTAATCTAAATTGCCTTTTAGAAGAGGGGAGGGGGGAAATCACACAAGAATGGCTTCTTCTTATTGTATGATTATTACTGGGTTACATGGGAGTGTGTTACATCTTATGTTCACAAGTGTCCAAATGACAAGTCAGACCTTATGTAGGACTTGTTTCATTTGGAAGGAGAGATCATTGCTTTATAGTTATTTCTATCGTACAGTGGAACCTTGTATATTGGGGGGAAATCCAATCCACGAGGTTGTCCACTACGCGTTTTTTTCGGTATATGGAATTTTTTTCCGTATAATAAAAATTCCTATGGAAAAACTCGTACAACGAATTTTTTAATGGAAAAACACAAATAATGAAATTTTGCTAAGTGAATTTTCCCTTAGAAATTTTCATTATGCGACTTTCCCCAATAGAGATGGAAATTTGCATTGTGAAAATTTTTGTTATAAGAACTTTCCCCATAGGGAGCGCTATTTCCGCATCGTGAAGATTTTCATTATGCAAGGCACCATGGTTTTTAATTTATTTTTGTTATGCCATTTTTCCACTATAGGAGTAATTCATTATACGAGGTTCCACTGTATGTGTTTTATTTGCTAGAATGGGTAACTAGTACACTATCCTTCTTGCTTTCTTTTTTGAGCTGTATTTCTCCCAATCTCACCAGAATTTTCACCGTCTATTTTTGGACTGGATTACCAGGCCTTTTTTCCCATTTTCTGTGTTGGACTCATTTTTACACACTTTCCCCTAAACCACACATTTTTTCATACTTTTAACCTAACCTGCAGATGTTTAACTAGTTAATGTAATTCTTCACCACTGGCTAAAGTGTTTTCCCCTAATTGTATATATTTTAGTTGGTCTTATTTTACACTATTCAGGGTTTGGTGTGCACATTATTATCTTAAAAGCCCGGAAACTGTGAAAATATGTGAATTCTCATGGTGATACATGTTTTTTCTTTGAATGAAACCAGAAAGTGGGAAAATGTTACTTTCAATGTAACTGTTGAATCTAACTATTTCCCCATCCCTATCCTAGAACACAGATGTCTTCTTCTCTCCTCGCCTCTTAAGATGAGATGTCATCATAGCTATGCTGACTGGATGAGAATGCTCTAAGCAATAATATTGTGATTTCAACCAGTCTCTACCTTTTTTTCAGTCAAATTGCACTTCTTTCCCCACTTATTTTGCCTGAAATGGTCAGCTGTCACAACCTGTACTTCTCTTTTCTCATAATGTGACCAAAGTATTCCACCTTTATGCATGTCATGTGTTTTATAACTTCTTGGTCTTCATTCTAGTATTTCTTTGTTGGTCACTCTTTCAACTCACAGAATTCTTATATCCCTGCAATGTATCCCAATTTCAACCATTTTGTAATTATTTTTAATAGCATTTTGTGTTGAGGTACACTATTCTGAGCTATATAGCAGAACAAAGAAAACTGTACACTACACAATGCACATTCTCAAAGCCACTTTAAAGTGTGTGTGTGTGTGTGTGTGTTTCAGAGAAATATGGCCGATTTAAGCACATTTACACTTGAAGAGTGTATTGTGACGAGTACGTGGGTACATGAGTGCAAGAATACTGGTGGCACCCTGGATACAATAAGTGACAAATTTAAAGAACAATTCAATAGGGAATTACAGGCCACCTCATAGCATGTCTAATGTACATTATTAAAAAAATTAAAATGATAAAGAAATTGATATATACAATGCAACTAAAACTCAGTGTGTGTAATAAAATATAAAGAATAAAACAACTTATTTTCATTTTTAATTACAAAGGCACGCTGAGAAGCTCTACAAATTAAAATATATGCCTAAAAGACTTGTCTTTGCACCAAAAAGTTTATAAATTTAGCATTTCTCTTTAGGAATGCCATTTTGAAGCTGGATCACCACCAAGCACTCTTTCATATAATTACACAGTTCACGTTTAATTGAAGAAATTGGAGTAGGATGTCACGGGTAGAGCTTAAGTCACAAGGAAGGTGATCTGAGAAGAGACAGTTTTGTCAAGCTTTTCCATCCCAGGCCAATAAAAGCTTTAAAGGTAAACACAGGCATCTTGAAATGGTCTTAGAAGTAAATAAGCCACCAATGTAATTTTTAGCACAATTAGAATAATTTAGTGTCATGGCAAATTTTGGCAGTCAATCCACTAGCATTAAAGTACTAATGGAAACATCTGGCCTTCTGCAAAGGTATCTGACAAATAATGGGTCATTATAATGCATCCAGAAGAGGGATGCATTACCTAATAAGGGATCACTACTGCAGTGGCTCAATTGGCTAAGATGCTGACTGGGAGGCGGAAGGTCAGCAGTTCGATCCCCGAGTACTGCAGGACGGAATGAGCTCCTGTCTTTGTCCCAGCTCCTGCCAACCTAGCAGTTCAAAAGCAAGAAATTGCAAGTAGATAAATAGGGACCACTTCAGTGGGCAGGTAACAGCATTCTGTGCACTCCCATGTCTAGTCATGCCTGCCACATGACCACGGAAACATCTGCAGAAGCAGACAACGCTGGCTCTTCGGCTTTGAAACAGAGATGAGCACTGCACCCTAGAGTCGGATACAACTGGCTTTTGAGCAAGGGAAACCTTTACCTTTACCTTACCTCCTGCTGTCTAGAAATCAGTGCAGTAATCCATATAACAGGGACTGGCTCTAAAATCCACTACTATTTAACCTGCTCTCTTGGAAGATGTATATGTCTGCCCCAAACATGTTGGACCCAGTTTCCCAAAGCTCCATGAGCCACATCGCCTCCATTTTGTCGGGGATATTCTGTAGTTCATTGATTCCATGAAACCATTATTCATATACACAGCTTTTTAGTTCTGTCCATTCTGTAATCAGGGGACTGCGGTGACTTAGTGGTTAAGATGCTGAACTTGACAACTGGAAGATTGGCAGGCCAGCAGTTTGCAACCCAAGTACTGCATGGTGGAGTGAGCTCCCATCTCTGTCCCAGTTCCTGCCAACCTAGCAGTTTGAAAGCAAAAACATTGCAAGTAGTAAATAGGTGCTGTTTTTGTGGGAAGGTAACAGCATTCCCTCAGTCTAATCATACCTGTCACATGATTGCAGAAATGCCTGCAGACGCAGACAGCATTGGCTCTTTGGCTGTAAAAGGAGATGAACACTGCAGCCTAGAGTCAGATACAACAGGTTTTCAAACAATGGCAGCCTTTACCTTTACTCTGTAATCTCTCTACCTTTCTCTCACTCTTTTACTCTCACATGTGCCCTGTCTGCCTCTCCTCTCAGTTGTGTTTCCATCCTTAAACCATCATCTAACAATTATTTTTCATATGAAGCTGCATCCCTGTTTATGAAGAAATAATTTTCCTGACACTCCTCCCTGCCAAAAAAGTTACAATATGCAGGTAACAAAAAGTACATATTGAATAGGTTTCAAATATGTCTGTATCAATTTAATCAGGAAGATGAGGAAGGGCTTCTTGGCTCAGAGCCTGCCAAAGACTTAGTCATATAATCTGGTATAATAAATGCTTTCAAAATGTATTCACTAGAAGCTGATCATTCTCAAACATTCAGAGGAAATATCAAAACCAAAAAACATCAGTCCTGATATATTGTTTATGTTAGTTCTTCATAGAGATAATTCATGGAAATCATAGAGTCAGCAGCAAAGTTTGAGAACAACTTGGGTGGGAAATGAAGGGGGATGGAGAAGTTTATGGAAGTAAATAATTCTACATAATATGTCTGTAAGAGTTAAAGAGAATTGTTATAAAACAAGATGCTGATAGGGAGGTGGAAGGTCAGCAGTTCGATTCCTGAGTACTGCAGGACGGGATGAGCTCCCGTTGTCTGTCCCAGCTCCTGCCAATCTAGCAGTTCAAAAGCAAGAAATTGCAAGTAGATAAATAGGGGCCACTTTGGTTGGAAAGTAACAGCATTCTGTGCGCTCTGGTGTCTAGTCATGCCTGCTACATGATCACAGAAATGTCTGCAGAAGCAGACAGCACTGGCTCTTTGGCTTTAAAACAGAGATGAGCACTGAACCCTAGAGTCGGATATGACTGGCTTTCGAACACACACACACACACACACACACACACACACACACATACACACACACACATATAATTGAATTGATATAAAGATACATGGGGAGAATTTGTGAGACATATCCTAATGAATTGGAAGGTTCTGATGCCAGTACATGAAACAATGCATTTTTGGGAAGAAATGGGGTGTGGTAATTAAAGAAGATGAATGAAAACAAATATAATAGATATTTTCAATTTTCCTAAATTGGTTGGGTTTCTATATTTTTTATAATTGTTATTCTGTTTGTATTTGTTGTATATTGGTTTTATATATTTTCTATCAGGTTAAAAATAACATTTTAAAGGATTAAGTCATGGGCTTCTGAATTTGTCTTGTATTGTTTAGGAACCATATATATATATATATATTATACATGACATAAAATTACAGCTGTTAAAAAAAAAAATCCTTGGTCTTTTCCCCTGTTTCCTTCAACAACAGCCTATCTTTCTATGAAGAGAAGAAACTGTATGAGGATAATTTATATAACATCAATCTGTATTATGTGACCTTTTCAGGATAAGCAGACCCAAAAGTGACTACATACCCCAAAAGTCAATCTTAAAGCCAATTACACTAATTAGACTTGATGTGTAAATGGGTATTTATTATTTTAAAAAGCAACACTGGAATACGTCAGAGGGACATTTAAAGCAAGGCAATGTCTAACTACAGCACATCCAATAATGAAATCCGAGTCAGCCTAGTAGCTGATTAAGGTTAATTTGAATCACATCAATGTGAATTAACTTGGCCTTTGCAGAATGAACAACACCTTTGTGCCAACATGATCAATTAGTTCTTTTAACTTTATACATCTGCCTGGAAAGGTTATATTTATTAGTTGTCTGGATAGCCATTCACAGATTGTAAAGCTAAGGTTTATGGGCCATGTCCAGGGAAAAAACCTTTTCAAGAAAAAATATGAAATAGCAGTTAAACGTTGAACAACCAACATCGTATGTTGCTTTGCTTAATAGACATTTCTGAGAATGCTCCAGACTGATATCCACACTTGTACAAGGATTTTGCTCTGGAGTAAGTAAGATTTTTCTCACTATCCAGCTTTCCACACCCATACATAGTGAGTAGAAATACAAGAGTGTTGATTTTTTAGTGTGTGTTCTTGGCATATCCTTACACTTGATGCACCTTCTTCATCTGACTATAGTCTGTCTTGAAATGTTCTGTATTCAGATTGAACAGATAAATTGCAGCCTTGTCTGATGCTTTTGTCTATAAGCAAATCATTCAATCTTTCCATATTCTGTAATAACGGTAGCTTCTTGTCCATAATATAGATTATGCATCAGGACAATCAAGTGCTGAGGCGCATCCATTTCTTTTAGAACCACCCATAATTATTCAAGATCCACACAGTCAAGGGCATCCCGCTAAAGCACACAGCTGCCAGGTGGGCGATCTTTGTTTCTCCTTCCCACATATCCCCTCAGTGGGAGGACCCCAATTGGGGGCTTGTTATTGTGCTGGGGGGGCAGGAGAGAAAGTCTTAAAGGCTGCTCCCTCCCACTTTTCCCTCTTTCAGAAGGCACAAATGACCCACCCACCCACTCTATGGTTCAGTGTGAGATTGGTTGCTTTGAGGCTGGATAGGAATTTTGTCTCCTGCTCCTGATTCGTCTTTGGGGCAGGTCAATTTCTGTCTATCCCACAATTGTGGTTTTTTTCCATTAGGACTGTATGGGCTAAGATTGGGGGCCACCATAAATACTGTAGGTCACAACTGGCAGGCAGTGCAGGAGGTTCATAGCATCAGTGAGGTCCCAGGATACTTCAGGAGCTGGTCCCAGGGTGCCCAACATCTGGGGTCCCAGGATGGAGAGTGCACTGGTAGCTGATGGCCCTGCTCACCTAAGGTCCTGAGGATTGGAGGCGGTAATCAGTCAAGTTTAACCCGAGTAGACCGGCTGTGACTGGGCTGCCCTTGGACAGCATGCTCTTGGGACTTGGAACTCTCCCAAAGAGGCAGCAGGAGAAGGGATAAGGTGAAATCCCCTGCCTCCACTCTAGGACACTGCACAACGCAGGCCCCACTGCAGGAAATGATAGTTATCAGTTATCAGTTAATAAAGTTGTGACCCTTATTCAACTCCAAAACCTGGTGCCTGTGTTTTTGTTCTGGGACTGATATTCTGAAATTCTTCACTGTACTCTAGTAGCCAGTGGACGGATATTTTCAATATGATCTTGAGTGCCTCCTCTTTTTCAGATCCGACCTTGAACATCAGGGATTTCATGCTCCATCTAAGGTAAACATTTTAATTATAGCAACTTGAACATCAGTTAGCTTTCAAAAGAAATTAAAGCACTGATACTATAGTTACTGCACTCCTTGGCATCTCCTTTCTTGGGGACTGAAATGTGCATTGAGCAATGCCAGTCTGTGTGCCATTGTTTTATTTTCCATATTTGTTGGCATAGTCTTGTTAGGATTTTGATTGATTCATTCTCAGTGGTTTGAAATAGATCTATTGATTTTCTGTTTACCCGTGGTGGTTTATTTCTTCTGAACAGCTTCAGAGCAGGTTTTACTTCAGTTTCTAGAACTGTAAGATATTTGTCATAAGCTCCCACTTCAGAGGAGTCTGTCATCATTTCATCTCTTCTATAGATTTTCAGTATACCTTCTCTTTATTTTGGCAGACATGGGTGGGCAGAGGCAACCCCCTGCAACATGCAAAATAAGTAGGTTTGATGCTGGTGTCTGAAACTAGAATAGTCACAATCATCCTCAGGCACATTATTAAAGAAATGTAGCTTGTGAAATTGAACAAAGTTATTTTTCTTTTATTATTTAATTGTTCTGAGAGAAGTTATTGAAAATGATAACTTTTATAAGCATAAGGTGTAGTGATGGATACACACACACGACAGGATGTGGGTACAAGAAGGCAGAATGTCCAACAACTGACCCACTGCTCATATTTATTCCTAAAGTCCTAAACCCTCATGTGCATAAGGCAATCACGTGTTTTGCACAGAACTAAAGAGCATGTTATATCAAAAGACATAACAATCAATCTTTCCGGGGTAAAGGTAAAAGCATAGGAAGGCATACGAAGCCATACACTTTTTTATCTGGCACCAGAGTGGCTGAGCTGGCTTGACCTAACCTTTCACATACAACATTTCACCCTGACTCCTAATGGCATCTGGTTTACACAAGCATGTACTCTTTCAGGATGTCAGGAGATTAGAGAGCTTCGAAGAGACAAAGGACTACTTGTACCATCTTCCACCAGACAGCCATTAAGAAAAATACTCTTAATATTATACTGGACCATGTTGGTCCAGCAGCCCCCTTTCAGAAGAGTAGAGAAAACTTAAAGCAGTTACCATTAAACTAATATAAGGTTATTTTCCAACAATAAGGAAAGGTTGTTAACAAGGAATTCATGAGTCATGATGGAATTTCCTGCATCTCTTTGCCTCAACTCTTCACCTGCAATATGGGAATGGCAATGCTTATTGCACAAGCTGGTTGCAAAGTCCTATAAGGTTGTTGTAAGGATTAATAAAACAATTCATCTGAAGCAACTTGAATATTATACTCCTGTAACTCAATGGTTGAAAAACCTTTTGCATAAATTATATCAGCTTAAAGGAGATGACATCACCTATAGCAGCAGAGTGCCACAAATTAAAAGGTCCCTGCTTGAGTTCTTCATTGTTTAATATAATCACATTGTGCACATTTTGGTTGACTTTGTACACAACCCAAATTCAAAGCAGGGCCTCTTTAATTACTGGCAATCAAATTAAGAATCTGAAAGTGGTACACTCACCCTTTTGAATATCAGCTTCTGTTTCTATATCTCTACTGCAGTCAGCCTTATATGAGTTGGCTCATATAATCTTTAAAGAAAAGAGGAAAAGGCTCATATAGCACACATGGTTTTGAAACTAATGTGATTTTGCTCTTGTTGCTTTTATTCCGTGCTTTTCCTGTTGGTAGTTTCAATTTTATTTTTATTTGTTTAGTAAACCATCTAAAGTATCTTGATTTTTAAATATGATATGAATTAGGTTATTTATTTATTTATTTATATACTGCCTTCATTGCCATGGGGCGACTCAAGGTGGCTTACATTTCATAAGATATACATAGGGGCCCAACGGCACCTCTTCTGCCCACCCAGGCCTTGGGTGGGTGAGAGTCCCGGGGGTGGGGGTGGGGTAGCGCAGATGGAAAAGCCGCCTCTTCCCCCCATGGCTCCTCTTCTTCCCACTCAGGCCTTGGGTGGTCAAGAGTCCCAGGGGTGGGGGGGGGTGCAGATGGAAAAGCCTCCTCTTTTCCCCAGTGGCTCCTCTTCTGCTCACCCAGGCCTTTGGTGGGTGAGAATCCCAGGGGTGGGGGGTGCAGATGGAAAAGCTGTCTCTTTTCCCCCAATGGATCCTCTTCTGCCCACCCAGGCCTTGGGTGGGTGAGAGTCCCGGGGTGGTGGTGGGGGAAGCACAGATGGAAAAGCTACCTCTTTCCCCCCAACCCAATGGCTCCTCTTCTGCCCACCCAAGCCTTGGGTGGGTGAGAGTCCAGGGGTGGTGGTGGTGGCATGGATGGAAAAGGCGCCTCTTTCCCCCAATGGCTCCTCTTCTGCCCACCCAGGCCATGGGTGGGCGAGAGTCCTGGGGGTGGGGGGTCATCACACATATATTAATATATCAATATATGGTCATCACACATATATTCCTTGATTCATAGTCATCCATGGCAAGCAAATTAATTGAGTTCATCATCCTCAACTGGAAAAAATACCCTCACCTACTTCCGTCCTGTTATATCTTGCCTAGTGTATTTTACCTGGAATTTATTAAAAACTGTGTTTTTGTAGTGATAGCCGGATCTGTCTTTTAGTTTTAATGGTATAGCTGGGTACTTTCAATTAATGGCTTAAAGCTCTCATTTCCTACCTCCAACTTTTACCAACAACATTATTAGTCTTGACACTACAAGCAGTCCCAAATACCAAGCCACAAACCATGACAATGGTAAACATTACATGATTTGCCTCTAGCTTTTAAAGTCATACTGAGGGAGAAGCACTTACACTACATTAAACTCATGCTCAATTACCATTAAGGTTGTGTCGAGTGCTCCTCCCCAGAGGAATCAGCGTGTGGTAAGCTAGATGCTTCCATTCTAACCGATGAGCACGAATCTTAGCAAGCTACACATTACAGAGTGAAACACAATTCAGGATGAATTTGTTTTACTATTTTATCATCTCTGCCACTTGAGACTTTATGAGTCATTCCCCCAAACCACTGGATGATCAGAACAATCTCATATTTTACCCTGACAGCCTCTTATATTTTCTTATTCATTTACATCCACATATATTCTCCTACAATAGAACTGCCTAAAGCTGCTCACATAACAAAAGTATAAAAGCAACTGATAAAATGACAGATAGCAACAAGAAGATAAAAAAACACAGTAAAGTTCAGAAGACAAACATACAATATTGCAGTGCCAAGGAGACCAATTTTGTCTCAAGTGGCTGTGCTGTCTAGTTTTCTGAGGAGAGTCATATATTTTGGGAGCAGAACATGGACAGAAGGTGGCTATTTCTTGACCATGACTCAGTATACAGGAATCCAGAGCTAAATCATTTAAAAATGTAGAAAAAGCAAATAAAGAAGTAATAAATATTTGTATTTTTAAGAACACATACCAGACAAAGTACTTCAGGCAACATGACCCCAAAGGCCTATTTGCAACACCAAGTCCTCCCCCAGCACTTTCTTTTCCAGGGCAAATTAGGTGGTGAATTCCAACTTTTAAAAGCATGCAGAAGTGGACATTCCTCCTCTAAAGAAGTCATACGGATCTCCTGCACTATTTGAGATATTTCAGTAACCCATTTTTCAAAACTAGAAGTGTACTTTCTTTTCCTTCACTTTAGTGTTCAAGGAATGAAGAAGCAGACAAATGAAGTAGTGAAATTCAGCTCTTTATTAGTGGGGTTTGAACACAGTTTGGATGGGGCAAAACTCGGACTTATATACACTATAAACAGTAACAGTAACCTAGCAGTTCGAAAGCAAGAAATTGCAAGTAGATAAATAGGGACCACTTCGGTGGGAAGGTAACAGCGTTCCGTGCACTCCAGTGTCTAGTCATGCCTGCCACATGACCACGGAAACATCTGCAGAAGCAGACAGCGCTGGCTCTTCGGCTTAGAAACAGAGATGAGCACTGCACCCTAGAGTCGGATACGACTGGCTTTCAAGCAAGGGAAACCTTTACCTTTACCTAACAATAATACAACAAGCCCATTGGCTAACAGAGTGTGCACATTTTTCGATCCACTTATTTGCATAAGAATAGATACATGACAAAAGATACATTCCACTCCTGTCAGACTCTAATTTGCGCACCATATCGAAATCTCGTGAGACGACGCTGTCTGGCGAGATTTTGTAGCTGTCAAACAGGGACGCTGTTTTGACAGCTAGGAAAGCACGGGAACATGGCGGTTTGAATCGCCTTGACAGTTTAAGCACAGTTAACATACATAACATTCGCCTTCTACAGTTTTTTGACAGTCACTGTGGTGACATGGTTGGTCTCAGAGCTAAATCTGCCAGCATCATCCACTCTGATATATACCTTTCAGCAAAGTCTATATGATAATTAAATGAAAAACCCAACCTATGCAGCAGATCAATCAAAGGTCCAGTGGAAAATAATGTACAGTAAAACCCCATATAATGATTGCATTGTACAGCAATGAAATTGTACAACAATTGCCTTTTTTTAAAAAAATTTGTATTGTACAATGATGTTCATCGTTGTATGATACATTTTTTTAAAGGCAAAAGCCGAGTGGCTTTGGGGAGGTGTGGGGGAGCCTTTTCCCCGCCGCCCCAAAACCCCTTTGTGAACTGGCAGCCCTGGGCTGCTTTCCTCATGGGAAGTGTGTTCTCAGGGGCTTTGGTGTGTGTCTATGGGGTTGGAGGGGTGAATCCCCCCCCCCCGAACTCCAGCCCCAAAGGCAACATCATGGGTCTGCAGGCACTGCTTTTTGGCTTTCGGAGGTCTGGGAAAGATCCCCAGTCTCCTCACAAGCCAACTGGCTGGATCACAGTGGGCTTGCAGACCCAGGCGGCTGGCTTGCAAGGAGACTGGGGATCTTTCCAAGTCCTCTGCAAGCCAACCCGATGTTGCCTTTAGGGTTGGGGTTGGGGTAGGTATCCCCCACCCAACTCCATCCACAAAGGCAAGACGGCAGCCACAAAGACCTGCACCCTGACCCAAAGATTGCAGCACCTGTCAGTGCAGCGAAACGAGGCTTTGTTTTGCTGCACTGACAGGTGCCACGATCTTTGGTCTATGGAGGTCCACTTGCCTGGGAAATGTGTTTCCAGGCAAGGGGGCCTCCATGGATCCCTTCCCTGACCCCCACAGCACTGTCTTTGCCCTGGGAACACACTTTCCAGGGGAAAAGCAGAGCAAAAATAGTTGTGCAATACATCCCATAGGGAAAATCACGATACAATACATGTATCGTACAGCAATTTTTTCATACAATGACAGATCCTGTGGAACCAATTAGATAGATAGATAGATAAATCTTTATTGCAGGCGCACCCCCCCAATAACGGACACAGACAACATTGAAAGTGGATAACAGCATCGGGCCACATTTATTGATTCAATGCCCTAGTCCGAATTATAAATTTGTATTGGTAAAACGACCAATCATAATTCTTAAGGCAAGCAGGCCGAAGTAACACTGGTAAGGTACCACCCCAAAATTGCCAACGGCAATTGGTTACAATGTATCAATTTGTATCAATTTGTTTGTTGACGACAAAAAAATTGTTGACCGTAGTCAATATCTAACTCATGACCCCACCCTCTGACGCGTATCCGTGAAATCACGGGGTGATGCATGCTGGTTAGCTATCGTCATCACCCCGTCGCCTGGTTCGTCGTTGACCGGACAACGTTTAACTAATTTATTCCTGTCTAGTGTTGTCCAGTCAATTGCGAACCTGCCGGATACCTGTGGGTCATACTGTTTACCTTACCAGTGCTACCCGCCACACGGAGGGGCTTCAAAGAAGGCCTGACGCCCCCCCCCAGACCGTCAGCTCGGTCAACAGGCCTGCTCGCCAATCACCCAACAGGAGGTCCATACCTCCTCGCGACAGATGGACCCCATCCCCTGCGTACAAGTCATAATTTTGTAGGCTAATAGCGGGGTGATGACTGACCTGTCCCCAAGCCCTGTCGGCAAGAAACCGCGCCACCGCCCTATTGACCGTGCACCTAGCGCGGTCAAGGGCCAGGAGGTTAACGCCCCCTCTATAAGAATGGCGCGGGACAATGTCCGACCAAACCAGGGTTGTGGCAGGCAAGACATAATGCAAGTAGGCGAGGTCCTCGCAAATCGCATGCTTGAGCGATAAGCCGGTGACCTGGCCCAAATCATTGCCCCCCAGGTGGATGATGAGAATGTCAGGCGGGTCAGCACCCAGGCCAGAAAAAAGGAAAGGCCGCAGCTCCCGCCATAACATCCCAGGCTTACCATGCCATGTGAGACTGGCGTGTTCACCCAGTCCCAGTCGGGGTCCCCATTCTGTCGCCGCAGCGTAACGCGCTGCCCTGTGCACATAGCTGTGGCCCACCAGCCATACTGTCACCGGTGTAATACGACACCCAGGGTCTGTAAGAAAATTGAGAAAAAAGGCGGTAAGGTGACTGGATTGGTACTCATGGCGGGAGTGGGCGCACATAAAACTGAAAACATTGCGAGCTCCACCTCCCCATGCTACGTATGTCAGCCCCAGAGTACCCAAAAGCAGCTGCTGTAGAGGCTGCACCAATACGGAATGAATGTGTGCCATAACGGGCACCCGGTAGGCCCACCCTAGTGAGGGCTCTGCCAGTCACCTTCCAAAACTGAAATTTAGTAAGGGGAGACCCATCTTGGTGACAGAAAAACGGGCCGTGGTGCATGCCACGCAGTGCCAGGAACTCCTGTAGGGCACCAACCGGACAGATGTCTGCCAAAGAACACCGTAGCAGTCTTACACCACTGCCTACGCCATGCTGATCTGTCTTAGAGGAGCGTATCCTCAACTGAGCCCAGTCTTTGGCAACATAGACATCTTCGAGTTCCAGTGCCCTACAACTTGCATCCGCCTTAGACAGCATCACAAGTTCGCTGATGCGGAGCGCTCCAAAAAATGCCACCGTTGTGGCTGCATGGAAAAGGGCTGCCTCATAATGATCAAAACAGAGGCCTGGCCAGCCCCGGGCCAACTGGGTAAGAACCCCTGGGGAAATAGGGTGCCGGTCATCTGGGCAACGCCCGCGCTCGCGCACCCACCCCTCCAAAACATGTCTCACACGGAAGTCAGAGGTGGTGTCCACATGACCTCCCACTTTGGCCATAAAAGCCAACGCCGAGAGCTTGGATGCTATGGTGCGAGGTGCGAGGCCCTGTGCATGCAGGTGAACCATGAACCGCAGAACATGGTCCACCGGGATAGGCCAGGTCTCTGGCAGGTGAAATTGAGCAGAAAATGCTCTGTAAGAATTGAATGCTTGTTGATACGCCTTACGCGTGCGTGGCGCTAGTGACAGGCCAATCGCCCGGTTCACCTCTCCTTGCCAATAGTCCACATCTCGTCCGGGAGTGGCGAGGGAAATTCCTCCGCATCCGGGGCCAAGGCGCGGAACCGGGAGATCTGCAGGCGGGACAAAGCGTCAGCGATATCATTATTAATCCCTGGAACATGCCTGGCCCTGAACAATACGTTGAGGCGCAGGCAGCGCAACACAAAATGGCGCACTAGTTCCATGACCCTGGGCGATTTGGAAGTCTGTGCATTGACAATGTGGACAACAGCAGCATTGTCACACCAGAAATGCACAACCGAGTTAGCCCACTGCTCGCCCCATAGCATCAAAGCCCCCAGAATAGGGAAAAATTCCAGGTATGTGAGATCCCGCAGGCGACCCGTGCCTGCCCAGGCCGGTGGCCACCCACCATAGGCCCACTTCCCATTGAAGTACATCCCATAACCCAGGGATCCTGAGGCATCAGACTGGATCTGAAAATTGGGGGATGCCAGGAGGTCAGACCTCCAAAATGAGACCCCATTGAACTCCCTCAGGAATTGCAACCAGACAAGCATGTCTGCCCTGATACCCCGGGTAAGCCTAACTCTATGGTGGGGCCTGGATAACCCTGCCATGGCGTCGCATAAGCGCCGGGCAAAAGCCCTGCCCGGTGCGACCACCCTGCAAGCGAAATTGAGGTGACCATGTAGCACCTGCAGTTCCTTCAGTGATGCCTTGCGCTTGGCCAGCAAATCCGAGATAAGGGCCACTATCCTGGACACCTTATCGCCCGGTAACCTAGAAGCCTGCGCTACTGTGTCAATCTCCACCCCCAGGAATACTAGCTTGGTAGATGGGCCCTCGGTCTTTTCGGGCGCTAAAGGGACACCGAGTTCCTCCATTAGCGTCTGAAATGTGTTGAGGAGACGTGTGCACGTGTCCCAGCCCCGTTCACCCCCGAATAAAAAGTCATCCAGGTAATGGGCTACAGACCGGGACCCTGACCTGCGGACGAAAGCCCACTCTAGGAAGGTACTAAAACGCTCGAAGGCCAAGCATGATATTGAGCAGCCAAAAGGCATGGCCTTATCAAAATAATATTCACCCTTAAATTTGAAACCCAGCAACTCAAAGTCGCCTGGATGCACCGGCAAGAGGCGAAAAGCCGACTTAATGTCGCACTTGGCCAGCAGGGCACCCGGGCCACATGAGTGCACCATGCACAGCGCATGGTCAAACGATGTATACCTGACTGAACAAAGGTCATCAGGGATAGCATCATTGACCGATCGGCCGGCTGGATAGGACAAATGATGAATAAGGCGAAACTCGCCTAGAGACTTTTTGGGGACCAAGCCCAGTGGCGACACCTTAAGATTGGGAAACGGGGGTGCAGGGAAGGGTCCAGCGACCCTGCCCGCATCTAACTCCTTTTTAATGCTGGCCGCAGCCACCTCCTCCCTCCCTCTGAGGGATAAAAGGTTGGGGGCATCCTGAGGGGACCTATCACCCATGAAAGGGATACGGAATCCCTGCTTAAAACCCTGAAGGAGATACTCCCCATCCTCCCCCTTCGGGTACGATGTGAGCCAACGCTCCAGCATGTCCACATTAATTGGGGAGGGGGCCTTTTGGAGAACCAGCTCCATCCGTGGCAGTCTTGCCAGCCCACTGTCCGCCCCTCCCTCTGCCCCGTGTCCCTCCAGGCCTGGGACAGGCGGAGGCTGCGTGGGGGCCCGAACATGTGGGACACTCATGCCTATACTTGCAATTCTTCCTATTGCAGGAACCATTGGACGAGAAAGTCCAGCACAGCAGGCGGGCTGGAACCCCCTGCCCCGCCGCCTGGCGGGTAACCTGCGCTGGAGCCGCTCGCTGGACCGCATGTCCACAATGGTATCTGTCTCCCGGGGCAGGGCACGTGGGCGTCATGTACAAAAGCCAAAGCCTCTGGCACGGCTCATCCCAGCTCATCTCGGGGTGGAGGGGAATCCTCATACGGAATTCCTCGTCATAGGCTAACCACGAGGGGCCCGGGAAATCAACCATCGCCCTATATATGTTGTCCAAATATTGGACCATGGGAATAGCCAAATCCGGCCGCGCCCTCAAGTACACCGCCATGTATATTAAATAAGCCGGGAGCCAGTTGGCCCAGGTACGTGGCGGCTTACGGCGACGTGCCTGCTCCTTGTCCTTCTCATCCTGTCCCTCCCTTTCCTCCTTGGTGGGCTCTCTGTTCAGGAGTGAGAAGATATCTACATACTCCCCCCGCCATATCTTCTCTCTGGTAGTCTGTGCCAAGTGATCACCCAGTGGCAAGGAATACCCCGCCGTCGGCAAAGCCGAAAAAGGCACCGCAGCCATAGGAAAAGGGGCCTGAGATAGCCCAGCCACCCCCAGAACATTCCCCGCAGTGTAAGAACAAGTACCCACCCCAGTGCCCAGGGTGGCAGTCGTCGTCGCCGGGTGGGGTGCCGACAGCGTGGCCCCCGCACCACCCGCGCGAGGCCAAGGCCATTGAAAAGCCCCCCCATATTGGGAATGTGTGTGGATGTACTCGCTTGCACCGTATACTCACATGCTGCACCCCCGCGGGCCGCCCCCACCGGGGGTTCCGGCCCACTGGGGGCGTCGGAGCTCACGACCGACGTAGAGCTCATCACCGGGGCCTGACACGCACCTGGCTGCTGGCTGGGGAGCTGCGAGGCAGTGGCCGAAACCGCGCCACGCGCCTGCAGCAGCTCAACCCTCCCTGTCGGCTGTTGTCCTCCTGCCGACAGCGCCTCAAAAGGGACCCCAAAGGGGGCCCCCGCCTGACTGGCCCGAGCCAACGACGCTTCAAGGGCCTCAATGCGGGCCAGTAAGGCTTCCACGTTGACCTGGGGCCAAGGGCCGGCCGGCCCGCCCGGTCCAGGCGTGGGTACAGGTCCCTGTACCCCAGGACCCGAATATGGCCATTGGCCAGCACCGAAGCCCGACAGGGTCGGTGGAGAAACCTGCCAAGGCAGGGGGCCGCACCACCCCCCAAGGCTAGAGGGCCCAGGGGGAGGCTGCGACCCAAGAGCAGCAGGCCCAACAGGGTGGGCAGGTGCAGGAGCGGTGTCCACCGCTCGCGGGCCGCGGGCCGGAGCCCCTTCCGAGCCCGCACTCTGGTCGCCCGCTCCGGGCCAAGGGGCAATAGACCCCATTCCGCCGGTCCCGGCAGGGGC
The DNA here is from genome assembly GCA_035047345.1 of Bradypodion ventrale. Classification (NCBI taxonomy): domain Eukaryota; kingdom Metazoa; phylum Chordata; class Lepidosauria; order Squamata; family Chamaeleonidae; genus Bradypodion; species Bradypodion ventrale. The sequence continues at coordinate 45,187,160 of JAWDJE010000005.1, forward strand.
CTGCAAAGGCGGCTGCTGAGGAGGCGGCACCGCGGTCCTCCGACCTGGGTTGCGCCTCCTAACAGCTCGAGCCGCACTTGAAACTGCCTTCTTCTTCGAAGGCATCTCCACCGAAGCAAAGGGAAGCCGAAAAGGAAGAATCGCTACCAAAAGGCTTCCCGGTAAGCTAAAGAGCGACGGAGACACAGGGGAAAAGACTTCTCCGCTCCGTCGCTGAGGTAAAATGGCAGCTCGGCTGCCTCGTGGCCACCCCTTTTATAAGGGAGCTGGCCACGCCCCTAACTACCCGGATTCTCTGTCCTGTGGGGGGGGGCCGCAAAGAGCGCGGCGGCCATTTTGGCGCCGCGCTTGCATTGTCATTGTTCTGCACAGAACAACGATTGGGGAGAAAGAAAGAAAAAAAACACTTAACAACTCAACAAAACCCAAACAAAACACAACCATACAAAACTATCAACACACTCCCACCCCACATATACACACTTAACCCCTAAAAAGCTGTAAAACTCTAAGACTTTAAAAACTCTAAAACTCTAAAAAAAAACACCTCTAAAAACTATATACAGAAACTCCCTCATAGACTGCATTGCACTGCATTCAAAGCCAAAACCACTTTTGGGTAGAAACTATTTCTCAAGCGGCTGGTCCTGGTCTTTATGACCCTATACCTTCTTCTAGAAGGCAAATGCTGAAAGTGATCATTTCCAGGGTGTGTAGTATTTTGCACAATCTCTACAGCTTTCTTATAACACCTGGCGTTATATGGGGTTCCACTGTATATCCAGGTGCTGCTGTGTGCCCCACCATTCCTTCTATGCTAAGGAACATCTAAAATTGCTAATCATACAGGCTCCATGTACAGGGATGTTTTTGAAGAAATTTATCATGCCAAATGAATGTCCTCCAGACATACCTGTCAAGTGCAGCTCCACAAAATACGAGGAATTACTGCACATGTGTGGACGTGCACGCTCAGTAACCCATTTACGCATGTGCACTGTGGCCATGCATGCTCAGTAACTCGTTTGCGCATGTGCGGCATGGCCGCACATGCGCAGTTACCCATTTGTGCATGAGCACTGTGGCTGCACATGCACAGTAAGCCCTTTCCCTGCTGTTCAAATATGGGATGGCGGTGGGAAAGAGAACGAGTGCAGATAAACAGGAAATTCCAGCCAATATGGGATACTTGACAGATATGCCTCCAGAGAGTAAACAGAGATCTCTGGATTATTTAATTTCTGGAACTTCTCCGATAGGACTGAAGAAGAGATGCCAGTGATGCTGCTGTGAGTGTCTATGCCACACTCAATTCACTTCAGATCAAGAAAAGGCATCACAATGTGGAGATTGGAACTTCTGTCTCCAATGGCAGCTCTTGCTACTCCTTGCCCAGTCCATCAGTCCTTCCCTGCTGGGCCTCAATTCTGCTCACTAGTCTCCATCCACAGGTAGTTTCTGTTTGGGGCCAAGTTGCAGCTCTTGCCCATCCTCTACTTGCTACTGGACTGAGTTGCCATTTCTAGCCAAGTGCACCCTTCAAAATAGGCCATTAGGTCCCAGACAGATGCCAATCTCCACATTGTGATGCCTTTTCTTGATCTGAAGTGAATTGAGTGTGGCATAGACACTCACAGCAGCATCACTGGCATCTCTTCTTCAGTCCTATCGGATGAGTCTCTCTGATTTGGCTTGGGTCAGTTCACCAATGGCTTAATCATGATGACAACCACACCACTTGTGCTCCTCCTCCCTTGAATGATGGGTCCTTTCAGCATCAGCAGTCTGGCCTCCCACAGGGCACAGAGGGCTGCAGTAACTCTTCCCAGGATTCTGATAACAACCATGCTATGGCTTCTTGCCTCCCTCTTCTTTCCCCTTCTCAGTGGCATGTTCTTCTTCATCTCCATTTCCCCCCAGGTACTTTGGATCTTTGCACCCCTGAGCTGCCATGATTCTGATGTCTCTGGGGACATGAGGTTGTGGGAGATGGCTGTCTAGGAATCGCAATGGCATCCTCCTCACAACTGCATTGCACGATGTTCCTTCCATAGACAATGAGTGGAGTAAAAAAGTAGAGGCAAAAGTTTTGGTAGCAGAGTCCTACCAAAATGACATTTTGAAACTGCAAAGGTTACTATGCAAGCAAAACTAGGAAAGAATATGTTCATGGGGATGGGGGGAAGAAAAGGTGCCTGTATTCATAACTGTATGCTGCTGGTATCTCTCATTTCAGACATTAAGTGCCATTCTAATCTGTGATGTCTTCAGAGCTCATAATTACTTGGTTCAGAAAATGAAATTCATATGTATTTAAGGACCATGTAAGAATGCAAAAATATTGTGGCCTAAAATGAAAAATGAAATACCAGTCTTTCTAAGACAGTTTGCAAGAATGTAGGACTATATTTCAATTATACCATGCCGCCTTCCCATGTAGAAAAGGCCAGACTCATTGATAGATATTTCAGTTAAAAGGATCAGATAGTGTGTGATGCAGAGTATCTCTCTCTCCTTGTGTGTGGCCTGAAGATGTGTTTAAAATGGATAGACAACATGGAGGCAACAAGCAGCTACCAGGGCTCTAATGTCCACCACCACCACATACCCCATCAGCACCACCACCATCCCACACAGAAAATGAAAAAAGTTGGGAAAATGACTCAGAAAGTTCACTTGAGTCCTTTAGGGGGTGGGTGAGGCAAATTTGCCTTGTTTTAAGGGGATGAACACCAGCCCATTTCACAAAATGTTAATGTTTTTCTACAAAATTGGCCACTACAGGGCTTGGTGTTCCTTTCTGCTTTTTCTCCATCTCTCTCTTTAAAAATGAGTGATTGAGTGAGTGCAGGTCATGAGATTGGATACTGTCTTCTTAGATCCCAGGACAGATATGTATAGCTCCTGGATTTCCATAGGCCACTCACTCTGCAGAAAACAATACTGGAGAAAGAGACTGTGCCTTTAATAATACAGCCTCATGCTTGAATGCTGGCTTATCGTTCCCCATAAAATCCTCTTGGAATTGCCCTGATCATTATGAAAATGTATGAATCACTGTATCAATTTTTTCAGAGACCTGTGTGCACAGAGGTTTATTAATATTAACCTTTTTCAAAGAGAGAATGGAGCTTGATTATTATGAACTTTGGAAAGAAGCTACCAGTTCCACTTTTAATTTACTCACCCACACAGAATACAGAGTCCAGATACATAGGGTGATGACTTTATAACTATTTACATATCTGCCAGTGAGGGGCTGCCAGTAAGGTGGACTTATGGTTTACTAGCATTCTTTAGCTGGCCTTGTAGGGCAGGTTCTGTTTTTTTAAAAAAAAATGTTTTGGGGTATTTTTATTTGGCCAAGGACATGGTAAGGGCAACAGGCAGGGATCCGCAAGAGTAGGCTTCTCCTCTGACGGATTTCTGCCTCTCACCCTTGCCATTCTCCTTCCGCTGTTTTGAAAACAGCCCTCGAAACAACGGAGGGAGAATGTCTAGGGCTAGAGGCAGGAATCCATCAGGGAAGGAACCTACCCTGGTGGATCCCTGCCTCCTGGTGGGAAGTGGTTCATTTTCCTCGGTAGGCAGGGGCAAAAAGCTTACGGCCCTCGACCTCCATGGAAGGCAATGGCTTCCCTCCGGGAGATGAAGGCTGAGGCCAGAGCATCGTTCTCTGCCTTTGTGGCCTTGAGGGAAGTGGTTTGTTTCCCTGCTACCCCACCGAAGGCATGCAGGAAGAAGATGGGCTCCCCCTCTTCTCCCTGCAATGTTACAAAAGCCGTGGCGAGGCCGATGGCGGCCTTCATCGCTGGGGCCACGGGGAGAAGAGGGGCTCCCCCTTCTCCCTGCAACCCCACTATATATAATTTTCCCAATCTCTTCTGGGGACTACAGTTATCAGGCTTCATTCAAATTTTGGAAAAATTTCCTTTATGGACCACAATTTCCAGAAGTTCTATGAAGGAGAGAGAAGTCTGCCAGCCACTGCAAACAATAGCGTGGAATTTGAAACCTGTAAAGGGAGAGGGGATGGAAGGAGTGTTGGAAGAGAATGAGAAAATAGGAGTAGAGGTAGAAGGGGGAGAGAGAAAATTGTTAACAGGAGTGAAGGAGGGGATAGAAGAGCTGGGACTAGGGGAAGACATGAGCAAGAAGAGAAGTATAAAAGGAGTGGAGTAGGAGAAAAAAGGGAGAAAAAGAGACAAAAAGGCACCCAAAATATGGGAGAACGGGCTTACCCTCAGGGTGGACATTTAGATTTAAAGAAGACCCATGGACTCGAGAACAGGTCTAAATGAAGGTGGCCTTGAAAAAGAAGAAAAGACATGCAAGAGGAAAGATCCCAAGAAGGCCTTTATGTTGGAAGGAGTATAAGGCCTCTATAGCAGAAAAAGCAAAGACATTCAGAGCTGTTTCATACTTCCTCTCACTCTCCTGCAACTTCCCACATTTCTACAGAAAATGGCCAGATGGTGAATAAGAATCAAATATCAAGCAGAAATCTCTTTATACAAATATCCCTCTGGATAGAGTAAGACCTATTGTAGAAAATGTTTTAAATACCAGAAAATCTACATTTCCACCTACACATTTTCTATTAGATATTATGGATGTGGTCCTAGAGAATAATTTCTTTAGGTACAAGGATGATTTCTTTTTACAAATTAAAGGAGTGGCAATGGGGTTGGCTTTGGCGCCTGCCATTGCGAATTTGTACATGGTGGACTTTGAAAAGACTTAAATTTTCAACAACTTAGTGAATCCTTATTTTCAACACATGATTACCTATAAGAGATTTATAGACGATTTATTTTTCGTCTTTGATAATGAGAGTGTTATCCCGAGTTTCACCAATTGGATAAATACACTAGACAGCAATCTACATTTTTCTGGAAATTTCAACAGTGTTAGTGTACCGTTTCTGGACATTGTGGTATATGTAGCCAACAACAGACTGAACATGCACCTCTATAGAAAACCAACAGACCGCAACTCATACCTTAACTATCAATCATTTCATCCCGCCCACCTGAAAAGAAACATCCCATTTAGCCTCTTGTCCAGGGCAAAGAGAAATTCTACCCTTAACAAGGATTTTGTAGATTCAGTAGGCACGATCAGCAGATTCTTGAAGGATAAGGGCTATCCAGATAGTGTTATAGATCATCAGTTTAGGAAAGTTAATATGACTCCTAGGAGTCAATTCCTAACTCAGAGCAAAAAGAGCACCTTTTCTCGCTTACACTGCTGGTTTGATATTTCCCCTTTGGCTATTAAAATTCAACAGGCAATCACTAAATATTGGCATGTGGTGGAGGATCTACCAGGATGTGCTCGAATTCCTGTATTTGGATTTAAGAAAACTAAAACTATTGGCAATCATTCCCCCCCTCGATCATATGGGGACATTTCCATTGCACTGGCTGCGCAGCCTGTAGGTTTGCACTAGAAGTTAAATCTGTTGCAATACCGGGTAAAGATTATGAACACAAATTGATGGGGTGTACTAATTGCAACTCTGATAACGTTATTTATGCTATAATTTGCTCCTGCAATAAAATTTATATTGGTTTAACTGGTTGGCCACTGAAAGTTCGGGTGTTGGAACACCGTTCCTGAATTCGCAGCCTCCTCTTGTATCTCACTTGACTGCTCCTCTTGTATCTCACTATGTAGAAAAAAATCATTCGGAAGATGACTTAAAATTCTTAGCTCTGGAAAAACTTCTACCCAAAAAATATGAAAAAACTGACATGAACAAACTGTTGAAGCGCAGGGAAGCTCATTACATTCACCTGTTTGATTCCCTTATGCCTCATGGTCTGAATCATGATTTAGATCTTATCTGCTTTCTGTAAGTGCTTAATGATGAGTTTCCTTTAAGTGAGGATATCAGTGAGAACCCAGCTGGGAGCAATAGAGTGTATAAATGAGTAAGGTTTTTACTTGGAAACAACATCATAGGCACACAAGAATCAACCCAGAGGCCGAGATGCAGCATATATTGAAATAATATTACCTAATTACCTGGAATAATACTTTATTAGAGAGGTAAGAATTGGGTGAATTCTGGTCTTTTCACAGTGTACTGATATGTATTACATTGTATGTAAATAGTGTATTATAGAGCATGTAATAATTATGGCTTTGTGTGTATATTTTTCTATAGGAAACGAAACGGAAGTGAAAAGATATACACCGGATAGCTTCGGTTTTCTCTACTTGGATTAGAACTTTGAATTATTTTCATATCTACTTACCTTAAATAAAGGACTTTAAGTTCATCTTTACACCTGAATATAAGGACTTTGTGTTACCACCAGATAATATCATTATACTTGAGACCTTGAGTCTTACCTACGGATGGATTTCTGCTTGATTTTTGATTCTTATTCACTGTCTGGACATTTTATGTAGAGCTGTGGGAAGTGTCAGGAGAGTGAGAGGAAGTATGGGAGAGATGTTTGCCTGGCTACCTGTCTGTTGTGTCCAAGCATTATTTGTTATAACCGCTATGAGCACCATAATGTCTACGGCAGAATCATGCACCTTTTGCAAAGGTGCCATTTTCAAAGGTCTGTCAAAATAGTTGATTCATCAGTACAAACTTCCCGCTTCTCCAGAAGCCCACCAAAATGTATCAAACTGTGTAACTGCCAGTCTCACTGTATATAAGACAGCCACCTTGTACATGTTCCCCAATCCGGTATTATGAGCTGAATAATAAATCACTTGTGTTTGACCCGATCCTGCTGGTCAGAATACTTCTTCAAGCGCCGGATTCAACACTGTCCCCACTGTCAACCCTACATGGTGTGGTTTAATATGGACTAAAATATAGAATATAAAAACAGTTGGCAGTGAAGTAACTCATGATTTTTGCTTGTACACAGTTGTAACATTTTCAGAGTATGTAATTTTGTAATGAAAGTTTGAAATTTTATAACAAGAAAGTTATATCTGACCAGTGATTTCAACATGGAGCCAGACAGATGGGCAAGAAACTCCCAGCTAGCCCAGCCACTGAGTATACTACAATAAGGTGTTTGCATGTGGCAGCCTTAGTATCAAAGAAACCAACATCAAAAGCAAGGAAAGGGACAGGCTTTATAAAAAAATTAAAAGCTTAAGGTAAAGCACAAAAATATCAAGCTGTTTCTGAGCCTACCTGAAGTGAGTTAACTCACCATTAATTCTAACAGGGAAATTTATTTCTCATACATGCATACTATACACTTGAAATGACAGCTCATTTTACCAGCACTGTTTCTCTGCTGCACAAATAATAAAAACCCTACTGAGTTGTAATCAACAGATCATATGTGCAAAGGGGAGGTACTCTCATTGATCAAAAATATGACTAAGTTATGTGGTAATGAAGCCTGTCCACCCTGAAATGCTAAAATCCATTATGCTGATATTTTAAAAAGTGTTAAATGGACTTCTTATAGCCACTGCTAAATTATGCCTGTTACTTTAAGTATGATTTACCTCAATTTTATCAGCAGGATGTATAGGCACCTGGTTTTCAATTTTTTGACATTATGGAGAATTGGATAGTAATCACCTAATTTTAATCGGAATGTACTTATCACACACTTTGGAGGAATGGTACACCAGGTGCAGTAATCTTAAATATATCTCACTTCACTCAGGACATCTATTCAGTAATTGATTGCTTTTATAATATCTTGATTTTTCTTCAATTTCTGTTCTAGGTATGTGTATGCTCATTGTAGAACAGAAAGAATACTGAAAGGAAAAGATCATTCACAAGATTTTTGTGGCTATGGACCAACAACAGCCAGTAAATCCCTGAATCTCATCACAAAATATTGTGTATTCTTAATCTGACTTGCCTTCTACTGAGCATGAGGAAATATGTATATACCCTGTTCTTTTTTCCACTTCAAAGGGAGGGGATGGTATTTTGTTCCTGTATTTTTCATCTTTGCTAGATGCAATAGAAGGGCACAGAGTTTCCTACAAAAATGGATGTGTTGTAATGCTCACCCCGGAGGCTCGGAGCGGAGGCAAGGAAGATACACAAGACAGATGTGTGGTAGAAAAAGCCAGTCCCGAAACCTCGGGTGGTCTGCATTTATTGACTACATTGGGATCTCTCTGCACAGCCTGCGTGAGACCCCGTGACAGAAGGTTTGTTTATGTGGCATTCTGCTGGCCAAGTTACATTTGCCAGCCTAAGAAGTTACTATGTGCATAGGTCCCTGTTCTGGGGATTGATTAGCGGATTTGGTGAGACTCATCGTTCTCGCCCTATCTCAGAGTCCTTGAGGCTCTGGGAACCTATGCATAGTTATTTGGTCTAGCTGCGATTTGCCTTTGCCCAGCTCAGTCCATGGACGTGAGATGGATACCGTGTGGTGTTTACTAGACCTTGGGTCTCTACTGGGTGTTTCACATTAGGACATTTGTTCTACTCCTCTCAGCACCCCCAGCCAAGCAATATGGATTCTCTATTGCTGCCTAATACTATTGGCCCGCAATCCAATTTCCCTTCCAGCCGAGCCAGGTTGGTCTCAAGCCGCCATGCGTAGCCCGACAAACCCATTGGGAAAGTTTAATAGCCAATCAATAACGTCGGCAACCCACATAGATGGAAGCAAATAATGACCCTTCATTATCTATCCCTTGCTGGGGTTCACAGAAAGAGCCTCCTCGAAGATTGTGGTATTTTTGAATCACAATCAGGTGTACCCTGATAACGGCAGCCTTCTGTGGCCGGTTAATCTTTCTCACACTAGGTCAGGTGAAAGGAACTTCAGAATGGAATCACCAAAAGATGGCTTGCTTCATATTGACAATTTTATGTCTGGCATAGAGATGGAAAATAATCTATAAGGTAAAGGTAAAGGTTTCCCTTGCTCGAAAGCCAGTCGTATCCGACTCTAGGGTGCAGTGCTCATCTCTGTTTCTAAGCCGAAGAGTCAGCGCTGTCTGCTTCTGCAGACGTTTCCGTGGTCATGTGGCAGGCATGACTAGACACCGGAGCGCACGGAACGCTGTTACCTTCCCACCGAAGTGGTCCCTATTTATCTACTTGCAATTTCTTGCTTTCGAACTGCTAGGTTGGCAGGAGCTGGGATGAAGACGGGAGCTCATTTCCATCCTGCAGTACTCGGGAATCGAACTGCTGACCTTCCGCTTCCCAGTCAGTGTCTTAGCGACTTGAGCCACTGCAGTACCTTGCTGATAAATGTGGCTGTCAGATGAGTAGCAGTCCATTTCCCTGGGATTTCAGCATCAGAACTTGGAAACAAGCCTATGTGATGTCACAAAGACAGTATAGGGAAGAGATAGAAGAAATAAACTCCTTCTGTGTCAGTTGATAGTGGCAGAAGTCATTGCAATGCCTGAGTTACTCCAAATTGCATGATAGTCAACAGTTTATGCAGCAACCTGCTTTCTCCTTAACTCCTGTCAATCTGGTATGGCAAACCTGGCTTGCTGCTGAATAAAATAGAAATCCAAAAACAAAAATGTCAGTTCTAACACAATAGCACTTTAATTTCATTACAATTTGTCCGCTAGAATAGGCCACACATTGTGAAAGAAAAATGTGTTGCCAGCATGCGTGTTCATGAAAGTTATTTGCAAAAGTTATCATGTGGATACAGAATATCACACTGGGATTGCAAAATGTCCAATTCAGCTTCAAATGTATTAAGTCACTTTGGTTGTGTTTTGGAAATCGAGACCTTAACATGTATGGCTTGTACTGCTTTCGTTTAATGGGCTGTCAACTGTCCAGGCAGCTCTCGTACAAAGCAAGACATGCCTTTAATCTTCAAAGAAAACAAAAGTAAAGTGAATAAATTCAGTTATTAGCTAGAAAGTACAAAACAAGTGAAGATGAAACACAACTGTATTTCATTTTCAGACAATATCCAAGGACTAAACCTCACTAAACTAAACTGAAATTATATGTACATTGCAGGCGCACCCCCCAAAGAAAGACTCAGACACCGGTATATGGATAAAGGCATTGGGCCACTTTTATTGAATAATGCCCTAGTCCGAATTATAACTTTCAATTGGTGTATTCATCCAATTGTAATTCTTAAGGCAAGCAGGCCGCAGTAACACTGGTAAGGTTCCTCCCAAAATTGCTAATGGCAATTGGCTACAATGTATCCATTTGTATCAATTTGTTTGTTGACACAAACAAATTGTTGGCCGGAGTCAATAAACTATCTACTGACCCCACCCTATGATGTGTATCCGTCAAATCACGGGTTGATGCATGCTGAAAAGCTCCTGCCATCACCTCTTCCCTGGTTCGTCGTTGACCGGTCAAAGCTATCACACCTGTACCTGTCTAAGTGTTGGCCAGTCAATTGCGAACCTGCCGGATACCTATGGGTCATAAATCTTTACCTTACCAGTGCTACCCACCACATGGGGAGGCTTCTATGAAGACGCACCGCCCCCCCCCCCCCCAGACCGTCAGCTCGGTCAACAGGCCTGCTTGCAAATCTTCCAAAAAGAGGTTCATACCTCTAGCCGACAGGTGGACCCCATCCCCTGCATAAAGATCATAATTTTGTAAACTAATTGTGGGGTGTCGGATGACCATTCCCAAACCCTTGTCTGCCAAGAACCGGGCAACAGCCCTGTTCACCGATCGGCGATCGCGGTCAAGGGCACAGAGGTCAATACCTCCCCTGTATGAATGACGCGGTACAATGTCCGAGCATAGCAGCCTTGAGGACGGCCACACATAATGCAAATAAGCTAGGTCACTGCAAATCGTGAATTTTAAGGAGAGGCCAGTGACCTGGGCGGGGTCATTGCCCCCGAGATGCAGTACAAGGACATCAGGCGGTTCAGCATCCCTGATGGAAAACAGGAATGGCAACAGTTCCCGCCATCTCATTCCGCGCTTACCATACCAACGTATGCGTGCGGTTGCATGCAGTCCAAGCTGGGGTCCCCACTCTGTCGCCGCAGCATACTGCGCTGCCCAGTGCACGTAACTGTGGCCCACCAGCCATACTGCCACTGGTGTGCGGGGACACACAGGGTCTGTAAAAGAAGAAAAGAGAACAATGACTTAACTGGTACTCATACCTGAAGAGGGCGAACATATAATGCGAAACGAATGGATCCCCATCTTCCCATCCGGCGTATATCAGCCTCAGAGTACCCAAATGCAGCCGCAGTGGATGCAGCACCTATCCTAAATGAATGGGTGCCGTAACGAGCCCCGGGGAGGCCAACACTGGATAGTGCCATACCGGCTACCTTCAAAAATTGAAATTTAGTAAGGGGAGACCCATCCTGGTGGCAGAAAAACGGGCCAGGGTGCGTGCCACGCACTGCCAAAAACTCATGAAGGGCACCAACCGGACAGATGTCTGCAATGGAACATCGTAGCAGTCTAACTCCACTGCCTATGCCATGCTGATCAACCTTTGAGGACCGTATCCTCAACTGAGCCCACTCATTAGTGACATAGACATCGTCGAGTTCCAGTGCCCTACGAGTCGCATCCGCCTTAGACAGTAGTACCAACTCACTGATGCGGAGCGCTCCAAAGAAGGCCACCGTGGTAGCCACATGAAAAAGAGCCACCTCATACTTGTCATAACACAGATTATACCAGCCTCGTGCAAGGTGGTTCAGTACCTCTGGTGAAATTGGGTGGCGAGTGTCTGGGCGGCGGCCACGTTCCCGTGTCCACCCCTCCAAAACATGTCGTATGCGGAAATCATTCACGCAGTCAGCAAAACCCCTCACTTTGGCAATAAATGCCAGTGCCGACAGCCTGGATGCTATAGTGCGAGGAGCCAAACCCTGACTGTGTAAATAAATCATAAATTGTAAAACTTGTTCGACTGGAATGGGCCACACTTCGGGCAACTGAAGTTGCAAACAAAAGGATCTAATTTGAACGAAAGCATGTTGATAAGCCAAATGTCAAAATCTCGGCCGGGAGTGGCGAGGGGAATTCCTCTGCTTCCGGAGCCAAGGCACGGAACCGGGGGATCTGCAGGCGGGATAAAGCATCAGCAATATCATTATTAATGCCTGGTACATGTCTGGCCTTAAAAAGCACATTGAGGTGTAGGCTTCATAACACAAACTGACGAACCAACGCCATCACCCTGGGTGACTTAGACGTCTGAGCGTTGACAATGTGCACTACCGCCGCATTGTCACACCAAAAATGGAACACTGAGTCAGCCCACTCCTCGCCCCATAGAATCAAAGCTCCCAGGATTGGAAGGAACTCAAGGAATGTAAGATCGCGGAGGCGATCCGTACCCCACCATGCTGGAGGCCATTGGCCATAAGCCCACCTCCCCTCAAAATAAATCCCATATCCCAGGGAGCCGGAGGCATCCGACTGTACTTGGAATCTAGGGGAAACCAAAAGGTCAGATCTCCAGAAAGAGACCCCATTAAATTCCTGCAGGAATGTGAGCCAAACCAAAAGGTCAGCCCGCATGCCCCTGGTCAATCGGACCCTATGGTGGCGCTTTAACAGGCCAGCCATGGCGTCACATAGGCGCAGGGCAAATGCTCTGCCGGGTGTCACCACCCTGCAGGCAAAGTTAAGATGGCCATGAAGTACCTGAAGCTCACAAAGTGACACCTTACATTTGGCCAGCAAGGCCAAAATCATCGCAGAGATCCGGGTGACCTTCTCAATGGGTAACCGGGATGCCTGTGCGACCGTGTCAATTTCAATACCCAGAAATGTGAGCGTAGTAGATGGGCCCTCGGTCTTTTCGGGCGCTAAAGGGACATCCAGTTCCAGCATTAGCATCTGAAATGTAGTGAGGAGACGCGTGCACGTGTCTGAGCCCCGTTCACCCCCGAACAAAAAGTCATCGAGGTAATGGGCTACAGACCGAGACCCGGACCTGCGAACAAAGGCCCACTGAAGGAAAGTGCTAAAACATTCGAATGCTGAACACGAAATAGAGCAGCTAAAAGGCATGGCCTTGTCTACATAGAACTTCCATTGGAATCTAAAACCCAATAGCTCAAAGTCCCCTGTGTGCACTGGCAATAATCGGAATGCCGATTTAATGTCACATTTTGCCAGGAGGGCACCGGGACCACAAGAGCGCACCATCCGTAGGGCTTGGTCAAACGACATATACCTGACCGAACAAAGGTCATCAGGAATAGCATCATTGACAGAGTAACCCGCCGGGTACGATAGATGTTGGATTAAACGGAATTCACCGGGGGTCTTTTTAGGTAGTAGCCCCAGAGGGGAGACCTTCAGGTTAGGAAAAGGTGGTTCAGAAAAGGGGCCCGCTACCTTCCTAGCCTCTACTTCTTTGGCAATACTCAGGGCAGCTACCTCCTCCTTACCCTGCAGGGAAAGTAAATTGGGGGCATCTTGCGGTCCCCGCACCCCTTTGAATGGGATACGAAAGCCCCACTGGAAACCCTCCAGGGATAGGTTGAGAGCCATCACTCCAACATATACACGTTAACTGGGGAGGGGGCCTTTTGACTGGCTAGCTCCATCAGCAGAAGCTCTGTCCGCTCCCTGTCCACCTCTACCTCTGCCCCATGACCCACCAGCCCGCGGGCACGCGGAGGCGGCGTGGGGGCCAGTGCAAGAGGGACACTCATGCTTATATCGGCATTGTCGCTTATTGCACACGCCATTAGCTGAGAAGCTCCAACACAGCAAGCGGGCTGGAACCCCCTGCCACGCTGGCTGGCGGGGATCCTGTGTTGGAGCAGCTCGCTGCACAGCATGGCTACAATGGTACCTATCCCCAGGCACCGGACGCGTGGGGGTCATGTACAAGAGCCACAATTTTTGACAGGACTCATCCCATCTCATCTCCGGGTGCAGGGGTACCCTCATTCTAAATCCCTCATCGTAAGCCAACCACGATGGGCCAGGGAAATCCACCATCGTCCTTTAAATATTGTCCAAGTATTGGACCATAGGAATGGCCAGATCAGGCCGGGCCCTAAGATATACCGCCATATAAATAAGATATGCCGGCAACCAGTTGGCCCAGGTGCGCGGTGGCTTATGACGAGGAGACAGTTCCTTGTCTCTGTCATCCTGTCTATCTCTCTCTTCCTTAGTGGGCTCATGGTTCAATAGGGAGAATATATCCACATACTCCCCCCGCCAAATCTTCACCCTCGTGACCTGGGACAAATGATCACCAAGGGGCAAGGAATAACCAGCCATCGGCAAAGCCGTCACCGGCACATTATGGATAGAGGGCATACGCAGCGGGACCTGGATAGCCCCTGCGATGCTCGGCACTGCCCCGGGGGTGGAAACCCCCGCCCTCAATGAGGTGCCATTTTGAAACCATGGGACACTGGGATAGACTGGTAACTGATGCCCACTCGCCTCAACTTGATGAGGCCAGGGCCACTGAACCCCACCACTGGAAGTGGGCTGTGATGTAGGTGCACTAATTTGAACCTGATACTCACTAGGTGCACCCCCGTGAGCCGCCCCCACTGGGTGTTCCGGCCCACGGTGGGCGTCAGAGCTCGTGACTGGAATCGAGCTCTGGGGCCACACCTGATTACTCCCAGTCTGCAAATCTGGATGAACAGGGAGCTGCGAGACACCGGCAGGTGCAGGCTGGAGCGTCTCAAGCAGCTCAACTCAACTGGTCGCCTGTTGCACCGTGGCAGCTGTCGAGGTAGCTGGTGCAAACGAAGGGGCCCCGGCAGAAAGAGCAGCGCCCCCCTCCACAGGAGGCTGTGCAATACCCAAGGATGCCTCCAGCACTGCTAAACGTGCCAGTAGAGCATCCACTGCCACAGAGCCCCCTGCATAAGGCGGGCCAGGTTGGCCGGAAGACCCATTAGGCAGTTGGAACGGTACACCGAAAGGAGAGCCAGGGCCAGAATAGGGCCATGCCCAAAACTCTGGCCCATGAGGGGCCGGATGAGGAACGGGTTGTATGCCCGCACCAGGCCCTCCCCCGCTGTCCTGACCCATGGCCGGTAATGGCGGGCCGAGGGCTGAAGCCCCTGAGGGGCCGGCCTGTGGCTGGCCAGCCAAGTCCGGCTGCCAAGTGCCAGCCTGAATCACCCCACCGGTATCGGTGGGCAAGGCTGGCATAGTGCCCTGCCGCGGCGGCGCAGCCCTGGTCCTCCGACCTGATGGCTGTCCCCCATCCTGCGCAGGGCCAGGAAAAGTCCTCCCCTTTGGCCGCGGCTTCATCGCCGGGGCCTTCCATTTGGGAGGCATGTCTTCGTAAAAGAAAAGTAGGATCCCTTTCCAGGGATCGAAAACCTAGCGCCAAAAGCACACAGTAGCCAAGCAAGCTAAGGCTCTGCGTGCGCTAATCCTCCCTTCCCAGCCGAGAAAGGATCAAGGGCTAAACAGCCGAAGACTATGGACAAACATGTAATACTATTTTCCCAGTCGCTATTTCTAAAATGGCAGCTCGTCTGCCTCGTGGCCACCCCTTTTATAGAGGGGTGGCCACGCCCCCTAACTCACCCGGATATCTGAGTCCGGGTGGGGGGGGGGGGCCGCAAAGAGCGCGGAGGCCATTTTGGCGCTGCGCTTTCATTCTTCTAATAGAACAGAAACATACCAAATGATAATTGTGAAATTCTCATCTCTGTTAGTATTTTAATTTATATTACTGAAGCTATTGTATTATATTTCTAATTTCTATTGCTATATCCTCACTCTCTCTCCCCACAATGTAATAACTGGTAATGGAATCAGCAATTTAAGCTGCAAGGTCAGATTTTCTCCATTGTGGCACCTTCTAGAAAGTATTGCACCTACCGACTCTAGAGAAACTTTTACTGCTAACAGTGGCCCACTTTAAAACTCCCAAAAGGCTTCCTAAAGAAGGACCAACCTTAAGCACTAGGTATCTCAGGCAATCACTATGATGGATGAAAACAGTTTCATAGCCAAATAGTTTATCCATACTTGGACGACATAAAATATTTGTCTCCCTGTATTTTTGACCTCTTTGCACTTTAGATAGTTTAGATCAGTGTTTCTCAACCTTGGCTCTCCAGGTGTTCTTGGACTTCAATTACCAGAAGCCCAAGTCAGTATGCCTGCTGATAAGGGCTTCTGGGAATTGAAGTCCAAGAACATCTGGGGCCCCATGGTTGAGAACCCCTGGTTTAGATACTATAGCATGATCTCTGTGTACAATCATACTTAAAACTGGTCCAGCTTCTTTAGTCTTTAAGTCCTGCTTATATGTTTGTGTATGTATCTGCCTGCCTGCCTGTTAAAATAGTATTACATGTGTGTACACATCTGCATAATTAAAATACCTGGGTCACAGCCAAAAAAAGATTGGGAACTGCTGCTTCAGAGGCATCGGTATTGTTTCATTTATTCTAATCTGAAAGAGATGCCATCAGCTCGCACCATGGTAGAAGTCAAGGTAGATCTTGGCATTCCAGACCTGAAGGATAAGAGGACCTGATCATTTTGTGAGGCAGCTGTGTGTGGCTACAACAAATGCCTCTACTCCAAAGAGGAGGACAAAGGGGGGGGAGGCAATAGTATGGCATGTTTGTACTGTAAACAGCTGGAATTGTACTGCAAACAGCTGGAAAACAAAGAAATAAAGAAAGCTGCTATCTGGGGAAAAGCCAGGGTGCTCCCCCCCCCGTCTAAATTGGCTACATGATTGCAGTTATGATCCAAGATAGTCTCTCTTCGGCTCCCACCTTCTGGGGCTTTTATTGCCTCCCTCAGAGTCTGCCTCCCAGCCATTCCCCTAAGGGGTTCTAACCAATGATCTTACAGCATAACATGTCCATCACATATTAGGTTTCATTTCTCCCAACTCCCGAGGGAGGCTAACATGTTTACACATACTGATGCCTTTGGTATGTGGCCTAAAGCATCTCCCACACATTGAAATCTCCATCTTGGATGGGCTACACAAGGTTATTTGGTGGGCACAATCTCATGAAAAAGTGCAGCTCCGAAAAAGGGCTTTTTCATGACATGGAACAGTGGAAGGCAACAGGAAGATTGCAGCCCATTCATGGAGCAGATTGCTGGCCCAATTCTTGTGGGTCATCACTATGGGGTTTGTCTTACAAAATTTAAAATTTAATTCAATTTAATTTGAATTTTATTTATTTATTTATTTTGAGAATGCGAGCGCGGCGCCAAAATGGCTGCCGCGCCCTTTGCGGCCCCCCCCATCGGACGAAGGCATCTGGGTAGTTAGGGGGCGTGGCCAGCACCCTTATATAAGGGGCGGCCATGAGGCAGCCGAGCTGCCATTTTGCAAAGCGACGGAGCGGAGAAGTTTTTCCCTCTTACCTCCGTCGCTTTTACCCTCACCGGGGAGCCTCCTGGCCGCTGATTTTCTCCTTTTTGGCTTCCCATCGGCTAGCTGCAATGCCCTCAAAGAAGAAGGCAACTGCGAACGCGGCTCGTTCTGCGCGGAGGCGCAATCCGGGTCAGAGGACCGCGGCTGCGCCTCCCCAGCAGCCTCCTATGCCTGAGCCCACCGGGACCAGTGGGATGGGGTTAATTCCCCCTTGGCCGGAGGCAGGGGGTCCGCGTACGGGCCCAGTAGGGGCCGTGGCCCTCGGCCCGCAAGCGGTGGCCACCGCTCCCCTTTGCCCCCCTTGGTTTAGGTGGCTATGTCAGCATGGAGGCCCTCCTGGCCTGCATTGCGGCCCTTGAGGCATCCCTGGCCCGGGATAGTCACCCTGGGGCCCCTTTTGGGGTGCAGGTCAATGCATCGTCTGCTGGGCAGCGGCAGGCGACGGGATGGGTCGAGCTGCCTGAGGCGCTTGGCCCGGCTTCGGCCACTGCCTCGCAGCTCCCCAATCCACAGGCCGGTGCTGATCAAGCCCCGTCGACGAGCTCTATGGCGGTCGTGAGCTCCGACGCCCCCAGTGGGTCGGAACCCCCGGTGGGGGCGGCCCATGGGGGTGCAGCATGTGAGTATGCGGTCCAAACTAGTGCACCTACACACATGGCCACGTTTGGGGGGGCTTTTCAATGGCCTTGGCCTCGCACGGGTGGTGCGGCGGTTCAGTCACCGACGCCCCACTCGGTGACTTCAACTACCACCCAGGGCCCCGTGGTGGGGGGTGCTTCTTACCCAGTCGGGAATCTTCTAGGGGTGACCGGGTTAGTCCAGGCTCCTTTACAGATGCTCGCAGTTTCCACCATACCTGTGTCAGCTTTGCCGACAGCAGGGTATTCCTTGCCACTGGGGGGCCATTTGGCCCAGACCCCCAAAGAGAAGATCTGGCGGGGGAAGTATGTGGACATCTTCTCCCTCCTTAACAGGGAGCCCACCAAGGAGGAGAGGGAGGGGCAAGATGAGAAGGATAAGGAGCAGGCGCATCGTAGCATGCCACCACGTACGTGGGCCAACTGGTTGCCGGCCTGCCTCGTATACATGGCGGTCTGCCTTAGGGCTCGGCAGGATTTGGCGATTCCGATGGTCCAGTATTTGGACAAGATTGCCGGGCGATCTTCCCGGGCCCGTCGTGGTTGGCTAATGACGAGGAATTCCGTAGGCGGATTCCCCTGCACCCCGAGATTAGGTGGGATGAGCCCTGCCAGAGGCTGTGGCTCCTGTACATGACTCCCACATGCCCTGCGCCCGGGGAATGATACCATTGTGAACATGCGGCCCAGCGAGCGGCCCCAGCACAGGCACCCCGCCAGGTGGCGGGGCAGGGGGTTCCAGCCCGCCGGCTGTGCTGGACTTTCTCGTCCAATGGTTCCTGCAACAGGAAGAATTGCAAGTACAGGCAAGAGTGCCCCTCCTGTGCTGACCCCCAGGTGGCCTCCGCCTGTCCCAGGCCTGGAGGGGTGCGGGGCAGAGGAAGGGGTGGACACGGGACTGGCAAAACTGCCGCAGAGGGAGCTGGTTCACCAAAAGGCCCCCTCCCCAATTAATGTGGACATGTTGCAGCGTTGGCTCACATTGTACCCGAGGGAGGAGGATGCGGTTTACCTCCTTCAGAGTTTTAGACGGGGGTTCAGTATTCCTTTCGTGGGTGATAGGTCCCCCCAGGATGCCCCCGACCTTTTGTCCCTTAGGGGGAGGGAGGAGGTAGCTGCTGCCAGCATTACTAAGGAGGTCTATGCGGGCAGGGTTGCTGGCCCTTTCCCGACACCCCCGTTACCTAATCTTAAGGTATCACCCTTGGGCTTAGTGCCCATAAAGTCACCGGGTGAGTTTTGCCTGATTCATCACTTGTCCCACCCAGCCGGCCGATCGGTCAATGATGCTATCCCTGATGACCTTTGCTCAGTCGGGTGTGCATCTTTTGACCGAGCGCTGCGCATGGTGCACTCAAGGGGCCCGGGTGCGCTGTTGGCTCAGTGCAACATCAAGTCGGCGTTTCGCCTCCTGCCGGTGCACCCGGGCGACTTTGAGTTGCTGGGTTTTTTAAGTTCCGGGGTGAATATTACTTTGATAAGGCCATGCCTTTTGGCTGTTCCATATCATGCTCGGCCTTCGAGCATTTCAGTACATTCCTACAGTGGGCTTTCGTCCGCTGGTCAGGGTCCCGGTCTGTAGCCCATTACCTGGATGATTTTTATTCGGGGGTGAACGGGGCTGGGACACGTCCACACGTCTCCTCAACACATTTCAGAAGCTAATGGAGGAACTCGGTGTCCCTTTAGCGCCCGAAAAGACCGAGGGCCCATCTACTAAGCTAGTATTCCTGGGGGTGGAGATTGCCACGGTAGCGCAGGCTTCTAGGTTACCGGGGGATAAGGTGTCAAGGATAGTGGCCCTTATCTCGGACTTGCTTGCTAAACGCAAGGCATCAATGAGGGGACTGCAGGTGCTACATGGTCACCTCAATTTCGCTTGCTGGGTCGTCGCACCGGGCAGGGCATCTGCTCGGCGCTTGTGCGACGCCATGACAGGCTTATTTAGGCCCCACCATAGGGTTAGACTCACCCGGGGTATCAGGGCAGATATGCTTATCTGGCTCCAGTTCCTGAGGGAGTTCAATGGAGTATCATTTGGAGGTCTGACCTCCTGGCTTCCCATCGCTTTCAGATACAGTCCGATGCTTCGGGATCCCTGGGTTATGGGATGTACTCAATGGGAAGTGGGCCTATGGTGGGTGGCCACCAGCCTGGGCAGGCACTGGTCGCCTGCGTGATCTCACGTACCTGGAATTTTTCCCTATCCTGGGGGCTTTGATGCTATGGGGCGAGGAGTGGGCCAACTCGGTTGTCCATTTCTGGTGTCACAATGTGGCCGTTGTACGCATTGTCAACTCACAGACTTCCAAATCGCCCAGGGTCATGGACCTCGTGCGCCAGTTTGTGTTGCGCAGCCTGCGCCTCAATGTCCTCTCCAGGGCCAGGCATGTCCCGGGGGTATATAATGATATCGCTGATGCTTTGTCCCGCCTGCAGATCTCCCGGTTCCGTGCCTTGGCCCCGGATGCGGAGGAATTTCCCTCGCCACTCCCGGACGAGATATGGACCATTGGCAAGGAGAGGTGAACCGGGCGATTGGCCTGTCACTAGCGCCACGCACGCGTAAGGCGTATCACCACGCATTCAATTCTTTCGGAGATTTCTGTACCCAATTCTGGCTGCCAGAGACCTGGCCGATCCCAGTGACACAGGTACTTCGGTTCATGGTTTACCTGCATGCCCAGGGCTTTGCACCTCGCACCATAGCATCTAGGCTGTCAGCATTGGCTTTTATGGCCAAGGTGGGCAGTCATGTGGATAGTACCGCTGACTTCCGTGTGAGACATGTTTTGGAGGGGTGGGTGCGGAAGCGTGGGCGTTGCCCGGACGACTGCCACCCGATTTCCCCAGGGGTTCTTACCCAACTGGCCCGGGGCTGGCATGGCCTCTGTTTTGATAAGTACGAGGCATCCCAATTCATGCGGCTACTACGGTGGCCTTTTTGGAGCGCTCCGCATCAGCGAGCTTGTGATGCTGTCTAAGGCGGAAGCAAGTCGTAGGGCACTGGAACTCGAGGATGTCTATGTTGCCAAAGACTGGGCTCAGTTGAGGATACGCTCCTCTAAGTCAGATCAGCATGGCGTAGGCAGTGGTGTAAGACTGCTACAGTGTTCTTTGGCAGACATCTGTCCGGTTGGTGCCCTACAGGAGTTTCTTGCACTGCGTGGCATCCACCATGGCCCGTTTTTCTGTCACCAAGATGGGTCTCCCCTTACTAAATTTCAATTTTGGAGGGTGCCGGGAAGGCACTAGACAGTGTTGGCCTCTCTGGGGCTCGTTGCGGCACCCATTCGTTCAGGATAGGGGGGCTTCTACTGCAGCTGTTTTTGGGTACTCCGGGGCTGGCAAACGCCGCATGGGAGGGTGGGGATCACAATGTTTTCAGTTTTGTGTTCGCCCTCTTCAACCATGAGTACCAGTTTAGTCACTGCACTGTTTCTCCCCCCCTTTTTTTCCTTGACAGACCCTGGGTGTCGTATTACACCGGTGACAGTATGGCTGGTGGGCCATGGCCACGTGCACAGGGCAGCGCGTTACGCTGCATGGGGCAGCGCGTTACACTGCACAGGGCAGCGCGTTACGCTGCACAGGGCAGCGCGTTACGCTGCGGCGACAGAGTGGGGACCCCGACTGGGACTGGGTGCATCCGCACGTCTCAGGTGGCATGGTAAGCGCGGCATGTTATGGCGGGAACTGTTGCCATTCCTTTTCTACATCAGGGATGCTGATTCGCATATGTCCTGGTTATGTACCTTGGGGGCGATGGCTTGGGACATGTCACTGGCCTATCGCGGAACCTCGCGATTTGCAGTGACCTGCCCTACTCACATTATGTTTGGCCTGCGACAACCCTCAATTGGTTGGACACGATACCGCGGTATGCTTACAGGGGAGCGTTCGGCCTCGGGGCTCTTGACTGAGCCAACGCTCCGTGAATGGGGCTATTGCCCGGTTCCTTTTCGACAAGGGTGGGGGACGCGTCATTAGCCTCCCCGCCATCAGTCTGCAAAATTACGAGCTTTACTCAGGGGATGGGGGCCCATCTGTCGCAGGGAGGTATGGACCTCTGGTTAGTGGACTGGCGACCAGGCCTGGTTGACCGAGCTGACGGTCTGGGGCGGGCGTCGAGCCTTCTTTGAAGCCCCTCCGTGTGGCGGGTAGCACTGGTAAGGTAAACATTTATGACCCACAGGTATCCGGCAGGTTCGCAATTGACTGGACAACACTAGACAGGCATAAGTTGGTTAAACGTTGTCCGGTCAACGACGAACTAGGTGATGGGGTGATGGCTACAGCTAGACAGCATGCATCACCCCATGATTTTACGGATACGCGTCAGAGGGTGGGGTCATTAGTTAGATATTGACTACGGTCAACAATTTGTTTGTTGTCAACAAACAAATTGATACAAATTGATACATTGTAACCAATTGCCGTTGGCAATTTTGGGTGGTACCTTACCAGTGTTACTTCGGCCTGCTTGCCTTAAGAATTATGATTGGTCAATTACCAATAGAAATTTATAATTCGGACTAGGGCATGAATCAATAAATGTGGCCCAATGCCGTTATCCACTTTCATCAGTGTCTGAGTCCTTTATTGGGGGGTGCGCCTGCAATAGGCATAATGCTGTATTTGCACTTTGGATCTTTATATCCAGATCACATTAGTGTATCATGGAGATTCTTGATTAGTTTGTTTTCAACTAGGCTAGACAATACTGAAGACAGTCCTATTGTATATTAAGGACTTGGAATGTTATTTCTGTGCTAACAGTCTAAGATTATGAGTAGAGGTGAATGGGGGTTGCACTTTTCTTTCAGTTTCAACAGAATACAACCAGAATGTTTCAACTTTATTTTCCAATAATACATTACTGTTCCTTTTTTCCTATAACCAGAGATGCTTTGAGAAATAATACAAAAGCATGATTTTTAAATTGTCCATATCAACCCTTTCAATATATTGTTCTAAATTATCTTACCTTGCTAATCAAAATATCCCAAAATTGAGATGTATTTTATGGGTAAAGCTGTGAAGAAAACAGCATTATTGATAAGAGTTGATATGTCTCACAACTGTGATCGTTGGAATTTTACAGTACACTCCTGTTTGTGTCAAACCAGAATTTAGTCTCATACATTTTAGTGGTGCTTACTAGCTGGGTAGCTTACTGCTTAAGATAGGAACCATAGGTTGGGCATTCAATTCTCCACTGTGCCTTCAGGGAAAATAGCTTGCCTTCATAGCTTTGGGAAAGCTGCATAGTCACAAAGTGTCCTAAAAAATGAAGGAATGGTAACCTACTTCTGAATATCCACTAACAAGAAAGCTCTGTAAAGGGACACTATAAATTGGAATTGATGGCTAACAACATCAACAACAACAGTACTAGGAACTGCATATATACTTAGATATTACCTAAATGGTTCTTAAGTCTGACATCCCTACATTGAGAGGAATTTGGATTCAGCACAGCTTTTTATCACCTTTGCCCATCTTGACTTGTTAGTATGCAGCTCTAAATCTGTACAGATTCAGAACCTTAATCTCTTGGTTAACAAGAATTAACAAGTGTTATTAGATGGGGTGAGTTAGCAGTTTGGAAAACCAATCTATTAGTGAGCTAGTTGTAGCTAAGTTGGAGTCTGTGTGGCCATTTCCAAGTGAGAGAGATTTATTTATGTTTAAATCGTAGTTTTATTTCTCTTGATGTTTGCTTTATAGGAAGATCTCTTCTAATGATGATGCATTATATTGTTTAAAAGTAGACATAAAAGAATACAGCTTTACTGTTATTGATTGCCCAATGGCAATAACGAAGAGCTGTTGCTTGTGTTTTAGTTAGGGTACTTTATGGTATGGTGATTTTGTATGACTTCAGACCACATTCTCAAGGCTTTAGTTCTGTATGCAAATCCTTTTGACAAATCCTTCTGTAATATAGGCTCCACTTAACATGGCAAATGTTACAACAAATAATTGTATGCAAGCACATCTCTGCTGGTATTTTTCATTTAATTCAAAGTTGTACTAATCATGTATTTCTTTTTGCTTAAAAAAATACTATGCCACTCATCTCTCTGCCCTTTTTCTCTTGGCTCTTTAAAGCAGGGGTTCTCAACATTTTTCAGCCAGGGGTTGAGGACCCCTGACATTGTGGGCCAGACCACACACCCTCAGACAGCTGAGCGGGCTGGACTGGTGGTTCCCCCACCATAAATGCTGCTGGAAAATGCATCCACAGCTGTCACAAATGTGTTTACGACATCTGTGGACTCATTGATTGGCTGTAGTAAACATGTTTACTCAGCCATAAATGAGTCCATAGCCAATTTCTGAGGTGGCAGGGGTGCCTGGAGCAAGGTGTAGGGATGGGATTATTTGGTGCCATGGGCTGGATCTGGCTCCTTGACATTGGTTGAGGACACCTGCTTTAAAGCATTCCTGGTTACAATTCTGTAATAAACAGAGTATGGACTTCAGGATTTAGATTGCATGTAGTTACTTCAGGGATGGTAATGATGACCCTTCATGCAATTTTGAGCTGCAATACCCATAAAGGCTTACCATTGGTTTGCTGGCTAGACTTGAAAGAACATTGGGAAATTTAGGTGAAAACATCTGAAAGAACACTGTTGACCGACTCGGGGTGGTCCCACCATTGCTAATGGTGGTGTGGGGGTGGAGTAGTGGGTAGCTCGGGGTGGTCCCACCACTGCTGGCAGCAGTGTGTGTGGGAGTGGTGGGAGCTCGGGATGGTCCCACCACTTCCACCACCAGCAGGGGGATTGGTGGGGGTTTGGGGCAGCCCCCACCCTTTCCACATACACCACTGCTGGTGGGACCACCAGTCTTGCCCCTCAACAGTCTGAGGGGGCATGAACCACCACCACCCCAGCTTAAAAAGTTTGAGGACCCCAGAGTTATCGGATGGGTAGTTCATTTGTTGTAGGTGAGAAACCCAGTTACTGTTCCCAGGAGACATTCTAAAAGTCCACTTTTCTTTCCAGAAGAGAAACAAGAAATATATTTTAATGTTGTCTACTGCCATTGCATTTCTATCTTTGCTGTCTTGTTTGGGTTGTTTATAAATTCATATAAAACACTGGTGCTTTCCAAGCTGCAGAACAAACTTCTATTTTGATTAAAGCTTCTACAGCTGTGCAAGGAAGCAGCATTGCCCAGCTTTGCTTTTCCTTCCTTTCAAATAATTCTGCCCCGACCATGATTGGTTAGATCAAATGTTGATAATTAATTTTTATGGTTGCTGACTCTTCAATTATAACAATATTTACTAAGGCAGATTTAATATGTAAAGTTTTCTTTAATCACCATTGTTCCTTTTCCCACTCTACTTCTTTTTTTTATTTATTGCATGAAATCCTCTAATTTTTTCTATGGAAGTAACTCAAGGTACGAAACATGGGTTTCCATTCCAGAATGAACCAAATGTACTCCTTTCCTATAAAGTTGATGGACTGCATTCCTTCATACCCAGCCTTTTTAAGCTAGCAAATAATTGATATACCATGGCATATATGTGTTTGTATGAGTGATGTCTCACCAAAAAATGAGGAGTTTCTCCTGCTGACTGAGTTGCAGTCTATTTCTGTTTGTTTCTGCTTCCATTGTGCATAGATCATATGGAAAATTTATTTTTGTAGTTCTTCATGTACTCTCTGTAGTCATATAGAAGGATTTAAACATTGTGACACTTACTGTGCAGAATGTCCCTCCTTCACATACTCAATATGGAACTATTGTTTTTTATTTTAACGGCATGTTGAAAAGATACAATTTATGCAAACTTTCCCAGTGTAATCCCACATATAAACTGTTTTATGAACTACATAAATTTCTAGCACTGAGCATATGAGAAAGAAATCTTAATCAGCAAAACTATATGAGTATGAGTCATACCTGTCAACCATCCCGATTTGGCCGGGAAAACCCCGTAATTTGACGTCCATTGACATCATAACCCACCCTGCACTGCCAAAACCCCGTAATTTAGCAGTGGGGGGAAACGCTTTCCGCACATGGCGTAGGGCTTCCGCGCATGTGTGGAAGAGTTCTACTCCTTCCACGCAGGCACAGAAGCACTATGCCGCTTGCGTAGGGGCTGCGCAAGTGGCATAGCACTTCCGCACATGCATGGAAGGGGTAAAACCCTTCCACACATGAGTGGAAAGCGACCTGCGCACAAGCGATGTGTGCAGGTCCTGTTTTTCTGGAGCCGCGGGTTGACAGGTATGGTATGAGTGGTGGGGAAAGTCTAAGTTATAGTGGTGGAGAAAGAGAAATTTTGATCAGAATTAAGATGATTAACATGGTTGAGAACATAGCTTTAAGATATTCCTTTAAGTCAGCTTTAAGTCTGTCTTGGATAAAATTGCGCCAATGTGGCCTCTCCCTTCCCACAGATTACACAGCTCTCCCTGGCACACAGATGAGTTGAGGGAGATGAAGCGGGTTAGGAGACACCTGGAGCACTGTTGTGTGAAGACCCGGTACGAGTGAAATCAAACACGGGTTAGAGCCTCTATTAAAGCCTATCTCGTGGCGATGAGGGTAATGAAGTGCCAATACTTCACCTCCCTCATTGCCTCCGCAGAAAATCATTTAGCTGCTCTGTTCCGGGTCACTAGGTCCCTTCTGGGTAAGGAGGGGCCTAGGCCTGGGTGGCAGGGCACAGCGCATGTTTTCACTGACCATCTTGCAGAGAAAGTTGCTCGCATCCATTTGGGGTTTAATCCTGACATGGAAATTGATCACGTGGAGAGGACTGGAGCAGAGTCTAGCCATGTTATCTGGGATCAGTTTGATCCAGTTGGCCCTGATGAAGTGGACAAGCTCCTTGGAGCTGTGCGTGATACCACTTGCTTATTGGATCACTGCCCTGCCTGGCTGGTTAGAGCAGTTGGGACGGGGCAATGGTGAATGCTTCTCTGAGGGAGGGGGTGGTTCCAGCAGTCTTCAAACATGTGCTGGTTCGCCCTCTCCTGAAGAAACCATCGCAGTCATTACAAACTTCTGTCCGATTTCCAACCTTCCCTTCATGGGGAAGGTGTTGGAAAAAGCAGTGCCATGGCAGCTCCAGGGGGTTCTGGATGATACGGATTATCTGGACCCATTTCAGTCAGGTTTCAGGCCTGGTTATGGTACTGAGACAGCATTGGTCGCACTCTTGGATGATCTCTGGCGGGAGCAGGACAGAGGCAACCTCTCTTAATCTCTCAGCGGCTTTTGATACCATTGACCATGGTATCCTTCTGGGCCGGCTCAGGGCACTGTGTTGTCTTGGTTTTCCCCATTTCTGATGGGCCGGACTCAGTCGGTGTCTTTAGAGAGCAGGTTGTCCAGCCCTAGGTTGCTCCCATGTGGGGTGCCTCAGGGCTCAGTACTCTCGCCTCTATTGTTTAGTATCTACATGAAACCACTGGGTAAGATCATTCGTTCCCATGGGGTGAGATATCATCAATATGCAGATGATACCCAGCTGTACATCTCGGCCCGTGGGGACCCGAGTGATGCTGTCAGTCCTAACCAGGTGTCTGGAGGCTGTCCAGATCTGGATGGGGGACAACGGGCTTCAGCTGAATCCTGGCCAGACTGGGTGGCTTTGGGTGCAGGGTCCCATGTTATCCTGGGAGCTACCATCTTTGGTCCTGGCTGGGGCATCTTTTCCCCAGTCAGATCCGGTGCGTAATTTGGGGGTCCTCCTAGACTCGCGGCTACTGGTCGAAGAGCAGGTGGCAGCTGTGGCTAGGAGGGCCTTTGCACAGCTTTGTGTAATTTACCTATTGCACCCATTCCTGGACCAGGACTCCTTGCTCATGGTCACTGATGCTCTGGTCACCTCCAGATTGGATTATTGTAATGCGCTCTACATGGGGCTGCCCTTGGTGACCATTCGGAGACTTCAGCTGGTCCAGAATGCGGCTGCCCAGGTGGTGATGGGGTGCGGGCATTATGTCTGTGCCTCACCACTGCTCTGGGAGCTGCACTGGTTGCTGGTGTGTCTCTAGGTGCAATTCAAGGTGCTGGTTTTGACCTTTAAAGCCCTTCATGGAATTGGACCAGGCTACTCAAGAGACCACATCGTCACAAGAAATTCAGCCCGTCCTACCAGGTCAGACAGGAGGGGCTCAGTGGTGGTCCCATCAATGAGAGAGGTATATCTGATTGGGGACAGGAAGAGAGCCTTCTCTGTGTCTGCCCCAGCCCTGTGGAACCTCCTTCCACCTGAGGTGCACCTCCAGACAGAACTACTCCCCTTTAGGAAGATGCTGAAGCCATGGTTGTTTCAGCATGGGTGGGGCATGAGTGTCCCCACCTCTCAGGCCCACTGGCTTGTCTAGTTGGGGAAATGGACCTGTCCTGTCTTGGATCTCAGTTTTATTGTGGATGGTGAGTGGGGAGGGTTTTTTTTTTTTAATGTTTACATAGGTTTTATGTGTTTTAATGTGGATTTTAGCTGGTTTTTTTTAGCTGTGAATGTTTTTTTATTGTTTAATATTGCATTCTTTTTTATTTTTGTTTTTCCTTTTCCTCTACCCTCCTTTGTTGTTAGCCGCCCTGAGTGGTGTTTCCCACCAGGAGGGCGGGACATAAATTACATAAATAAATAAATAAATTACATAAATTCCATCCATTTTATTTCCAGAGGGCAAAAGTTGTTCCTCTACTGTTAATTGTATCTATAGGATTGAACAGCCACTATTACCTCAAACTGTGTTTCCCAATGGCCTGAGAGAAAGTACTATGTCTCACTTTTTGAAAACTTTTAAGAAAAAATTGTGGCAACAGAAAAATATTTATTTATTTATTACCAAAAACAGCATAAAATACACACAGAGTCTTAACTCACATTAATTATACAGTATGAATCATCTTAATCCAAACAACATTTCTATGCTCCCTCCATCATTTGGGACTACTCAATCAAATGTTATTCCATTGAGTACCTTCCATTAATTCATTTACTTCTTATTCTTCCAAAATGATATTGTTTCTGCTGCTGCCTTTTGTCCTTTCCCTTTTATTAATTCAACTTTCATATACTAATTCCACATCTCATGAAAAGAATTAATTTTCATCCAATTTTTAAAAACTTTAATCTCACTTGCCAATTTATCTTTGCTATTTAATTAATTTATTTATTTATTTGACTTGTTTAGCCACCCCTATGCCGAGGAGACTCCAGGCGGCTTACAATATAAGAAACCTCCCAACATAACCCATTAGAACAACACATAAATATGGATAAAACATCATAAAAACACTAAAATCTAAAAATCTTCACATCACAAAAGCTCAAATCTAAAAAAATCTAAAATCCCCATAACAAAATTGTCAGATGTTCATATGATCCAGCAAAGTGGCATAGATCCAAAAGCAGCACCCCACACCTGCTGGGCCAGCCATGTCTTTAGCTCTTTCCTAAAGTCCAACAGTTGTGGTTGGAGGTGGAGGTCCATCGGTTCCAGAGAGCTGGGGCAGATACTGGAAAGGCCCTCTATCTAGTGCCTCTCCAGCCATTGGTAACCATTGAGAGCCGCTCCGGTCTGCTCCAGTGGGATGGACAGATGTTCTCATAGCAATGTGGTCTCTTAAGTAACCTGGACCACTACAATGTAGGGCTTTAAAGGTCATAACTAGCACCTTGAATTGTACCCAGAGGCACACCAATAACCAATGCAGCTCCCACAGCAAGGGTGCAGCATGATCATAATGGCCACACCCCATCACTGTGCAGGCACATATAGCTATATTCCAACATTGTTATCCCATTCTATTATTTGAAAATCACAATTCCACTTTTGTTTTTGTTTTTTGCAATAATTATTATTGTAGTCATCACTAAATAACCAAGTATTTGTGTATGATATTTTTTTTTCTTTGCCAAGCCATCTTGCAATCACCAAAACAACAAGCCGGTTTTATAGCTAATATTTCTTCAATTTCCTTAAACACTCTTTTCCAATTTTTGAATAACTTCACATTCCACTTCAAAGTGGAAAGTATATACTTTTCTTATGTTGCCAACAAAGTGCAGAATGATTCATGTTATGTAAAGTCAGTTTAATAGATGGTAATACCATCTCCATATGATCTTATAATAATTCTTCTTGATCCTTATAGACTTATTGTTTAAAATTAGGATGAGGATGCCTGCCGCCCCACCCCTGGACTTTGTTGTTTGTTTAGGAACTTTTTTATGTGGTTGTGACTTTATCATTATATTTTAGTATTATATTGTGCTGTTGTATATTATTATGTGCTGTTTTTGTAGATTGAATTTTGTATATTGTATTATTGTGTATTTATTGTGTATATTGTTTAATTATCATGTGAGCCGCCCTGAGTCGGGTTTCCTGATTGGGTAGCATACAAGTGCAAAAATTAAATTAAATTAAATCAATTCCCCATACTGTTCTCAAACCTTGCTGCTCATCTTCTGAGTTCTCCAGTATTCTATATGTTATACTTATACCACCTTTCCTTCTTTTATCTCCTTTATCCCCTTATATTTCCAATATTATTTCTTCATGTTTTGTCCATAGTCTTTCAGCCATGTTTTTGTCCTTATATAAGAGTTATTGATAACTAATTTGTTCTTTCTTGTTCTCCAATATCTCCTTTATATGATTTCTACTTAATGCTCTCTTTAACCAATCAATATTTAAAATATACTTTGGATCATTATCAACTTAATGATTATTGTGAATAAGTTTTAATAGAGAGGTTTTTGCAGTAAGCATAACTTTGATGATGACTAACTATCACCAAAGTTCCAAGTAAAACAAACTCCAAATGATCAGTCAAAGCATATATTATAAATTACAGAACATTCCATTTTTTCTATATGAACTCTGACTATTTAAGTCACATAATTTTCTGTGAAGTTCCTGATCTTACATGAAAAAAAATTCTTGGTGATTTTTCCAGTGCTCATTATAACCCATTAAGAGACAGGATTCAAAAGTTAGACAAGAATGTCTGATCCTGAAAACAATCTGGCTTAGAAAACATTTTACCCTGAATAATACAGACATTTGTTACAGTTTGGAAAAGAAAGGCTATTCTGTCCCTTATGTTAAAGAGAGGAAAATTGGAAATGGGGCAAGGAATATGTTTTTAATTATAGCAGTCTATTCATCATTGGAAACTGATTTTGTTACATCTAACAATAACTAGTGACGGAAACAGAACTCCTACATCTCCCTTTATGTTGGCTAGTTTGTCTGTCACCTTATCTAACTCTCTTTATATCAGCAGCTTTTAAAAGAGTCTCATTCCAATTTTTATGTGTTTTCTCCCTACCCTTGGAATAATTATATAATTTCCTATGGCAGTGATGGCTAACCTTGGCACTCCAGGTGTTGTTGAACTTCCATTCCCAGAAGCCCTGATCAACAGGAGTGCTGACTAGGGCTTCTGATCATTGAAGTACAAGAACACATGGAGTGCCAAGGTTAGCCATCACTATCCTATATTAATAATTTTCTGCATCTGTATAGGAAAGCATTAATTGAAATTGAAATATTTTAAATTACATTGGCATATTGCATTCCTCAAAGGAGAAAATGAATTTCTTGAGTATCCTTGCACAGACCTGAAGATTACAGCCATTGTCTTTATAATTAGTGACTGAGGTTCATTAAAGCAGTTTTTGGCTTGCCACTGAATAGCAGGCCACTGTAATGGCAAAATGTTAGTACTTGCCATGGTATGTATATGTAATTGCTACTCTGTGCCTGCAAATGAGGCCAATCTCTCAGTGTCATTCATGTCTGTTCCTGACATAGACAATCAATTGCCAGAAACTTTGGTTAATCAAAGATAGAAAACTCTTTAAACCTCCTACTTTGGGCATGATGATCACCTCCGAAGAAGGTTCTACGTAGATAAGGCCATGCCTTTTGGCTGTTCTGTTTCATGTTCGGCATTCGAATGCTTTAGCACTTTCCTTCAATGGGCCTTTGTTCGCAGGTCAGGATCCCGGTCTGTAGCCCACTACCTCGATGACTTTTTGTTCGGGGGTGAACAGGGCTCGGACACGTGTACACGTCTCCTTAATACATTTCAGGCGTTTTGCAGGAACTGGGTGTCCTGTTAGCGCCTGAAAAGACTGAGGGCCCAGCCACCACGCTCACCTTTTTAGGTATCGAAATTGACACTGTCGCACAGGCATCCAGGTTACCCATCGATAAGGTGACTCGGATCTCCGTGGCGATTCTGGCACTTATTGCCAAGCGTAAAAGTGTCTCTTTGTGAGCTACAGGTCCTTCACGGCCACATCAATTTTGCCTGCAGGGTGGTGACCCCGGGCAGAGCTTTTGCCAGGCATCTGTTTGACACCATGGCTGGCCTATTAAAATGCCACCACAGGGTCCAGCTGACCAGGGGTATACGGGCAGACCTTTCGGTTTGGCTCACATTCCTCCAGGATTTTAACGGGGTCTCTTTTTGGAGGTCAGACCTTATGGTCTGCCCTAAATTTCAAGTACAGTCGGATGCCTCTGGCTCTCTGGGTTATGGGATTTATTTTGAGGGGCAGTGGGCATATGGCCGATGGCCTCACACATGGCAGGGCACGGATCGCCTACGCGATCTTACTTTCCTGGATTTTTTCCCATTTTGGGGGCACTAATGCTATGGGGCAATAAGTGGGCCAATTCAGTGGTCCATTTTTGGTGTGACAATGCGGCAGTGGTGCACATTGTTAATGCCCAGACGTCCAAATCCCCTAGGGTCATGGCATTGGTTCGTCAATTTGTTTTGAGAACCCTACGCCTCAATGTGCTGTTCAGGGCCAGACATGTGCCAGGCATTAATAATGATATTGCCGATGCTTTATCCTGCCTGCAGATCTCCCGGTTCCGTGCCTTGGCTCCAGAAGCAGAGGAATTTCCCTCTCCACTCCCGGCCGAGATTTGGACATTTGGCGAGGAGAGGTGATCCGGGCGATCGGCATGTCCTTGGCACCTCGCACGCGTAAGGCATTCCAACATGCTTTCATACAATTTAGAGCCTTTTATGGGCGACTACAGTTACCTGAAGCATGGCCAATACCAGTAGACCAGATTTTACAATACATGGTTTATCTTCACGGTCAGGGGTTGGCTCCCCGTACTATAGCCTCTAGGCTTTTGGCACTGTCATTTAGGGCCAAGGCACGGGGCTTCGCTGACTGCATGAATGACTTCCGCATACGTCATGTTTTGGAAGGGTGGACACGTGAACGTGGCCGCCGCCCGGACACACGTCACCCGATTTCACCAGATGTTCTTACCCACCTTGCACCAGGCTGGCATAACCTATGTTATGATAGGTACGAGGTGGCTCTTTTTCATGCAGCTACCACCGTAGCCTTCTTTGGAGCGCTCTGCATCAGTGAGTTGGTACCATTGTCTAAGGCGGATGCGTCTCGTAGGGCACTGGAACTCGATGATGTCTATGTTACACACAAGTGGGCTCAGTTGAGGATATGCTCCTCAAAGGTTGATCAGCACAGCATAGGCCGTGGAGTCAGACTGCTACGATGTTCCATTGAAGACATCTGTCCGGTTGGTGCTCTACATGAGTTTTTGACAGTGCGTGGTACGCACTCTGGCCCGTTTTTCTGCCACCAGGATGGGTCTCCCCTTACTAAATTCCAGTTTTGGAAGGTGACCGGTATGACACTTCACAGTGTTGGCCTCCCTGGGGCTCGTTACGGCACCCATTCATTTAGGATAGGCGCTGCGTCCACTGCGGCTGCGTTTGGGTACTCTGAGGCTGATATACGCCGGATGGGCAGATGGGGATCCATGCACTTTGCATTATATGTATGCATGAGTACCAGTTATGTCATTGTTCCTTTTTCTTCTTTTGCAGACTCTGTGTGTCCACGCACACCGGTGGCAGTATGGCTGGTGGGCCACAGTTTCGTGCACTAGGCAGCGCAGTATGCTGCAGCAACAGAGTGGGGACCCCATCTCGGGCTACGTGTAGCTGCACGTATGCGATGGTACGGTAAGCGCGGCATGAGATGGTGGGAACTGTTGCCATTCCTGTTTTCCATCAGGGATGCTGGACCGCCTGATGTCCTTGTCCTGCACCTCAGTGGCAATGATCTTGCACAGGTCACTGGCCTCTCCTTAAAATTCACGATTTGCAGTGAGCTAGCCTATCTACATTATGTATGGCCGTCCACGCAGCTGCTATGGTTGAACATTGTGCCGCGACAGACTTACAGGGGAGGCATTGACCTCCGTGCCCTTGACCGCGCTCGCCGGTCAGTGAACAAGGCTGTTGCCCGGTTCCTTGCAGACAAGGGCTTGGGGACAGCCATTCGGCATCCTAGGATAGGCTTGCAGGATTACGATCTCTATGCAGGAGATGGGGTCCACTTGTCGGCCAGAGGTATGAACCTCTTTCTTGAGGATATGCAAGCAGGCCTGGTGACCGAGCTGACGGTCTGGGGGGTTGGGGCCGGTGAGTCATGATGGACGCCTCCCCGTGTGGTGGGTAGCACTGGTAAGGCAAAGATTTATGACCCAGAGGTATCTGGCAGGTTAGCAATTGACTGACCAACACGTAGACAGGTACAGGGGAAATAGGTTTGGCCGGGCAAGGGCGAACCAGGCAAGGGGTGATGGCAGGAGCTTCACAGCCTGCATCACCTTGATATTTAACGGATACACGTCATAGGGTGGGGTCAGTAGACAGTTTATTGACTCTGGTCAACAATTTGTTTGTGTCAACAAACAAATTGATACAAATAGTTACATGTAGCCAATTGCCATTGGCATTTTGGGAGGAACCTTACCAGTGTTACTGCGGCCTGCTTGCCTTAAAGAATTACAATTGGATGATTACACCAATTGAAAGTTATAATTTGGACTAGGGCATTATTCAATAAAAGTGGCCCGATGCCTTTATCCATATACCGGTGTCTGAGTATTTCTTTGGGGGGTGCGCCTGGAAAGTCATCCATCACCTACAGATGATGGGTCCTTAAGGCTCTTCTTAAGATCCTTGCACCTTCTTCAGGCTTCTACATTCTCAGGTATTTTTGAAAACCATTTCCAAATGTCTTCACTGGCATATCTGACACATTTTTTCATTCACTCTTCTCTCTTGGGAATATGAAGAGTTACTTGTTTGAGCAAATTGCCAAAGTGTTTGGATTAAAGAATATTAGAGATATTTGTGTAAAATGTTGCAGTGTTTTTTCCCCCTTTTCTCTTCTCTATAGGACAGAAGAACAACATAAAGCATTATTCTGTCCAATGGAATAGAAATAGATGATCTGTTTGGCTCATTCGAAAAGAATCCACTCCAAGATTGCATTCGACACTATGATATTTGCAATGCAAGCATACTTCCTGCTTCTGCAGTTACTGCACATGGGGATATTTTCAAGAATCACCCACTTGCTAGGAGCAGAAACTGCAGCTTCTGTCTGTATGAATTGAAACTACTGGTACAGCAACTCACTAAACACACACTAACAATTTTTCTAGGACACCAGAGCCTTCAAGGCGGAATTGGTTCAAAGGGATATAGGCCAGGAATAATATCCTACAATCCCTAAGTGCCTGAGGGAAAAACTAATTAAATGAGCATAGGGGGGAGAGAGTTTATTTTTTATTTTTTCCCCTTTGACTAAAATAAGTGAATTTGTCCAAGGAAAACAGATAAAAGCCACATAATTGCCAAGTTGAAAGTATGCATGCCCGTTTGCATCCAGGAAGAAGTCTACCTCAAGCAAGCATTTTCTTAAATCATTTAAAAACACATTAATACAAGATTAACCTAAAACCCACACAAGCAAACAAAAATTAATAACATAGCTATAATACTCTTCAATAAAACCGGCTTGTTGCTAAAGGGAGCTGTCCTTTCCTGAAATGGAAACATAAAAGCTAGAGTATGGGGAGGTGGATGGAAAGATGGGGGAGGGACAGGGAGGATGGAAGAAGGTATGTATGAGGTAGTTTGTAAAATGAAGGAGGTTTTTAATTGGTAATTAAAAGGGACATTATTTTTGAGTACAAATTAAGCTAAATCTACTTGGAAATAAATTACTTTTAAGGCGGTGTGGCCAGGTTTTAAGATAGGTGGATAGAATTCAAAGATCTAAGCAGAACTTGGAGTCTGCTTTATAGCATGCATATGCCAGCTGTTTTATGTTTCCTTGCTTGTCTTTACATATTTTATTTTATTTTGCCTGTAATGCATGCAATGGCTCACACAGAAAATCATTTGGGCTTTCAAAAGCTATCAGGAAAGAAGGAAGAGTGGAATGTAAGGTTAAATTTAATGCTATGCTGTGGGATTGCTTTGACTTTCTCTCCTTCTTTCACCCCCCCCACCCCCACCCCCCAACAATAGCCTTCATTTTGGCAGTTTCACATCTGGCCTAGACACAGAAGAAGAAGTAGAAAATGCAAATAAAAAATATCACTGCTGCCATCCAGGAGGGAAGGACCTTTCCATTTCCATTGATGAAAGAAGCTCCAGCAAGGGGTTGGACTCAAAAGCCTCATAGACTCCTTCCAACACAATTTTTGTATGATTCTATGATTCCTCTTTTAGATGGTGGCCAGATAGTTAATTCCAAATGTTCAGCTGGATCATGCTGGGTACACAGAAAGAGCCTTCTCATAGATTATGAATACAATTGGGCATAACCTGGGCAGCAGCCCTGCTGGCTAATCTTTCTAACACTGGATTGAACCAAAGGAATTGAAGAAAGAATCCAGCAGGAAAGTCTTTATCAAGACCAACCGTAATGATGATCTCAATAAAAATTGAGGGACTTTCTAATAATAAGAGTGTCCTACTAGTGGACATGTGCAGGAAATAGAAATATGACATACTTCTGCTCCAGGAAACACATCAAGGGACAGAAGGGACCGACTAAAAGTTGATAGAATGGAAGTAGCGTTTGAGAGCCCACATGACCAGTATAGGGAGTGCAATTTTTGTTAGTTCTGGCCTCAGTATAAAATGAGCTCCAATGACAGAAACAAATAACTTTGACATTCTCATCCTCCAAACCCCACAATTCTCTGTTACCTCTCTCTCTAAGCCATCAGAAGCAAAGTTCAGATTTAATGAACCACACAATTTTACTTATGACCAAATAAATGTAGTTATTGGAGATTTTAATTGTTACAGTGAGGCTTGGAGATATAACTAGATCAACGAGGACGGTGCAAAACTTTTACCCTGGGCAGACACAAATAACCTCCAACTTGTCAATGATCTGAAGCTGCCTGCATCCTTTAACAATGGTAGATTGAGGAGGGGATATAATCTGGACAACATCTTTGTTAGCAAGAAGATAGTGGCACATTGCATCAAAGTTGTTAATGATCCAATACCACACCCTCAACACAGACTCATCGTGTGCATAATAATGTTGCAGTGAAACCCCAGGACATGACTTTCTGCAGACCTTTAGACTTTAAGAAAGTTAAATGGGTGAATTTTCAAGAGCAGCTGGATTAAAGTGTAGAGAAGATCCCCCTCCATATTCAGATGAATATCATGAATTTGTCCATCTTGTTGTTGCTTTATTGAAAATTAGCAAAGACCCAGATGACCCAAAAAGCTAGTGATCAGTCACTCATTTGACATCTTTATAAGGCACTGGAATGGGTGATTCGCAATCGTATTTCTGAATTTATTGATGAAAAACTCATGAAAAAGCAAACAGGATTCAGGCCGAACAGGTCATGTTGTGGTTAAATTCTTAACCTTACACAACAGACTGAGCATGGCTTCAAAAGAAAGTGAATTACAGGAGTGGCTTCCATTGACCTAACTGCAGCATATAATACTTTCAATTATAGGATTCTGCTCCATAAAATAAATCATCTTACCAAAGATAACAAGC